>JBCFYV010000012.1:115799792-116443248 GCA_039000515.1 Timema cristinae | reverse complement strand
TATAAAACCTGAAGGGAAACATTAAAATTAGGATATCTAGGGCGCGTTCGTTCCAATTAAATGCGTGGAAAAATAATATTTTTTTCCCCGGGAATATCAAAATTAAAAGAAAACTTTTAGGCAAAATGTGTCTCTGACGAAGTCCGGGCCACAAAGCCCCGACCTGTCGAACCACACATGTACACACTCGTAGGCACACATACTCCAGCTCCCGTGTGAACACCAGCTATGCTCTATGAGGGAGTTACAATGGGAGTATTGGGATCAGGGGGAAGGGGTAGTACTGTGAGGGAGATCGATAATACTGAGCACGACAAGGGTCACTTGTAATATCAACCATCATACACAATTATTGTATTGAACACTGGGACTACACTGGATTTCATAGCTGAGGGAACTGCATGTCTTATGGAGAAAAGATTTATCTTCGCTCTCTCTCTGTTACCGGTTGCCAAATTTTCTAGCTTTCTGTTGTTGGAATGTGAGGGGGGAGGGTTTACTTGGAAATCCCTCATTGTAAACAATGCGGCATGGGGTGGTTGGGGGGTTCACTTGACAGGCTTCAACTTTCATTACATGATGAACATGATTTCGCCAGTGTTCTTTTGTGATATTTCTCACTCCTTCTTCTAGTAGGCGATGAACATCATTAAGTTTAAATGTATTGTTTTCTTGAGCAACAAATATTTTAATTTGACTCCAAATTCCTTCGATGGGATTAAGCTCACAGTGATAAGGTGGCAGTCGTAGAACTTCATGTCCAGCACTTTTAGCGATCTCGTCAATAATATATTTACGCTCATAATTGCCTCGTACTTTGTCCAAAATCTCTACAAGCTCCATCTTATTCATGGTTTCTTCCCAAGAAATACCTTTACTGGTGAGCCAGGATTGAATAATAATCTTGGTACTACTCTTGGTTGGAATGCTCTCTTTGATCGTAGAATGAATGGATGCATTGTCTAGAACTATGACACTATTTGATGGTATATTTGGAAGCAGCTTCTCTCTGAAATATTTTTCATACATTTTTCCATCCATTTCATCGTGATAGTCATCATCTTTTTTCCCATGAAAAATAAGCTCTGCACCTGGTATAAAACCATTTTCATTAACCTCGTGGACGAGAATGACGCGCCCGCCCTTTCCAGAGGGAAGCTTATTTCCTGTAGTTAGGCCTTCTCACCTTGCTTGTGAGGATGATGCAATTGTTGTGTCCATCCACGATTTTGAAGTTGTGTGTCCGGAATTGCATCAGGTTTCGTCTGTGAAAACAATATTCCTGTTGCTCTCTCTCTGTGCTTCTTAATAGCTCTTAAGTAGCGATGTCGCCACGCAATAATATCATCTCTGTCTATAAGCAAAGAGTTACGCTTCCGTCGAATGAATTTAAAGCCAATATCTATAAGAAACCTCTGAAGTGTCGTCAATAAAAAATTAGGAAGGTCGCTATCAGTATCAATTAAAGCTTTAATTTTCTTCAGGGTAGATATTTCATTGTTACGGTAAAGTGAATGTACCTTTCCGCGAATTGCTGCTTGAGTAAAACTATCATATTTATCCAAACACTTCATTTGAGTAGAGTTATTCTTTTGATTGGTGTCAATAACTTTCCCTTAGTTTTGAATTCTTGTTTAATAGAGATTACTAACTTATAAGACACACCTGTAGCTTCTGCAGTTGCCATTGCCGCTTGAGTTACTGAACAAGTTCCGTCTTTACGAAAATAGGTGTAGACTCTTAACACCATCGCCCTTTCTTTACTACTTAATATTTTCCTCTTGGAATGTAATTGTTTGTAACAAGCCGGAGATTCCATAATGTTTGTTATATCTTAATTGTTAACAATACACTATTATTCAAATAAATATATTAATATGCACATACAACTATAGTTCCACAACCTTACGGTAAAAATACAAAACACGCAACCAACACATACAGATACACACCAAATCTTAACGTGATCAATAACACATATTATTCTACACAGAGTACTTATAAAATATGAGTGTTTATTTAGTTAATGTTTTTGAGCTAGCTATTAGGAACACGAGACTCAGGCCCGTATGCAAGAAGGAGTAGGAGTAAAGGCGGAGAAGGAGTAAAGGCGGAGGACGGTTGATTTGCTTGCAAGGACGAGCGCGCGGGCGCGTGCTTGAGTAATTCCAAAGGTTGGTCCCGACCATCCTTCTGCTTTACTCCTATCCCTTATACATAGGTTTACTCCTATCCCTTATACACAGGGCTACCCCAGCGCGGCGCGCATGAGCAATAGAGATGTCAAACATCTGTTATTTGTTTTGTGTTGTCAAGAAAATATGGCGCTACATGACTACCGGATTGTCACGTATTTAGACGTTATCGACGACTATTTTGAAGAAGAGGCTAATAAAGTTGTTGTGATTTAACGGAGGCATGTTAGGGATTTCCAGGATACCTGTTAGGCTTATTCTGACGAACAATTTCGTAAAATATTTTCTATTTTAGAAGGAAGTTGCATGACAAGATATCTTCCCTACGTTGGAAATTGACAATCCCGAAACACAACAACACAACGATGACTTCCACTGCTTCATTTACAACAAGTGTTGACCACCCTTCAGTTTATGCCACGGAATGCTTACAAGTAAGTTAATACCAAATTATAAATATACTTTTTTTTAAGGTTATATTATTTATTATTACTAAACTTACAAAAAACATTGTTATTAACTTTTTTTTTAAGAATGAACAACTAATTTAAATTTTTGGATTGAATACATTAATAAATTTTCATGTTTGTTTTTGTAATGTGTTAGTTAAGATTAATTTAGCATCAGTATATAAGTTTAATTAATATTAGGACTTGTATTATTTACTGACAACATATTTCTTCCATTGTTTTTAATTATGTAATTGAAGCAAATAGGCTAATTGATTGTTTTGTGACATACAGTAGCTATTGGGATTTTGGTTGACATTTAATATTGATTTTTTGTATATATATAAAATCCAAAATAACCTTACCTCTAAAAAAATCACAGTAGGCCTAGGTTGGACTACAGACATATCTATTCTTATAATTTTTTAAAATTGGCTAATAACTTTGTTCTTCCATTTTTAGGTTGTTGGCGGAGAAATGTAGGCCTACAATGTTGACCAGTCAACGGTATCGCGTGTTGTTAAGAAAATATCAATTTGGTTGGCCCAAAACATGCAACATGTGGTGTGGTTTCCCACCACAGAAGCTGAACTGGGAGCTGTGCGAATGCTGTTCTATGACTAGGCCAACTTCCCTGGAGTTTCATATCGAAGAGGCTGCACCCACATCCCTGTCCAGAGCCCCGGGGGTCCATCTGAGAGTCTGGGCTTCACCACATGGACTATTACAGTTGGAACCTTATTAAAATCATTGTGGCGGGCGAATCAAAACATCGGTAATGTTACTATATATAGCTGGTTTCATGTTCCGTTAGAAACAGACTTCTTGTATCAACACACGTACCAAATGTGGACATCCATTATCTTGACCTTACAGACCTCTAATGAAATGGAGAATGGTGGAAACTAGCAGGTTATCACTGCTCATTTTGATGCTAAATGTATGTCCCAAGGAGAGAGAGGAAACTATTATTTTCGTTCTACTCAGCAGAGTAGATTTTTAATACCTTTATGCTAAGGTGGATGTATTGTTACGTAAATTCAACTCTAAATTCTTACATTTTAAACTTACTAATAAGAAATCCACACACAATTAGTTGTACGATCTTTATCACCGATCATATACACAATCTTGTCGATTTAGCACTGTCGTACTATCTGGTCAGGTTATATGCATACATACTGATCACACTGTTTCTGGGATGAGGAAGTTTATATTAAATAGTGTATACACATTTGCAAGGAAAAAGGGAAAAAACCATTTACAAAAGACCACCCTCGTTAGACTTGCCTGGGATTCAAACCATGATCTCCCTATCTTCAGCAGTCTAGTTTTTTTGTGAGTTTGATATTTTAGACCATGTGGCCACAAAAGTGAATTATTTATTTTAGTGTTTATACTTGTACAATATCAAGACACAAACTTTACACAGACTGTAGTGGCGGGCCATGATACACTCTGTGCCAAGCATGACAAAACATAATACAAGCTGCTCTGACACTGATCGTTAGAGAGAACATAATATCATGTTTATATTATAAATATTGTGTGTTAAAAACCATGATGATTGTGGTCCTTGCCAGTGAGGGCTAATAAATAATTTTGAAATCGACTATTTTAATTTTCTTTTACTGGAGTTGTAAACCTGGATGTTTTCCTGCCTCAGATTACAGGTACTGTAACCAAGCACGTTGACACCAAAGTACCATAGTAATAATAATAATGTATTAGAGATTTTTTTTAGCACTACATCTTACTACCCATTCGGGTTGTAAGCCTAAATACTAATTACACTAGGTAATGTGTTGGGAATATGAAAGGTTGAATTTAGAGGAAGTGAACCCACACTTGTGTGGAGGGAGAGTGAAAAACTATTTAGGAAAATTCACCTCAGTTCACTCGACCGAGATTCGAACCTCAACTCTTCCTATCCTCTGTGGTCTAGCTCAACACAAAAGTAGCGTGTTAGCCAACTACACCACCGAGGTGGGTTTAGTGTTGATCATGTTATATGATTTGTAACACATTTAGTGAATATGTTGTATGCAATATTGTTGAAGTTTAATTCAATATAATAGAAACATAAACAAACCAAAATAATTTGGCCTTATACACTATTAAATTCCCACTTACTTTAATACTTACCAGGCAAATATTGGAAGAAGGCTGATTCAAATAACATTTATTTAGAAAAGCTCATGGCTGCATCTCGTTATGCATTTATTTTATTGATAAAAATCGGTATAATATATTATTTAATAATGCTAAGTTCAGTGAAAGTGATTGACATTTCATAAAATATTTTTGATGTATTTAATTAAACTTATCTATGACATAATTGGACAGATTCTCCAGACAAAATTACAATTTATATAATATAACTCTAATAACTATAATATAACTCGTCCCTTTTTTATGTTTCTATCTACCTTTTCTTTACCTTCTTCCAAATATAATCTATTTAATATAATATTAAAAATAATTTCTGAGTGTTGTTTGCGAGCCTATATTATTAAGACAAACTACTGGATATATCTTCGGCTTGTGGTGCAAACAGATGTTCAAATTTGGACCTTGGGATGAAAAATAATAAACCACCCTGCTAAGGAATGGAAATAATTATAATCATTTTTTCACAGTCAGTTTATTTTAAAAGATAAACACTAGAGATTGGCCAGACAAAAAAATATATATAAATTGTCAAAATTTAATTTGCAATGCTGAATTAAGATACCTGCAGTCCTTAGCAACAACATAAGTGGTTAACATAAAAACAGGAAATCAAGTACCCCAGAGACCCTCCAGAGTGGAAGTGAAAAGTTCCCTAATCACTTTATAACATAAGAATGTAGATATATTTACATTTTATATGTTAATGCAGGGTGAACGATCTCGACACAATGGATATTGGAAATTGTAATTTTACTACACATCACTTGAAAATAACCCTAATATGAATAATGTTTTTAACAAATGGAAAAATGTTTGGTGGTTTTATAAATTCTATAGCCGAAACATCTAGGCTCAATTCTTAAGTCCTATAATTTTATGTTTCATAATTTGAGACATAATAGCAAGTTAAATGTATAAAATATTAATAAACAGTAATTTACTATGTAAAATTAATATAAACTACCTAGCTATAACAGGTCTATATAAAGATATAAAGGTTAGTTATCAATCGGAACATTAAACATAGTAAACAAAAGTGTTTAGAAAAAATTGAATATGATGTTTTTGTTTATAGGCATGCTTTCTTGGTAAAAAAAAAAAAATCAGGTTACGGTATTTATTATTCAAGAGAAATAGATCCATCACAAAAATGTCAAAACTAATCAACAAAGATTCCTAACCTTAGGTCTAACTACGGAGCAACAACCTAATGTTCATCTATCAGAGCTCACTCTAAATTAAACACTTTCTAGTTCATCAAAAAGAAAATTGATTCACTTGAATGCAGATATAAAGATAATACTAGTGTTAACAATAAATGTGGAAATATTATAATTGTTTTGAATGTTTTGTCAACTATTTTACATATAATAGTCAAATTTAAAGGTCTGGGTCCCCGAGAGGGATGCAGGTGATGTGAAAAGGCTGACCGAGACTTGAAGCACTGGTATAAGAAATGGCAGCGACAAACTGACACTGCTTGTAGTTGGGAAATCTGAAAAATAAAGGATAGTATGAACAAAACAAGCATAGCTAGTATGTTTAAATGGGGAGTTTTATTAAATTTTAGATGTTATTAAAACAGCTTTCATAAGTCAGATGTCAAGTCATGTGACCTTCAGCTGCTACTTCCAATAATATCAAAGAATAACTCTAATAAATTAACATTCTTACCATTGTATATTGCACAGATAAATGTTTCAATGGCTTGTTTTCTGCAAGTCCTTTTTACTAGAATACTAAATTAGGGTGTCAATGCACATAATCATCAAATTGCTTTTAATTAAAACCATTTAGATTACATTTTCAAATAAGCTTTTGAAAATGTAATTTAACATTCAAAGCATTGCAGGTCAACAGATGCAAGTTTGATTGATATTGCACATTATAATTTGTAAACACATACCTACATCTTAAACCTAACACTCACTATAAGGACACTATGTTATGTACGGTAACTAAAACAAGATTCAAAGGACAGGCCTAACTTATCGACAAGTGTGCATTATTTGCTCTTAAAGACTCCATCCACCAATACTAGACATGTCCATTCAGATTAAAGTCAACAAAGTCGTTTTTCAGGAGTTAGCATGTTTATGACAATCATGTAATTAATTTTGTAAACAAATGTTAATTTTCTGTATACTATCATGAAACTTACACCTATTTTGTATGTATATCAATATTTTGTTTATTAAAAAGTAAATAGTAGGCCTACCCTTCTCAGTCCAAATTATATCTATGAATATAAATAAACTTATAAAATCTGTTTCTGTGTGTGCATCTCTCTGTAAATATGAACCTTATAGTTGTAATATCTCACATAGCCTACCTGTTGTATCGAGATACTCCATAATGGTATTGACAGCAACGGTGTAACCTGTAGACCTCAGAGCAGCAGTTATGGGGGGCTACCACCTCGACCCTGGGACATGATGGCTTGTGAGAATTGTAGGGCCCTCGTCCAGTGCTCATCAGTTCCACTGTCTCTTCAACTAGTTGCCTCTTCCTTCTTGATTTGACAATGTCCCAATGTTTGTGCAGGTGAACCAGAGTTCTAAAATGATTCACAATATAATATAAACACAGTTCCAACTAGGTCAACTTGAGGTGTCTTTGTTATCAAGCAAGAAAAGATTACTAATGGTTATTATAAATTATTATAAAGGCCTATATTAATGAAAGTTCTCACTATACAGCTGGCTATATTAATATACTGGTTCTAATAATCAGTGAAGCATTTTATGAAATTTGTTGTCTCTATAAACTTCAAGGTAATACTGTGTATTTGTATGTTGTAATATTTTTCTATTTATGAGGATGACATTGTTAGTTTAGTTACTATGTTTACTTTGTGACTAGGCCTAGACCTTGTACAAAAATATTATATTGAAGGTTAACTAGCCTAAGATAGTACTGGTCTAAAGTGCTAAATCAGGCCTACTAAGACCTACCAGTATACAAAATACATAAAGTTAGGAGTAAAGATTAGGTTAGTTCAATAATATATAAATTCCACTCGTTCTTAGAATTTCAAAACTTTTGTTTCGACTTATACTATGCAAAAATAAACGCTAGGCCTACAGAGAAAGGGAATAAAACTTATCAACGCTAGGGCCTACGCAAATTAATAGCATAGGCCTACAAATAATTTTTTGTTACGTTGACGTTTGTGTTTACCATAAATAAGAAACACGTTTAAAGATTTTACTTTACTTGTGTTTATTTCTATAGACGATCCAATTACTCAAACAATATACGTGATTTTATATAAAGTATTAAAGTGAAAATAATATAAGATAAAAATAAACTCACCTTTTGGAGGTTACTGGAAGATTTAAAATTCTATTAATTTGTTCCCACGCTTTCTTCTTGGCTGCGATGGTCCTAACATAATTTTTTTTTTTTTCATTTGACAGTTGAAAACTACCTATTTAATTCTAATAAATACCATTTCTCTTTCTCACTTCACCACACGCTCTTAATTAATTACGATGTGTTTATCAACAAGAGGACATATTTAAGCAGGCTATCAAACTTTACAAGCAAAATCGACACTTTAGAAGGCGGTGGATCTAGTGAATTTTATTTCCCCTGGAGATGTGGTACTTCTGTGTAATATTTCATCACGTGACCTTGAGTAACTCAAGCCAGACGTTCTAGCACGACACGGATTCCTTCCTCAAGAGTAGCTGACTCCGCCTTTACTCCTCCTTTACTCCTACTCCAACATCGTTCTTGCATACCGGCCTGCTACTGTAACTTTACGACTGTGTTGGAGGAAGAAGCACCATTTACTGACAACAACGACAGCCCAGCATTGCCAAATTTGATATACATTCGAAGGAAGACTGATCACGGAAAACAAAAGAATGACAACGCTGTTGCTCAATAGTAAGCATGCAGTTCCCTCAGCAATGAAATTAGGTGTAGGCGAGCTGTTAGCACTCCTGACACTGGATACAACACTGGGACTAGGTGAGCTGTTAGCACTCCTGACACTGGACACAACACTGGGACTAGGAGAGCTGTTAGCACTCCTGACACTGGGACTAGGAGAGCTGTTAGCACTCCTGACACTGGACATAACACTGGGACTAGGTGAGCTGTTAGCACTCCTGACACTGAACATAGCAATAGGACTAGGCGAGCTGTTAGCACTCCTGACACTGAACACAACACTGGGACTAGGAGAGCTGTTAGCACTCCTGACACTGGACATAACACTAGGACTAGGTGAGCTGTTAGCACTCCTGACACTGGACACAACACTGGGACTAGGTGAGCTGTTAGCACTCCTGAAACTGGACACAACACTGGGACTAGGAGAGCTGTTAGCACTCCTGACACTGGGACTAGGAGAGCTGTTAGCACTCCTGACACTGGACATAACACTGGGACTAGGTGAGCTGTTAGCACTCCTGACACTGAAAATAGCAATAGGACTAGGCGAGCTGTTAGCACTCCTGACACTGGACACAACACTGGGACTAGGTGAGCTGCTAGCACTCCTGACACTGGACATAACACTGGGACTAGGAGAGCTGTTAGCACTCCTGACACTGGACACAACACTGGGACTAGGTGAGCTGTTAGCACTCCTGACACTGGGACTAGGTGAGCTGTTAGCACTCCTGACACTGGGACTAGGTGAGCTGCTAGCACTCCTGACACTGGACATAACACTGGGACTAGGAGAGCTGTTAGCACTCCTGACACTGGACATAACACTGGGACTAGGAGAGCTGTTAGCACTCCTGACACTGGATACAACACTGGGACTAGGTGAGCTGTTAGCACTCCTGACACTGGACACAACACTAGGACTAGGTGAGCTGTTAGCACTCCTGACACTGGACACAACACTGGGACTAGGTGAGCTGTTAGCACTCCTGACACTGGATACAACACTAGGACTAGGAGAGCTGTTAGCACTCCTGACACTGGACACAACACTGGGACTAGGAGAGCTGTTAGCACTCCTGACACTGGACACAACACTGGGACTAGGAGAGCTGTTAGCACTCCTGACACTGGACACAACACTGGGACTAGGTGAGCTGTTAGCACTCCTGACGACACAAGACTAGGATTTGACTAGTTTTGTAGAAAATATACTTCAGCTATGTAAACATAAATATTATTTTTTCAGCAAAGATAACTTAGTGTTTCTTTAAGTTTTCCATTCACCACCTCTCTATTTAACGCGGAAAACCATGAAAACAACCTTCGAATATCTTCTAGAGACGTGTTTCTCAAAGCGTGGTCCGCAGATCTCAGGATAATTAATTTTATTTCAGCACCGCGTCTGACTACTTGTTTGGTTTGTACGTGTATGTAGTAATTACAAGTTTAAGGGATGATGAACGTTTAATTTAAAAACAGTGCACCCACATTTGCGTGTAAAGAGAGAATGGAAGATAATTTTGGAAAAACTACCCTCAGTAGACCCGACCGAGATTAAAACCCCGATCTCCCTATCATGGGCAGTTTAGTCTAACACGATAGTGACGCCTTATACCATGCGGCCACCGAAGCCGGTAATAATTAATTAAAGACTGTGCTGTTTATAATATTAAAATAAAAACTATATCTTACTAAATCAATATAATTAGGTTAGGCCTATTATATATTTTTTTTAGTTCAACCCCTAATTTAATAAATTAATTTTTGTCTTATATTTATAGACATAAAATAGAATTCCTTAAAAAATAATGCTTTGTCTGCATAACTTTTAAACCCCTACTCTCTTCTCGGTCCCCCAGTGCGTATCGCTGCCCTTTGGAGGTCCTTGATCACCAAAACTTTGAGAAACGCTGCTCTAGAGGATAACACATTTGTTACAACTTCACTAGCTAATTTTCCAAATGACGTCATTCCAAATTGTGTATTTCTTCAATGTTCATAACGGATAGCTACGGGTTACAGTGTTTCCCAAAGGTTTGATGAAGGGAGTGTATGTGCTCCGGAAAACCACCGGATGTGAGGGGTATAGATGGGCTGTGTTATACAGGAACTAGTATGTTGGCTCGCACAGAATCATGGATGGGTTGCAAATGTAAGTAGGAAATCACAACCTGCTCCTTTGACGTCACATTCACAACCTGTTCCTGACAGACGAAAGGAACTGTTCCTTATTGTCACTGGTCCACGGATCAAATACACGCTGGAACAGGTCCGGAGCAACCTCGTTCCTTTATGCTCCGGAGGTATTTTGGAGCAGTCTTACAGTAGAAAAGAAGTAGATACTTGAGCTGAGATCACGTCCGGCTTAACCTTACTTATCTATTATAGGCCTAGTTTAGAGTTAGTTTGGGGAGTCACAAATGAGTTTTGAAGGGGAAAGCTTTCGTAGTACAAAACATTATTTCCACAATATTTGTTCAAAAAATGTACTTAATAGCTAATTACTAATTGGGAAATGTAAAATTGAACTTTATTTCAAATTAGCCAAACATTTTTTTTAAACCCATAAAGCCCACGATATCAAAAAAGTTGCCAGCTCTGGCTTCACTCTCGCACTAGATTGGACAAGGAGATTGAGTTTCGATTCCGGTTGGGTGCATTGAGGGGGATTTTTTCCTAAACGTTTTAAACTCTCATTCCGAACAAATGTGGGTGCATTTATTCTAGAATCAACAATCTTCATCCCTAACACATTGATGCGGTGCTAAAAAAACTAGGCTGTGACTAGGTACGAATACTGTCACGGTGACAAAAGTAGCAGTTTTTCCCATCTCTAAATGTAAGATTAAAACTTTAAGAACTAATATTTAGTTAATTCATCATCATTTTAATCTGAGATACAAGTAAGTTAATTTAGAGATTGGTTTGTATTATGGACCAGGACTGCGCGAACGCAGTCCCGACTACCAAAAATTACGCGCCCGAGTAATCCACATTTGGGACTATCGCAGGGGTCAACCCAAGCGAAGTGCAATGCAAGGGCCTCACCCTGGGGGAACCGCCTTCATGATCACGGTAACCCCTACGCCAGGTAAGTATGAAGATAAAAGTTGAACATTTTGAACTTATACTCAGATTTTTAATATCTATCTGCGCCTAACTAACAACAAAACATTATTTAAGTTAATATATTTAGTTTGTAAATATTTTATACTTTGGATTCCTAATAAATATATTTAACTTTGTATATATATGTGATAATAATACTAACTTTTATCTTATATAACAGATAATTAACTAAAATGTTATTGAAATAGACAAAAGAGACGGGTGAGCCGGCGAGATCGTTCCATACTCTCAGTAGTTTATAATTTAGTCAACAGAGAGCTGCATTGTACTACAATAACTATACCCGATGTGTTTCAATATTTGGCAGCCCAACGCGTATGTTAACAATATTATGGAAGTGATTTTGTCCCGATGTTCAAACCATTGTTGCGAAAAAAAGTTATAAATTTTTAGTAGAAAAATAGGGTTAGTTTAATTGTTTTCACAGAAGCATCGTAATATTTTTTTTTTTATTAATACGATACGGGGGGATTAATTTTAACTAAAATAATAGTTTTTTTAAATAATGTTCAAATTTATTTGGTAAGGCGTAACAAACAAACAAACAAATTAATTCTCAAATAAGAAGGGAATAAAAGAATAACAAGGAAGATTTAAAATAAGTGATTTTTTTTTTATTAATGTGGCCCCGTCAGTATTTTAAATTTTCAATGTGTCCCTCACGATAAAACGAGTTTGACAGACCCTGCTCTATTACTCATCCTAATCCTACGTTTTCCGACAAGTCCATCCCTGAAGGAGAAATAGCGCTAATTATTGTAAAAAAATAAAAAGTAGTTTCTTTACCAGATATGCTTGTTTCCCAACAAGGTTTGTTTTTTACGGGATTTAGAAGGTAATTAGGCTATATAATATTTATGTTGAGTGTCCTGGTGGTCTAGGGGTAAGGTGTCAGACTTCTGTGCTGGGGGTCAGGGGTTCAATCCTCGTTCCCGGCACAGATTTATCTGATTACCAAACCCTTCCTTCACCTCTGACAAGACATCTTGTGAATGTGGGGAATGCCAGGCCTCCACCGTGGTTCGGATCCCACGTTAAACTGTAGGTCCTCCATTTCATCTCACAATCACCCTACCATTACATGTTAGCGTAAGTGCGTATGACCCCAACGGGTAATAAGACGCGGTAATAATAATATTAAAAAATTGTGTTCAACATTTCATTTAATAAATCAATACCCGGTGGCCGCGTGGTCTAACTGCCGATGACTAGGAGGTCAAGGTTCGAATCTCGGTCGGGTATACTGGGTGTAGTTTTTACAAAATGCACAAAAGGGGTAGTAAGACGCGGTGATAAAGAAAAAGAAAATATTTGTCTTAAAATAAAATTGCCTGAACATAATGTTCTCCTGTATAACACATCCGATCCGACAAGTAAGAAATTGTGAAAATATATTTTTTTTGTAATTCGAAGAGATATCTAAAAAAAAATCGAAATATCCGAAATTCGAATTAACCATATTCGTGAGTGTCAAGGCCCACAATAAATCAATAAGCTTAAAATATACGACATACAAATATACACGTTTTATAAAACACACATACACAATAAATAGATACAAAAATTCAAACACAAATTAATAAAAACTTTGACAAATTAGCGTTATGAACATTGCATACATCAGAATTGATGAAAGCCCGAGCCAACATAAACATATCCCCTATATTAGGCAACCCGCTCGTCGACGGTCAAGGCCGTATTTTATAAATGGCTTTATTTATTGTTCCAACAATATCAAAATTAAGGAACGAGTACAAATTAGGGGGCTGTGTTACCATTAAAAGCACTTCATATAACTTCTAGAACTGTTTATCGTTTATAAAAAAAAATTCAGGCCTCCAGAAATTGGGGCGATGTGACCCCCCCTCCCTGAAATCATTGGCTGGCTACGGCCTTGTCGCCGGTGCATAATTCCACGCTTTATATCGTATTATGTGTCAATAGGCTAACTCTAACTTTATTTGACATTAGGGTGGTTTAATAAATAAAGATCGTTTAAGTTAGGTTTGAAATGAGTACAAACTAGAAATTAGAACTATCCAAATATTCCTTTGTCAAATTCGAATTAAATACTATTTTTTAACCATTGATTTAATTAGAAATTTAATAGAGAATCATCTTGAGTTCGAGTTATCCAATTTTCCGAATTTTCTGACGTCAGATCTGTCAAATCCTAATGTAATAGATTAGTAAGGTACCGTATTTATGATAACCACCGCTAAATAAAAGCGTCACAGCCGCATTGTGTAACATCCAAGTATTGTACATGCGTGACTGTGCTTCAGGCAGGCTACGAACCACGGACCTTCCCCCTCCTACCGCCCCCCCCCCCCCAACAATCGACACACGACCGCTCTGAAGGCCAAGGCCCGCGCGATGCGATCAGCTGTTTTACTGACTAGGGAGATTTAAAAAAAAGTGTTAGGACTGCCAGGGGGTATGGGTATGAATACCTACCAAAGAGGAGGGGGGGTAAATAGTGGGGGGTTACGTGTGACTAAACACTGGTTTTTAAAAGGGGGGGATTTGATGGAAAGGGGGTAACCGAAGGGGAAAGAGATATGCGCATGCGCTCTCGATACGATTCTCTTCACGCTGTTCAGGGTATGGGGGAGGGGGGGATTGAGGGGAAACACAAAAGTAAAATAAATGTTCCTTCAGTCGATAGAAAGGGTGGGAGAAGGGTTGGAGGGGAACGAGGGGCGAGGGTGGAATTTAGAAGGCGATGGCGATATGTTCACCGAGGTATGAACTCAGGATCCTGAATACCGCACCATGCGCAGTTCCTCCAGGTGACTCCCCTCCAACCCCTCCCAGAGGTGATCATGCGCAGTAGTTCGTCACACACGTATCGTGTCTCATTCATCAGGCATGAGTTGTAAGCTTTGGGGGAGGTGGGGAGGGGGTTGTTACAGTGTAACGACAGGTTACATACTAGTATTAGTGAGTCAATAACATCACTCTTCATTTCGATACGGTTATCTCTCTTCTTTTACTTTTTTACCTCCCCCACCCTCACCCTCAGTTTTTTTTATTCCGGCTTGAAATTCTGTTTTGAGAGATTTGTGTGGCTTTGACATTTCCGTAATACTATTTTTTTTTTTAGGCTTCTGGTTGGTTGCGGAAATTGTTTGCGACACATACTATTAGCGAGTTGGACCGAATTAGCGTCACCTTAACTTTTTTTTTTTTCTCTTTTGCATCACGTCTCACCTATTCGGCATATTTACGATGGTAGGGTGAAAAAGGTAGGAGAGAACGTGCCCATATTTTCTTGGAGGGAAAGTAAGAAACTAACTATTTAAAAGAAAAACTCACATCAGTACACCAATCGGGAAGTCAAACCCGGCACCGTAATACCGGCTCGCGTGCTCCAAAGAAGCAAGTTTTTTTTAAGTATGTTATGTACTCATGATTTTATTTATAGCTCCTATCAATTTTTTTTGTTACTAATACTGTCAAGTGTTAATGTCGAATCACTTGTGTGACATGGTCCGGTTTAGTCACTCGGCTTAGTGTGATCCCTAACAATCTAATCTAATCTCCTATTTAAAATTATCTGGTACATTCACTAGGTAGTATAATAGGGTCTTGGGATATTTTATAGTGAAATATGGTGGGCCTATAAATATTAGTGTAAGAGAGTCTGGTCCTCCTTTGTGTAATATGGCCCGATATAAACCCCAGTGCAATATGACCTGTCATAGTCCCTAGTGTAATACTGCCTGTCATAGTCCCTAGTGTAATACTACCTCTCATAGTTCTTAGTGTAATCCTGCCTGACACAGTCCCTAGTGTAATACTGCTTGTCATAGTCCCTAGTGTAATACTGCCTCTCATAGTCCCTAGTGTAATACTGCCTCTCATAGTCCCTAGTGTAATCCTGCCTGTCATAGTCCCTAGTGTAATCCTGCCTGTCATAGTCCCTAGTGTAATCTTGCCTCTCATACTCCCTAGTGTAATCCGGCCTGTCATAGTCCCTAGTGTAATACTGCCTGTCATAGTCCCTAGTGTAATAAGGCCTGGTTTAGTTCGGTAATGCAGACTACAGAGAACTGGAGTATGTTTTGTTTATAACACAGGAGGGTCACTCACTGTTGTCAGCAGATAACAGGCACCCGCTGGACCACAGCATCCGGGCAACAGTGGCTCATACGATCATATATATATATATATATATATATATATTATAATATATATACTAGATAGCTTTTGCTCGCGTGGAAGTTGATTATATACAAATACGAAAATATACATAATATGTATTTACAGATTAATTTAAAATATTACGTTACGTTGATGACCATAACTTGACCTCAGATCAAAAATAATGCAAGTCCGATACAAACTTTCACCCCCTTTTTCATCCCTTATTAAATAAAATTTCCAAAATTCCTGAAACACGTATTTATTTGTTTTACGTCAATAACCGAAATACAAAATTTTGTTTATGTAACTTTCAAAATGACGGACTTTCATACATATTATCATCCCCTATTTTGACCCCTTTGGGGTGGAATTTTCTAAAATTCTTTCTTAGTGGGTGCCTACATAACAAAATGAATATACAGTCCGAATTTCATGCTTGTAGCCTTGATAGTTTGCGCTCGGCGATGATGAATCAGTCAGTCAGTCAGGACATGTTATTTTATAAGTATAGATAAACAGTGATTCAATGATTTCACATCATTACAGTTCATGAGCTTCTCATGGTCAACTATCGCTCTGTCGAATTAGCAGGCAATCACACGCGGCAATTTCAATCGCTCAGAAAAACCAGTATCAGCTTAACCAGAATACACAAAGAAAGTTATGAAGATCTCCGATTAAATAATAATAAGTTTAATTACTTCCTGGTATCATTGACATCTTTGGATGAACATCTCGGAAATTTAAGAGAAGAAATTTATGAAGGCACCTGTAATCCGAATGGCAGTAGTACCGTCCTGTGATAAATTCCATATCGCCGGTCGTTCTTAGACTTTTGATATAAAATCATCTATGTTTAATTGAATATTCCAGCATCTTTTAGCGCTGGAAATGCAAAAAGGAGTAACGGGACAAGAAATATCAGATAAGATTTAGAATATTACCAAATTCTCCACATCAATTATATCCGTTTAAAATTGGTTAACCTATAAATTAAAATTTTATACTTGTCAACTCTATTACTTATCTATACGTTAGACATTGTTTCATTAAATATTCATATCTTAAAGTCGTGGTATATTAATACTCAATCAATTAGTCATAATCTTGTTGCAGATGTTAATATTTTAACCCAAATATTTTTTATAATTTGAATTCTGAACCTACATGAACTTAAACATTGTATTTTCTAATCTATTTTGTTATTTGTAAGGTTTAAATTTTTTTTAACGTGTTTCATATATTTTAGACTTATCATCATCACCTGATATAATGCTAAAGTGATGATGAGTTATTTATTAAATGTGTAATGTTCACTATTTGACAATATGTTATCAGTTATAACCATAAATTAACCTAATTATACATTTTTTACATCAATTAACTTAACAAAATTTATCAATCAACTAACTCTTTCTATAGATTTTTGGGCAATATATCTAAATCTTAAATTATAAATATGTTTAATTAAGGTAAACTCATGTCAAAACAACTGCACAAGATTTGACAGTGCAGATAAAGACCAAAAGACGATAGGTAACCAGATAGCCAAAGATAAAATTCAACTGGTGGCTTGCGAGTTGGCACCACTTGGGAGACTGGCCGGGGGGTCGTTGCCCTGTGCGAATGAAACGATCAATATAAACACGCGATTGACCAAACAGTCACCGAGTGTCACTACGCCACAAATCGCCAAAAGCGGGCAACTTCTGATCGACTGTTGCTTAGCCCAATTTATTCGTGTGAAACTCCCAACTTAACTCCGTGTTGCCGGGCGATAGTTTCCTAGTGTGAACATTGAATTAGAGCTAGGCGGAGAGTCGGGGAAGTTTGTCTTTCTGAAAAATGGGTCGCGGTTTTAAAGAGTTTGAGAGGCACAGACAGGTCTATATACATTTTTCTATTCCCCCTCCCGAACAAAATCCTGCCTTTGTATTCGAGATATGCGCCACTCTTGCGCGCAGCGGCCCTGTTGTCCACCGGGCGGTGAGATGCGCGAACAGTTTAAAACAATTGAAACAAGTTGTCGCAGGCCAAACATTTACATACGCACATATACACACGCGCAAGACGGGTGGGAGGAAGTGGGGGGGGGGGGGGCGATAGATCACGATTATACACCTCCAAAACTGTGGGCCGCGACCTACAACCTCCCGTAGAGCTGCTTTTAAAGATGACAAGTGTCCGCAGTGGTGGATTACGAATTAGTGAGAGGGTTGGTTGAGGGGGCGGGGGGGAGACGGCACCCAGGGCCTATATTATTATTGGTGACCTGGTGGTTTAGGGTAAAGTGTCAGACTTCTATGCTGGCGGCCGGGGTTCAATCCTCGGTCCCGGCAAAGATTTATCTTATTACCAAACCCTTCCTTCACCTCTGACAAGACATCTTGTGAATGTGGGGAATGCCAGGCTTCCACCGTGGTTCGGATTCCACGTTAAACTGTAGGTCCTTCATTTCATCTCACAATCACCCTACCATTACACATTAGCGTAAGTGCGTATAACCCGAATGGGTAGTAAGACGCAGTGCTAAAAAAAAATTATTATCACCCCGTCTTACTACCCGTTCGGGTTATACGCACTTACGCTAATGTGTAATGGTAGGGTGATTGTGAGATGAAATGAAGGACCTACAGTTTAACGTGGAATCCGAACCACGGTGGAGGCCTGTCATTCCTCACATTCACAAGTGAATTAATACAAGTCTTGTCAGAGGTGAAGGAAGGGTTTGGTAATGAGATAGATTTGTGCCGGGACCGAGGATTGAACCCCGGACCCCCATCACAGAAGTCTGACAGCTTACCCCTAGACCACCAGATCACCCATATAATTTGAGGTATTAACATATTGAGTCTACAACAGACCCGACGTTTTTTTTTCTGAATACACAGCTATTGTACTAAATCATTAACCAACTAACTTAACCTAATACAGCGACGTCTTACAGTAAACATTCAATCCTGGCGCTAGGACTTAGAACAGCACAAACACGAGATACCTCGACTTTCTTGCAAATGCACATTTGGACAAAAACACATTTTTTTGTGGTCAACATTGATAACATTTTATTATAAGTGTTATTTTATAAACATTGATAATATCTATCAAAAGTGACAGCTGCAGATAACATGACTTGACGTATGAATAAGTGAAAGTAGATGTACTGTACATATATTAAGTTTTCTAGATGTAAGATATGTCAATTCGTAATAAATTCAAGGTATACTATTGAGACTTCCCCAAATATATAAACAATGGCCCATGGGTCAAATCTAGATCCCCTGCAAGTCATCTCTGTAATCTAGGACTCTGGCAAGCTATCTCTATAATCTAGGCTCGAGAAAGATCGATCAAAGGCCCCAGGAAATCTAGTTCTATAACAAGACCCCTTGCAAATTAGCTCTATAATTAGGCCGAGAAAGCTCGATAAAAAGCCCCAGGAAGGCTAGTTCTATAACAAGGCCCCTTGCAAGTTAGCTCTATAATTAGGCCTGAGAAAGCTCGATAAAAGGCCCCAGGAAGGCTAGTTCTATAACAATGTCCCTGTTTAACTAGCTCTATAATCTAGGCCCGAGAAAGCTCGATCAAAGGCCCCAGGAAAGCTAGTTCTATAAGAAGGCCCCTTGCAAGTTAGCTCTATAATTAGGCCTGAGAAAGCTCGATCAAAGGCCCCAGGAAAGATAGTTCTATAACAGGGCCCCTTGCAAGTTAGCTCTATAATTAGGCCTGAGAAAGTTCGATAAAAGGCCCCAGGAAGGCTAGTTCTATAACAATGTCCCTGTTAAACTTGCTCTATAATCTAGGCCCGAGAAAGCTCGATCAAAGGCCCCAGGAAAGCTAGTTCTATAACAAGGCCCCTTGCAAGTTAGCTCTATAATTAGACCTGAGAAATCTCGATAAAAGGCCCCAGGAAAGTTAGTTCTATAACAAGGCCCCTGGCAAGCTAGCTCTATAATCTAGGCTCGAGAAAGCTAGATCAAAGGCCCCAGGAAAGCTAGTTCTATAACAAGGCCCCTTGCAAGTTAGCTCTATAATTAGGCCTGAGAAAGCTCGATAAAAGGCCCCAGGAAGGCTAGTTCTATAACAATGTCCCTGTTAAACTAGCTATATAATCTAGGCCCGAGAAAGCTCGATCAAAGGCCCCAGGAAAGCTAGTTCTATAACAAGGCCCCTGGCAAGCTAGCTCTATAATCTAGGCTCGAGAAAGCTCGATCAAAGGCCTCAGGAAAGCTAGTTCTATAACAGGGCCCCTGGCAAGCTAGCTCTATAATCTAGGCTCGAGAAAGCTAGATCAAAGGCCCCAGGAAAGCTAGTTCTATAACAAGGCCCCTGGCAAGCTAGCTCTATAATCTAGGCTCGAGAAAGCTCGATCAAAAGTCCCAGGAAAGTTAGTTCTATAACAAGGCCCCTGGCAAGCTAGCTCTAGAATCTAGGCCCCGGGACAAAAAAAAACACTTTATTTGACGTATGGGTACATGAGAGAAGCTTAATACCTCTTTGCATCTGTCACATACTGACTGTCCTTACCACAATGCCACTATGTGCACCTTGGTACCGCGATATGAAGATAGATATGTGCAAGTTGAATAACTGGGCGCCTTCATACAGCGACAGGAGTATATTTAGCCTGATTTTGTTTTGAAGAACGTTAGAGAAAATTCAAACATATTTCTTTGCAGTCAACATTGATAACATTTTACCATATCATTTGTGTTATTTTATAGGTATTGATAATATATATCAACAGTGGCAGCTACAGACCACATGACTTGACGTATGAATATATTAAAACTGTTTTAGTAACTACCAGATACGGTTCTTCCTACCAGAATCAGGGTAAATTGCTGTGTATGCTACTGAGTAACCAATCACCCCCCCCCCCCTCTTCCTGTTGACACGTCATACAGAGGTTCACAATGATCCTCTTTCAAACCGCAGCAGGGGAACACGTGACACGATCTGAGAGGACTGTGTTTGTTCCAATGTGACTACTATCATCTCTGAGGAAAGTTCATGACTACTACTGAGGAACAGCGTTGTCATTCTCTTGTTTTCATGTGGTCAATATCGCTTATAATACAAGACAAATGTTGCAACGCTGGTTCGTCGAGGTTACCAGTAGCTAGAGATGAAAAATTTTCCGCAGTGGCGGCATTGCGGTTAAATTGTGGAGGTGGCACCTAGAGTCTATTGTACTTAATCTAGTGTTAAGAGACCAGTAGGTGATAAGAAGGGTGAGGGGTAGTTAGGAAACACGGAGGATAGGGGGGGGGGGACAAATATTGGGCTCACCTTAAAATTATTTTAGTTAACTAGTTTAGTTAAAAAAAACTTGAAGTGTGATTTATGAACATAACGGGTTTACAAAGGCTCACATTCATTTGTTTCTTTACTGTTTTTTTAGCACCGCGTCTTACTACCCATTCGGGTTATACGTCCGTGTACTAATTAGGCTAATGTATTAGGGATAAGGAAGGTTGAATATACAGGAACTGCCACCGAATTTGTGTGTAGAGTGAGTGGAAATCCTCCCTCAGTGCACCCGAATCGAACCCCGATCTCCCTGTCATCGGCAGTCTAGTCTATTGCTAGAGTAGCGCGTTGGAGCTTGCGGCCACTGAAGCAGATGTTTCTTACTACTACTATCACTAGCACTAATTATTATTATTATTACTGTTAGACTATTATGATCCATTTAATCAGTTGAAATTAATTAACAGAAATAATGATTGAAAATTTTCCGGAAAAAGTATAGGGAAATTATTTCGTCTCACATCAGCGCCTTCTTACCACCCACCACCTCCCGACATAAATGAGAGCGAGGAGATTTGGCAACAGCAAACCGAGAGAGAGGGAGATCGAAGATAAAGTTTTGGTCTTATCTCAGAGGTGATATTCAGTGTACACATTGTGGGCTATTGATTGTCGGGTCGATGATAGCCCGTGCTAAGAGTTTGCCTACTTGAAGGGGAAAACTGTGGAGAATGTAGGACAAGCTAATTGAACTGCGACTTATTAATCAAAGGCATAGTTAGCTAGGGGGAGGCGAGGGGTGGAACCCCCTTTAATCCCTAATAATACACAACTTTTTTTTTCTAATGAGGTATTTACCGTGTACTTTCTGAACCGATTGATTATATCGGTACACGACTTATATCTATAACAGACACAACAAACAAATAAATAGCAACATCCTCTATAAGCACCAGCAAGAAATAAATTATAAAACAATCATTTAATTAAATTATTGTGTTGACAAATGAACGCTTTTAGTCCTTTAGTTCAGGGACTCTCAACCAGTGTGCCGCGAGATCGGCCTTCACAAGGGTGCCGAGAGATTCTAACCCCCTTCACAAGGGTGCCATGAGATTATAACCCCCTCCACAAGGGTGCCATGAGATTATAACCCCCTTCACAAGGGTGCCGAGAGATTCTAACCCCCTTCACAAGGGTGCCATGAGATTATAACCCCCTCCACAAGGGTGCCGCTAGCCTAGAAAGGTTGAGAATCCCCGATGTAGAGGCCTCAAACAAATTTATCTTTTAAACCTCGTCTTACTACCCGTTCGGGATAACCACATTTAAATGTACTAGGAATGAGGAATCTATAATTGAGAGGAAATTTACCCGAATTTGGGTAGAGGGATAGTGGAAAACCAACACTCGCAACCGGGATTCATGTCCAAGCCTTCCCGTCACCATAAAAACGGACCAAGTGAGCTTGAAGTTTATTCCGCGTGCTCACTGATACGGGTAACAAATATGTTATTCTAAAGATAATTTACATGTTATTAAGTTTTCACTATTGTATATATAAACGTGTAATAAATAAACTTAACAAATAAATTAGTTGCTCTATTTTCATTTATGAATTAATTTGGTGGGTCGAGTAAAGTACGGTTTATTAATATAAACTATTTAATTATTCTTTATGTTAAAAACTTTCAAAATAATAAGTAAGGAAACATGCCAAGTGTCCCCAGCTGGGATTTAAACCCGTGCCTCCCACCTGTTTAGTTTCTTCAAGCACAACTTGTGGCTCTGGCCTGTAGAGGTGGTCAAGAGTGAACGTTAGCTGTGCTATCCTTGTCTGAACGATTCATTCCTCTCCCGTTATCCTTTGCGACCAGCGATTTCTGCCTCACGGAAGATAATATTGTTTTGCTTATCTAGTGTGTTAAAAGGACTCAAATACCTGTTTTCTTTTACTGCCCAGCAGTTTTAGAGTGGATATGTAATATAGGTTTTAACCTTGGGAAGACTTACTCCCAAGTGATTTCTTAGTAGCCAAAGCAGATATATTTGTCTTAGGAGGGAAGAGTTTATTGGAGGGGGTTATTTTTACCATATTTACTAATTTGGAACTCAATTCGGCCCATGACCAATTTAAAACGTACAAGATTCCCCTTAAACCATTGATTCTTGGAATATTTAAGGTTATTTCAGAAAAAAACTTATTTTTATACTTCTCTAATCATAATTTACCTTGCAACCTATGTACTGGGTACGTAATTCATTTTCTGCTGCCACGGTGCGTCCCCAAAACAAAACTGCAAGCCGCAAAAAAAAAAAAAAAAGTTCGTTAAGAGTACAATACCGTGAACTTTAAATTTTGCGGAACACTGCCTTAGACCATTACACCATCGAAGACGATCGTCGTGTTAATACTCCTTCAAACTAAATATAATAAAATATAAAAAGTATACTAGGATTATTTTAAAGTTAATTTCAAGGACATATTTTGATCATCCTATGGGAATAAAATATCGCAAGTTGGGAAGTTGGATATGGCATACATAGTTTATAAGTGAGTGGTTTGGTAATCCTATTGTGGAAAGGCTGGGGGGGCGGGGGGGGGGGCGGATCAAGACGTTGAAACACCCTCACCAACCCTTAAGTTTCGCTGCACGACAGGTAATATAGGGGGTAGTTCGCATGTGACACGCCAACTCCTCTGCTGACATTCAAGACATTTAGTGAGACTTTATTTTTCCACCACTTTATATGGAGCAGCCCGTTTGGGTTCCACGGAAAGCCTAAATATTAATTACTATACTAGAGTAGGGATGAGAACTATAGAATTGAAAGGAAATATACCCGCATTTGCGTGGAAGGGGAGTTAAATTTGGAGGGGGAAGCCTTATTAGGTAGAACTGATCAGGTTTAGAACCCCAACCTCCCCGTCTACGCTAATCCAGACTGGACAAGTTTGCTCAGTGATGAAAGTTTAATAACGTTGGTGTCAGGATAGCCGTAACCTATGATCCTAGAGGTCAGAGTTCGAATCCAGCTTAGAGACGGAACATTTTCAGTTTCGGATTATTTTACTTTTCTCTAGAAAATATATTCGAGATATATTATCTAGTTTTAAAGTTTCCACTTTAGTTTTATTCTATTCAAAATACTTTTATAACCAGAAATATCAACAAATGAGTTACGGTACAATAACTTATTAACAGTGACTACAGCGCTTGGTGGTTGAATTTGTCACTAACGTCGGGTCTGTTGTAGACCATATATGTTGATACTTGAATATCATAACTAAACAGTATGTCGCTATATGTTTTCCCCCCATTGCACGCATATGCGGGTACACTTCATCTCAATTCAACCCTCCTCATCCCTAGCTCATCATCGTAATTAGTACATAAGCGTATAACCCGAAAGGGTAGTAAGATGCGCTGATAAAAAAAGAATTACTTTTTTTTACCTTTATGTAATAATAATAATATAAATATTGCTCGTTACCTGGAAGCGGCACAGATGCCCGTGGGCCGGCGGAGGTTGCTGCGTCGGGGACTCGATCCCGGGCCTTCTGCTCGGCTCCAAGTCTGCCATAACCTCTTTCCTAGCAGGCGGTCATAGCCGAACACTCGCGACTATAACCGACACACGGCACGAATGTTTCCGAACCACCGGCACACACGATTCGATACGTCATAGCACTTTTTTTTAATGTTTCGTTAAAAATGGCCGATTATATTTAACACACAAAATGTTTTATGGTTGACATCGTACGAATATATTAATTATAGTACGAGCAGGATAGCTATCACACGATCCGATAGGTATAGTACGAGCAGGATAGCTATCACATGACACGATAGGTATAGTACGAGCAGGATAGTTATCACACGACACGATAGGTATAGTACGAGCAGAATAGCTATCACACGAACACGATAGGTATAGTACGAGCAGGATAGTTATCACACGACACGATAGGTATAGTACGAGCAGAATAGCTATCACACGAACACGATAGGTATAGTACGAGCAGAATAGTTATCACACGAACACGATAGGTATAGTACGAGCAGAATAGCTATCACACGAACACGATAGGTATAGTACGAGCAGGATAGTTATCACACGACACGATAGGTATAGTTCGAGAAGAATAGCTATCACACGAACACGATAGGTATAGTACGAGCAGGATAGTTATCACACGAACACGATAGGTATAGTACGAGCAGGATAGTTATTACACAACACGATATGTAGGCCTATAATTTGTTTTTTATATATGAACAGGTTAATTTTCGTACGAAAAAGAATAATTTTCGTGACGCGGCGCGCTGAAGAACTATTTTAGCTGGTGAATCAGATACTTTGAACGTTACAAAGTGAATGCATTGAATTTCAGTGACAATGTTTAAGATTTACTAACCATTTTAATTTCTAATTTTAAAACTACCTATTCAAATATTTTGGTGCGCTTGAATGGTGGACAGTTAACATGGTTTTTATTTATTTATGGAGAAACTAGTCTTCCTATTAATAATTTCCTTTCGTCCGTGGCTATCTGTTCGAGAAAACTTGACACGGTTTCCCGTAATTAAGCGCCACCATCGCACCAGTATCGTCACCGCAGTGTTACCAAGTCATGACTATAGTTTATCCTCCTCCGGCCGCCATGTTGGGACTGGAAATTTGTTGCATGGTCGAGATGGCGGCGGTTAGTGTATCACCATTTATTCCACTTGTAACACCGATAGATACGTCAGAGGTTATCTGAAATAAGAGACAACAAGATTGCTTTACTCTTCGTTTATTACTCTGAAAGGTAGCAAGCTTACCTTTCATAGTTCAACTATGGCGCAGCTTATAAGATAGGGCCATAGTGTAATACGTCAAGGTAAGACTGACACCTTTCAGGGTGAACGCATCGGGCAGTGTGCTTTCTAAACACGCTAGTTATTTCAGAAAGTGACCCCATTTTTAAAAATAATAAATGCGTGTAACGCCTAAAGGTGCGGCCGAAGGGAGCGCAAGTGTTTTTACAATTTTTATAGAATTGAAATTTTTTGGCCAAAATAAATCAAATATTTCTCCAGTATCAACATAGAGTTTAGTTTTCTGCACATGCTCATATCAACAGATGTTGAATATCTGTCAAGGGTGTCCTAGAATGTTGTCAAAACCTTTTCTCTTTATTTAAAAAGTTTTGACAAAATTCAAGGACACCCTTGACAGATATTCAAAATCTGTTGATATTAGCAGGCGTAGAAAACTACACTCTAAGTTGCTACTGGAGAAATAGTTTATTTATTTTGGCTAAAAAAATGAAATGCTATAAAAACTGTAAAATTACTCACGCTCCCTTCTACCACACCTTAATCTAGAGCAGTGTTATTCAGCCTAGGGTGCATGAAGAGATCGAAGCCCAAGGTTACTAAAACCTTGGATAGTATTAACACACACAACTTTCATAGTAATCTATTGTAGCTTGTAAGCAATTTCCTGTTTATTTTAACGTAGGCCCTACACACTTTGTAACCTCCCCCCCCCCCGTTTCCCCCCTAAGTGACCAAAACTTTTGTTTATTATTTAGTAGGCGATCATGGGCACAAACAAACAAGTGGACCTCCCTGGTACAAAGTACATGTGTGTATTTGTTCCGTATGTGACGTAAAGCTTCAACTCAGAACAAGGCCATACTTTAGAGATTAACATGTTCCGGTAAATTTTCCACAGTGGTGGCTTGGGGCCTTAGGAACCTTAGTTGTGTATGGGAGGGTGGGGGGGCAAGAAATTTTTTTTACGGAAATGCTTTCAACCCCTCTAAATTCTTCCTGATAAATGTTTGAAAATAGGCTTGTCCAAAATTTTTGAAAATTAGGTTATTTTAAGCTATTTGGAATCGTTTTCCATATACTTTTTTTTAGAAATGAGATGCCTCTAGAAGCTATTTTGAGAAGTTGGCCCCTACTCGCCTTAAATTTAACAAGTTAGATCCCCCCAGAAGCTATAATTTAAAGTGTTCCCCCCCAAGAAATTTTGTAATTTGGACGCCCCTTGAAGTTATTTATATTGATCCTTGCCTTTATTTTTTCTGACAATAAGATCCCTTTGTAAGATATTTGAAGTGGTCTTACATTGGCAAATTTTTGAGAAATTTAATCTAGCTAGAAGTAATTTGAAGTTTGATTTAAGGTCATCTTTCAGTTATATGATCTATAATATCAGAGGGGAGGAGATACATTCTTTCCAGAGGCTTAGTGCTCTTAAATAACTGTTTTGATGTTTCTTATTTTGTGGAAGCCATTAGCCAAGATGTTATAGACTCAAAATATTTTTGTATTTCTCACTGTCAAATGAACTTAAAGTACTACTAGAAAGTACCGATTGTTAGTGTGTGTGTGTGTGTGTGTTTCGGTACTTTCCTACCCCCAAAAGTAATATTAGTCCCGGAATTTTGTATTAAGACTCAATGCTTAGGCCAGTAAATTAAATTTTTTTTATAGAATATAATACGCCTACAATACCAATTACCGGTATGCAAATTGAAAATAATTAAATTACTTCAAGAGAATGTTAAAAATTTCGCCATCATATCCTGTTGGGGGACTTCCCCCCCTCCCACGCCATCGTAGATAGAAATGCCTCCACCCTTTTTTCCAAAGGCATTAAAAAGCTAATTTTTCTGGGTTTTTGCTAGAAAATGTTACCATATCTTTAGCCATTAAAAGTTTTTACATCGCTATATAAACCCCCTAAGAAGGAGTCGATCAAATTCCAGGGGACAAGTCCGAACCCCCTTTATACGCCCTCACCTAAAAACAAGAAGATAAAAATTGTAAAAGAAATAACTTATTTCGAACCAAGGAGCATTGACTATATTTATTGACCTTACCTTGATGGGCTTCATCACGTGTCTATCATAATTATAAACTGCACCCTAGTGTAACCCTTCAGGATGTGCGGGAGTGTAAATACCGTCAATGAAAGGATACATTTTGGGTTCGATCTTTAACCCCCATTTGTTTGTAAGTCTGGAGAATTTCCCCGGCGACCTTGGTTGGTGATTGGGGGGGGGGGGGGATAACCTGAGAACTTCAGTCACGTGTCAATACTCTGATGTATTTTTCGATGTCTATCGAAACTGTGGAGAGCGATGTAGGGGGGTGGATGTCAAGAAAGTGAGCTTATATTCGTCTGGAGAGAGGCTGGAAAACTCTTTAAGAACAAAATAGTGCATCGCAGTAGACTAAGATTGCCGATGACGGGGAGATCGAGGTTCAAATCTCGTTCGGGTATATAAAGAGCGGTTTAGAAAAATCAATGTTATTCCTCTTTTTCTACATGCAGATTCGGGTACATTTATTCTAACTATAAGCTTCCTCGTCCATAAAATCATTTAGCATAATTAGTACATGAGCGTATAGTCCAAACGAGTAGTAAGACGCGATGCTAAGAAAATTAAAAAAAAAAAATGCAGCAAGTCGGAATCAAACCCCGATCCTGGTGGTAAAATGTTCCAACAGTTTACCATACTTCGGTTATATTATTATTATATTATTATTAAGAAATATTTAATCATCACTTTATGAACTTAATTGTAACAGTACACGACTTACAAACTAGACTATAACATAAAGTCTCGTCCTGCCGACAATTCAACAATGATACATTTTCGATCATTCCGGGAACAGAACACGGAGCCTGTGACTCGGTAGGAAGGCGTGCCAACAGCTGACCTATAAGGTTAATTTACAATCGCTGGTATTTTGTTTATCTATTATTTCCCGCATTTAGTATTTATACCCTCACCGGTGGGCGCATGGACAAAGGTGACAAACTCGTCTTGTAGGAATTTCGGACAGGTGGCATTTAACTAAAATAGTTTCTCAATCTACCCCCACGCATATTTGGGGACATTTATTCTAAATTATGCTTTCCTCGATACTATTCTAGTAAGTTAATGTGGTTAGATTAGGATTGCCAGGTAGGTTACTAAGACTTGCTGCACAGTATAATATTATAATTATAGAAATGGAGCAGTGGTAAAAAAAAGGGTCACACAAACAAGTACCAAGCGAAAATGTAGTAACAATTAATCCTTAAGTCAAACAAATTGGTTACAACTGATAGTTGTAGATTACATCTTGTTGAAATATTCACACGATTAACAACTTTTCGAACAACCAACAATTGATTACACTTATCACAGCATTTTACTAAAAACAACAATACAATCTCCAACCTAAATTTTTGTTATGAAGTAACGACTATTATCGTACTTTCGAACATAACCGGTGAAAGTGTTCTTGATTTGAAACTTTCCTAAACAAACTATTTGTTTTTAAAGGAGGGGGGAAATGCCACTTTTGAACAGTTTGTGCACATTATGTTTTATTTAAAAATCGAACTGTCACTCTGGAGCAAATTTTAAAATGATAATTTCCCTTTGCTACGAACTTGGTTTCATTGTACGACCGACTGACGTTCGTTTTGTTCGGAAGTTTCGGTGGATGTCGGAAGGAAACGGACCAGTGGAGAATGAGGGGGAGGAAGAAAGAAATAGCGAAAGCCTTCATACGACCCGTAGAAGACGCAAAAGATTGACCCCACATCCCCTTGCCCTCTCCGCCTTCACCAAGCTTCGCAAAAGCGAATCAAAGCAACCAACCTCTCTTCTTCTCCTCAAAACAAAAACAAAAAAGGAACGATTTTAAACCGTAGCAAAGATAATAAAACCAAGAAGATGTATCACTTTGGACGAACCAAGTCAACAATGTATTTCTCTACCTCTCGATAATCTGTAAGAGCGTGGGAGAGTTTGTTTTCTCTTTCCCTGACCTTTCTCAAATTGTGTGTGAACATGGTTTATTTGGGTTAGCGAACGTTTTCGTCAAACAATCAATACACCGGTATTGTCTTTACGTAAACTACAATGGCCTTCACCAAGAGTTGAACGTTAAAAATTAAAACTGTGATTAAATTTCTGGAAAATAATATTTTGTTACTTTTATCTTGGTATAGAAAATATAACATAATAGTAATGAGCGTCTTGCACAACTTTCAATACTTTTGAAAAACGTTTAGATAACCCAAACACATACACACACAAAATAAGCAATAATAACAATAATTTGTTACAGGACAATATCAACATAAATAATCCTTATTTTCTTTAACTCTACAATGATTACGTTTCTCTTTTACCTGACTGAATACTGTTGCTCATTGTATGGAAAGTGTTTTAATGAATTATTTATTATAGCTTGTTTATAAGTTATTAATTACAAGCAAGCTCAACCAAACATTACCTAACCTTATTTGCGTCTACCAATAGAGGGCTAAGCTAAGTGAGGATCAGTAATATTAAAACTAACATTTAAAATTTGTTTCAGTTTTAGTTATTATTATTATTATTAGCATCGCGTCTTACTACCCATTCGGGTTATACGCACTTACGCTAATGTATAATGGTAGGGTGATTGTGAGATGAAATGAAGGACCTACAGTTTAACGTGGAATCCGAACCACGGTGGAGGCCTGGCATTCCTCACATTCACAAGTTGTGATTAATACACGTCTTGTCAGAGGTGAAGGAAGGGTTTGATAATCAGATAAATCCATGCCGGAACCGGGGATTGAACCCCGGCCGCCAGCACGGAAGTCGACCCTTACCCTAGACCACCAGGTCACCTTCAGTTTTAGTTAATTCTCAATGAAGGTGAAGTAAGTATTTTATTGCGCACGTGAGTTAAGTAGGCCTAATCATAGACCGATTTGGTTCAAAGCATACATAAAAGTTTTAATTTATGCAAACTATAAACAACTTTCTGAAATTAATTTTATTTTTTGTTGTTAGGATTAATATTCCCCAAACGATTAAAAAAAAAAAGGCTCGAGTGATTGAGGTTCATATATTTATTATTATTATTATTATTATTATTATTATTATTATTATTAGCACCACGTCTTACTACCCATTCGGGTTATACGCACTTACGCTAATGTGTAATGGTAGGGTGATTGTGAGATGAAATGAAGGACCTACAGTTTAACGTGGAATCCGAACCACGGTGGAGGCCTGGCATTTCTTCATATATTTAATAGTAGTTCTAATAAAATGTATTCTACATAGGGATTGGACCTTCGAATCTCTTGATTTCTTAAAATACTCGAGTCAAATATAATTAACCATTATTTTCTTCAAATTTTGAACGGAATTTGTTTTAGAGATTTAATACGGCTGTTTTAGATCAATATAATATAAATTTTTTTTTACACCGCGTCTTACTACCCGTTCGGGTTATACGCCTATGTACTAATTACAATAATAGTTTAGGGATTAGTAAAGTTTGAGAGAAATTGCAGCCGCATTTGCGTGGAAGTAAAGTGGAAAACCATTTAGGGATAAACCTATCTATGTGCACCCGATCGAGATTGAACCCCGATCTTCCCATCTTCGGCAGTCTAGTCCAACACGATAGTAGTGCATTAGACCACGTGGCCACTGAAGCGGATCTAGAAAAATCTTATCGACCAGACTTGAGATCATTAATCTACCACTTAGCTGAACAAAAAAAAGTAGGATTTTGGTGTGATAACAGTTTTTTTAAATCAATTCATAGGTAGTGATGATATAAATCAAAAGTGAAAGATGTGGATCACATGACTTTAAGTATAAATGCGTACACAAAAAAACATTTTGGTAACTTTTATAACTGTCAAAAAAATTACTTCTTATCTAAATCAAACTGAATCTAACATTTATATTTTTTATACAATATTAAGAATCAATGTAATGTCCAAATTTCATTACAAAAAGGGTCTCACCCGGCACCTAGAAAAGTTACTAGATCTACTTTCAGCTGTCACTTCTGATCAATATTATCAATACATATAAAATAACAATACTTATATATTAAAATTCTATCAATGTTGAACGCAAAATAAACATGTTTTTATTTTCTAAAAGGCTCTTTATATAAAAATTGGACTGTCGTAACTTGCAAAGAAGACCTTATGTCTACCCTGTTTTCTAAGATCCGATTCAAATTAATGGAAAACCACTTAAGAAAAACCACCATCCACCTAGCTGGGATTTAAACCCTGATCATCATATCATCGGCAGTCTAGTCTATTGCGAGTTTGACGCCTTAGACCATCCGGCCACCAAAGCCGGTGATTCGTAGTTAGAATGGAGATTCAACCCATCTATAATTTTACAAATAGATTTATAACTATTCAAAGTGTTCATTTGTTTCAAAACATACATTAACAATTTAAAAAAAAATCTTATTTGTAGTCTTAATTGTTTCACAACAAGGATTCTGTGTGAATGCACATATTATTTGCTACTTCGTTGGTGTTTTCGTAATAGTTGCCATAATTATTTGTTTATTTAATGAATTGCGTACGAAAATATCGCCCGTGCGTTTGTGTGGAAGATCGAATATAACGCTTTTTTAGGCTACAACGAACCCAAACTCCAAACCCAACACAAGTCAACTGATTTTCAACGGGAGTATCTTCCCGGCTGAAAATGTTTGTCCTTGGCCTTGAGAATCCCGGGCAAGTGAAGGAGAAGTCGGTTTATCGAGGAAAGGAACGCTTGGAGGGGAAAGGCTCAAAGCGTGGGAGGGGTAGGAGGCAACGTCAATAATAACTTTCTTGTCCGTCCTAGAAGTTTACATCATAGACTGCGCTTAGAGTTTGCTGGAGGATTGGATGGTGAGCGAATAGTGGGGGGGGGGGGGGGAAGATGGCAGGGGGGGACACTTGATGACGCAATGACGTCATTATCCCGGAGGGCACTGGCTCACATGCATAATGTGGCGCAGCTATCGATTTTATACGGAAATGTAGACAGTATCTTAACTTATCCGCATCTTAGTGTTGTGCCGGCCTATCCACATATTATTTAATTTTACTCTGATAATTTTTTGGAACAAAATTCAATGATTGAATCTCTGTAGACGGGGATGTTACTCTCGACGAGGGGCCATTTAAATCAGACATGTCAAACTCATTTGAACATTAAGGCCACTTTGTAATAATAATAATAATAATAATAATAATAATAATAATAAAAATAAAACTCCTCAAGACTGGCTTACTGAAAAGGAAAGATCGAGGTTCGAATCCCAACCGGGTCTGCCGAGGGTGATTTTTCCTAAATGTTTTCTCACTCTACTTTCATGCAAATGCGGGTAGAGTAGCTCTAAAATGCTTCCTTTTTCATCCCTACCCCAACAAGAATAATTATACATATGTATAATCCGAACAGGTAGTATGACACGGTATTGTATTTATTTTTTCAATGGGAGTAGTAACACATCAGGTAGACACATGACGGAATAATTGTCAAGCTCGGGGAAGGTCGGAATTCGAATCCAGACTAGGTCTCTGCCTCATGAGGTTCAATAGAATCACAACATCTCACTCCCTGAGTCTTACTACCCATTCAGGTTATACGCTTATGTACTAATTACGATAATAGGTTAGGGATAGGGAAGTTTAGATTATAGGAAGTGTACCCGCATTTACGTGGAGAGAGAGCGTGGGAAGCCATTTAGGAAAAGCCGATCTCAGTACACCCGACCGGTATCGAACCACAATCTCCCCGTCATGTGCAGTCCAGTCTACGCTCAGCTCACGCGAGAACAAGTAAAAGTTAAAAAGGGCAAGAGAAATACCAAACGAACAAATAAATACAAGGAGAAGATTCGTGCGTCCTTGACCTTGAAGGAGGCCGATGACCTTGGCCTTGCTGGCCCAGTTCCTAACAGGGGTGAGAGAGACTCACGCGAGGCTAGCGTGGGCCGCATGCAACAGGAAGAACGCCTGCGCCATAAACAAACGAACAGGTAGACCTGGTTATTGACACTTTTAGAATACATGGGTAAAAACAATGTAATGCTGCCAACATCGTCAGAACGTTACTATATTTATCTGACAACCTTTACAAATAATAATAATAATAATAATAATAATAATAATAATAATAATAATACCACGTCTTACTATCCGTTCCGGTTTAACACTCATGTACTAATTATGCTAATGGTTTTTAGAGATTTGGAAGGATATATATATATATATATATATATATAAATAAAGGAAGTGTACCAGAATTTGCCTGAGAGAGAGTGGAAAATCATCTTGGAAAAACCACCCCCAGTTTATCCGACCGAGATTTGAACCTGGATCTCCCCATCCTCAGCAGTGTAGCTCTACACGAAACTAGCGCATTAGACAACGCGGCCCTGGAAGCGGGCAATAATAGTTTTATTTTACCTATTTTTTATATTTCTTACTACGCGTTCAGACTATACGCTTAAGTACTAATCACGTTAATGAATTAGGAATGGAGACGGTTGAATTAGAGGAAGTAAACCCGCATTTGCGTGGAGGGAGAGAGTGGAAGACCATTTAGGAAAAACCACCCCCAGTTCACCCGACCTAGATTCGAACCTCGATCTCCCCGTCCTCCGCAGAGACACCTGGATGTACTAGCCGTGCATCCTTTCAGTGGAGACTCTTTTGAATGTTCCGATGAGATGAGATGGGGTTGATAGGGAGTATGAGGGTGTGGAACCAGTGGAAGCACTTAAACCTAACTTAAGACAAATTAACTAAGCCCTGGTGACCATTATGCTAATTACTTTTCAGGGAAAAATAGTCAAAATACCGGCCAGGAATCGAACATGGGACCCCTAAGGCCGTAGCTCGATGCACGGACCACTATACCACGGGGCCGGTAAATTATTGATAGCCACCTTGTTAAAAGTGATAGCCATAGAACACATGGCTTGGCGTATTAAGCACAAGAGAGTGTATCCAGTTACCGTTAGAACTGTCAGAAAATGGTCAATAGTGACTGTTGAGAGTCCTCTTCAGAAAGGTTTCTCAACCTGTGAGGCGCAAGGAGGTTTCAGGTGAGACGCAGCATGGTTATTTCTTTGTGGGGCGGGGGCGGGGGAACTCATCTCCTCAGATTTTGTAAAAATCTGTTTGGATGGACAAACTTTTTTTAATGTATTTAACGTGCGCATATACCTGCCAAGGTTTTTTTTACATGTCATAGTGATCATGAGATCGCTTTTCTTTTCCTCCGAAGGAAGCTGTACCACATAATTTTATCGGTCATGAGAAACCCGTGGACTTCAGCTGGATTTGAACCCACGGTATTCACGTCCCGAGGTGAGCACTTTGCGTCAAGACCACCGAGGTGGATAATTCTGTTCTAACTCTTCAAGAAGTAATCCAGGAATCAGGCCTCCTAATTTGGAATTTCTAAATTAAAGACTTTTGACTATCTAGGATATAAACGTCTTAGTTAGCAAACTACATTTTCAGTTCCTCATTTCTCAAAACTTTATATATTTAGGCCATATTTGCTTATAACTGGGAAATAATTAGTTTTATTGAAAAAATATTTCATGTACAAGGATTTTTGAATGTGGGGAATGCCAGGCCGCCACCGTGGTTCGGATTCCATGTTAAATTGTAGGTCCTTCATTTCATCTCACAATCACCCTACCATTACACATTAGCGTAAGTGCGTATAACCCGAACGGGTAGTAAGACGCGGTGCTAATAATAATAATAATAATAATAAATACAAGGATTTTATCAGTAAGAGTCCTAAAATTTTGTAATAATAAGTTTTTCCGTATTTTAAATTGTAATGGATATTATATATATATATATATATACTATATATATATATATATATATATGTAACCAAATTTGAGATAAATGCCAAAATTAAGTACCCATTAAAATATCAATTTCGTTGAGCCGATTATTAGAGGAGCTATCTTTAATTCACTCTCCTCCAAAAGTAAACTATCCTTAGTTTTAATAGTGGATTAAAGCTAAACGTTTATGAAAACCTTGCCTCCCCTCATCCCCTGCCCCCCCGTGTCTTAAGACGAAAACTCAGCGAGGAGCTGTTTTTTTTAAATTAGCACGCGTCTTACTACCCACTCGGGTTATACGCCTATGTACTAATTACTCTACTTAAATCTAGAACAAACAGAACACTCAGAACTACAGAGCAAATGTTGAAACCGAAACCCCAGAAGAATACTACCTTCGGATTGTGTTCTATTCTTATTTGGACGAGCTTCATTGAAAGGTAGATTTTCAAACCATAGGAATCTATTAAGAGGACTTTACTGTTTAATCCCAGTAAACGCTGTCAACAATAAGTTTAGCGACTTGTTATCGGCTTTGGAGTTTTACAAGGATGATATGCAGCACACCAGCAGCAAAAGAATGCTGTCGACAGATCAAAATTTTTAGATCGAGAAATGTTTACAAATCTGACAATTCTATTAACAATTTTGGCAATAATACCGATGACCACATCATCCGTTGAAAGGTAATTCTAGACTTTGAAGAGACTGAAGAATTACCTGCGCAACAGCACAGGTAAACATAAAACTGAATATCTCAAAAATTATCAATCACTACAATCAAAGCAATAAAAGAGTTTTTACTCACCTTATTTGGTTTATTTTAATTTTTTTGACACTATGGTTTCCCAAGATGTTTTATGCCACTCTTGATAATATCAATATTTCTTTCATTTGTATTAGTTTTATTTAAAATTACTACTATGCTAAATACTATTTAACTATTTATAATTATAAAGTTAAAGAATAGCTGTAAAAATCGTACATTGTTACCATGTGTTAAGAATCTTTAAACATAATTCGAAATTGTGTAAGCTTCCATATTTTATTTTATCCTTATACTAATTAACGCAATGTCCAAACTAAACGTCTATAAATTATGAAGTATTCCTCTTACAAGTTACATCACTGGTTAGTGGTTAATAATTATTATGAATAATCTAAAACTATGATTATTGCTGAGAATTGAGAAATACAATTTCTTTACATATTTTCAAAAATAGGCTTACAGTTATTGAGTCCCCACCCCCAAAGTTGAATCCTGCATACGCCACTGAACCCTGGATACCAAGTCTTAGCACGATTGGTAAAATGGTTTCGGCTCAAGGCCGAGATAAAGACAGATGGTATTACGAAAACCACTTTTTTTTTATCATGAGACATTCAACATCGATATCAATCAAAATCTCCAGTTAGATATCTCACTATCGCTCTAATCCTTTTTTTCCGTCAGGGATCATAAGAAAGGAGAAACAACAAAATATCAACTATCGCTTCCTAGTGACGTTTTAAAAGACTATATACTTATTTCCATCTATGAAATAAATATGTTACTAATAGGATCACCGACTAAGACTGCTATCAGTGCCACCTAGTAGTTATTCTTTAAACTGAATTAATTGGCATCCATGTAGAGATAACTAACACTTGGTGATCACCATAATAATTTAAAATAATAATGATTTATCTTAACTAAAGTGTAATTAATTAACTAATGATCTTTAAATAAGATTGATAGTGATGATTATTCAAGAAATAAAGCAAAATATGTCAAATATAATTTTAAAGTAAGCATTATTTTGTGAGTATATAGTTTCACTTGTTGGTCAACCTGATTCAACAAATGAATAAAAGGCTCGAGAGAAAATGTTAATGTGACGTAACGTTATACCTTGATATTTTTGTTATTCACGTTTTCTCGTGTATCATGACCATCATTTTTTTGTTGTTTAGATAACATACTTTCTTGTCGTGAAGTTGAGACGAGTCAACAAACTATGCTGACTCACTTCATTGCGCGTTCATCGACGGAAGAGATAGGTTGATCGAGGTTTGGTGTTAGTGTGAGTGTTGTGATCACAGTTAGAAGCTATTTCCCGAATCATGCAAGAAGGTTTTGTATCTGTGAACCGTGTCCCGACAAGGGTAGTATCGAGAGGGGGTTGGATTGAGGATGGGCTTAAAGGTCATAAAGAATTGATCCTTTTCATATCGGGTAACCCTGGTTTAACTGGCTACTATTCCATCTTCTTGGACACCATCCATTCTAACCTCGGGATCCCCGTTTGGGCCTTATCCCACGCTGGTCACGAGCTACCCCCGGAGGAACGGACTTTGCCCAGCTTATCGAAACACCCTCATTTCTACAATATGGAGGGTCAAGCCCAACATAAAATCGCCTTCATGGAGAAATATATTCCTCCGGATGTTAAAGTTTACCTCATCGGACATTCCATCGGATGCAAAATGATTCTGGAGGTTATGAAAAATTCGCGGATTCGCTCTCAGGTGAGGAAATGCTATCTTATGTTCCCGACCATCGAGCGGATGGCAGCATCGCCCAATGGGAAGTTCCTAACTAGTTTAATACTACCCATAGTGCCACTAATCGTCTTTCTTGCCTGGGTTTTCACTTCTCTACCTAGGACCCTCAGAAGAGTCCTTATAAACATATATTTTTCTATTCATAAATCAACTGACGACATGATCGACACCACTGTAGACCTCGTCAATCCGACAGTTCTTAGGAATGTGTTTTTCTTGGCTAAAGACGAGATGGAAAATGTGACGGAACTGGATTCCAACACAATGACCACGTTCCGCGACAAGTTGGTTTTATATTATGGGGCGCGGGACGGTTGGACTCCTTTGGACTACGTCAAGGACTTGAAGGCGTCTCATCCAGAAGTGAAATCAATAATTTGCGACAAAAACTTTGATCACGCGTTTGTCCTAAATATGAGCCAGGCTGTGGGGGATATGGTGTCGGACTGGGTGAAGGCAGAAAGACAAAAGTGAATTTTAACCTAAAGTGTTTTTTTTTTCATTTTCAAATAAAATAGTTTTAAACTTATTTAAAAATACAAGTATTTGATTGAGAACATAGTCAACATTTCTTATAATATTACGAACATTCAAAAAAATATGAAACAATTCATTGTTGATAAAATACATCTCTAATGTTAACTCAGGGTCAATACTTAATGCTCAAGCATTTACTATTAGCTTAAGATATTTAGGATAATACTCGCTTTTTATATCAGCATTTAACATATAATCATTCCAAGATATATTTCTCAAGTTGTGCATTGTGCCTCGGCCTTAGTCATAAAAGGATTAATTAACAAATTTAGTAGGCCTACCACTTTGTCTTTCATTGTAATGAATAGGGGCCTAGGCCTAATGTCATGTTTCTTAACTATTCGTTATTTACACAAACGGTAGATTTCCATTCGTAACCAGGATATTGAAATGGAAGCTGTTAAATTCATTGTCATACTTTTAAGAATCCAGTAAAACAAAAACAAACAAAAAATTGCTCACCAGCAAGCCTACATAGCTCAGAGTTGCCACGCACGCAAACACACTTTTTTTGTGTGTGAGTACCTGACATATATGGACTCTTGAAAAAAAAAACACTAAAGAAATAGGCCTACTGTAAAAACGAGGTTACTTTGCACCAAAATATTAAAACAAAAATAATGGATTATAATCTCTTAGAAAGCATTTGCAAGTTTTTGTTTAAGCATTACTTGTGCTTTCAACAAGAAAACAAGATTAACATTCACACTATATGTTTAAAATTTTAGTTCAAATATACCCATTGGTGCAAAGTGACCTTGTTTTACGATACTGGAATAGTTTAGAATTGAGGACACTTAAGTGCAAGCTTTAAATAATAGGAATTTTCTCTCCTAGTATGCTGATTCAAGCACATATTTATCCTAAGTAAACCCACCGTTCCGGAAGATTAAGTTGCATTACAACTGCGTGTATTACCCGATCAAGTTTAAATAATTATCTTTTAAACAACAAAGAAAAAACTACTTGCATACCAAACTGCTCTCTATATATAAGGTGACCTATTTTCTCATTTAACACAAATACGGCACATTATCTTTTCAAAGGTTGGCTACTTAACCTACACAATTAATTATTATTATTGAATTATGTTTATTATTATTATTAATTACTTTTTTTTTAGAACCGTGTTTTACTTCCTGTTCAGGCTATACGCCAATTTATTATTATACCATTGCCACTTGTTAAGTTAAGCCTAATCGAGATCTTGAGACAGACTAACTGATCGTTATGTTATACACAGTAAGCAATGATTAGATAAGAATTCGGGGATTCCCAATGCCCAAAGGCTAAATTCCAAACTCGGGGATTCCCAATGCCCAAAGGCTAAATTCCAAATCGGGACTCCAATGCCAACGGATAAATTCAACTCGGGGATTCCCAATGCCCAACGATAATTCCAACTCGGGGTTCCCAATGCCCAAAGGCTAAATTCCAACTCAGGGACTCCATGCCCAACGGATAAATTCCAAACTCGGGCTGTCCGTGTGAAATTATAACCGAACATATTGTATCATTGTTATGTTTTAACAAAATCAGAAATATAAATATTGTAAAATATGAAAGTTTCATTGATTCACACCATGTAATTTATAAAATAGGGGGTATTTTCTAAACACATGGCAAAATACGGGACATTTACGTGTTTTTTTGGACCTGTAAAAAAAGTGGACAAGACTTTCAAATACGGAACTCTCCCGTAAAATACAGGTTGGGGTCATCCTATCTATTTATAAACATTGAAAGGAGGTTAGATGGGTAAGTAAGACCAACAGGTGTCATTGTCTTAATTAGTGAGATTATGGGGGGGGAACAAAACCTATTTCCCTTTAAATAAAAAAATCATACCAATTGAATAACATGAATAATTTGATAATGGAATTAATTCTAAAAGTTATCAAAAATAGTTAGGCATACCTTAATCAATGCTCAATGAGGGTACATTTCAGAATAAAACACAGATTATTGGGAGGGGCTTTTATCCCCTCCATCAATGATATCCGTGACAAGGCCTACTCACCAGTAAAACCTAGGCCTAAAAGTTAACAATTAAAACAAAGCTCACTAAACTAGGTACTCTTTCACTGAAAAAGGGGCCTGATGTGTCCCAAAAATTACTTATTGTAGGCCTTGCCATTATGTCATCTTTGCAGTATAATAGTAATAATAATCTAATTTTTACAGATTGTCTTAAAATCTTTGGCTATGACTTAAAAATGACTGTGATAAAATCCTTTTAGTTGTGAACAAAAAAACTGCCATAATTTAAGGCCTTTAGGTGACAAATATAAATGTTTATACTTGCCCCGTAGTCTCTTCCAACCCACAGTCCTTTAACTTAATTTTGTAAATAGCAGATTTTGAAAGAATATCTGCATATCCTTATAAATGTCAAATATCATCCTTTTCGAATATTTTTTTTGACTATATAAGTTAGGTCTAATAATTATTTTTACAAAGTTTACATTTCATTAAGAATGCTACAAAATTCATCAGTCGACTCCACCTACAACAATACATTCACTCAATTTCATTGTATAATATATTACTATCTAACATAAGCCAATAATAATTAGCCATCCAAGCCATTCAAATAGAATGTATCAATATTGTAAAATTAATTACTGTATTCATATTTTAAGGTTGCATGTACCACTTTTGAATTAATTTGAACATTTAAAAACACAATTGTAAAGCAAATGTTGTGATTATCTGTATAGGCCTCTAATGTTTCCATTGTCAAACAAGTAGCCTTAACAATGTATTTAAGGCTTCAGTGCATAGTAAAACCAAGAGTATTAGAGGCCTCCAACTTAAATATTTTTCATGGCCTTAAAATTAAACTTAGTATTGTATTCTATTTCTTTTTAGCTCTATATAAACAATAAATTAGTAAAGAGTGTGTTGTGTATAACCCGAATGGGTAGTAAGACGCGGTGCTAATAATAATAGTAAAGAGGGCCTAAGTAAATAACATTTTTTTAAAAGAGGGAAACACTTTTTACTAGGTGTAGGAGAATAATTTTCAAAGTGCACTTATAAAACATAATTTCTTATGCTCTTAATTTAATGGGTAAAATTAATTTATCTCAATGTCAAGTGTCCATGTGGTTGTTATCACTGGTGAACCGGGGTCGCTCCAAATCTAGTGCCAGGATCACAATCGACTTAATGTTCACTTAACTTGAGAGTTGTCCAGTGAGAACTTTCATGGTAAGTGAAGGTATAATTTATTTTGACTAGCCAATCATGTTGCAGATGACGTCAACAGGTCTCTTTCTTACTTAATTTGTTTGTTTATAGAATCTAAATGACTTCCTTTGGTATAGTTTGTCTGAGTCTCGTGAACTCTGAAACGTCGTAGCCTCACATCACACTTTATTCCGTAGCTTCAGTAAAGCTTCTGTTGCAAGGACTTGAAGCCTAATCAGACCTAAATGATTTGGTTTCATTTTAGTGAACAATTTGTTTTCAAACTGTCTAAATTCATTCTCTGTGTTATGCTGTTAGTTAGGTGAACATTAAGTAAACATTAAGTGATTATTGAGTTGATAATAATCCGGCATTAAGGGCACATGGGCTTTTTAAATCCCTTCTTCTCGATGACTAACAAAACACACACTTCTTCCTTACCGAGCGTGACATCATTCTGTCTAAGTCATAGTCCAATGTTCCAAGGTCACTAGTGTGTGTTGAGTGTAAATTATCTTAAAAACTTTGCGTCTAAAGTTCAGTAAGTGGGCGGTCAGCTATATAAGCTACAGATGGACATTTTGGAGTACCTTTTAGAAAATAAAATCACAGTTTTTGCACTCAACATTGATAACATCTTTCTTTATTATTATGTTATTTTATGGGTATTGATAATATATATAAAAAATGTGGATCACATGACTTGACAGATGAACACATGATAGTAAATCAAGTAACTTTTTCTAGCTGTCAAATATGTTCATTCGTAAGAAAATTGAGGTGTACCTTATTTTCAGTTCACACTTGAGGTTCATTGTACTGTACGGCATCCGTTATGGGTTGAAACATTTTTGACATGATCAGAGTGTCTACGGGTCAATGAAGTCATTAAAAAGTAATTGGATTCAATTGTGGTCATGAATTAAATGTGTAAGACATAAATGTTATGAAACAAGATCAATATAGTAGTAAGAATAACATTTTAATATCATTTAATTCATAACTTCTTATGTTCCTAATGTTCTTTTATCATAACATTATTAAAAAATGAGAATATCAGAATTTTTTTACATTCTTAATGATCATCTAACTTTGAAGGAATATGTGATTAATTTTTTCAGTAGTATTTTAATTGAGTCATTAGTTTTAAGGGTAGACTCTAAAATATCTCAAGGCCGTAGCCAACCAATCATTTCAGGGGGGGTTTGGTGGGCACATCACCCAATTGCCAGAGACTAGAAAAAAATTCTAAATGATAAATAGTTCTAGACGTTGTCTAAAGTGTTTTTATCGCATCATTACTCCCTAACTGCCGAAGGCTAGGAAAAGTTAGAAATATGGAACACCTCTAGAAGCTATCTGAAGTGTTTTTTTTATGGCAACATAACCCCCTAATTTGTACTGGTATCTTAATTTTGATATTGTTTGAACCATAAATAAAGCTATATACATTTTGTTATTAAATTTCGGTGGGCTGGTGTGTGTTTGTGTGTATGAACCCCCAATAAACCCCTTTGACCTTGAAATATCCATTAAAAGTGCTTGAATCTGTAAACATCCTGGGAATGAGCTGAACATTAATAACTTCTCTATTGGCATATAGTGTGGTTTGATGCTCTTATGTTATTGTAAAAATAATATTACTCAACAAGGTTAAACTTTTCATCAACAGTTTATAGACAATTACTATAAATTATTGAAGTTAATAATAACTATATATATTCTTATGACAACTTATTAAAGTTGAATATTATCTTAAAAGGAGAGAATGTAGGGCTATGTTTAGATGTTAAAATAATTTTAATGGGAGAAAATTGAAATAAATGTAATATAATGCATTTACCAATCCTATTATATATACCAATCATATACTATAAAAAATGCATTTACCAATTATATAAATAATTTTGCTCAAACTTGCTTTATTCCCTATTAAGGAAAATTGAGGGTTTACTAATATAGTAGTTAATCTGTTGAAGTTTTAATAATTATTATTTAATGTTGATATTTATAGAGGACTTATAACCATGTTATTAGGCTATCTTGTTTTGTTATCTTAGACATTTTAAAAAGTGTTTTGATTTTGTAAATTGTATGCATTTATACTTGTTATTGACTTTGCAACTAAATAAATTTGTTTAAAAACAAGCGGGTTGTATTCTTGTTAGTTTAAAAAAGACAATTAACAAAACTAATGTATTTCGCTCAATTTGTCCCAATTTCTTAGGTCAGTCAGCATAGCATCTATTTATTGAGCTAATTGGAGTCCTAAGTTTGATTCCAGATTCTAGAATTAAGTTGATTTGTAAGTCATGTAGCGGCACAATCTCAATTTAAGCTTCCCACTTTCATAAGAAGGTTTAGGTTACCATAGTCATATGCCCTTGTGTCTAAAATTTTGTTTTAAACACTTGGCAAGCCTTAGGTTTGGCTTTGTGGAGACTCTGTCGCTGTGGTCAACATGTAAGGTCGTTTGATATTTTTATCTGTCGGCAAGTGGATGACCTGAGGCAAGACTGTTAAGCTCAGTTTTCTAGTGGTTTTATCTTCAATAGTGAGTAACAGATATCTTATATAACCTTAAGAAAATAAGCATTGCTATGCTGTCAACTAAATATCATAACTATAATGTTTCTGTTACAAGAAACACATTTTTGTAATAAAAATAATAACTATATTGCATAAAAACTTTTGGGATAACTGTAATAAAAAAATAAATATATATTAATAACCTTTTAAATATATTGTATAACTTATTCTTTGTGTCTAATATTATTGTCCTCTGCATCTTGTTAACATAACAACAATAGTTAACATCAAGATGTATAAGGACGGTGTTATTGTTGGGCGCCACCCCTAGTATCTAGGAGAAAAAAAATTAAAAGAAAAAAATAGAAAAATTTTGCCTCAGTTAATTCAATCATTGGCACTACGACTCTCAATACTCGAGACCACTGGGTAAACTTAAAACTAAAAAACATGAACAATTCAGATAAAATGGTTTGTTGGAACAAAATGTAATTTAGACAATAAAAATTGGCACTACGACTCTCAATACTCGAGACCACTGGGTAAACTTAAAACTAAAAAACATGAACAATTCAGATAAAATGGTTTGTTGGAACAAAATGTAATTTAGACAATAAAAAAATAAATGCATAAAATAACAATTGTTGGCACTTTTGTGGATTTATTATTGTTTTCCACTTTACCACATCCCAAGTCTACCTAAGGAATTCCGGGTAAATATAAATCTAAGTTAAAGTATAGAACAGTATTGTTGAGACAAAACAAAAAAAAAAATTTTTAATAATTAAACATAAAATGAAATGATAATTCTCTACATTGGTCTGTCTTTCTGAAAGAATTCTTATTTTATAGGAGAAACAAAAAAAAATTATAATAATTTATAGTTGAAGAGTTGGCTTGGACTCACCACTGAATTAGTCCATATTGACACCAACTTCAGAGATTTGTTACACTCTAGTAATTTGTTTGAATTCTTACGCAAATGAAACGAAAATAAACAATCTGGTTATTGTACACACACTTCCTTTTTCATTCCACCACATGTACTTTCATTCAACACCTTTAATCCATTTTAAAAATAATTTTAATTCGGAGCTACACAGATTTGATTCCATGTTAAAACCACTCAGAAGAAGAAGACGTCCTCTATTATAAAGAATCTTCCAAAACCAAATTTAAAAAGGTTCTATTCTTTACCTCCAAGTCCAGAGAGAAAACAAATATAAATATAAAACCAAAAGATAAATGATGGCTATGGACTAGGAAAAATCAAATAAAATGCAGGTTTAACCAAATATTGAACAGTATGTTAATGAAAATGAACAGTATTTTTTCTTCTTAAAGAATTAAATGTTTATTTCCATCTGTCAGAATTGAAAAACGCGCTTGTTTTGAGTTATTTACATCGAGCTTTGTTTCTTCTTTTACTCACTTGTTTGATAAAACTGCGCATGCGTTGAAATCAAACATGGCTGATGTTCATTATAAATAAGTCAACAGACTTCTTAACGGGATGATGAAATGTTTAATAGAAGGTAAGTGTTATTCTTCTTATAATCAAAATTCCTTATTTAGATTATTTAAAACAATGTAATACGTTGTTCCGTCCTTTTATTTAATTTAATAGATATAAATAGTATTATTAGTCTGGCCGGCAACCAGCGTGTGGCCTAACTTCGAAGTGCTTAAATTATTGCGAAAATAATTAGGAAATTGTTCACAAAAAGTAGAAAACATAAGGAAATACAAGGTAGGGTGGCAAATAACGTCACATAACTTAATGTAAATGTTTGCACTATTGTTGTGACATAATTTTTACTCCACCTAGAAGTACATCACAAACATCATTCAACAAAACTCATTTTAAAATGTAGGATACCTTTGGGGGAAATCATTAGTTTATCTGTGACTAGAATCAACTACTTACCCTGCAACATGATGGCATGCATATCTTTACATTCAGAAGTTGTTATCGCGTTGAATGAAGGTCATTTTATATAGTTGATTACATTGATAAAATATTCTTATTAATAGTGTGGGAAAAAAATATATTCCAATTTATTTTAATGCTAACACCTATATGTTATCATTGAGTGGGGAGCTTCTAACATGAAGGTAAAAATAAATAAAAAAAATATGTATCGCCTAATTTTTACTGGTTGTAATGATACTGTTTTGGACCCCTCTCATATATTAAAAAAAGCCATGTATGAAGTGTATTTTTCTTTAAAGTACTGTATGTAAAATAACATTTTAATACTTCATCCATGGAGAATCACATGCATTTGAGAAGTAATTTCAATATATTGCACCATAAAACTTGTTTTTCTTTCAAAGATCATCTTCGAAGTGTCTACATAAAGCATAACTATATTCAGTGGCGGCTCGTCACTTTAGAAGCTGGAGGGTGCAGCCTGTTTAATTCATAAATTATTTCTAAATAATATATTTAAAAGAAGACACAAATTTCGGAATATGTTTTGCTAAATATTCATTTAGTTAAACTCAAAAATTAATATCACAAATAACATGGAAAGATAAAAAAAAAAGACTTCCCCCAAAGGACGTGGATGTGTTGTAGAAACTCGGCAGCTGTGTAATGTGCATAAATATATAGGTATGTATGTTTTCACTTTGTTCCATACAAAATTCAGGACATGGCCTACCTAATGAATTCTCTTCTCTTCTTTGATCAAGAGTTAATCTTGCAATACTCGTTGTCTTAAGCGCCTGGATTGAACTATTCATATTAAGCCTAGTTACAAAAAGTATTAAAACATATAACTTAAATAAACATTATCCTAAAATAATCCTACATAATATTATTATAAGCACACACGCCACACACATCCTCAAGATGCAGGAGCACGCAGGATGACTGACAAGAATTATTGCTGGTTCACGCTATACACATTTCACAAGCTTTCAACCTTAGGGCGCGTAAGGGAGTGCGCCTTCAAAAGAAGAAAAAGCAATGCTAGCTATAGCAGGAGGAGGACAACGGGTTAAGGGGAGGGAAGGTTTGGTCTTACTATGTCAGGCGCTGACCGTCGCGCGCCTGACTGCATGCCATTTGAAGATAAGAGGTGAAAAGGTGGGAAGGTTTGGTTAACAATATCAGGCGCTGACCGCCTCGCGCCCAACCGCATGCCATTTTAAAAACATTGCCTGCTATTACTTAAACCAAAAACATATTTTTCTTGAAACTATTATGGTAAGATAAAATTGTCGTGAGAGTGCGAATAATAACTTTAAAAGGAACTGAGGATTCGTGGGGTTGGGGGGCGCGCGCCTCCACGCCTTAGGGACGAGCCGCCCTGACTATATTAGTACAATATATTTAAAGTTGACTCTCAACTTTTATATTGCTTTCAGCAACCATATTAAATTTAATGTTTGATAACCATAATTAAACAAGGTTTATAAAACCCTGATAACTTTTGTTCAAATGCAGTGGTGTACTAAGGAGGGAGGAGGCTAGAGGGGTGGTCCTCCCCTGGTGACAACTAAGAAAGGGGTGCCATCGGGAGAGTTGAACTATTAGTACCAGTTTGTAGTTACCAAACTAAAATAAAAATTGCATAAATTAAAAAAAAATATCCCTGATGAAAACTGCTAGTTGCATTGTGATTACGGATAGCAGGAGAAAGTGTGCTATTAAGGGTGCCATAAAATTTAGGGTAATTTTGTAAGGGGAGTCATGTCTATCATGTCCATGCGTGGACAGCTTTATTCTTACTGCCCAATGCACGTGAGTGAAGAAATTGCGTGCGAAAGCGTACATCGAAAGGAGAGCATTTTGACGTTAAGTGTCACACTTAACCAGTCTGTAGCTGTATTGCTCTGCGATTGTGTTAAGATGTTGTTAATTGTGTTCAACATAAACAACAAGGGTGACACATTTATTTTTTGAGCGTACTTCCATATCTGGTTTGGTTGTTTAGGTAAGTATCTAGTATGTTACTTTTACCGTCATTGAATGTTATTCATGTTTAATAATATCACATTTATTAAATATAACTCTTTAATGTGTTATTCTATGTAATTAAGTGCGCTTGATTGTCTTTACCCAGGATTGATCACTCACATGAGCATTACATTGATGTCCATCCTTTCTCCAGAAATGTTATATTTACTTTTTGTATTGATTGAATATTATTTTTTTGTCATTAGACAAATTTATAATTGAAAATGAACTGCACAGGGGAAAAACCAGTAAGTCAAAAATACAAACTTTTCAGGAGAGGGTTTCAAAAGTTCAAAACTAAATAAAACACAGTTTCTCCCATTATTTTTTAATTTAATTTTTAAATTATTAACATATATATTTTTGAACATGTGTAGTGTGTTGCACTGATTTGAAATTATATTTAGATTTACTTTTTTTGTAAATTTTCCTTCCAAGGTACATCATTACCAAGAAGTAAACAGACAAGTCATTGACTTACCTGTTTTTTCCCTGGTATTGAATACTCAAAAGTATAATTTTAAATAATAACCCACCAACAATAAAAAAACAAAGTTGATATAATGTTGAACATAAACATAATACATACCTATGTACAGTACATAAAAAAATAGCTATCCATAATATATTAAAATATTATGTAAACAAATACACAAATAAAATATTCACAACAATGCACTTTTTTATTCACTTTTAAACACATTATCAGCATATACGTTTAAAGTACTGTTGTTTACTTTATGCCACTGTTTAATTATTTAAATTTTTTCAATCTTGGGTAGTTTGCTGAAGTATTCCTGTGTTTCAGGAGAGCAGAATTTTTTAACACCTGTAAGTCCTCATATTTTTCGCTATAAATCGGTATCAATCCTGAAAATGAAACTTTCCATAAATCAACAAGCGACAAAATAAATAATAGAATCAATATAAAAATATTCATCTACTCAGATTTCATCACCAATAAAATCTAATAAAATATTATATTTAATAAGTCAATAACATACTTACCATTGTATAAACGGGCAGGAGAGTGGAACTCGCCTGGAAAAAGATCGTCCCTATTCTTGCATTGCCTTTTTGGAAGGGTAACCACAGATGTATCCCAAGCTCCATTGAAAGAATCACGATAAATTACCAGACGAGGGTGATCTTCTTCTATCTTCAGCTTCAAACAGGCCGAGAGAGAAATTAATATTTATTTTTAAAGAGAGGGTCCAAAAAGCAAGCCCAGTCTCATATTAGTCCATCATAAACCTCCACCACAGTGAAAGGTTTTGGATTGGCACGCACTGCTTCTATTACATTCATCCAATCCTGTGGAAATTGGTTACAGTTTTAGTGTTTACAAAACCCATATCGTTATCACATTCAAGGTATGAATGCCGTGAATGGGAAAGTGATGTTAACTGAACTGAGGCGCTTGTTGACATGAACTAGTTAATGTGAATACCTGAATAGAGTGTAGTTTTTGTTCTGGTCCCCACAAAATCACATAATATTTTTAGCTATTCTACCTCCGGATCAAGAATAAAGTAATGCAATGGGTAGAAATGAAGCAACTTCATTGGAACCCTTTCTACCTTGTGCTTCAGGTTAAATATAAAACAAAGTTTTGTTGTCTGACAGCTGATGTATGTTAAAAGAGAAAATAGACAACTGCCTCCTATAGTATACATATTGGTAGCAATATTAGGGCATGGCAAATTTTTTGAAAATCCATGAAATGCATTCGGTATGCTTGAATTTTCTACTCCTAAGGTGATCGATCATCCCGTTTACGGTTGTAAAAAGTTTCAGGCTTTAACATATGAACTTTATTTTCAATTTCAAGTTTAACTATATATTTTTTTCAATACCAGTTCTCTCTGGTTGGTTTGTACAGTTCAATACCTGCACTTGATAAGCTTTTTCTCAGGGCACCACATCGTCAGAGATGCTTGCTCAACTTTGCTTTGCGCCCCCAAGATCGTTCGACCCTGGGCCTAGTCTGATGGGCTGTTTACAGTGTTTACTTCACTAATTTTTCTGTTAGGAGTTTCCTGCCTTATTGACTTGTAAGATTTCTGGAGTTCACTAAACTGTTCTTTATTTTCGACGGCCTGAATCTTCTATTTTGAAACTTTGGAGAGCGTCTCCATCTTATTTTCAGCCTCATCTCATAAATGGTAAATTTTGTAGGAATGACAGTTAAATATTTTCTATGTCAAGATGGAGTGCTCCATATGACTGTGAAACCAGCGAAGGCAAATTTTGAAAAGCTGACCTAACCCTTGAAGTATTATGCGATTCTAAAGTAAATGAGAACACGGGAGGATCATCCCAAATTTTGCTGTCAGCTGTTTGTGATTCCTCTTTTAAGCGCTACCTTCTTTCTGGTGTGAAGTTCTAGAAGAAAATAATTTCACACAAAAGTATTTCTAAACGCTTGAAATCAGTCTGGAAATGTGCACTGTGAAACTCCAAAATTTAAAATTGTTTCTTAAAGATTATCAAGATGAAATTGAGGAAAGGCCATTCACTATGCAACTAACAAGTATGAAGAATTGGTTATTTCTACGGAGAAAAGAGGGAAATTAAAGCTCCGAAAAAGGATGCCAGGAGGATAACAAAGATGTTGGTCTCACATTGCCACAGGAATTAAAAAGGTGACGCTTAAATATCTTGATCACTTTGAAGATTGAATTGAATTGAAGATTCGTTCTAAGGAAATGGATACAATTCAATCTATATTCGCTGTTATTCAGCCAAGCACTTTGTTTGTGGTAACAGAAGAAGAATAACTTCAAAATAATATTCCAAATTTGACTCAGATTCTATATGAATTCTCTGATGAAGATAATGGTGTGGAAATTGAACGAGTGTGGAGGCGTTGTAAGGTTGCCAAAATCATTGTTGAAGAGGTAAATAAATTGATGGCCTTGCAGTTTCTTGAGTTTATTGTGAAATGGGATCTTTGGCGAATCTCCGCCAAGCTTATTATTGTGGTTAAGATCGTTCTGACTGCATGTGAAATACGTTTTCCCCAATTAAAATTGATAAAGAGTACCTACGCTCCACTAAGAGCCAGGCAAGATTTAAAAATCTGGCTTTACTTTCAATTTAACATGAATATGCAAGAAAGGTGAATTTGGTTGAGGTCATCAGTTGTTTTGCAGAAATTAAGGCTAGAAAACAAGAGGCTGTGAATCTTTTAAGAATAGGCAAAGCGTTGAAACTGGATTTAGTGTTTTTGTTTTAAATAAAATAAGATGCAGTGTAATTTTTTCATCGAATTTTCAACTACCTGCATTTTTTTCTTGATTTTTTTTTCAGCTTGTTTGTGTAAGTACTGTACTGTTTAAAATTTAATTGAAAAATTAACTATTTGTTTTGCATGTGTTAAAATCTAATAGTTACAGTATTTATGGGGAGTGACAAAGGAAGGACCCTCCCCGGGTGTCAAATACTCTAGATACGCCTCTGTTAGAATGAAAACTTTGTGTAAAAGTCTTACGTTCAAACGATCATTTAGGTTATAGGCTCGGAGGAAGTATTACTATATTGGCCTACATAGACTTATTTAAAGAAACAAGTCACGAATGTTGAACTTAGTTATGCTCTTAAGACCTTTTAATACACATTTATTTCGTTTAACTAATCATAAATTGATATAGCTCATATTTTCATAAAAACTAGCAAGTGGTGTAAAATACCCAAATGCCTTGAATGTGTGTTACCGAGAAAGAGAAACCAGAAAGTTTTATTCTCTCTTACACAATGGTGTCCAGACGACAGCTCGAAAATTGTAGCTGCACATGTCTATCCAGTTATATTATAGAGATAAATTGTGCGTAGCTTTGCAATACAAATCATCGTCAAATTGAAGTAATTTTGTCTTAATGTGTTTTAAAATTGAATGTGACGCAAGGGATTTTTTTGTGGGTGTGGGAGAGCTGCCAGGTGTTAGTAGCTTTAAACATTATATCAAAATGATGGCTACTGGCTATAAATATTTGGTTATATTTTAATTTTGATATTAAACATCAAAATAGTAGCTACTGGCTGTACATATTTTTTTGTGCTTTAATTTTGATATCGTTTAACTTGTATAGAAGATGGTGTAAACTTTGTTTTCTGGCAAGTTTAAAGGAATACATTTTTGAACTTAGTGGTGGCTCGTAGCTAAAATTAATGGGGGAGCTGCTCCAGAAAATGTTTAGCCTTTGTTTTAAAATTGTCTAAAAGAAAAAAAAATGTATAAAAAGAAAATTTATTCAGAAACTTGATAAAATCTTAACAAAAAAACCAAAATTTTTACTTACTTTAACTTAAATTGTTACAGTTCAATCTTGATCTATTCATTTAAAAATGAAATCCATTCTTCTTGTTTTAATTTGCGCAAAAGCTCAATAATTTTCTTCTTGATGTTTGGATGACAGCGCAAAGCCAACTTTTCCGTTGGTACCATTCAGAATAATAAAGCTACGAATATATTTCTTGTTGCTTTTGCCTGGCTGAGATATTAGAATATCAGGTGTTGAACGGCCTCTTTTCTTAACTGTAACTTTATCATGGAGGGATAGCTGTGAAAACTTAAGCTGTTGGTAAGTTCACTTATAGTCACAAAACTTATTTCTTGGGGATGCAAGACCATGGTTAAAGTTTTCTGTTAAATAAAAGAACCAAAATAAAATGAATCAAATAGAATAGCTGGAAGCATAATATTAATCTAATTCTACACTCTTCTACATTTTATCACATTCAAGAATATGGTACACGGTTTTTAAGCACAACACACGCTGAGTAAAAAAAAACTTCCTTCCACCATAACGCCAGAGCCGGCACTGTGAGAGCAACAGTGCTCTCTTTACCTGGCAGTCCCCCTTCCTCCCCACCCCATCCTATGTGCACATGCGCACAACAGTCAAACACTACGTCACTGGCACTGTAAAGCGCGCAGTTCCATACAAAGATTTTTGTATCTTTTTCATAAATGGGGGATGGCTACTGAAGTACTGACATTAAGCTTAAGGAATATATTATTTGTACTACAAAAATAAATAAAGAATTAAAGAAAAAAGGACTCATTATATTAATAATAATATAATTATTATTATTAGCACCGTGTTTTACTACCCATTCGGGTTATACGCTTTAAGTACTAATTACGTTAATGAATTTAGGAATTGGGAAGGTTGAATTAGAGGAAGTGAACCCGAATTTGCGTGGAGGGAGAGTGGAAAACCATTTAGGAAAAACCGCCTCCAGTTCACCCGTCCAAGATTCTAACCTCGATCTCCCCGTCCTCAGCAGTCGAGCTCAACACGACAAGCGCGTTAGCCAACTACGCCACTGAGGCGGGTCTCATTATATTAAATGTTATCGATAATATCAAGTGGAAATAGGGGGTTCTGCATTTCTGCAGTGCCTATACACGAGCCGCCACTGCTTGAACTTAAAAAATTAAAATTACTGTTTAATATTTAATTTAAGCCTTAATGGCTACCATGACCAACTTGGTATATAAAAGCTAGTCATCAATCCAATCAACAATAGTTCGTAGAGGAATCCTCTCACTAAAATGCAATCTTGTTATTTGATCCATGGCAATCTACTGAGACACTCATAGATTATAATTGTCTAATCAAAACAATTATTCAACTAAAAATATTTTGGTATTAAAAAAGGGAATATTCGCCAAACCATGTCTCATTGGTTTCACAGAAATGTACTCAAAGCCACTGCACATAGCACCTTTGAAACGAAAATGATTGCACAGGATTGTGAGGCTCTCAAAGTATGCAGGTAAGTTGACATTTGAAGGCCCTTTATTAAATTCAGAAGAGGTGTGTCAAAACGCTAAGTACTACTTAGTCCTATCTAAAGTCAATTTTGTGGTGGCTTTCTTAGTTGTATACACTGCAACTATTTGTAGGCCTACCTACTGTCGTTTGTGTCCCTGGGATACACAACTTATTTGTACATTCTTTTGTGTCCCTGGGATGCATTATAACTATTTCTCACTGTCCTATATGGCCCCGGGATGCACTACAACTATTTGTTCCTCTGGAATTAGTGACCTGAAAGCATCCCGCTATCGCCTTTTGGAGCTCCTTCCAGACCCTCGCAACTCTTCCGCATCAGTCGAGTCGGCCCTAGACCTGTATCTAGCCTTGTTGAATGGGCTAGTGACTGCCCCACAGGGTGGCCCAAGCAAACTGAGGCACAATTTCCTCTTCAAGTGGACCCACTCACTACTGGGGAACACTCCACAGTAAGTGCTAATATGATGTTTATTATTAACTTACGGTACTGTAATGTAACTGACTGCCCCTGAAAAGTATGTGAAAGCATTGACAATAATATCGTCCTAATTTTATAAACATAATTAATTTTATTTAAATTATAATCTATTACATGGCGCTTAAAGCACTTCTTCTTCTAAGAAGGCAAAAGCCACTGATCAGTGACGTCACGCACGTGACATTAGTCAAGTCAGGTTGACAATATAAGATTTTTAAATAATAACTTCCTCTTCTGGAAAATTCGAATAGAGATTTTAAAAGGTAATTTGAGTCAGTTTCCGGCTCTCGAAGCTCCTAGTAAAACTGAGATGTTTTTGTCTTGTATTTTAATTTTTTATAACACAACCTTCTCGAAGCTTCCATGAGTAATGGATATATACGAAGGATGGTGCAGTGTAAGGGCAGTATTGCTCACTACTCACTAGTCACTTGGAGTCCAGTCCTTGAACTACTCAGACTGCAACTTCTGTCCGCGCTCATACTATAGGCCGCGTATATATTTCAACATGATCTATTTTCTCCTGAAATATACTGAGATTTATAAATAAAAAACATGTCAACATAAAAAGTGTGTATTAATTATACAAGATTTAAATCACCAATAATTCTTCAATTGGCGCCCATCATGCGGGACAAATATTTCAATAACACTTCAATTGGCGCACAACGTAGGGACCCGTAATACAGAAACGCTTCAGTACCTAGGTGATTTTCTCTTACAAATTATTATTTGTAAGCCTATCCCGATTGGCTGTAGTTTGAAGGCCATCCATGTTCTTTTTTCCTGATGAAAAACAGCAGCACAAAAATATTGTTTGTATATTAGTGACTCATAAGGGCATTGGTGCTTTAACCAAAGGGTGAGGGAGGAATAAAAAGGACTTGGTCTGCATTTGTCTGGTTTGAGAGTGAGACACCATGGGGATAGTATGAACTAATGGTGAGATTCTTTTTTTTTTATGTGTTAAATTACAGTATTAGAAATTTCATGATTTCTAGTACTCATACACAAAAAATTTAAGCAAATTTCCAATTATAACAAACTAAACACTGTAAAAATTCTAAATCATAAAATAAAATTGAAAAACCCACCTAATTGACTTGATCATTTTCTGTCAAGAAACTTCCAGGAACAAAAATCATAATTTTTTTTTAATAAAATTGATAAATTTAAGCTCTGGATAAATTAAATTAATCTATTCACAGAACACCTTGATACTTATGAGAATCCAAAACTGTAATAATATGATTACTGAATGTATTGGTAAACAAACATTCTCAAAAAAAGTTTTTTGTGTTAATGAAACTTTCCTAGAACAGTTCAAACACCTTATGTGCAAGAAAAAATTAAATATCTCATAAAAAAAATCCCACCCTCGGCTCACACTAGAGGCAGCTCCCTCATTGCCTCTAAAGTTCAGGTCGAAACCCTTTATCTGGTTCTACACCATACTAAATTGGTGGACTCAGAGACAAAGGTGTCATTCTGGTCTAATGGAAGAGGCCGAGAATCAAATCCTGGCTAGATTTACTGTTTATTTTCCCTAAATGGTTTCACACTCTCTCTACACAAATGCTGGTACATTTACTCTACATTATATCTTACTTAATCCTGTGTCATTATCTGTCAATCCAGGATGAGTAATAATACAAGGGACAAAGCATTTTAGGTAGATACCGGTAGTACTGCAGGCTAAATGTTCAGGTTAGCCCAAATGTGTGTATTATTATTATTATTATTATTATTATTATTATTATTATTATATTATTATTATTATTATTATTATTATTATTATTATTATTATTATTATTATATTATTATTATTATTATTATTATTATTATTATTATTATTATTTATTATTATTATTATTATTATTATTATTATTATTATTATTATTATTATTATTATTATTATTATTATTATATTTATTATTATTATTATTATTATTATTATTATTATTATTATTATTATATATTATTATATTATTATTATTATTATTATTATTATTATTATTATATTATTATTATTATTATTATTATTATTATTATTATTATTATTATATATTATTATTATTATTATATTATTATTTTATTATATTATTATTATATTATTATTATTATTATTATTATTATTATTATTATTATTATTATTATTATTATTATTATTATATTATATTATATTTTATTTATATTATTATTTATTATTAATATATTATTTTATTATTATTATTATTATTATTATTTATTATGTATTATTATTATTATTATTTAATTATTTTATTATTTATTTTATTATTAAATATTATTATTATTATTATTATATTATATTATTTTATTATTATTATATATTTATTATTATATTATTATTATATAAATTATTATTATTATTATTATTATATTTATTATTATTATTATTATTATTATTATTATTAGCACCACGTCTTACTGCCCGTTCGGGTTATACGCACTTACACTAATGTGTAATGGTAGGGTGATTGTGAGATGAAATGGAGGACCTACAGTTTAACGTGGGATCCGAACCACGGTGGAGGCCTGGTATTCCCCACATTCGCAAGTTGTAATTAATACACGTTTTGTCAGAGAGGAAGGAAGGGTTTGGCAATCAGATAAATCTGTACCAAGTATTGAACCCCGGACCCTCAGCACAGAAGTGCGACACCTTACCCCTATACCGTCAGGTCACCGATTTGTGTATACATTTTTTTTAATTCCACCTATATTATTGGCAACATGACAGCTGCATGAATGGATAGGCATCTTACTACACACTCTCATTTTAATTGATTTTTTATCTCTCACAAAAGGCCAAAGTCAATATTAATAGTATGGCACTGGTAGCGCCAACTTGTGACCAGGTTGTAAACTTCTTTACTTTGTTTCAGACTGCAACAAGACACTGTGTTTGAATCGGCCAACATTATTTGCAACGTGGCTATCTGGTTTATGAAGCATGCCGCCATGATAGCGGTTAAGGATGAGTAAGTATCTTATGAGTTGTCATGGAAAACTAAAGATGCCTAACAAGTTTGAAATTAGAAGACCAAATGTGATTGAGTAGCCCTTAATTGTCACTTAAGGCGTTAACACATTTTATGTTTTTTTGAGAGTTTTTGAGGAAATGATCCACATTAAACTGGTTCAGCCGTCTTGTATGAGAGAGGAGTGAATCATCGGGTAATCTATCATTTCCACTGAACTCTGGTCCCAGAAATATTATTGTCCGCAGCTTGATTTGAGTTTTGTCAATTATTGTCTGCTACTCAGCACTACTGCCACAGCTTATTGATCGCTTGTGATTCTTTTTTTTTTTAAATTGTGGTAGTTTAATGCAGTGTATTTTTTTTAAAAAAGTTTTTCATCATGAGTGCAAATAAAAGTTCCCAGTATTGTGTATGCCTACTGAGCTAAGGGTCCTGGGATAGATTTTCGGCATGTCTGAAAATTTACATTGATGAAAATATGGGTTTATCCTTTCACATTGATAAATTAACGGAGGGGTGGGGGTGGGGGTGGGGGGGGGGGGGGAAGACTGGATGTTGTGTTGGTCCTAGTCTTAAGTTGTAATATAAGGCATATGAAGCTACTACAGGTCTAGCAAGCCGGTAGTGGAAAATATATGGCTTGAATAAAAAACTGACCCAGGCTGGAAACTGTAATATATGTAAAAATGTGTAAATAAAAGAAAGAAAGTTGTTGTATGTATTTTACCATCCAAGACTGCCTCGGTCCTATCCATAATGGTGGATATATGAAATAAGGAATCAGTCTGGTATTGACGAGAGAGGGGTTAAAATCTTGACATGGTGAACCGAGATGATTTTTCCTAAACGGCTCCTCTCTCACAATTCACACAATTGTGGGTACACTTCCTCTAAAATTGTACCTGTATCCTCCCTATTCAATCAGTGCTATTATTTGAGTAGGACAAGCCCATCAAAGCTCTAAACTAAAATGAAGATGAGAAACCACCATGAGGTGCTTCACTGCACCCACTGGGGACAGAGCTCGGGACACAGTCAATGAACTCATTCTTTTGGCCATGTTGTGTTTGTAGTATCGACATGGAGGAAGCCAAGGAGGTCCACAAGAGCCTGCGACGTGCCGCGGGAATGTTCCGCCTGGTCCAGAAAGAACTGGTACCCTATCTATTCGAGAAACCCATGGTTGGTGGGGACTTAGACCCCAGGGTGACCACTGCATACTTCCATCAGTGCACTGCGGAGGCACAGGAAGGTAATGGCGATGTCGCAGTAGCTGGTCACCTCGGCTTTGACCACATTCCTCTTTGGTATTTTCTATTTATATATTTACTGGGATGAAAATAAAAGTAATTTACATCACAAAATATTGGTTAGGCTATTATTACGAAAATAAGGTTCAACAGTTTTATGTAAGTAAACTAATTTGTACTTCTATTTGTTCAAATAACTTCCAATAAGTTAGTTGAGTATATTTTAAAAATATCTCTTGGATAGGAATTTGAATCTTGGTAGTTTTTTTTTGGCGCCTATTAAAAGATGTATCTGCTCTGGTGGTCACATGGTTTAAGGCGGTCATTGACAACCTATGTCTAGCAAAATATTTAGCAAACAAACAATTGTGTTAGTAAAAATAGATTTATAACTAATTACTTCATGAGAAATATAAAGTTGAAATTTTCTGCCCAATATTTTTTCTAAACTGGCCCACCATTTTTTTTTAAACCCATACAGCCCTTGATTACGGCTACACTTTCTCTAAATTCATCCCCAACACACAAGCTCATTGTACATTTTTATATCCATTTGATACCCTGTATTGCTTTTTAAAATTTGGTTCTAAATTAATTAATTAATTAATATCAGACATATCAATAAGTTCTGTATGCTAAGTGGATATTAACAATAAAATAAAAATAACAAATATAGTTGAATAGACTTTTTGGGAAAACAACTGTCATCGATTTAAACTAACCTCAAACCAAATATACTACTTCTTATGCTATATCAGATTTTTGTTATTTATGATTATAACATCTTCCTCAGGAAGTGTAATAGACGGGCTCTACCATTTTCCTAATATTCTATCATTTTATTTATAACCAAAAGATAAAGAATAAGAATTTTGTGTCAGTGTAAGGCTATTTTTAAAATCATTTAAGGATTTATAGTTGTTTCAATTCGATATGTTTAAAACTCAATGAATAAAACATAAATACACTAAGATGGGAATTCCTATCTTGACTTACCATAGGTCATAGGCAGTCAACGTGCTTGATAGTCCCAGGTGCTTGGAACCCGCCACATTCAACCCCTGTATGTAGCCCTCCTATTTTCTTGGAAAGTGTACATCCCATCCTTCCGATCCTTTACTAATTGGATTAATTAGCTCTTGTTATTTAATTATCACATTCACAGTGACTGTAGCCAGAGCCATCGAGTTGAAACACAACGCTAGCCTCATATCAGCTCTTGCCAACGAGACATCCAAGTTGTTTGGTGATGCGGCCGGGAGTCTAGTATCCATTGAAGGGGCGGAGCGGTGGCATAAATACTTGCGACTCAAATCCGTCTTCTACCAAGCTTATGTGCGTGCCAACAACACAGCAGTATTTTTTTATTTTTATAAATGTAGACCAAGTTTTTTTTAGGAGGTCCTGTATACTACAGGTGACTTATTACTTTTGTAAGTTTTATTTTTTTCTTTCAGCTGTTTGCTATAGGATTTTAAAGTAATTAATGACAGCGCTTGGTGTTAAAGTAGGTACTAATAGTGTGGGTAATAAAAGTACCGTATTTACCTGAATATAAGACTAGGCTTATTTTCAGTTTTCGACCTCGAAAAGTCGGGGGTCGTCTTATATTCGTGCATGAAGAAAAATGTTGGTGTAAGGTCAACATTAGAATGTTGTATAATACTGATATACCGGTATATGTTTATTTTACAAACAAAAGGCATATACTTGTTTAAATTCTAACACAAACCAGCATTTTTTAAATTTTAACATATAGTGTGTTTTCAGCAATTACAAAACAATTGAAGGCGATGATGATTGACAAAGTTTTTTGGTGTGTTTTAAACTAGTTGAGAAGTTCTGGTTCGTCGTGTTGAGCGTCGCTTGAAGTTACACCGTTTAATTAGCTGGTAATTGCCCCGTGGTCGAGCACTAATTAAATCGGTCCGGTTTTTTGATGTGAGTTAATTGGTATTTATAGCCCCATGATCGAGCGCCAATTAAAGACTTATTGTATAATTAATACACACTTTTTATGTTGACATGTTTTTATTTTTAAGTCTCAGTTTGTTTCTAGAGAAAATAGATCATGTCTTCGAAATATATACGTGGCCTATTGTAGGAATCGCGGACAGGATCTGTGCTAGTGACTAGTGAGTAGTGAGCAGTACTGGACGCCAAGTGAGGTTCAATTGCACCATCTTTTGTATATATCCATTGCTCATGGAAGCTTTGAGAAGGTCGTGTTATAAAAAATTAAAATACAAGACAAAAACATCTCGGTTTCACTAGAAGCTTCGAGAGCCGGAAAATGACTCAAGTTACATTTTAAAATCTCTATTCGAACCTTCGAGAAGAGGAAGTTATTATTTAAAATCTTAAATTGTCAACCTGACTTGGCTGGTATACTCTGACGTCACTTACAGTAGCGTGTACCTTCCTAGAAGAAGAAGTGCTTTAAGCGCCATGTAATAGATTATAATTTAAATGAAATAAGATACGTTTATAAAATTAGGACGATATTATTGTCAATGCTCTCACATATTCTTTAGGGGCAAATCAATTACATTACATAGTTTTATATTAAAACACAATATTTTATAATACCATTATAATAATTGATTCACCCATGTGATAATGATGTTACTCAGCATAAAATATGCATTGCAGCAATGAAAATTTAATCAATGTACAGTATATGAATAATATTGATTGATAGTATTATTTTAATTTTTATTGTTTGGGGACTAAATATTTACCAATCTAAAAATTAATAAAAAGCTTTTCCCCTAATTTCAAGTTCTCAAAATAGTTATCATCTTATTTTTGAGTCGTCTTATATTCGGGTGAATACAGTAAAACCCAACTTTCAAAAAAATGCAACCAAAGCTTTTAATGAAAATTTTAACATTTATGTTTATTTTGTCTTTCTGTGTTATGTACAATCTTATTATACTGAAAGATGGTAAACTTACCTTGACATGTTACACTATGGTGCAGCTAAGACCTTTCATGTTTAATAGAGTGTACACTATGAAAATCTGCTCTAATTGATTTGCGTGCTGTGATAGAAATCAATTTACTAGCTTAGGCCAAAATTTATTTAACTTTTTGCGATAAAATACTTTATAAACCATATTTAGAAAGGAAGGGACTCTCGAATCCTTCAATTCTCTAAAAATATCCGAGAAAAAATTACAATTTTAAATTGGGGTTTGTTTAAGAGCTCTAACACAGCTTATTGGTGGTTCATCCCCAACATAATTATTGAAAAAACTTTAACAGCCAGACTTAAGACCATTAATTTAATACGTTACTGAATGTATGAAGGTTAATATGAATGCATTTTGGCAAAAAATATTAAGATTTTGTTGCTATTCCTACTTTCTACTATTCAGTTATATTCCTATTCCCTCTTATGTTAATAATTTTTTCCAAGATTTGGATTTGAATTCTAGGTTCAAAGATAAAATGAGATTTCGGATTCTTAAAGTAGTGGATTTGACCCAACTTAACAATGTAAGACCGTGTGCGAGAATACCACCGAGTGTACCCTCAGTGGCGTGTGTTTACTTGCGTCATAGTATGCTAGAAGGTCGACTACACTAAGCATACACTCATGTTTAGTAGTGTTCTCGCATACTGCCCTCAATGTCCAAAGTTGTGCAATATAATCTATTTCACAACATGAAAACATTAAATAGAAATACCCAAACTTGGGTTTGTCTTGATATTATTCCCTATATTTGATTCAAATTGAAAAAGGGAAACTATTACGCAGTAACGACTTTTTCTTTCTTTCAAGAGGCGGCCATTAATTCTTTGTCCATTGGAAGTGTTAATAGGTCCTCCAATGTAAAAATATATTTTGTGTTTATCCGTTTTATTTGTTTCTTGTCCTGTAAATTTACAACATGTGTTGATTCCAGGCGTACAGCTATTGCGGGGATAACCTACTGTCCCTGGATCAGTGTGGGGCGGCCATCAGAGCTCTCCAAGAAAGTCAAACCTGTGAGTTAAATAACACAGAGTAGTTTGGTTTGAAGGGTTTCTCGAATGGTGTTTGAAATAAAACTGGGGGTGGGCGAGCGCTAGAAAATTTGAGTTCGAGTCAAGTTTTAGAAGTTGTTCGAAGCTTAATACCTATTTGGGTTATACGCCTATGTAATAATTACATTAATAGTTCTAGGGAGTTGGAAGGTTATATTTAGAGAAAGTATACCCGCATTTATGTGAAGGGAGAGTGGAAAGCCATTCTGGAAAAACCATCCTCTCTACACCCGACTGAGATTCAAACCTTGATCTCCTCGTCATCGGCAGTCTATTCTGCTGCGAGGGTAGCGTGTTAGAGCTCGCGGCCATCGAAGCGGGTTCTAAAAATTGTTTAATTGCAAATAAGAGAAATATTTATATAACTTGTACAACTATCTTAAATCTATTTAAAAATCACCCGCCTCGGTGGCGTAGTTGGCTAATGTGCTAGTTGTGTTGAGCTAGAGGACGGGAAGATCGAGGTTCGAATCTCGGTCGGGTGAAATGAGGGGGGTGGGTTCCTAAATGGTTTTCCAATCTACTTCCACGCAAATGCGGGTTCACTTCCTCTAATTCAACCTTCCCAATTCCTAATCCATTAGCGTAATTAGTACTTAAAGCGTATAACCTAAACGGTTATTACGATGCGGTGCTAAATAATAATAATAATAATAATATTTTAAAAATCTGAATTTGTGTGATCATAATGTTGTTCACAAAAAATGTTAAGTCTAAAAAATTATGTTTGTATTTATGGTTTATGTATGGATCTATTAAAAAAAATAATTCAATTTTAAATATTTTTAGTATAAATAAATATTGCTCATTATTACTTGGATTAAAAAAAAAAAGTTTTCTTTCAAATTTGAACTTTACTCAAAAGTGAAAAGTGTTTATTGACACACCCTTAATTCAAACCACGGAACGGATCAAGTTGTTTTGACTAAAATCTTAGATCTCTTTATATTCTATTCAGACAAAGTGTCTGAAACAATTTCATTGGCATGGCTCAAGCTCGAAAGAGTTTTGATTTAATTTGGGAAAACTTTCTCAATATCTTTCACTAAACACTTTTTTCCCACTTTTTTTTGTCTGGAGTATTCGTGTGTTGACTCGTCAACTGACGAGCCCTTGATTCAATTTAAACACTTTTTTCTCACTTTTTTTTTGTCTGGAGTATTCGTGTGTTGACTTGTCAACTGACGAGCCCTTGATTCAATTTTGACGAAAAAGTAATATTTAAAAAAAATTATGTTTTCTTATGCTTTCTTCAGGCGAATGTTTGGTAAATATCCTTAAAGTTAATCTTCTAAATTTTGTTTCTATAGGTTAGACATTTTAAGTAGCTGATTCAAACAGAAGGACCTACAACTAAAGCATGAAATGATTAGTCATAAATCTATACTTATAAAATAACATGTCCTGACTGACTGTCTGATTCATCATCGCCGAGCGCAAACTATCAAGGCTACAAGCATGAAATTCGGACTGTGTATTCATTTTGTTATGTAGGCACCCACTAAGAAAGGATTTTAGAAAATTCCACCCCAAAGGGGTCAAAATAGGGGATGATAATATGTATGATAATATGTATAAAAGTCCGTCATTTTGAAAGTTACATAAACAAAATTTTGTATTTCGGTTATTGACGTAAAACAAATAAATACGTGTTTCAGGAATTTTGGAAATTTTATTTAATAAGGGATGAAAAAGGGGGTGAAAGTTTGTATCGGACTTGCATTATTTTTGATCTGAGGTCAAGTTATGGTCATCAACGTAACGTAATATTTTAAATTAACCTGTAAATACATATGTATATTTTCGTATTTGTATATAATCAACTTCCACGCGAGCAAAGCTGCGGGCAACAGCTATCTAATTCATATATAAGATGTATTGTTGTTTTGAATTCTGTTATATACTCTCCTGGTTAATGAAGAGCCTTGTTGGTATTCCAGGTTACGCCCAGGCTGAGGAGTTATGTAAGGAATACAGGAAGGTGAAAGGGCTAGGCCCCAAAGCTCGGCCGGAAACACACCCTTCTTCAAGAGACTCTCTCCTATCGTCAGGCTCACCCTGGAAAAGTGCGAGAGGGAGAATGGTTTTATGTGAGTTTCCGCCGACATCCCTGGTGGTGAGGAAGCTCTGGCTGTATCGCTAATCTAGACACCTGCATTGGTGGGCATGCAGACAAAATGTCAGGATTGAGTCTGGTTTTCCAGTGAACGGCAGTGTAGGAATCTTGCCCAGGTGTCTTGAGTTAAAAAAAAGTTTTTCTCACACTCCCTCCATGCAAATGTGGGTATGTATGTATCCTCTTAATTTTACATTTCTCTATTAGTATAGATATGTAAAGAGCATGTACAGTTTTAACTTTCAGATTTCGCTATTTTCATTGATAAAACCCTATAGTAGTGGTCCTCAAAACTTTTTTTTAGATTGTACCCCTTGGTCATGACTAAAAGTCTAGTGTACCCCCATGATAAAATTTCCTTAAATGATAAACTTAAGGTAATCAAAGGAGAAAAATTTCCTTTGGTCTATTAAAAATTCCCCGCCACGTTTGGCTCTCTTGTCATTTTGCCCATTTTTCCTTGAGAACTGCTTGCAAACTCTTTGAAAGTTGTGCGTGTACTCCAGTTTGAGAACTATTGCCCTAGAAGATGTTTAGTTAGGTAAATCTAATATAAAAGAGTGGTCAATTATATATTATTTTATAAAAGATCTTTGATGGATCATCATATCATATTTCTTTCATCTGAGATCTTTTATAAAATAAATATGACAGCGTAATACCGCTCTAATATCCGTTAGATCTTAAGAGAAGACGTGATGCCTCTTTTGTTTGTCTTGTGGGCTCCAGTTACCACCAGAAGGTGCCGGTCGATCCCCCAGAGCTGGAACTGAAGGCCACCTACGGTCTGGTCAGCCCTGAGGAGTTTGTCCTGCCTCCTACAAGCCCCCTGTGGACCCCCGTAGTGTATGCGGCACTGGATCAAGTCAAGAGCAACCCCAAAGACCCCGCTAATTCGGTCAGTTGGAAACTATTTTACATTTGTGTTGCGACCTACTTAATCCAATTTAAAGATTAATTATTTTAGTAGGTGACCTGGTGGTCTAGGGGTAAGATGTCGGACTTCTGTGCTGGCGGCCGGGGTTCAATCCTCGGTCCCGGCACAGATTTATCTGATTTCCAAACCCTTCCTTCACCTCTGACAAGACATCTTGTGAATGTGGGGAATGCCAGGCCTCCACCGTGGTTCGGATCCCACGTTAAACTGTAGGTCCTTCATTTCATCTCACAGTCACCCTACCATTACACATTAGCGTAAGTGCGTATAACCCGAACGGGTAGTAAGACGCGGTGCTAATAATAATAATAATTATTATTTTAGTCCAACAGAGAAGTTTTCTTCCTTAACAACTAATTTGGCATTGATTGAAGCACACTTTCTGTTCACTCTATTAAGTTGATAGTGCATCCCCCTCGAGTCCTCAGTGACACATTATTGTTGTTCCAGAGTGCGGCCGCCAAGGTGGAGGGAGACTTGACGCCAGTATCGGAGGTTCCGCTACCCCAGTCTGGGCAGGAACCCAAGAACGAGAGCGGCTGTGTGTTGCAGTGAGCACACACACGTCTATTGAGGCTTAATTGTCGAGCGAGCGAATAAAATCTGTTTGAACAAAATAACATCAAGTAAACTACAAAACAGATAACAGTTCACTATGAACTGGGATCACGGCAGCTTAGAGAACACACAGCTAAATATTTAACATTTAAATAATCTTATTTTATATATATAATTTAAACTATATTATTAAATGGTTAATTTAAAACTAGCACCTAATTAATTTTTAAAACATTAGTTTATTTTAGAAAGAGAGACTCATTGCAATAATGTGCCCTAAGTGTGCTTGTACTTAATACAATATTACTAATATTAGGTTCGAAATTTGACATTAATAGTTTTTTAATATGTATAGAGATGGGTCAAATCAGAATTTTCATTTTTTACTTGCTCCTGTGGTCGCTTGGTCTAAAGAGTCACTCGGAATAGACTAGACTGCCGTTGACAGAGAGATTGAGGTTTGAATCCTTGTCTGGTGTACTGAGGGTGGTTTTTCCAAATGGTTTTCCATTCTCTCTTCACACAAATGTGGGTTTGCTACCTCTAAAGTCCACCTTCCTCATCAGCGTAGTTATTAGTACAAATGGTTGTAACCTGAAGAAATTGCAAGGCGCAGTGCTAAAAAGAATAAAACTATTTATTTTACATATGAAACCAAACTTAAAAAAAAAGTTTGTATATTATTTTTTTCATTTTTGATTTTTTTCCTCCCACTAACTAAATGTTAATATTCTTTGTTATAACATTCATTATAACTTTGATACATTCATATACTCATGTATAAAGCTCCATAAAAATGGTGGGACACTATAAAGCGAAAAGTGCCATACAAAGATGGAATCAAGTATTATTTTCTTAAATAGTCTTTAGATATGATTTAAAAGGTTTTTGAATAGTGAAATAAAACAAAATCATTTTGTTACACAAAATTCTCCTATAAAACAAAATAGCACCGTTTTTACAAAAACATTTAAATAAACACGTAATTAAGAAGAAATTAAGCAGAGATTTTGACCATGATGTAATTTGATTAGTATTTTGTTCTAATATAAACTAACCTTAGGTTACAAGGTTGTGAAATATGCAGATAAACTTGACAAATAATTTTATAACAAATATATAAGATTTTAATAATACATTTTAATTTTGTACACATTGTCTCAATATGTAAACACCTCAGATAATATATAATTTTGAAACTACATGAAATAACACTGAAAAGTGAGATTTAAAAACCTTTATTAACTAAAAATAAAAACATTTTTACGGGGCTCTACTCATGTGTAAACATAAGATTTAAATTCCGAATATTTGTTTTTGACCTCTGACTCAAATAACTATTTTATAATCAAAATATCTTTTTAGAATTGAATATCAAGCTGAGACTCTAAAATTTATTTTTAAAAATATTGTCTATTTGGCAAAGTTATTCCGAAATGCAGGAAAAAGGTTTTCCAATTTGGCCAATTATTTTTAGTGGGAAAATACTAAACACATTTAACTGATTTTGATCAAACTAGGTACAAACACACCACTCCTTTAGAACAGGTTTGTGATATATTTTAACTGCTTGGAAAGTTGCAAATTTTGAAAAATATTAAAAAGGCGTTCCACAATAAAATCAGATACAATATTTTAAATTTAAAAACGTGTCCAAGAGAGACCAACATATTTTAATAAAATATTTTGTAAACACATAGACCACTACATATAGACCATCCACTCTTGGTGTAAAAATTTTAAAGCCAAATACCACAATTTACCAAATAAGGGTGGGGGATATTTTTGTAAATAGCTGTACATTATTAAAATAATATATTCAATATACTTTGTCCTTTGTGTTGTTTGTTCCTATCTAAGTGACCCATAATTCTTTACCAACTTCCTTTTGTATCTTTTGGTTTCCTCCTCTTAGGAAGTTGTGTTGTGTTCTTCATACTCCTTCCTGATGAGTTGCGATAGAATGAAACCTAGGTCGGGGGATTGGATGGTAACGATCGATTTTTCTTAAAGAGGCAACCATTATCTCTTTGTCCAGTGGCAGCAATGTAAAATGTGAAATGTGTTCTTTTTCATTGTAAAAGCCATATAATGTTTGTCCCTTTTATATGTTTCTAAGCCTCTTTCCTTTATCTTCTTCTATTTATAACAAATAGTATTATATCCACTAATTATTTTATTACTGTAAAAGGCCTTTATTGATAAATTTTGTGTACAGTTTCTTTTAATAATTATTTACAAGCCATGAGTGACTAAACCAATTAGGTACAGGCAGTCCTCGATTTTTGTTCAACCCATACTTTTGTACATTTTAACAAATAAATATTTCTACCTATTAAATGGTGACACAGTCTGCCAGTCAACAGCATTGTTGGTTTTGTCTGTAGTTCAGTGTTGACAGCATTGTTGGCTTTATCTATAGTTCAATGTTGACAGCATTGTTGGCTTTATCTCTAGTTCAGTGTTGACAGCATTGTTGGTTTTGTCTGTTCAGTGTGTGTGCAATTATTTGAATATTTATTTTGCATTTTGTCCTTAGTATTTTATCAAAATGAAATTTTTGATAATGTTCAAAATAATCATATACCTACTTTATATACCTTATAGCCTTTAGGGCAAAAACATTTAAAAAAATATATTTTTTCAATGAAAATTGTGTATTTAAAAAATTAAATATATTTCATCTCTATGGGATTAGAACACTTTTTATAGACAACAAAGTAAACATATTATGTATGAAAGTAGGGGACTGCTTTCATAATATCTTAATAATGCATTTTATTGTAAATGGCTTTGTTAAACATTTTATTTTAATGAATGGTAATTGTATTTTAATAATTGTAATGATTTTTTTTCTTGTGTAATAAAATTTATTTTTGCTTATTGCTGTTATTATAAAGCCTTAAACTAAACATTTTTCGAAACAACTTCCTTTTCCCCCAAAACTAGAGATATCACTGCTGATACTGTAGTGATTTTATTTTTTATGAGAGCTGGATTATAAGGTTTGGAGCACCAGTAAAGATAATAAAAGTCTGTTCTGTTCATCAGCATAGCCTCTGTTTTTAGTGTCGGGCTCCATAATAAGACTTCATACCATTCTTGGGTGAATGGTAAAATCGAACGACGTCACAAGACAGTTAAAACTGCAGCCAAGGCTCGTAATAATATTAAATGGACAGATATGTTACCAATGATAGTGCTAGGATTAAGAGCAGCACTGAGTGAAGACACTAACCATTATATTGTCCAAATGGTATACGGAAAAAATAAATTACTTTTAGGAAAAATCTTCTAGGAGAGAGGACCCACAATCATGAATCAAGCTAGGGACTTTTGTTGTGAATCTGATGAGACAAATGGATTTCTTAAAACCAATCAGGACTCGGCACAACAAAGATAAATGTTTATGTGCACAAGGACCTGTAAACGTGTACATGTTTTCGTTAGAATCGATTGAGTAAGGAAAGGTTTAAAACCAGCTTATGATGGGCCGTTATTGGTCAAAGTATGTAGTATTATTATTATTATTATTAGCACCGCGTCTTACTACCCATTCAGGTTATACGCACTTACGCTAATGTGTAATGGTAGGGTGATTGTGAGATGAAATGAAGGACCTACAGTTTAACGTGGAATCCGAACCACGGTGGAGGCCTGGCAAGTATGTAGTGACAATTTACTTTACAATTCTTGTTAAAATAAAGATGTTAGTATTGCTCCTGATAGATTCAAACTAGCTTATATTTTATTTTGCCAAAATAATATCAAGCCTCAGAAGTCAATTGAAGAATCAAATTCTAGTCCCATAGGTTCAGAATTAGAGTTGCACCCATATATGTGGACGTTGAAGGTATACCACCTACCGATGTGACGCAGAACGATGGAGCGAAGACATCCAAATGCGGACGAAGAAGTTACCAACCCGTTTCATGGACCAAGCTCTAACTATTATCTGGTCCAATCAGGATTGAAGTTTTAATGTATTTCTATTTGATATTTTATTAAAGGCTAAAAAAATATTTTTCGATTTTATATTTGTGCCTAACGTTGTTACTGATTTGAGAGTAATGTAGCGATTGAAACTGTTCAATTGTTTCGATAGTAATAATTTAATTTGTTAAATATAATTAAAACATAATTTCAAATATTTTTAAATAAGAAGGGAATTTTTACACAAGCCAAGGTGTCAGAACTGATTGAATTAATATACCATCGAGTAATGGAATCATATTGTAAGATGTATTTATTGTGAGCAATAAATTATAATTTAAACATCTTAAAAAGTTAAACAAAGACTGCATTATAATATTTATTGTCGGTTACATTAAAAACAGGCAGAACAAGTATTGATAGTTTTTTTAATATTGATAATCAAAATGAGAATACACAATAATACAAAAGACGCCACCGGCCATATTAATTGAAGAAAGTTAACTAAACAAAAGAAACCTGATGCACACACATAGAGATGAGTAGGTAACAAACAGAAGAGGTGTGGATTTACTATCTCAACACTTATTAAATCTATAAAACGCATACCTAAAGAACCATTATTGAAGTCGTCAAGGTAGGACTGTAAGCTTCACATAAGAAAAACCCTCCATGGCGTCAGCCCACAATCAAGCCATAACAACCAAGCGGCCACCGTCTGTTGGTGAAGATAGTGCCAACACCTTCGATAAAGGGTATAGTGTGGTCAGCATGACCAGCCCTACCACCGATAATTCAGTTTTCTAGATCGTTGCCGTTACTTTTTCAATCAAGTAGCTCCTCATTTGTCTTCACAAGGCTGAGTTGACCTCGTTAAAAACCCACTGCTTTACAGAAAATATGCTGATCATTGATCCGAGCTGAACTGACTGGGTTATTAGTGATGGGTCGCTCGTGAGCAATCATTCACGCCACCATTATTCACGACTCCTTTCACTCTCGGTCATTCGTTCTGCTGGAAAGAGTCAGGAGTTTTTGTCATTCACGACTCTTTTGTCGTTCTTCGTTCGTTACCACGAAAAAAACAGCTATAAATGCTTACTATCGTTACTAGATAGCAGTACTGCCTACAATATTAAACTATTTTTCTTAATATCAATAACATAATTTTGTAAATTAGACACTAAAGGCTATATTCTGAGGTTAATTATTATAAGTAATATGAGTAAGTAGTAAAATTAAAGAATCAAACACAATAGGATTCGGATAAATTACACACAAATCTTAATTCGTTCATAAGTTGAAAGGAAGGGACAGATAAGCACGCTCGGAACGGGAACTAGTTAGCGCTCGCTCGTCAAGTTGGTAGGAGAAGGGGTGTAGGGATTGGGAGCGAGCCAGCCATGCAATAAATGTTATGAGTATGATTCATATGAACAAATCTTTTGAGTCATAAAAAACGCAATGTTTTGAGTGAGCGAGCTTATGGGAACGGCTAACAGGGTAAAACTGACGTCCCGCCCGCGTGGAAGCTAGAGAGGAAGACCACGTGACCTGCCCTCTAGCGCCACACACAGCGGGCTCGCAACGCAACAGCGCGGGTGATACGTAGGTGTGACGTCACACTCTACATAACTTTTTTTTAAATAAAAATATTAATAATTTAAAATACCATAAAGAATTCTAGGCGAAAACATTGTTTTTAAGCTGATTTGTAAAAACTATTAGTTTAAAAACACTCATTAAAATGTGTAGGCCTATTTACTAGACTGTAATTTCAATACAATATTATGTAATTGTTTAAATGTGCAATAATACTTAAATAAGAACAACGAGCTGCTTCTATGGAAACTGTTTGTCTCCTGATAAAGACAAGTATTTATTATTTGAAGTAATATCTAGAGGCATAAACGTGAATAATATTAATTACTGTAGTGTTTTAGTTTTCACTTTTAAAATATAATGACGCTCTTATAATTGATTCTCCGCTATAAGACTATGATACTAATATATTATTGAATAGAATACCATCATGTTAAGTTTAAATTTTAAAGTGTCGAAAAATTCTAAAACAAGTGAAACATATAATTGTTTTAAAGTACTGTTCGTCTCTTTAGCTAAGGATAAAATTAAATAGGGCATTAAATGAGCATACCAGCTATTGTATCATCAAAATTAAAATCAACCTCAATTGCCATCTTTGTTTACGAAACACATCTCAAAAGTAGTTTTCACCCCTCAGCTTGGTCACATGGTCAGAACCGTTTGCTCGATAACATGCTATACCAAGAGGACGTAAACAATTCAAACGTGAAAACTCTCGCATGAAAGTACGTTATTGACAAAGATAAACGTTTGTTCTGTTTGTTGCAGAGGCAATAACCAGGCATGCGCAGTCTTATAGTAACATGTATATTGCCTGAACTGACGTCACTAAGAGAAAAAATAGTTGTCTAGTTCATTGTAGGGACGGCTAGGCAAATGCAATCTATGATGTAATAAATCTACTTAAGAAAGACAAAGCACCCATTGATAGTTTTAGTTTTTGAAAAGTTTTATTTTTGTTTTTAATTTTATTGGTATTTCAGAACTCTGGCGATGGGAACTCGTTTGACGAAAATGTTCAGCCAAGAGGTGCAGCGAGAAAAGATGACAGGACTCGATTCCGAGCAGTTAAACATACTCAGGAGCATGTGGGTCGTCATCGATTTGGAGATTGACATGCACAGTAGGATTATCTTTCGCAGGTAACGTCGGGAGTTCTTTCACGATAGCATTAATGGATGATGTACAAAGCCCGTGAGAAACTCTGTGCACAATCCCCCCCACACACAGGTTCTTTCAGGAGCACCCTGAGTACCTGAGGTTCTTCAGGGCGTTGACGCACACACCCTCCAGCAAGGTGGACATTGACTCGGTCTGTCGGGATCACTTCAAAGCCATTCTGAAGAGGTTGGGTGCAATGCTACAGTGCGTCGTCAACCGCACACCCATCGAGTTGCGCAGCCACATAGAGTACGTTGCGCTGATCCACTCACGCATAGACCTCACGCTGCGAGACTTCCTGGTAGGGCGCTGGCGTAGGTTACAATATGGTGGGCGACGCTATATCTAATGAGATAGAAGCAGAATAATATACACGTGACTCACGTTGTGAGGAATTCCTGGTAGGAGCACTCACGTAGGTTATAATATGGCGGGTAAGCACTCAACCAATATACTTATTACTTCTAGACTGCTCGTTCCTAGTCCTTAGAGGGAACACATTTATATTTGTGGTCGTGATGTCATGAGCCAAAAGAGCAGTAGCAAGCATTTACAAACTATAACTTACATTATCTAAACATTGCCTAGTGTTAAAGGGACTTAGAGACAAATGCACATGTCACACGCTAAGTTTGATGTTAGTTAAAAGTTTCATGGTTGAAACATAATAACATGAAAAGCCTAGACAAACATAAAATTCGGCAACATAGCTCTAGTTAAAAATAATTAAAATTTAACAAGTAATTCTAAAGCGATTGTTAAATTATTATAGTCTACTTAAAATTAATCATGTTATTTAAGTCAATATAACAAAACAAACAATATTGGATAGACACAAGATAAAATACAAAATCAACACAATTCAAGTGAATGGAAATTAGTCTTAGTTTCTGAAAGGTTGAAACAATCAATAATTGTTATAATTTGGAATTACTTAAGTTTATTAATAAAAGGTCATAACCAAGCACGTATTATGGGGAAGTACAAAATATGAGTAAAACATGACAATTCATTATGCCGTTAAAAAAAATGTAAATTTCAAATAAATACTTGTTGATTGTAGAGTTTTTTAATATTAATATAAAGAAAAATATAGGTATATTAAATTTTATAACAGTCCTTAGTTCAAATCTTGCTTGGGTACTGTGCACGGTTCTTTTTCTCAAAATAATAAACACAACTATTTTTCTTTGATCAAATTTATTTAAATTACCATATCCTTGTCCTTGTGACACAAACAATAAATTTGGTCTACCTAATTTTACAATTATTTTTTTGTATTATTTTTTTTTTTTGAATAAACATTTTTATTTGATATAAATTGGTCAGTAAACTATGTTATCTTCTTTGGCGGCTAGCTTAGAAATATCACAATAAGCCACAACAGTTTTTTTTAAGGGATATAAGTTCCGCAGTCGCATACAAAACTTGGACAAATTTATCACGTACAATTCTTTCATAACACCTAGTTAAAAAAATATATGACCTCGGTGGTTTTGAGGTAAATTACTCCCTTCAAGACCTGATATTCGTGGGTTCAAACCGAGCCGGGGTCGACGTATTTTTCTTGAGCAATAAAAATCCGTAGCACAACTTTATTCGGAGGGGAAGTAAAGCCGGCCATGTCGATTGTGGCATGTAAAAGAACCCTGCAAGGTATGTGAAAATACCTTATCCAACAAAATTGGTAGACTCTTTCGCTCTCGTTCATAAAAATTCCCGTGTTCTGATATACTCAGTCGGTTCAGAAAGTGCACGTTAAATACCTCAAATAATAATTTAAAAAAAACCAAGTTAAACCATATTGTTAGTATATACCACCACGTAGCAACATAATTGAGCTTGTAACACATGCGGTCTCGCTACGACCCTTCCCCGTGGTGCGCGCCCAACAGCGGGCTGCCATCTGTATCAACCTCGTGCGTTCCCCACTCTTGGGCTCTCCTTCGTAACAGCCTCTGGCCCGTGGTGGGAGTAACATCCAAGGGCGCCGCACACTGCTGGCTCCTGTTGTTATATAGTAAGCACGGTTTCCTACCTTTATTTGCTATTGCGTTCTAATGTCCGTGCTGATAAGATTTTATATTTCTCCACGCACAAGATGATAAATCTATTCTCTAATAAGAAATGCAAAAAAAAAAAAAATCGTATGGACTGTATTGACTTTTACCTTAATCTCAATTTATAACAGCATAATATAATGTCTGTTCACGGTAGGAATTGACTTCTGAAAGGCCTTTTTCCCTACCATAAATCTATTATATAGTAGGATATTGGTTGGAAAAAAGACCTTTCAGAGAGTAATTCCTACCGTGAATGGAGTATACTTCTGAGCTTGTGATACACGTCTCTATTCACTTGTTAAGTTCCATTACGTCTGTGTCACGGCCCTCCCTGCACTTTGTCTCTCTCTGAAAACATCTCTTCCCTCCTCTTTGCTGACGTCAGAGACTACTTTCACATCGTGATATATTTCGAACCTATCACAAGAGTTGGCACTTAGTTCGCTGACTTCCGGTTGGTTGGGCAGTGGCATCCCAAAATGTATCAGAAAATCCTTGTATGAATGGAACTAATCTGCTACATCAGGTCAGAGCCGTACCCAGATTTTTTTTTTTTGGGTGGGGGGGAAAGGGCTTCCAAAAACAAAAAAATTAATAGGAGCAAATAAAAACTATATATTTTTAGTTATAAAATAGATTTTATCGGATAAAAAAGTTTTCAAACCTTTTTTTTAGAGGTACCTTTTACAACATAGCATATACGTTATAAACAAAATCCAACTTCTGTATTTTTTCACAGCAAACTCGTTAAAGACTTGTTCAGTTGGAATATTAAACTGCCTATGCACAGACATTAGAGCTAATACAGTGAGTCGTTCCTGGCCACAGGAGTTCCTAAGGCATATTTTGAGACTTCTCAAAGTTGAGAATGTTCTCTCAGCAGTGCATTTTGTAACTGGCAAGTTTGCAAATATGTTCAGCAACACAAAAATGTTTGGGTGGAATTCACTATTTGACTCACTAAGAGCTTCAATGGCACACGACGGCAGGGATGATTAATATTTTCTGCCCCTATACATTTTTCAAATCTCAAACTCAGTTTGCAATAGATCTAAGTCAACTTTGCTTTTGTATATTGTTACATTTCGAGTTCGCGGCAAGTGTTAATAGTCGCATATTAACCCCCACGTTGTGTCGCCATTTGCTATACTTCTCTTTTTATTGACGTATAATAGCCCCGTGATTGGGAGTCATTTGTTATACTTCTCCTCCCCACGTTAGAATACTATTTGTTATATTACATAACAGAATCATTTAAGAGTCACTCCGTAAATCATCGTTTCTATTACGCAACTATGTGCTTTACGTATAATGCCTCGTTCCTTATCATTAGACTTTAATAAATGATAATATATCACATAAAGTTTGATATCTATTTATTCCTTAAATTGAAAACATATTGGTATTAATATTCTAATCGAAACACGATCATGTCGAGGGCCTAGCAACTTATAATCACCGATCGCTTAAAGCACGTCCATTCAAGACCACGACTGATTGCACAGTAAAAATACGAAGTTTCAAAAAGTCACATATATCTGAGTTCAATAGAAGCTTCTCGAAGGAACCTTTCTAACGGTAAATTACACACCTACAAACTCAGAACAAAAATACCTATTGCATTTGGAATCTTCTCGACAAGGAAATTACTTTAAAAGATCTTAACTTGTCTGGATTACGTTAAAAGACGTTAACATTTCTTAAGTTTAGCTCCAGTAGATGCTGCCATCGTACCACGAGGCGCGAACTAACTAGTAAATAATTTAGAGGAAGACGTGATTTAAGCGCCACGTAATAGGTTGTAAAATTTAAATAAAGTAAAATATGTTTAATTATATGTAAAATATTTTTGAATATATAAATAATTAGAATGATAAATGGTCAATGCTTTCAAATACTCCTTAGGGTCAAATCTATTGCATTACAATATCTTTTAATTTTTTTAGATTTAATGATTTTTCAGAGCAAATGGACGGTATAAAGTTGTATAAGCTGGAAAGCATTTATTGTGGTCTGTAAACCTACTCTTCAGTTGAGCTATCAAATAGTTCAGAAGCGGAATAGCTACAGTAACACGAACATATTGCTCAAGATCATGTTCCGATATTACTGCGATATCTCTGGAAAGATGCCATTCGTGGTATACGAGTCTCTCCGTGAACATTGGCCAGTAATGATATGGCTCTTTTGAAAGTATTTGAAAACTGTTCTTCAATGTTGGTTCGAATATTTTCAAAATGTAAAATAACATTCTCGACATGATCAACTGCTGACTTTAAATCACAAAAAGGAGATTGGGGGACTTTCTTTATATAATGTCAACGTAGAGGAAAATACCTTTGTCAAGAAGCAAAGGCTAACAACAAACTCACTTGAAAGCAATGTGTAGGCCCTACTGTTTAAATTTGTCAAGTTCTTTTTTTATTTCGGGGTGGGGGGTGGGGGGAGGTTGAACTCCCATGACCCCCCCTCCCCCCTCCGGGTACGGTCTTGACATCAGTAATACCGAAGTGTTGAAAAGATACAGCGATAGACGCTGTGACTTTTCCTTTTGTTAAATGTCCAATTCACCCAGTAAGCAAATTTAGTAAAATAAAATTTATTTACTTTTAAATTGCCTGAAGGGCTTAAATATGTTAAAATAAAAAAAAAAATAGTTAAAACAATATTATTAATCAAGATAAAATACGAATTTAAAATATAAAATAGAAATGGGAATGTTCAAAATTGCATTCTCATCCTTGGATAAAGTATGTAGAGAAACTTGCTAACAGTATTTTACATAGAAACAGATTAACGAAAAAAGGACATACCTTATCCTTTAATTCCAAACAAATAAAAGGCTCACAATTGTAGACAATACAAGCTAGAACTATTAAACTCGGATATCTTCAAAATTGTTGATTCAAGTTTAATAATTTCCCCCATCCAATTTTATTTACCTTCGTAAAGAATTCAACAAAGCCCTTGTGTCATTATCCTTTTTGCTTGACAGGTTTAAAAGCGTTATTTTTACACGTCACTAATCATGTACGTACGTAACACTACATCTTTGCCAGCGTGTTGGGACGACACAAGTTTAACATACATTGATTTAGAATTCTCGTTTCAAAAATTGTGCTTAAAAATATCAAAATAATTATTGGATACGCAATCACTAAATTGTGTATGTGTACATTAAAATTAGAAAATTTTGTTATGAGATAATTTCTCAACAGAATTATATTAATATATTTTATTCATTAATTCCTTTTTTTAAATGTGACAAAAAAAAAGGATTTTTTTTTGTGTCGACGCATTTCGCTACTCATTTGATTTGTACTCAAAAGTCATGTTAAAGAATAATTGTATCATTGGTGAGGATCAAACGAATTTAATTTAAATATTCTGCAATTGTATAATATATATATTATTAATTTTGTAAAACAATAATACATTTTGTTTATTTGGGTGACCTGGCGGTCTAAGGGTAAGGTGTCAGACTTCTGTGCTGGGGTTCCAGGGTTCCATCCTCGGCCCCGGCACTGATTTATTTGATTGCCAAACCCTTCCTTCACCTCTGACAAGACGTGTATTAATCACAACTTGTGAATGTGAGGAATGCCAGACCTCCACCGTGGTTCGGATCCCACGTTAAACTGTAGGTCCTCCATTTCATCTCACAATCACCCTATCATTACACATTAGCGTAAGTGTGTACAACCCGAACGGGTAGTAAGACGCGGTGCTAATAATAATAATAATACTTTCTTTTTAATTCATTGAAATTTGTAGAATACAATAAAATAGAATTAGGTTTGCAAATTCCTGTACATGCAAGTTTGACCATAGTAATCATACTGATGAGATCGTAGGCTTTGAGATGAGAATGGTATTATGAAATGAAAGCTTAACCCAAATAAGAGCATAAAGTGATAACTAATTACAAACAATTATTTTTGAATCCTTGAGATTACTAAAATTGCTTTGTAATGTGGGTTCCTCTTAGGGGCGGAGCAAAGGTTTAACGCATTCTAGGCGAGATATTTGCTTCCCAGTTGTATTCTGAATAATATAAATAAACCGCAACCCCTGCCTTGCCAGACGAGAATTAAAAATAATAATAGTATTATATTAATATTAATAGGATGCCAAAATATCGGACAGAAAGAACAAAAAGAGATTAATAAATGAGTGCCAAAATATTATTTATACCTTCTTCGCTTCCTTTTATCCTAATATTTTCGAAAGATATTAATCAAATATCAAAGCGACCCCGAATGTCATAAAACTATAAAAGTGATAATATTTTTTTGACCAACTTTTTTTAAATATATATATATATTCTTGGTATTAGAATGATTTTTTTTTGCCGTTTCTTTACTCAGAAATATAATTCATTAGCTTATTTAATTTAAATAGTTGTCTTTTATTACACTGTAAGAAAGTTACTTTTTGTTTGAACTCGACCTTGGAGGCTCTGCGCCCACCTTGGTTCGTCTAACGGTGTGAGTATCCCTACAGCTGTTCCGGGACGTGTTGACTAACTACTTCTGCAGCGAGGTGCCCCAATCGAGGTATCAACACACGGACCTGGTGTGGACCTCCTTCCTGACGAGTTTGTTCCAGAACATCTTCTCTCGGATCGAGGAAATACACAGCTTAGAGCGGCAACATGTGGAGTTTATCACTGAGGACGAGCCTTGGCTCCATTGCAAGGCCCCCCACAACTTCTCCCGGGAGGTGGCCAACAATTGGTACTGGTCCCACCGTAAGAAGTTCTGGCAGGTGAGCCCCGAACGGAGACTGACTGACAGTGTCTTGCTCTCGTCCGACAGTTGAGAGAGAGAGAGAGCTCAATATGAAATAAAGAATAATTATGCCACAATAAACGCCTCTGTAGTCCACTGGTTAAAGTTCCCAAACACAGATGTCCCGGGTTCGATTCCCGGCGCTTCCATAATCTTTCCGTGAAGCAATGGGTCTGGAACAGGCTCAAACTCAGCCTTGTAAGGATAAATGAGGTGCTACCTGGATAAATAGGCCCAAGTAGTGGATCCGGTCTAGTAAACTGAGACTAACGCCAGTAGGGATCATTGTGCTGACTACATGACACCCTATATCCTCAATGTTGGCACTATTATCGCTGACGGTGGCATCTCGGTGGGTATAATTTGCTTGCGAACTCACGCCATAGAGTTTTTTTTAATGTCACAATTACTCACCTTGCGATTACGGCTCTTAAATTGTAACCTCATTTGTTTCTATTCTCAATTTTGATAACTCACTGTCTAACAACTATCTGATACGTTCCCCATAATATGACCTCACAAAAAGAAAGTTATTTATTTACTGTGTTGTAATGTGTTTGCAAAAAAGTCTACTAGTAAATAAATACTAAAATAATTAGATGAAAACGCACATTTTTTAAATTTTTATAACTTAAGGTTGGCTGCAAAACGTATGTTTGTAATTTTTTAAAAGGTGATAAAAGCTCTATTCGTAGGAAAATCAAGGGTAGTTAGTTATGTGAACATTAGCCCTCGCTCCTTCAATGTTTTTAAATTAGTACAGAATTTCTTAGGATAAATTTCTCTTTGGATTCCAAGTTGAAATATTTCACATAATTCTCCTTGGATTTGAAGCCGATATCTTCCCTTGGTGATCATGTTAGACAGAAAACAAAATTAATTAATACACTATTGTTGTAGTTTGCAGCCTTAGTTAATCCATAACATGCAGAATGACGTAATTCTGAGAGCTCATACCGTCAATTGTTCTGAATCAGTAACTACACACGCTTACCAGGTCATGTTTTCAAAAACAGAGATTGTTTTGCCGATTAGCATAACAAAGTATTGGCAAAACCAGTAGATTAGGGGAAACATATCTCCTGTTTGGGTATATGACAGCGTGTTTTTAGACTTTTTCAGGAGACGGGGGCCAGGAAGGACGCCAGTTGCTAAGGGTCTACTTTAAAATGCTCTACATACTCTGCTACCGAGTTACAACATCTTGTGGGGAGAATATCCTACAGCTTAAGTCTCAGTCTTGTATGAAGAAGAACGCCCCAAACCATCTTGAAAGTCTGAGTTATACTGCGTTTTAAACTGCTCTAGTATTAAGATAAGCACAGCTGGAGTGGGGAGTGGAAATTAGTCACATTCCCGACCAACAAGGCCGTAGTCAGTAAATAATTTCAGGGAGGGAGGGTGTTGGTGGGTACATACCCCAAATGCCGGAGGGTAGAAAAAAATTCTAAATGATAAACAGTTCTAGAAGCTATCTGAAGTGTTTTTTTTTAGGCAATATAACTCCCTAAATGCTGGAGGCTAGGAATTTAAAAACCATATTAAACATCTCTAGAAACAATCTAAAGTGTTTTTATGGCAACATAATCCCATAACTGCCGGAGGCTATGGCAAATTCTTAATATTAAACACCTCTAGAAGCTCTCTGAAGTGCTTTTTATGGTTACACAGCCCCTAATTTGTACTTGTACCTTCATTTTGATATGATATGAACCATAAATAAAGCATATATATGTTGTTCATAAAATTTCGTGTGTGTGTGGATTTGAACTCCCCCCCCCCTCCCTGACTACGGCCTTGCCAGCCAATCTGGGAAGAGTAGTTGTCATAGCAACCTATGCACGTTGCCAGATTTCTTGATAGTCACTGAGTATACTTGAATAGTAGTAACGCTCAAACTCCCGCTATGTGGCAACCATGCTCTCCAGCCTACCCACCATGCCAATTCCCGCTATGTGGCAACTATGCTCTCCATCCTACCCACCACGCGGATCCTAAAACAGTTTAAATCGCAGTATAGGTTCCGTGCAAAGTGCAGACGATATTTGAATTCACGACACGAGCGCGCATGACGGCCACATCTTTAAGTTCTTGTAGGGTAAATCTGGGGGGCATCATATTTACCGCGATCAAATACTCGAAAATCCTAAAACATAGCTCACCCTTTCTCGTAAACTACTTGGACAATCACAGTAATTTTTTCAGAATTTGTTATAAAACCTTAAAAGACACGAGGATATTATTAAAATTCTCATATTCCAATTGGTTTGCTTTGAAAAAATGGGTTTCTAACTAAAGAACTATAATGAGATTTTTCTGCAGACATATTTTCACTCTGTGTTTTTCCCTAATTGAGATAGATGGGTACCATAAGTGTCGAAATGATCATCATGAATTGAATTTTAATTTTGATATAAGACTCATTTCTCAAACACAAATTCTTTTCACAGTTTGATGTGTTTAGTTACAAGCTCTTCACGCGCGCCATTGCCTACCCTTTCCACTAAGTCATCCTGACATGTTGGCCCACGGGTATGGGGAGTAGTGATACTATATTCAATAATTCATTATATTCATAGATAATTGTGCCCAACTCCTTAGACCACCAGGTCCTGGGTACAGTGAACCTGACCCTACGAATCACTACTGCTGGGCGACGTATTTCCACTTAGTCAAGTGCAGGGATGGAAAAAAAAGGACACACTCAATGCTCTCGTGCTTTCCTGAACTTTATTATTGTCGTGTTGTACAAATCAACCCTTCGTTATCCACTCCGGACGTCCACCATCAGGTCTCTTCCACGAGGCTTACGATCCACTCTCTGGACTCATCAACACGTCCGTTCATCAGTCTTGCTACAGGTCAACTCCTACTTCAATTGACCTGTTACTTCAAGTGCCAAGTCAACTCTTAGCTCAAGTGACCCTCCAAGCCCGCGCTGCGCAACCCTACGCCAGCGCCTTCTAGAGGTGACGTCACTACAGCTTGAACTAAAATACTAGCCTGGTGCCAACCTAACCGGCACATAATAACTTTTTGTTCGCGCGGATTAGTATATTGGGCTTGAAATAAATAAATATAATAATAATAATAAAAAAAAAAAGAACCCGCCCCAGATGATTGATTGCTTAGTATTTTAAATTAAAATCAGTCGGGATGAACTAATATACGAAACAATTTTTGAGCGGCCGGCCATCTTGAAAAGTATAGCCAGATTGATAAACCATTTACATATATCTCATTTGATCTAGGTAAATAAAGAACACACCTACTCAATTTAATTCAAATTGTTCCACTCATTTGACACTAATCGCGGAAAATACAAACGAAAGGTCAAACGATCGAGCTAAAACCGAGCGAGCCACGTTTCGCTTGGTCAGTAAGATTGTAAATCATCTGAGTCAGAACACTAGGACGTAAAGGTCGTATTGAGTACATAAATTGCTGTAAAAAATTTTTTTATGCTCTTGGTACATAGAATTTGAAAATGAAATGGTCAGTAAGATTGTAAATATCTGAGTCAGAACACTAGGACGTAAAGGTCTATTGAGTACATAGCAATTTGCTGGTAGATAAATGAAATGGTCAGTAAGATTGTAAATGATCTGAGTCAGAACACTAGGAACAAAGGTCGTATTGAGTTTGCTGGTAGATAAATGAAATGGCCGCCAAAAAGATTGATACAATAGATTACACAATTTTGAATCTTAAAGTTTTCGTTTCAGTGTCAAAAAACTTTAATTTACTTATCAAGAGTGACACTAGAGTTTATCCTCTTTCTCTCGTAGTTATACGAGTATATAAACTAGAAGTTATATAATGGATAAAGACCCTACACTATGGCAGGTAAATCTTCAAAATTTCGTCTTAAAATATAATTTCAATTTAGTTTATAAATTCTCACAAACAAATTTTTGCAACATTTGAAAAAAATAGCAAATACCCCAATACTTACTTTTTTTTTTACTAAAATGTGTATTCACTTAAAGGTTGTTAGATAAATTTATTTAAGTTTAGGCTTTACTGGTGTGATGTAAATGACAATAAAAACTTTTGATCCAATCGTCTTTATATAGATCAATTAATCGATAATTTATGTAATAATCAATGGTCATAGTTGCAGAGATGTTCTAGCTACTGCAATATAAGGTTTAAATTAAGAAACTATTTAAAAAATTTAAATGGATACTACCGCGAACGCTATTTACATAAACCTTTGCACAGTAACCACATATTTCGTTTATAAATACTAGAGTTCGTCTGAAAACTTAGTATTTAACATAAAATGTAAGAGTATTTATTTTGAGCTTGAAAACAATTGTGTTTTAAAATTATATTTCTCACATGTTTTGTGAAACGTAGGTGTCCTTAATAAGGGCATATCCTCGTGACGCTGACCTAATACAAATTTAAGCTCACGTCTTATTCCTTAATTTTCTGATCGTGAGCCCAACTTTATGTCAGTATACCGTCTCACTTTGGCATTGTTGTTCTGTGTTGACAAACCCCGGAAGGTTTAAAGTACCTGTCCCAAAGATTACTGTGCTGTACCAAGTACCTCGTAGCAGTTACTCCAACAATAGCTGCTCAAAATGTACCCCCCCTCCCCATATATAATATAATACATAACTCTCCAGGTCCAGAACAACCATTGGGCATACTCTCCAAATATAGAGCCAATCTCTAAGGATTCACCAGACTCCTCACGGAGGGAGAGTGTTACCCACTCCGACAAGAAGTGTTGGGATACCTCTAGGATGAAGATACAAGAATCATCGAGCGTGGATAAAAGGTACGGGCAAGGATTTTTAACATAAAGTACGACGCAAAGACGATCGGATAAGGTAGAGGGTAAAGGTGTACTGATAAGTTAAAGAGTAGAGATGGAGGGATAAAGTAAGGAATAGAGGTGAACTGATAAGTTAAGGAGTAGAGGTGGATGGATAAAGTAAGGAATAGGGTGAACTGATAAGTTAAGGAGTAGAGATGGATGGATAAAGTAAGGAATAGAGGTGGACGGATAAGTTAAGGAGTAGAGATAATAGGATAAAGTAAGGGATAAAGAGGAATGGATAAGGCAAGGAATAAAGATGGATGGATAAAGTAAGGAATAGAGGTGAACTGATAAGTTAAGGAGTAGAGATGGATGGATAAAGTAAGGGATAGAGGTGGACTGATAAGTTAAGGAGTAGAGATAATAGGATAAAGTAAGGGATAGAGAGGAATGGATAAGGCAAGGAATAGAGATGGATGGATAAAGTAAGGAATAGAGGTGAACTGATAAGTTAAGGAGTAGAGATGGATGGATAAAGTAAGGATAGAGGTGGACTGATAAGTTAAGGAGTAGAGGTGGATGGATAAAGTAAGGGATAGAGGTGAACTGATACGTTAAGTAGTAGAGGTGGATGGATAAAGTAAGGAATAGAGGTGAACTGATAAGTTAAGGAGTAGAGATGGATGGATAAAGTAAGGGATAGAGGTGGACTGATAAGTTAAGGAGTAGAGGTGGATGGATAAAGTAAGGGATAGAGGTGAACTGATACGTTAAGTAGTAGAGGTGGATGGATAAAGTAAGGAATAGAGGTGAACTGATAAGTTAAGGAGTAGAGATGGATGGATAAAGTAAGGGATAGAGGTGGACTGATAAGTTAAGGAGTAGAGGTGGATGGATAAAGTAAGGGATAGAGGTGAACTGATACGTTAAGTAGTAGAGGTGGATGGATAAGTAAGGAATAGAGGTGAACTGATCAGTTAAGGAGTAGAGGTGGATGGATAAGGTAAAGGCTAGAGATAGCAAATAATGTTCGGTATATAACAAAACCATAACCACAGACAATTATTATTAGATACTTTAATTTGTACTTGTGGATGTCGAGGAGGATGTTGAATAAGTAGATGGGGGTGGGGGCCGGGAAGTAAGAGGCCGAGAGGAAGACCAAGGGAGTAAGGAGGAGTGTGGAGGGAGAGAGGTGTTGGGAGGAAAGGAGGCGGTGGAGAGGCCGATGTTCCAAACGGTTCCAGCCAGTGGCCACAAACTGTTCATCATGTTGTTGATGAATTGTACAGTAGGCCTACTTGAGCTATTTTTTAAAAAGATAATATGGTCTACTATCCGGATATTGTCTCAGGTTTAGTACCCACTTGTGTCTACAAATTTCACTCCATTAAAAATGGCAAAGTTTAAACACGACCTTGAAAAGTTTATCACCTGTCGGATTGTATTGTGTTAAACGTAATAAAATATGTCGGCGAAGCACGGGGTTCAATGCACGAATGAGGAGCTACTTGAATAAATAAGTAGCGGCTCCGGTTTATAAACGGAGATTAAACGCTGGAGAGATCATTGTTCTGAACACATGACACCCTCTATCCACAAATGTTGGCACTATCTCGCTAACGGCAGCAGCCGCTCGGTCTGTATAGCTCGCTTGAACGTCAAACCACGGAGTTTTTTTAAACGTAATAAATGTAACTATAATAATAAAATAAAGAGTTTGCCTGTCATAAACTTTGCGTGATATCAACCGCATTCAGAGGGCTGACATTTTAAAATTAGAAGTCCCTGGCACAAACTTATGAACATTGAACCTGGAACTATACATTTTCATCTTGATTTTTTTTAATTTACCGAAACTGGGTCGAAAGAACTAAAATGAAGAGTTTTTTTTGTTTGAAGCAAAGAAAAGCATTTTCCGGGGTAACCACGTAATTCATTGCGTTGATACCCCTGACAACGTCAGTTACTTCCGCTAATACAAAGTAAAAATGAAATTATGATCACACTTATCGGGTGGGGGCACGCGGGATAAGCCGTTAGACTCGTCTTATTGATTGAAAGGTGGATTGGGGCTAAAATCCCGTTCGAATGTACTGAGGTTATTTTTTACTCAATGCATTCTCATTCTCTACCCTTGCAATTGCGAATACACCGTCCTCTAAACACTACTTTCCTCATTGTTGCCCCTATTAGTATCGGTGGCGGATCCAGGGGTGGGGGGCATGAGGCGATTACCACCCCCACATGGGAAATAATCAAAAATATTGAAAGCAATATCTTAATGTTGTAAAGAATGACTAACACCTCTCTCACTCTATCTCCTACATGACTTAACACCTCCCTATCACCTACATGACCTAATACCTCCCTCGCCCTATCACCTACATGACCTAATACCTCCCTCGCCCTATCTCCTACATGACCTAACACCTTCATATCTCCTACATGACCTAACACCTTCCTATCTCCTACATGACCTAACACCTTCCTATCTCCTACATGACCTAACACCTTCCTATCTCCTACATGACCTAACACCTTCCTATCTCCTACATGACCTAACACCTTCCTATCTCATACATGACCTAATACCTCCCTCGCCCTATCACCTATATGACCTAATACCTCCCTCGCCCTATCTCCTACATGACCTAACACCTTCCTATCTCCTACATGACCTAACACCTCCCTCGACCTATCACCTACATGACCTAATACCTCCCTCGCCCTATCTCCTACATGACCTAACACCTTCCTATCTCCTACATGACCTAACACCTTCATATCTCCTACATGACCTAACACCTTCCTATCTCCTACATGACCTAACACCTTCCTATCTCCTACATGACCTAACACCTCCCTATCTCCTACATGACCTAACACCTTCCTATCTCCTACATGACCTAACACCTTCCTATCTCCTACATGACCTAACACCTTCCTATCTCCTACATGACCTAATACCTCCCTCGCCCTATCACCTACATGACCTAATACCTCCCTCGCCCTATCACCTACATGACCTAATACCTCCCTCGCCCTATCACCTACATGACCTAATACCTCCCTCGCCCTATCTCCTATATGACCTAACACCTTCCTATCTCCTACATGACCTAACACCTTCCTATCTCCTACATGACCTAACACCTTCCTATCTCCTACATGACCTAACACCTTCCTATCTCATACATGACCTTATCAATATTTCTTTCAACTTAGCTCTAGTGTGTAGAAGATCTTGTGGCTTGAAACTAAAACTCTCAAGTAAGTTTAGTAAAATAACCAATTATTTGTATTAAAATTATTTTTTTATTAGTCTCTACTAAAACATTTTAAGGTCATGTACTGTACATTACATATTTATTACTTTTATTATGACACTGACTTTTTTGTATTAAAACTATATATTTGTTAGTCAAAATTGTGTTTTTTATTACAAGTCCTCTTTATGATTACAATAATTATTAGTTAAAATTACTTTTATGCACTAGCAATATTATTATTGTTATTATTAAAATCTTGATTAATTAAAGATTATTAAATTTATACTTGACGGAGCCTTGTGAAAAGCAATCTCTTCTGCCCCCTCGACAACACCCGATCCACCCTTTATAAATATGGGGGTAGTACTGACGGCTAATAAGGCGCAGAGAGTGTAAAACAAACAGCTAACCTACCCCCCACCCCGTCCTTATTTCCAGAGAGGCGCTTGAGAGGTCCGACCAGGCGCAGTCCGGACAAGGCGAAGAAGAGGCGCCGTCCCTAGTGGCGTCGGTTAAATCTAAGGCGAGGGCACGACGTCGGAAGAAGTTGTACCAGACCCTAAGATCTGATGACCCCCTCCGAGACTGATGATAGCTTGTGGTCTGTGGTGGTGTACCCCTCCTACACACGTATTACTTTTGGGGCCAAATGACTAAATTCGTATCAGCCTTCAGATAAAAAATATCGCAGAAGAATTTGATTTTTATTAGCCTCAAATTTCTTAACTTATGAACGTACCATTTGTAATCTTAACTTTGTAACTTATTACAATGAAAATAACATTAGTAGCCTTCACTTTTATAGCTTATTAAAGTAACATTTGTAGCCTCAACTTTTTGTAGCTTATGCGAGTAGCATTTGTAACCTCAACTTTAGTCACTTAATAAAAGAAAAGTATCATTTGTAGCCTCAACTTTTTGTAGCTTATGCAAGTAGCATTTGTAACCTCAACTTTAGTCACTTAATAAAAGAAAAGTATCATTTGTAACCTCAACTTTAGTCACTTAATAAAAGAAAAGTATCATTTGTAGCCTCAACTTTTGTGACTTATTAAAATGAAAGTAGCATTTGTATCCTCAACTTTTGTGACTTAATAAAGTGAAAGTAGAATTTGCAGCCTCAAATTCTGTTCTAAAAATAAATAATAGGTTTGCTGTAGAACTCTCTTATGCAATTTTCTACACATGGAGTGAACATTTTGCTGTAGGAAAGTATCATTTAAAAACCCACGCCAGAATAAAGGTGTCAGTCTAGTTATTGTTTGGGAGTTTGATGTTCAAGTATAGGGCCTACGGGGAGTGAGATGATTTTTCCAAAATAATAATGGCCTGCCTTGGGGTTTGAATTCCGTCTGGGTGTACTGAGAGTATTTTCCCTAGTTAGTTTCCCAATCTTTTCCCACGCAAATGCAGATGTATTCCTCTAAGCCTATCCCTTGATCATCCCTACCTTATTAGCTTCGATATAATTCCAGTCCGGACGGAAAGTAAAATGCCATGCACGTAAAAAAAAAATCTTAACTTTTATGTAAAATACCCGTTTCAGTGGCCGAATAGTCTAAGGTGTCAGTCACTCTCGTGTTAGACTGGCCTGCTGATGACGGGGAGATCGGTGTTTGAGTCCTGGTCGGTTCTATTGAGGGTGGTCTTCCCTAAATGGTTCCTCACTCTCCTTCCTCTCAAATTCAGGAAGATTACCTCTACAATGCCTCATTCCTCATCCCTACCCTATTACATTAAAATGTGTATAAGCTGAGTAGGTAGTAAGACGCAGTGATTAAAAAGATATATGTCGTATAAAGTGACAAACACTGATTTTAGTAGAAAATCCGTTCTTAAAGCTCTTTTTCCCTACCAGAATCCATCTATGTTGTGGGTTTCTGGTAGGGACAAAGACCTCTCATAGCAGACCTCCTGAAAAAAATGAGTGTAGAGCTTACCACGTTTCTATAACTCTGTCATTTATTTATTTGAGGCATTAAAAGTGTACTTTCTAAACATAGTGATTATATAAGTTCACGAGAATTTATATGAGCGATAGATAAAGAGTGTACCAATTTTGCTGGGAAGGGTATTTCCACATACCTTCTAGGGATCTTTTACATGTCACAATCAACAAGGGACCGACGACTTCACTTCCCTTCTAAGAGATTTTGTGCTATTGATTTTTATCGCTCAGTAAAAACCCATCAACCTCGGCTGGGTTTGAACTCGCGAACATCGATTCTAGAGGCTATCACTCTACCCCAAGACCTCCAAGGTCGACTAAATATCAAGTTTGATGTCCTCATACAATTTGTCTAGTGACCAAAGTTTTTTTTTTATATTTTTAAAACCATTACGTTGAACCATCATGGTTATTGACGGATTTATCCAATGAGTATAGATGCGGGAGGGTTTTTTTTAGAGCTAGGAGTGCACCAGAATTAGCGTGAAGAGAGGATAGGTTGAACCAGAATTCGAATCGTGATCCACCCCGTCATCGGCATTCAAGTATATCGCAAGAGTAGCACCTTTTAGACTATTTGAACAACGAAACGGGTGTTATGTTATTCGCATTTTTAATTTTTCTAATTTAAAGTGAAAATAGATCCGTTCTGTTCTCTCACAATAATTCAGAACTGGTGACAACAGTTCCGGCACACCAGACCTTCCCCGTCACCGGCTAAACCAGTCCGTCACGAACCCGGCACCTTGGACAGCGCGACTTTGTGTAGTGGGTGAAACAAGAGTTATTTAACGACCGTTGTTACGCGGCGCTATTAATTGTGTTTATGCCCCGTTATCGCTGCAACCCGAGCCCCTGTCGTGTGTCCCTGTCGATCAGAATGTTGACTTGACGTGTAGAGGAGCAGTAAGTAGTTCCCACCGGCGAGCTCTCGACTGTCTCTGAGGATTGTCTGGACCGTGGGCCGTTGGGGCCATCATGGGGGTATCCGGGACTCTCGCTGTGGTCATCATCTGTAGCGTCATGAACCAGGTAGGGGGTCAGGGGCTTGGGGCATTAGAGGTCATCTAGTGGTCACAGTTCATGGCTAGAGGTCCCGGGTTCAATCCCCGGGGCAGTGGCTCTGGAATGGGATGCAACTCAGCCTCGTGAGGACAAATCTACTTGAACAAAGAAGTAGTGATTCTGGTCTAGAAAACTGAAATTAATGGCTGGAGGGTCCTCTGTGCAGACCACATGAGGTATTTTTCAGCAAAAGTTGACACTATCATCTACATCAAATGGTGGTCATCCATAAACTAAGCAACACTGTTGAGAAGGGGGGGTACCTCTAATGTCTACATGGTGTTACATGGAGGGAGAGGGGGGGAGGGTACATTATATTGTTGCGTAACACAGATCTTATACTTATAGATAACTTCCCATTCTGAGTAGTATTAAATCTGAGTCCCTATTTTAGTGTCAAAAAGATTTCCTATCAAATAATAACATTCACTCTCCTACTCAACCCTGATCTCACCGTCAAGTGGTGTACCCAAGAGGCCTGAACAACCCGGTGGAGGTTGGGTTGAACCCAGGTCAGGTACAGACTAGAGACAGCCCAGGGCCAAAATCAAAAATCTTGGAACCGGGTCTGGCCAGTTGGGTCCCAGCTGGGTTGGCTGGAAGTGGGAGGGTTGTTGAATAGGAGCTAAGTCGTCATAAGCACTCATAGCCTCGGTTAGGGAAGGTCACCACCATAAGGAGGTCTACCTGAAGACCTGTAAGCGGCAACCCCACTACTCAGGTGTAAGCCACGGCAGGCTTAGTTAGCCGGTGGCCGAAAGAAGATAAGAACACAAGAAAATAGAGTAACATATCGAATTGGAAAAATTGTTGACATAAGCTACGAACAGGAGCTCTGAACACTGGCACACTGACTAGAAGAGTAGAGTGTGGACATGATGAATGAGAGGAGAGTGGATGTCTTGGGCCTGAGCGAGACCAAATGGAGAGGAAGCAGCATGAGAGAAATAAGGAATGGCTTTATTCTACAGTGAATGGGAAACAATAAAGGGAGGATAAATGGAATGGGCTGCAGGGGGATGTAGTAGGGATGATTGGCAGGATATTAAAGATAACAATAGCTGATAGGGGAAAGTAAGTGTGGAGGTGGATGGGGTGCCCAGCAGAAGAAAAATACAAGTTTGAGGAAGACCTAGAAAGGCATATTGGAGACGAGTGTCAGAAAGTAATGAGAGATCTTAACGCAAAAGTAGGATAAAAGCGAGGAGTGTTTGAGGAGGTGTTAGGGAAAGGAGAATGGGGAGAGAAAAAACGAGGAGGGTAGAAGGCTGTTGGAGCTATGTGCAAGAAATAAAACAAAATTGGCAAACAGCGGGTATAAGGAGGAAAGGGAAAGCCTTAAGATCACTAAATAAAGTTGGGATAAGGAGCAGAATTCGATGGTAGACTAATCATGGGTGAAGAAATGAAAATACAGACCGTAAACATCAAGGTAATACCAAGTGTGTCCTCAGATAACGCAGTCACCTTCGACTCGGTAGTTGGCTTAATGCTGCCACTTGTATAATTATTATAATTATAAGGGATTGCATATTTAATTACTGATAGCTCGTGAACTTAATAAAATCACACATTTGTAGTCGACGATTTCCGCACGTCCATCATAGACTCTTCCTTAAAATAAGAGTGAAGAATGACCCTGGGCACGGGACGATTCCTGGATAGCTCAATGGTTAGAGCATTGGCGTACTAAGCCAAAGATCCCGGGTTCAATTTCTATGTCCAGGTGTCATTTCTCAATTTTCAGAATATGATATCTGTATGGAGTAATCCTCACTAAAAATCATAAATAGTAGCTTTGGCTATTTGATTCTAGATACACTCGTATAATGGTTTTATAGTCTGCTGGGAATGTTTTGGAAGTATTATAAGTTACCGAAAGACTGGAGAAAGGGAGTTATAGTACCTTTTCAAGAAAGGAGATACGAAGAGGTGTACAAATTATAGGAGGATAACACTGATGTACCATTGTTCAAAAATATATGAAAAAATACTGGAAAAGAGAATAAGAAATAAAAATAAAGGAAAGTGTAGAGAGGAACAGCACGGATTTAGGGAACAGAGTCTACATTAGACTTTATCCTCGCTATATGACAGCTGATGGAAAAAAAGGTATGCATATGGGAGAAAGACTTGCTAATGGTATTTACGGATATGGAGAGGACATTTAAAGCCTGGGTAGAAATAAAGTTAGGAAAACGATAGAGGTGGCTGAAGTGGGAAGAGGTGTTGTAATGAAAGTGAAAAGAATGCATGAGGTTAACAGGAGTTGTATTAAGTTGGAGAGGGGGAGTAGAATCAGGAGAGTGCCCTCTCACCACTTCTATTTGTAATGGTAATGAATAAAGTGTCAGGAAAATTTGGGAAGGAAAGAATGAAAGCCATGATGTTTGCTGATGACTTAATGGTATGTGTAGAGAATGAACAGGAAGTACAGGAACAGCTACAAGAATGGAATAAGCAAAATAAAGAGTGAGGGATGAAATTTATCATGGCAAAGTGTGAAGGGATGGTAGAGACAAGGAAAAGATAAGGCTATAAAGTTGGATGGAGTAGCGTTGAGAAAAGTACAGAATGTAAAGTTTCTTGGAAGCATGACTGAGACGAAATGTTGAAGTAGAGAGGTTCTATGGAGAAGAGGACAGCAGGGAGAGTTTTTCTATAGGTGCGTAATAGACCTGCTATGGAGAAGAGACTTCTCCTTGAAGTGTAAGGAAGTGTTGTACAGGGCGTATTTTGTACTCATAGTTACATATGCAGCAGAAACATGGACAACGAATGTAAGATATACTAGGAAAGTGGAGGCCATGGGAATGAAGTTTGTAAGGATCATGTTTGCTGTCACAAGGAAAAACAAGATTAGGAATTAAGTTATCCGGGAACGAGTGGGGGTATAGGGAGTACATGAGATAGTAGAGGAAGCAAGACTGAGATGGTTTGGTCATGTAATGAGGATGTTGGAGTAATGAGATAGTAAAGGAGAAGCAAGACTGAGATGGTATGGGATGTAATGGGATGTTGGAGTACATAGAGATAGTAGAGGAAGCAAGGCGAGATGGTTTGGTAGTGATGAGGATGTTGAGGACATGAGATAGTAGAGGAAGCAAGGTGAGATAGTTTGGTCATGTATGGGATTTGAGTACATGAGATAGTAGAGGAAGCAAGACTGAGATGGTTTGGTCATGTAATGAGGATGTTGGAGTACATGAGATATTAAAGGAAGCAAGACTGAGATGGTATGGGCATGTAATGAGGATGTTGGAGTACATGAGATAGTAGAGGAAGCAAGGGTGAGGTGGTATGGCATGTAATGAGGATGTTGGAGTACATGAGATATTAAAGGAAGCAAGACTGAGATGGTATGGGCATGTAATGAGGATTGAGAATGAGAGGATGTCAAAGATAATGATGGAAATGAAGTATGTAGGAAAAAGACCACAAGGGAGGTCAGGCCACGGGCTGGAAACGATGATGATTATGATGACTCTTGATGTGAACATTTATGTGACACAGATCGGACGGGGGTAGAGTTAAGGCTAAGTGTCTACTTGCTTTTATATGTAGGGAAGAAGGGGTAAAAAAAAGGTAAGGCGTATAAATGACCTCTAAAAAACTTCACTCTCCCTCCCCCATTCCTTTCTAAAATCTGTGTCCATTTTTAATTTTAGAATAGGAAATGATTTCGGTTGAAAAAATAATAATTCTTGATTCTTTATTTTTGTTAAGGTTAAAACATATTTACTTAGGAAACTTATAATTAGGCCTACATACATATGAATGATCTAACAAGCATTGCCTGTGACTTCATACAGCTATTGCACGTTCGGCGACAGCCAGCTATTTTCGTGCCCCGTGACGTCATACAGTAGCTCAAGGTATGGCATTGTTTAGTGGTCTCAGACGTCACGGTTCATTCAGCAAAGACTTGTTCATTTAAAAAATTGAATCCTAAGTACGTTCCTTTCTGGGTTCGAACCAAAGTCCGCTATAGTTTTAACTTATCTCCCAACTCCTCAGCTTGTTATTCCTTCAGATGATCGCCGGTAAACAAAGATCAAGGACCTCTCTGGGACTGACCGACGAAGAGAAGAGAGACTTCCAAACGGCCTGGGAGATATACAGAAAGAACCAGAAGGAGCCAGATGACGTCATAAACGCTTTAATCACGTGGGTAGTATTTATTAGTATGTTAGGGATGATTTTAACGCTTTTAATAAAGCGGTCAGTATTTATTACTACCTTGGAATGATTTCAATAATTTAATCAAGGGGCTAGCATTTAATTTTATCAAGGTGTTAGTTTTTAAATTATTTGATCACTGTGGTGGTATTTTTTTTTTAACATGGTGAATATTATTAAATTATTAAATTTAGAATCTTTCCTTTTTATATGTATAGCTTTTAAATTGATATCAAACTTTTCTCTGCACTGTACTAAAATCGACCTATTTTAATATATCTGTTTCAGTTTAATTTTAGAACATATTAATAAAAATCTTTAAATAAAAGAAATTTGATGAGAACACATCAAGTGGTCTATTAAAAAAATACGTTATAACATTGTAAGTACAAGATATTAATTATATTGTCTACAAGATATGACCCTAATTATTATTTTTATCGTTCACAATACTTAGTGGACATTTCATATCTTCGTGAGTTGGTGAAACAAGAAGTTGGGTAAAGTGTTTCGTTTACATTATTTATCGTGCGAGACTTGAGTTGCATGTCCCAAATAGGGGAATACGTGATTAGATGATGTATTGTTGTGTAAGACGTCATCAAGTTGCGGACAAGAAACAGAAAGCTAGGGATTAAAGTTATTTGTGAAAAAATAAACCCGCGTGTTAGGAATCTTTGAATGATTATGAAACTAATTATTTTCTTCTACCCCATCCTCATCAACATAATTTGTTAAAAATATAAATAGAATCATATTTCAAATCCATTTAATTAAATCAAGAGACTAATGTTTTTTTTTGTGGTATGTAATTAAGTATTTTTTTTAAAACCACATAGTTAAACACATACGTACCATGAACATTTTACATAACATTAACAAATGAAAAATACATTATAAAATATGCTTTCATAGTGTAGCCTGGCTCCGCTAACTTTGTATCAAGTTGTCTGGCGCTGCAGTCGGTGAGATGGAGAAATGACGTGTTCCTTCTTCTCTTTTTTTATTATTAAAAGTTCGCATTTCACGCGCCTTTAATGTTAATATAGCTGGATGGCGCTGCAGTCGATATGCTGGTGATTTGTCGTGTTCTTCAATATTTCCTTCTTTCTTTTATTCTTAATTTGAATTAATCTAGCTAGCAAGTAAGTCATACAGTAAATCAATTGTAAACCTTGTCGAATCGAACGGTATCTATTTGAATAGTTATTATTAAAATAACAGCAAATTAATCAAATATAAAATCAACTGTGAATTAAATTAAATGTAACGTAATTAAAAAAACACCATTCTTCAATGGTACTGTTTAAAACCCGTGTAATTAGAGATATATTATTTGGTTATTTATATTCTTTAATTTTAGAAAGTTGAAACTCTTCTTATAGTTTTCATCTTGTTCTATAGGTTTTTTTAAAAAAAACCCCTAAATACATACTTTTTGAAAATAACGCAATTTGAACTTTAAACAACCTTACTCAACTTATTTTAAATATATCTTTAGCAGTTTAATTTAAATCATGTTATTAAAAAAAACTTTAAATGAAAGTGAATTAATAAGAAAACATTGAGCGGTCTATTTTAAAGACACGCGCCACAAAATTTTACAACATTTAAAATAAATTGGCCACAAAATATTACCATTATTTTTGTCACCTCATTAAACCAATACTGATAAAAGTTTTGAGTGAATCCACGCACCTATAATCACATGGTAAAAGGCGTCAGACTCGCAACACACTGGGTCGCCTGGTCGAGATTCAGATGTCAGCCTGGTGCGCTAGAGAGAGGTCTCCTATCCCCAATAAGGCTTGTGCATCTCTCTAACAAACCTGTGACGTCACGGCAATTCAAGATAGGATTTCCCATGTAAATGTATTTACGTTCTGTTCAGAGAGTTTTAAAGATATAACATTGAAACTAAAGCCATACATTCTTAAATAATTTAAAAAACAGTCTTACATTGTCACAACATTTTTTTATATTGACGTAGTTTTTTTTGTAAGTGTCTTTCTTTTAAATCGTCCACAGCTCAGGCTATTTGATTTATTCCCCGACATGGCACGTAAGAATCTTTCTGCCAGGATGTAGTTTAAAAAAGTCAATGGGAGCAAATGTATATTTAGAATAGGAAACAATAAAAGGTAGTTTTTATACGCAAGTCAATGCTGTCCAGGCGCAAATACTAGAGTGAGTGTCTAGTCTCGTCAGAGGAAGAGGGGAAGTGTTATCAGCAAGTAGACCAGAGGGCGCTCAGGCTGAACTTATAATTGTCTTCCTTTTGTTTCTATTTCGTACATTGGCATGCAGATGTGATAGTGCTTAGAGCTATGAGGTGCATCAGGTTAAGATGGAACCCAATTTGGGAAATAGATTAGAAATCACCAAGAAGGCAATGTCGTCAAGTGCTCCCCGTTCCTTGCAGATTGTTCGAGGAGCGACCGGAAGCCCAGGATTACTTCCCCGTCGTCGCGGGCCTGCCCCTCTCCAAGATGGCCGAGGACGCGGGAGTCAGGAACGCCTCCCTGGTCCTCCTGGAAGACATCACGACGTTCGCTCGGGCGCTTGACGATGACGAAGAGGTCGAGAGGATCATCCGCTCGAAGAGGGAGCGACTACGCGCCAGAGGGGTCCCCGTTGAGGTCATGTTCCTGGTGAGGGAGCGGTCACCACGCCTGACCTCCTCCTAGGGGCAGTAGCGTAGAAAGGGAGGGGCTCTAGATCTGCGGGTTCTCAACACCATCTAACCACCATATCTCTTTTATTAAAGCACCACAACTTACTTGCTACCCGAACTAATTACGCTAATGTGTTAGGGATGAGGAAGGTTGAATTTAGAGAAAGTATACCTGATTTGCGTGGAAGGAGAGTGGGAAACCATCTAGGAAACCTCCCAGTGCGAACCGACCGGGATTCTAACCCTGATCTCCCGTCATTGGCAGTCCAGTACCATCTCCCCCTCCCCCTCCTTTTCCTTAAACAACCTGATTACGCCTCTGAGACTCACCCCTTTCTCACCAGTGTGGGTTCTCATTTTATTAATAAGTGTAGATAGTATAATAATGTATTATTTACTAGACACGGGCTTTATCTTCTGACAAATGAAGAATTAGAATACTGAGCGTCATGCCCGGGCGAAGAACCACTCAAGTCATAGTTTTTATTTTCTTGTCCAAATCTCAAGGGCCCGGCAACTGTTTGGGCGTTGTGATATTTTTATGTAAATAATCATATTCTCAATAACATTTTATTTAGAGACCTTGAACTTAGCTTATGACGTCGGGAACCTTGTAATAAGAGCGTTCAGTTCAAACATTGACCGGTTAACTCGAAATATCTATAGGTATTATTATTATTATTATTACAAGTAGAACCTACAAGCTCAGCATTCTTGGCTGTTGTGTAAGCAGCGCTAGCTCAAAGTTGCTAGAATTTGATTTTTTATCTTAAAAGGAAAACCAAACTTTGAGAGTTATTCAAGGCGCACTCTCATCAGTTATTAATAAGTGCTTTCAGTTTGATTTTACTGTTGACTCTTGAACTATGATAGTATTATTATCATCATTTAATCATTTCTATTCTTGTTTTCCCCCTTTTTATTATTTTTCAGCAACTTAATTAGTTTCATTGTAATCTATTGTACACCAAAACAATGTATTTATGATATTGTAGTCGACCTCGGTGGTCTTGAGGTAAATTACACCCTCCAAGTCCTGATGTTCGTGGGTTCAAACCCAGCCGGCGTGGACGGATTTTTCTTGAGCGATAAGAATCCTTAGCACAGCTTCCCTCGGAGGGGAAGTAAAGACGTCGGTCCCGTGTAGGTTGTGGCGTGTAAAATAATCCTGGAAGGTGAGAAACTACCTTTACCGGAAGTTTGGTAGGCCTTTTCTCTCTCAATCATAGAAATTCTCGTGCTCTGATATAATCAGTCGGTTCAGAAAGTTCACGTTAAATATCTCAAATATTATAAATTTAATCTTGGGGCTAGCATTTAATTTTATCAAGGTGTTAATTTTTAAATTATTTGATCACTGTGGTGGTATTTATTTTTTAACATGATGAATATTATTAAATTATTTAATTTAGAATTTTTCCTTTTTTTTCAAAGGTTTTTGGTTAGCACTTTAATAAAGGGAAATGGTATTAAAAAAATGAAATCATTATTATTGTGATGCGTGTTGGCCTTCTAGTACCCAGCGGGGGTCCTGGCGGAGAGTGTCATCGCGAACCAAGATCTCGACATGGCCAAGAGGGTTGAGAGGGCCATCACCAAGACCATCTTCGCCGTCTCCGCCATGGTTAGTATTCCAGACAAGTAATCACGTGGTTCGGAAAGAAAAACACCTCCTTGATGTGACATTTGAAGCTTTAACTTTTGGTTCAAGCAAACACCGCTTTATCGATATTAAATCACGTCAGGCGACTAACACATGTGCAACACACATTTACACTCCTGCACAAGAGACTGACGTTGAACCTGACTAAGATACCTGTGGTGTATTCTTATTACCAGGGGTGGCCCAAGAGTTTCGTGCGCCACTGTCGTATTCTGTACCATCCGTAACCCTACAAACCAACAAGCTTACCTATTCCCACCCATTCATGATTAGTATCTGATTGTTATCTGCTTACTGTAAATTATATGCTGTTTTTTTTAAATAACAACACAGTACAGGTAGTTAGCTAGACGCAGTGCTAAAAAAAAATACAGTTCACGAATATGACCTTATCACAAAATAAACTTCCATCGTCCTCCATTAGTCCTGTTCCTCTGGTCACTAAATTTCTATGCACGGAAGGAGTTACAATTTTCTCTTTAATACTCTTAAAGAAATATTTAATATGAAAGATATTACAAGTCACAACAACACATGCAACATGATTTTAATTTTTTTTTTTTTTAAGGAATTGAATAACACAATTGGTAAATTTTTACTTACTATTTTTATTTACTTCAAACATTTTTTCTTTCCTTGCATTTGCCTCTGCAAACGTTTTAACAAGGTCTTTTAAATCCATATCATACGCCATTTGTTCATCACTAGAATAATAACCAGCCCAGAGAGTTGGGCGGCTCTCATTGTGATAGTTTGACAAAGTTTGAGTTTAGAAAAACTCTTCTCACCGTTTGCGACGTTAACTGGCAGCTTTAGAAAAATTGTAAACTCAACTACAATGTTAGGCACGGAAAAAAATGAATTCAATAATACCTTTTGTATTTTTCCTGAGTGAGCTTTCGACTGATATGATAATATTAATGTGCAAACTTCAGAACGCTCATTCTATTTTAGAGCTGGAGCAAATTTTTTACAATGTTCGAGCACTTTGAGATATAGTTTTGTAGCCAATTCAACAATATCATACAAGAAGCCAAGTATTCAACTTATTACTTCTATTTGTTTAAATATTTCTTTAACTGATGCCATAAATATTGTGTCCAGAGCTGCAAACCAAATTACACTTTAAAATAGCAACTGTGGATCTTCTAATGGTTCATCTATTGACCCATAATCATGCATTGATTTTATTTTTCTACTAATTCGTTTCTCCATTTTAAAAGCCGTGGATTCACTTGTGTTGGTTGCCAACTCCCATGATTCAGTTGTTGTTTTTTCAAATGTTTCTTCAGTCCTGCATTCTTGCAAAAAAAGTTTGTTGTTGATTTCAGTGGCTGAAGCGTCAAATAAATGTCAATGCCACTATCGAACAGCTCCAAGGTAAGAACACGTGAACAGGACCAATATTCAAACCACCACATACCCCTTCCCTTACCAACCCCCCACCATCATTCAATAAGTCCAGAAACTTTATCCCTTCTATTCTTCCTTTTCTCTTGATATAATATCAAAGTGATGCACTGACAAAGCGACCTCGAACGTCATAAAACCATAAATAGTACGATGTTGTTGTCCGTCACCTTAGCGCAGTCGTCAGCATGTATTTCTATAGAACTAATGGTCCCGGGTTCGATATGCGGCATGGCCTAAAAATATATCATTAGTTAAATGCGCGTTTCCCCTTTCATAGTGATGAATTAACGGCTGGGGGACTGGGTGTTGTGTCTTGATGGCTAAAAGCTCTTTTATAAGTCGTTTACTTATATAGTCAGTTGTCTCAGAACGTGCACGTTAATTACCTCAAATAAATTTTGTTTTTAAAAATATAGTATTAATTTTAGATGATGTTATTTCTTTATTAATAAATATTTAGAAGCTTGTTTAGTCTATATATTTTTGAACAATAAAAAAACAAGATGAAATGCGCCCCTAGGGCCTTTTCGCCCTAGGTGACAGCCTAGGTTCGCTTAATGGAAGCCCCTGATTCTTACATTATTCAAACACAATAGAAAAAAATAGTGTTATTTAGCGAAAAATGAGTTCATCCTCCCATAATTATTATTAATACTCTAGTAATTATAAATATTTAATACTTAAACTATTAGTGTGTGTGTGTGTACACTGCTATGGTGGACACAACTAAATTGTATGTCATCGTGACGTCAGTAAAGGACAGTTGTATTGCAGGCTCTAATACATATCTTTTTATTTTTATGATCAGTCTAGGAGTAATACGTAATATAATAACTGTATATTTTTATGGTAACTATACTATCTTTATATTTTTATGATAGGTATACTATTTGTATATTTTTATGTTAAGTCTAAGAGTAACAAGTATAATTTTAAAAATAATCGGCTTATTACTACTAAATTACACATAAAGATGCACTGTGCATATATGACGCCACTGACACAGGGTGATGTTAGTCTGGTCCAGCAAACGGGCCGTGGCCAAGTGTGCACAGTCTAGGAGTAACAGGTGTTTTCCTTTTACCTATAGGCTTACAACTCATAGTTTGATATTTTAATTTAGAGTCAACATGTATTGTAATATTCGTATTCACCACACTCTTTACAAAAAAACAACAATTCGCAAAGTTTATTTTATTATTTCAACTATTTTCATTCCTTAAAGCTAGTGATTAAAACTTAGATGAAATTAAATATTTAGTATGTTTAATGTTAGTGCCAAAAACTAAAACAAAAATTAAATGTTTAATTCTAGTGACTAGAACTTACTATTTTTTTTTAAATATGGCCTATATACACCATATATTTGATATATGTTAGACTATAAGTGAAACACCTTATTTATATGAAGGCTATCCGACACCTGAAACCAGTCGGTAGTATATCTGCTAGCCTAGCTTAGATTCTGGGTTCGATTCTAGGCATGAACGCATTTTTTATTGGTGAAATTTGTCTCTCCCTTTTCGCGGTGATGAATTAAAGGTTTAGTGGGGAAGGGGGGCTAGATGTTGTATATGTTTTATATTTAAGTTAGTTTATTGGTCGAGTGCAAATATAATAAAATGACTCAGAAAGTCCACGTTAAATACACCTATTAAATAAAAATATCTTTAAGGTCCAACTGCGTGATTTTTTACCATAACTATCATATTAATAATTTGAACGACCCGACTAGGTGACGTCATAAAACCACGTTTCATAATACAAACATATATTACTAAAAGTACATCTGGTTATTTTCTCTTTAAAGGGGCGTCAGTTAAGGCAATAATGGCTTTCCATTTATTGCCAAACGCACAGATTGACATTCTTAAAAAACACATAGGGCTACATTTTTTATTTTGCTGAATTGGTTTGTAGTAATGTACGATTTTATAAATATATTTATAGCTTTCCAATGTGCGTGTCATTCGAAACCCTCCAGAAGCCCCCCAGACGGTACAGTATAGAAGGCTGAAATGTTGCACAGTTATAGAATAAACCACGGTACAGAATCTAGTGGAGCCTTTTTTTTTATTTAATGGAAATAAAATGAACTTTATTTACTCTCCCTTTATCCACTATTATGTAATAACTGAGAGAAATAAACTTTTTTTGTTTGTTTAAAACTAAGCTTAACTTTACATGCACTTATCAATAATTGAAGGTTGGATTTTATGAGATTTATTAATATTATAATCAACCTGTCATTGATGGACCTAAAAACTAGTTACGTCATAGACGGCAAATGGGTCGCATAGCATATTGGTCCTGATGGCTTAGTCTAGTAGTAATAGGTCTATTATTCTGTCGCAGTTGTGTGGTTCACTGGATACGAGCTACTTAGGACTGACTGAGGGTGAGAAGACCAACAAAAGCGAGATTTGGAGCCTCTTCAAGAACCAGACTAACGTCGTAGAGGGGCTCTTCATGGCGTGAGTTTGAACGACCGGGGGGGGGGGGGGGATCTCTATTTCACCGTGGCGAGAGGTCCGACCTTCACTAAAGTGTCACCAGAAATCAAGGGCATAGAAAGATAATCTTTCTATGGGATATGAGGTTCACTAGAAGGTTTTACTATATTTTTAGCCAACAGTTTTTTATACGTAGTCCTATATATGGACTCCCCATAGAAGGGAGTACATCAGCCCCCCTTTCTATTCTCCTTGCCAAACTATACCGTAAAATTAACTCCAACATGGGAGAGAATAGTTTCCCTATTCTCGGTGACTACATCTATCACATATTTAAACATACAGGTCAGGTCAGATACTTAAAGGTAGAAACTAACCCGCCACACCAGGGTCCAACATCCATTGTCTGGGAAACAGATAACTCTGTCAAGGTTCCCCTAAACTATCATGGCGTGTATCCTTTGAGCGTAGCCATGCACGTAATACGTGTGAAGCTAACAGTTTAGGGGCCGATGACCCCGTGTTTGTCATCAACCCCTCTCATTACTGGACAGCTGAAAAAACTCCTTTGACCAACTTTTATCGGTGGGAGGAGTAGGTTCCTCCTTTCGTGAAGGCTGTACTCTCATTTAGGGGCGTTAACCCCTCTGAGGTCAGGTGTCGAGCCTTAGGAGTTACCCTAAAAGAGCTTTTGACCTAAGCTGCCCAGGGCAATTCGCAAAAATAAATGATTTTGAGGGGCTCGGCTCATCGAGTCTAGGGAGGTTCTGAACGTCTCAACCCGAAGAAATGTTTGAATATTTTATGGTTCCCTAAAAACTATTTGGAGGGGTCCTATATTGGTAAATATTTGAAAATTTGAAGCCTATAGAAGCTATTTTAAGGTGTGATCCAAAGCCATCTTTCAGCCTCATATCAGAGCATGTCAAAGAGAAGTGAAATAAATCAAGAGGGGTGGATTTATTCCTGTAGGGAGTTCTTTCCAGGGGAAAATCTCTTAGCATAACCTCCTCCCTTTCCTCCCACCCCCGTTCGACCTACCAATGCAGCTGGGTAATGTAGCCAAACACTCTTGTTAACAGACTACTAAAAATGGAAAGAATGGATTCTAGAACGCCTCAGAACTGGTATTCAATATCACTTGTCTGGATATTAAGCACATTCCTGTTCTTGATTCTATTCCTTTATCCTGGGCCCCTAGACTAACCAGTAACCAGTCTTTGTTCTATATTATTCCTGTCTCCCTGGATACGCACACCCCTAGTAACTCTAGACACGCACACCCCTAGTAACTCTAGACACGCACACCCCTAGTAACTCTAGACATGCACACCCCTAGTAACTCTAGACACGCACACCCCTAGTAACTCTAGACACGCAGACCCCTAGTAACCCTAGACACGCACACCCCTATTAACTCTAGACACGCACACCCCTAATAACCCTAGACACGCACACCCTAGTAACTCTAGACACGCACACCCCTAGTAACTCTAGACATGCACACCCCTAGTAACCCTAGACACGCACACCCCTATTAACTCTAGACACGCACACCCCTAGTAACCCTAGACACGCACACCCCTATTAACTCTAGACACGAACACCCTAATAACCCTAGACACGCAGACCCCTAGTAACCCTAGAAACGCACACCCCTAGTAACTCTAGACATGCACAACCTAGTAACTCTAGACACGCACCCCTAGTAACCTAGACACGCACACCCCTATTAACTCTAGACACGCACACCCCTAGTAACCCTAGACACGCACACCCCTATTAACTCTAGACACGCACACCCCTAATAACCCTAGACACGCAGACCCCTAGTAACCCTAGAAACGCACACCCCTAGTAACCCTAGACACGCACACCCCTAATAACCCTAAACACGCACACCCCTAGTAACTCTAGACACGCACACCCCTAGTAACTCATACATGCACACCCCTAGTAACCCTAAACACGCACACCCCTAGTAACCCTAGACACGCACACTCCTAGTAATCCTAGATACCCCTAGTAACTCTAGACACGCACACCCCTAGTGACGCACCAGTAATGCCCCAGGGTCATTGACGCCATGCCTGAGATCCAGAAGATGATACCCGGAGTCTCAGACCTGAAGGTGGATGACCTCCCGACAGTCCTGTCTTCAAGGACACCACCCATAGGGTCGTGAAGGCCATCACCGGGTTCCTGGATCATGCTGATGACGAGCGCGCCACCCAGGACTTTATCGAGAGGGTGGCCAGGATTTTGCACGCCGGACACATACCCTTCATCGGCGCTTTCTTCGTGAGTTGAACCCGTCGTACTTCACGACCTTAAAGAAGTGGTATTTTACCTTCTTAGCTCGCTCACTCTCAGATATAACTTTTTACCTAACCTTATACACATTATATAATCTATATCTAAAATAAATGGTTAAATCATAATTCCTAAATGAGCTTACATTTTTCTGGCAAACACAGGTGTCTTCGCGCAACTCCGAGGGTATGCGTACCCCTCATTGAATACCAAAGCGGTGAACTGGTGTTCTAGGGGTAAGGTGTCGGACTTATGGGCTGGGGGTCCGGGGTTCAATCCCGGTCCCGGCACAGATTTATCTGATTGCCAAACCCTTCCTTCACCTCTGACAAGACGTGTATTAATCACAACTTGTGAATGTAGGGAATGCCAGGCCACCACCGTGGTTCGGATTCCACGCAAAACTCTAGGTCTTCCATTTCATCTCACAATCACCGTACCATTACACATTAGCGTAAGTGCGTACAACCCGAACGGGTAGTAATACGCGGTGCTAATAATAATAATAATAATATACCATAGCCTTAGAGACCCAGTTATTTCATCAAATAAGAATTTGGTGACATGCCACATGAATTATTGTACTATTCTTTAAAACACAACGGTTGTTAAATACTTTATCTAACTGGTAGGACCGAGTAAAGATGTGAGATGAAAGATCAAACGTTTCGGGGGAAGAGGGAAGGATGGGAGAGAATCTGGAAAAAGGTCCACCTATATCAATTTTAAAAACGCCCTCGAGATAGCCCAAGTTTCAAAGTTCCCCCACCAGTTTAATTTCTCCCGAGGACTGTAGGTGAGTAGAGGGTTCAGGCTGGATTTATACTTGGTGGTAGATGAAGGTAAGTATGGGGTGTGGAAGGCAGAAAGGGGAGAATAAAGCTACGCCGTCTATGGATGTCACAGATACACATAACTATCTATCTATCTATCTATCTATCTATCTATTTATCTACCTATCTATATATAAAACATATATTCAAGATCGTAGTAAGAAGGTGGTTGTCTGGGCCATCCTAGAATTTGATGGACCCCACTACTATGTCTATGTATAGGCTAAGAATAAGAACTTGTATTGGCTATATAACATTTTCTAGCGCCCCCCCCCCCTCTCCCCCTAGAAAAATGATCCCTTGTAAAATATATGCAACAGCTCTAGATACCCAAGATATGATCTTAAAAAGGAAATGATAACACATTGTATAAGGTGACGCTTGTGAGTTGTCTTGTCGGCCTTGTTATGCGCAGGGAACGAGTGTTCTGTTGATTGGAGCAATGAGCGACCATCTTGGGGAGAAGATGACTCCAGAAACTGAGAGGGCGATGCTCAAGATGACCTTCGCCACCTACCCCCTCCTCGTTGAGGTGGAGAAGAGCTACAATATCGCTTAGAAAGGGTTTGCAACAAGACCAACTTAGTGACGTTCTCAGAAATATTAACTAAGTGATGAACCCAGCAAGATAAACTTAGTGACGTTCTCAACAAGATCAACTTAGGGACGTTCCCAACAAGATCAACTTAGTGACGTTTCCAGAAGTAGCTATTAACTTAGTGACGTTCCTAGCAAGATCAACTTAGTGACGTTCCTAGCAAGATCAACTAAGCGACGTTCCCAGAAATATTAGCTTAGTGACGTTCCTAGCAAGATTAACTTAGTGATGAACCCAGCAAGATAAACTTAGTGACGTTCCCAACAATATCAACTTAGCGATGTTCCCAGAAATATTAGCTTAGTGACGTTCCTAGCAAGATTAACTTAGTGATGAACCCAGCAAGATAAACTTAGTGACGTTCTCAACAAGCTCAACTTAGGGACGTTCCCAACAAGATCAACTTAGAGACGTTTCCAGAAGTATTAACTTAGGACGTTCCTACTTCCTATCAAGATTAACTTAGTGATGAACCCAGCAAGATAAAATTAGTGACGTTCCTAGCAAGATCAACTTAGTGACATTCCCAACAAGATAAAGTTAATGAAGTTTCCAACAATATCATCTTAACGAAAATTATCAACACGGTAAACTAAGTGCCCTTAACAAGATAAAATTAGTGCCCTTACAACAAGACCAACTTATTACCTGTGTCATTACAAAATAGCACTTTATTGACGTTAATAATACTATTATATGCTATAAAATATTATAATATATAATAGTATAATATAAAATATCATTTTGATTTGTTTGGCAAATCATGCTTTTCGAAAAATTATACGAATACTGATATTTAACGAATACCAGGTATAATTAATTGTTGATAAAATCAATTTAATTAACATTGATTTCATAATGTTTCTAAAATATTATTTATGTAAGTTCCAAAATTTTATTAATTTAAATTTTATTTATTATAAATGATAGAGAAATAAATTATATTAACTGATAAAATTTATTATAATATAAGCCATTAGGTGTTAGAAAAATACTTTCTAAATTGTAATTAATTATCGTATTTTAAAATAAATTAAGCTACAAATTTAGTAAAACAACAATAAATATTTTCAATTATCAGTTCATCACCTACTTACTACACAATCAACCATTCTTGTATTTAATTAACAAAATATACAGTTTTAATTTAAATCAAATTGTTTCATATATTACATTAGATCAAAAGTTATTACTAAATAATCTTCTATTTAAACGTTTACACCTGGTTTGGCTCATCCTTGATAAACTGGTACACAGGCTAAAATGTATGCATGAAATGTAACGTTTAGTTATCACAGAGATGCGAATGACCTCCTTAACTTGCGCAGTTCAAGGTGACATCTGTTCAAATAAATAAACAAAGACTTTCTCTCGCCTTTAACTAAGAATTGAGACATTTAAGTTAAGGTAAAGTACTACGACATAGAGTTATTAAAGTAATTACTTATAACTCGTAAGATTTGTGAAACCTATAGCAATATATTGTTGCAGAAACATTATGAAAAAATTGTATCAAATTCCACCAAAGACCATAAAAGAAATAATGTCTAATAGTAATATATACTTTTAAATAAATAGTGAGAAAATAGGAACGGATTTGTGAAAATATATTGCAAACAAATGTTTTTTTAGTTTTTTTTTATGGTACTACAACTTTACGATAAAAAGTTATTTTGTATCTCAATTATTTGCAGAAATATTATCAAGATCGGAAATTTTTGCCTATGTAAACCACCCTTTAAGTCCTTTACATGGGAAAATGAGATTTTCTATTTTGTTTTTAACGTTGATTTGTACTTAGATAAAGCAAAGAGTAAACATATTTTGAAAAATTTCTAGAACATCGATTTTATCTCTTTTAACCCTACAGGAAACTACTATTAATTTTAGGGTTATATTTCTAATACTGAAAAGTATTATGAGGGAGCATTACGAAAACCCTAGATAATCATAATACTTCTCTCTCCGAGGGGTCAAAGGAAAGTAGAGTGAGCCAATCATATTTAGTTTACCAAAGTCCTTACCATTTCAAACAGAGTTAATAACATACGGAACAGTTTAACCTCCACTGCACTACTAGAGATGTCAACAAGTTCCAAAGACAGATCAATCTACTCCTGCACCTACTAGAGATGTCAACAAGTTCTACAAGACAGAGCAATCAATCTACTCCTGCACCTACTAGAGATGTCAACAAGTTCTACAAGACAGAGCAATCAATCTACTCCTGCACCTACTAGAGATGTCAACAAGTTCTACAAGACAGAGCAATCAATCTACTCCTGCACCTAATAGAGATGTCAACAAGTTCTACAAGACAGAGCAATCAATCTACTCCTGCACCTAATAGAGATGTAAACAAGTTCTAAAAGACAGATCAATCTACTCCTGCACCTACTAGAGATGTCAACAAGTTCTACAAGACAGATCAATCTACTCCTGCACCTACTAGAGATGTCAAAAAGTTCTACAAGACAGAGCAATCAATCTACTCCTGCACCTACTAGAGATGTCAACAAGTTCTACAAGACAGAGCAATCAATCTACTCCTGCACCTACTAGAGATGTCAACAAGTTCTACAAGACAGATCAATCTACTCCTGCACCTACTAGAGATGTCAACAAGTTCTACAAGACAGATCAATCTACTCCTGCACCTACTAGAGATGTCAACAAGTTCTACAAGACAGATCAATCTACTCCTGCATCTACTAGAGATGTCTACAAGTTCTACAAGACAGATCAATCTACTCCTGCATCTACTAGAGATGTCAACAAGTTCTACAAGACAGATCAATCTACTCCTGCACCTACTAGAGATGTAAACAAGTTCTACAAGACAGATCAATCTACTCCTGCACCTACTAGATATGTCAACAAGTTCTACAAGACAGATCAATCTACTCCTGCACCTACTAGAGATGTCAACAAGTTCTACAAGACAGATCAATCTACTCCTGCACCTACTAGAGATGTCAACAAGTTCTACAAGACAGATCAATCTACTCTGCACCTACTAGAGGTGTCAACAAGTTCTACAAGACAGATCAATCTACTCCTGCACCTACTAGAGATGTCAACAAGTTCTACAAGACAGATCAATCTACTCCTGCACCTACTAGAGATGTCAACAAGTTCTACAAGACAGATCAATCTACTCCTGCACCTACTAGAGATGTCAACAAGTTCTACAAGACAGATCAATCTACTCCTGCATCTACTAGAGATGTCAACAAGTTCTACAAGACAGATCAATCTACTCCTGCACCTACTAGAGATGTCAACAAGTTCTACAAGACAGATCAATCTACTCCTGCACCTACTAGTGATGTAGCTCATACGGTTGTCTCTTTCTCAAAGCGGTCTTGCGACTCTTGTACAATCCACGTGACGAAATATTAATTAAAAAGAAGACAGTTTAGTAGATGGAGCTCACGATTCGTGACACAATGTCTCGTCCCATGACTTACGAGTGAACAGGCTCGAGAGGTATCAGTAGCAGTCGAAACAGCGGCTGGAACGTTGAGTGTATCTACTGAAACATACACCACGATGGGAGTAGAGAGATGGACCGCTTTTGTTCTGAGATGCGCCGTCTTCCTCATTATCCTCACACAGGTAGAAGAGCTTTTGTTTTTTGTTGCAAACATTGGCTAAAGGCACTAAAATGTGAACTTAGAAATAGTTGTTATTTTCTTAATAACACTGTGATATCAATCAATAATGTTAATAAACGCTTATAATTAAAATACTTTCAGAATCCTTGTAGTTATTGCCTTTTTCGTAACTAATAAAAGGGACAAAAAATATTAATAAAAGGGACAAAAAAATATTAATAAAACGTTTATGTTTCTTGTTTCGCGGTTGTTGTAACAATATATATTATAATGCATGAACTAATACATTAAAAAAATTATTATATTCACACTTGTGTCTTGTTATAAATAAATATTTTATAACTTAGATAAAGAGCCATACAAACTATTATTTAAAAAAATAAAAGGCTCTTATTTTGTAAACACAATGCGCATGGACACAACCTAAAACGTCATCAACCATCCTGATTTTATCCGGTTCGCCATATTAATTCTTTTAAAGAGAAGGCAGCCTTTTATAAGCTATTGTTTGAAAAGCATTTTTAAGTGAACCCCAGATAAAGTCCGTTCACGATAGGTTTTTACCTGGATGAGAGTTTGAAAATAATATGTTTAGGTTTTGGGTTAACAACACTTGTAAGAGATCACAGTTTTGTTATAAATGTAAAGATCTTTAATTACCTGTTTTATATTACATTTAAAATAACGTAAACTTAAGTTTTCTCATTCTATTTAATTTTTTTAAAATAATTTCTTTTTATCCAACTCGAAACAATATTTTAAACATAATTAAAAGTTCTTATTCTTGGTTTCGGACCGTTATTGATTTTGTGTAATATAGTGCACACATCAATATATTTTAATACAGGCATCGTATTTACTTGGAAAAGAGAAAATTGTTGTCACTTTTTTACATACAATAAATTATTTATGATTATTTTATCTTATTTTGAAATATTTAACTGAATAAAATATTTTCATCAACTGCGTGTCTGCATCATTGTAAAAGACTTGTTTACCGTCATGTTCAATCATATGGTTTAAATTTGTCAGTCGCCATTTTGAAGCTATGTTCGTTAGAAGATTTTGTGAAAGTGGTGTTAATATTTTTTTAAGTGGAATAAAACGATAAATAAACTTTGTGTCCGACCTCAAATAAATATATAATTAATATTGGCCTAAATTACTGTGGTTAACTATCACATTAATATATTACTATCTGTTTTCATTACAGTCATCCAAAGTGATAGATGTCAGCTGTTGGCGTAGTAATATATTAGAGATTACTTCTAGTAACATTTCGAGCTGTCATCCAGGTAAACTTAGCTCGTGAATGAATTACACACACACACACACACACACACACACACACACACACACACACACACACACACACACACACACACACACACACACACACACACACACACACACACACACACACGTCCAAAGCTTTATTTTCATATGTTCTAGTTTCAATAATGTAAAAACAGTTTAAGAGATAAAAATAAGTCAAAACAAATTGTTTGTTGTGAAAATGTTGACTACCTAAAGTTACGGCAGCGAAATATTATGATCTTGCAGATAATATTATTGTTTGGCGGATGGATACACGAGAGTATATCTGGTAACTTTTGCTAGCTGTCAGGTATCAACACTCATACGCCGGGTAGACCGTAAATAATAAATAACCTTAAAATGCATAATCCATCAGAAAAATTCAACGGCTTATAATAAAACGTAGCGTATAATTTCCTAAGTAAATTGATTGTATTTTATAAATAGAAAATGTCCGAACCCCTCTGCGCCACTAGATAAGGCAGATATGTTTAACCTTCTTCAACTCACGGCACACTGAATAAGAAGCTAAAATTGTAAAGGCACACCATCAGTTTTTTTTAACAAGAGATTTCAAATTAAAAAACGATTATTAATATTGTGCTTGAAAGTTGAATAGCTAAAATTCTAATTATTGTTTTACTAGCTTTTGCCCGCGGCTTCGCTCGCGTTAATGTTTATTTTGTCAATAAATTCAGGTTGTCGGTCGACACAGGAAGTATGAAAATAAAAACAATGAACTTATTCAGGTTGTTGGTCAATACAGGTAGAGATAAAGAAACATACAAACTAAACAATATAAATAAGGATTAAGTGTAGGAGTAGAAAAGAAGTAGAGGCGTGTGTGTCAGTAGAGTCATAGGTTATACCTTGCCGCGAATTGAAAATCCCACTCCATCTTAAATTTTGCCTACAGTTAATTAACATCCCTTATTTACTCCGCTTGTTCTTGGCCGTTGCAATCACGGGAACAGAATAGATCATTATTTTAGGACGCTCCTATATACTATGTTGTATGTCCTTCCATTTGGCGCAAATACATACAAATTCTGGGGATTGGACACACGCGAACATGCTGCATATAGCTGGCCATGGGAAAAACATAGCTTTTCCAAATGCACCCCTGCTACCTGCAATGTTTGCCCTTGCGCTTTGTTAATAGTAATAGCAAAACTAAGTTTGATTGGAAACTGGAGTCTTTTGAATTGAAATGGTAGGGCAGTGGGGATTATTGGGATTCGCGGTATGATTACACTTTCCCCTTTTCCCACACCTGTTAAAATGGTGGTACAGATTATATTTTGCCCTAATTGTGTAATACGAAGCCTCGTCCCATTACATAATCGGGGTGCATATAAATTTCGCATAAGCATAACTGGTACACCTAATTTCAATTGTAGTTAATGCGAGGGTACACCCGATAGCTCCAGAGAATTAAAAAACTCAGCGGGATATGAAGTGCTCTGTTCTGTGTCCATGATTGTATCTATTGACATATACTCCTTTATTTCTCCCTGCACCTCTTTCAAAATGTCAGTGTTGATTTTGTTAACGATTTCATTTTTTGGTGCAAGAATTGCTCTTGCACACAACCAGTGAACACAATTAAAATTTAGTTGTAAGTCTGGGTAAACTTTAGCAATGAGCACCACATCATTTTCCACCAAATTACAGAATTCCCCTGTAAGTAAAATACAACCTTTATCATCCGTGTCCAAACGTCCATCGCCAATTTTCAATAGTGTCTCTGAGTAATGTCCTGAATCTACGTCATTATAAAGGTGGACTCTCATATTCGTTGTTAGGCGGAATTTTTTAATTTTTGCCCACAATCTTGATGACTTGAGACAGGCTTTGATTTCATCTGCATGTGTGCCCCTCTGGATCACCGGTAGAGTTTGTCGGAAGTCACCAGCCAGTAAAACTACCGTTCCTCCCATAATATCTGTTCTGTCTCGCAAGTCCTGAAGAGTTTGATTTAATGACTCTATAGCTTTTTTGTGGGATATCGTACTTTCGTCCCACACTAAAAGTTTACATTGTTGTAGCATCATACCTCGAGAGCTATTTTTGCTGAAATTGCAGATGGGTGACTCTTCCTGTGCAAGTGCAAGATTTAATGGCAATTTTAGAACGGAATGTGCAGACGGCCGTTGTTCAGTAGTGTAGCTGCTATACCGGAGGAAGCCACGGCAACAGCAATTTTCTGGTCTTTTCTTATGAACGGCAATAATAAGTTCAGCAAACACGTTTTCCCGGTTCCTCCAGGGGCGTCGAGAAAGAGGAGTGCATCATTCCCTGACTCTACTTGACGTAACACCTGTTGAAATACGTGAATTTGTTCTGGAAGCAACCGAGGAATAATTCGGTTAATTTCTGTTGCAATGATGTGAAATCATAGTTTAATTCCCGAGTAATTTCATCGTTTAAGTAATTTTCATCTGATCGTCGAGGGATTACCATTCCAAAAATCTTGAAACCTCTTCCCCGTCATTGTCGTAGCACTGTTGTCAATTTTCGTCAGCGCTTCGTAGTAGATGTGCTCATTAAAAGTCATATCTGCATGTACTTGCTGTAGCCGCCGCTAAAATATCTTCCACCATGTACTCTTTGTACTTATCCCACAGTGTTTGAGGATTGGAAAGACCGCAAGATGATATGAGGGTTGTGTAAAGTTCCCTGATTTTGTCTGATGATTGGCACTGCATGGCTTTCTCCATAGTTTCGTCCCAGTGGTTATCATTCTCTAACAAACGTAGAGCTTCTCTATATGTTCCGCATTCTGACCTTGACAATTTTAAGTCTCTATGGCTAGTTGGACCTCGAACATGATGCAATAACATGCGCAGACAAAAGCATTACAAAGTTCGTACATGGACGGTGTAGACATGACCAAGAGCGTCTGATGATTTAACCCCTGGCAAATCTTCAACAGGCATACCTTGAACGCGGCGTTTCTACTAATTTTTTTAGGTGTTCCATGTATAATAATGGGGGACTTGGGAATACAATAATGTTTTAGCGAAAGTATATGTTTGACAAAGCTGGAAAAAGGCAGTTAATGTGGTTTTAGAAGGTGATGAAATCCTTTCCTGGAAATTACTCTCATTAAAGAAAACACGTGGTCCATTTTCTAAGTGCACGGCAAGATGTGTAACAGTCGGATGTCTTTCGTGTAAGGGTAAACCAAGGAGCCGCCACGCTGCCTCATTACTACTGACATATCGCCCTGCTTGATAGGTTTGTACTTCATTAAGAGTTTGCGCTACACCTTCGTTACGCAGATTGAAGATCGCCTGATCGCTCCCTTTATTAATGTATTTGCAAATATATTTAACAGCACTAACAGAGTTGCAGACTTCTACATTAAAGAGGGTATTAATATTTTACATAGAATGGGTGAATACGGCACAACCCAGCTATTATCAAAAGTTTGGACGCCCCACTGCGAGTCTGAATCGTAACACTTCTACCACCATCTTCGGGTGCTCTTCATCTGTATAAAGGGTAACCCTTACCATTGTGCACTATTTCCTTTAGCAGCTTTCGGGGGAATTTTTTTGTACATTTTCCATTTTTCATGCAAGGCGATGCTGGATTGCGTGCCCAAGGGACCATGAACCATGTTTCTGACTACGGTATCGTGCAAATCCTTATCTTGCTCTGAATACGGAACTCGGCGATTATTAGTTATCTATTTGTTTGGGACGCAGCTTTTCTTGCAACCAAATAAGAATGTGCACATGTGGCAGTCCTCGTTTCTGCCATTCAATGGAATACATGTAGCACTGGACGTTTCCAAATACTTTTCCCTTTGTAATAACATTCATTAGTTTTTGGACCTTTAAACGAAACACGCGGGCAACTAAGTCATGTCGGTCAGTAGCTCTTTGCCCGGGCATAAGCTCTTCTCTTATTTCCTTCCATGAGGAATTGCAGGTTAAAGTCACGAACACAGGCCTTAAGTGCGCACATAGGCGAAAGCGTCTTCTGTGTATTCATGCAGATAGCGGGAGTAATTAAATCTTAGTACATTAAATAGTACAAATCGAAACGCGACATCTATCGAGTTGTTATAGTACTAAACGTTAAAGGCACTCTAGTAAAAATAATGTTTTTATTTGAGTTCATCACAGTATAATACCAAACTTCTTACGACAATTTTGTCATTTACCATAACGGGGTGAACAGACAGAGCTTAATTAGCTGAATGTAATTATTTTAAACCTTTTAAGATAGATGTGCCTAAAATAACTTGAGAACAGATTTTAATTCGGGATATCAGATTTTCTCCGGGATACCACAGGTCCCTTTTTCTGTACTCCAGGCATCATGTTGCAATTCATGTTCATATCAATAGGTCGAGTTGTTATGCCGGACGACCGTCTAAAAGTTATTTTTTTTCTATCCCTGGGAACAGTATTATACCTTTCTTTTCTGATCCTGGGAAAGTACTTTTTTCTGTGAAGGTACCTTATGTCTTTAATGTTCCATGATCATCGTGTATGCAAAATTTCATGATGATCGGTCGATAGTTAGTCGTGAAAGAGTAACAAACAAACTCACATTTCGTATTTATAATATTAGTTAGGATTTAAAAAAATGTTGATCATGGATTTAAAAATATTATATTTTTAAGCCTAATTTTTTTCAACTTCCCTTAAACTTCGCGGCACACCTATTAACCCTTTGCAGCACACCAGTCAAAAAATGCTGATACGTTTTATATAAAAAATAGTTAGCTTAAAGATTCCCTTATAAAACCACGTACCGGTAATTTAACTGTATCTTTTAAAACTTAATTCAAGTGGTGTCTATCCTATTAAATTAAAATTGATTTATATTTGGTCCTGATTTTTATTAGCTGTCATGGATATTACAGTCGCCCTACTTCTCAATAAAAAAATAATAGAATATTTCCCCTCCATTTTTAATCTTACATGCTATCGTAGTCATTGACGCTATAACAAAGAAAAAAATTGTTAGCTAATAAAACATTCAGCCTTAGATATTTACTAATTAGGAGGCATGACTTACAAACTATCTTAACCAAATACTTCACGTCTAATACAACAGATATTTACTAATTGATGACAGGAATTAAAAACTAACTTAGTCTAGGTTAGCATTCCTATACTACATTCATAGGATGATCAGATGGCAGGACGAACTCTTATACGATTATTAAACATATTATTCAAGATAAATAAATAGCTGTACTCTGCAATCCTTTAACTTGTTGCAAAGTAAACAAGAACAACTTTTGATTACAGGCTTGTTCTGCGGTTTGATGATTGCGGTTTAGTACCCCCGACCCCTGCATCAACTCTTCCTGCTCCAACATTATATAGATATTTTATTGCGAAGCTTTTTTTTTAAAAGTATTATTAAATATATATAATTTAAAATAATATTAAAATATCACTAATAAAGTTCCACTTTATATACTAACTAAATAAGTATAAGAATTCTCGTTCAAGGCATACCCTAACCAAAGATAATCTGCGTGTTGAAGCTCATTCGTGTGATTGAGGAGTGTGAGACGTAATCACAACTTCGTGTGTGTGTTCTCATATTACGTAATCCTAGTATATTTTAGCTCTAGTTGTTATACATTTTGTGTATTATGTTTATATATATATTATATATATTTTGTTAAACTTTATTTTAATTGTATTGGTTAAGTGTAAGAAAGACGTAGCCTTACTTCATTTAATATTATTATTTATTATTATTATTAATTCATCATTATTATTATTATTATTATTATTATTATTAATATTATTATTATAATTTATAGTGGGGCGTGTGGGGTAACGCCGGCAGCCCTCTGGGGCTCAGCCCCGGGGAGAAGAAGCTAGTCTCCAAGGCATGGAACATCTTCAAAAAGGACCCCAAGATGGGAGAAGCCATCTTGTTAGAGTGAGTTAAGGTTTTTACTTTGGGCATTTGGGCACGGGCTGATGTATCGTAATATTCTGGTAGGAAGACATTAGTTGACAAAAGTTAGTAAAACTATGTCATGTGATCTTCAAATGTATCACAACAATAAAAACCATAGTGGAATAGTGAAATATTTCAGTGTGAGCCCATCAACAGGTCTGGAACCTCCACATCCTTATAGTCCTTAATACTCCTTAGAAATGGAAATTACGTCTACAACAGTCGAAACCGTAATCACGTGACCGTACCAACCAATGAGAAGGTCGGAAACAACGTCCAATTAAACTCTTCAAAATGAAATTTTCTAGAGCTAGGCGCAAGCAGACAATATAACAGCTGAATAGTTTTAACATAACATATTTTGAAAACACGTCCAGGGTAGGCCACCATGGAAAGGTAGGTTAAGTGCAGACACAAATAATATATCTAAAAAAGGAGCTAGTTGATTTGATTGCAGTGGTGGCTCGTAGCTAAAATTAGTGGGGTGCTGCTCCAGAATTTTTTTTAGCCTTTGTTTTAAAATTGTGTAAAAGGAAAAAAAAATGTACAAAAAGAAAATTTTTCAGGAACTTGATAAAATATTAACAAAAAAACAAACTTTTTTACTTACTTTAACTTAAATTGTTACAGTTCAAGCTTGATCTATTCATTTAAAGATGAAATCCATTCTTCTTGTTTTAATTTGCGCAAATAGTTCAATAATTTTCTCCTTGATCTCTGGATGACAATTGAAAAAAATTTTCTCCATTGAAAGTACTGCAAGCGCATTTAGTCTTTCTGTTAAATAAAAGAACCGAAAAAAAATGAATTAAATAGAATAGCTGTAAGCAGAATAATAATCTAATTCTACACTCTTCTACACTTTATCACATTCAAGAATATGGTACATGGTTTTTAAGCACAACACACGCTGAGTAAAAAAAAACCTTCCTTCCACCATCATGCCAGAGCCGGCACTGCGAGAGCAACAGTGCTCTCTTCACCTGGCAGTCCCACCTTCCTCCCCACCCCTTCCTATGTGTGCATGCGCATAACAGTCAAACACCACGTCTCTGGCACTGTGAAGCGCACAGTTCCATACAAAGATTTTTGTATCTTTTTCATAAACTGGGGATGGCTACTGAAGTACTGACATTAAGCTTAAGGAATATATATTGTACTACAAAAACAAAAATAAAGAAAGAATTAAAGAAAAAAAAGACTCATTATATTAAATGTTATCGATAATATCAATGGAAATAGGGGTGCTGCAGTTCCGCAGTGCCTATACACGAGCCGCCACTGTGGGATTGTTGTGATGATGCCATTGGTACTTTTATTTCGATGCGCGCGCACGCTTACCTTCTGTGATTGGTAGTCTTTTGCAGTCCGTATTGACTAGTCCTTAGAAAGTTAAAGTTGAGTCAACTTCTACGGAGTGATAAGTATAAATAATAATAATACTTAGCACCGCGTCTTACAACCCGTTCGGGTTGTACGCTTATGTACTAATTACTCTAATGGGTTAGGAATATGGAAGTTGAATTAATAGGAAGTGAACCCGCATTTGCGTGCGGGAGTGGAAACCATTTAGGAAAAACCACTTCCAGTTCACCCGAGCAAGATTCTAACCTCGATCTCCCCATTCTCGGAAGTCTAGCTCAACACGAAATATCGCGTTAGTTAACTACGCCACCGAGGCGAGTAGTAAGGACTAAGGAATTAAGGATAGAGACTCTGTAAACACTGCAATCTGTTGGTGTTAGTTATTTTCTAAAACCATACCTTCTTCAACCCTACTCCATTAGGGTAAATATGCTCACTTGCCCGAACGGGTTGTAAGCGCCAGAGCATGTCAGAAAAAATAATCAGTTAAGGAAGCGATTTGTTATATTTCCATGTATTAATACGCCACGTAATTTCCTAAGCGGATGACACTTTCGACTGTTGTGGGTTGGACATAAGGAACTTTCGTCAATATAGGGCGCTTTAGATTTATATTCTTTAAATTGAAAAATGACACCTTGACACTGGAATTGAATCCGGGACTTAGAACGTCAATGCTCTAACCACTAAGCTAGCCAGGAATCTTGGGACCAGGCATGGGATGATTCCTTGATAGCTCAATGGTCAGAGCATTGACGTATTAAGTCCTGGGTTCGATTCCTGTGTCAAGGTGTCATTTTTCAATTTAAATATTATGATATTTAGATGCGGCTATAGCCGTAAATTATAAAATATAATAGATTGGCTATTCAAAACATCACGCTTTAGATTTAGTTTCTCTTTATAGTGATCCGACTATATTTACTTAATATCTGAAATTTAAGGTATTTTAAAACTCCACGTCTTACAATCAGTTTGGACCATACGCATATTTATATTAATAGGATATTAATAAAGTATAATTGAGAGAAAATATACCCACATTCACGATGAGGGAGAATGGAAAACAATCACTCTAAATCATCTCCAGTACACTCAATAGAGATACGAACCTTGAACTCCCGCCACAAAAAAACAAAAAACAAACTAGAGCAGATGAGGTCAACGCCTTAGCCCACGCATCCACCAATTTAATAATCTTTTTACTCTAGTCAAGGGTGACCAATTATATTATATATTATTATTATATATTTATATAATATATATTATTATATATTATCTTGTGTCTTGTGACAACGAATTTAGCTACGCTGTTCAAGGTTAAGTAAGAGTGTTTGATTTATTTATTTTTTCATACGGAGAAAATATAATGAACGTGAGAATTTTCCACCCCGAGATTTTAATTTGGCTTACTCGACGTTTTATCTGCCCTAAACTAAAAACTAGCAGGTTCTACAATATTCTAGATTTCTTTATAACTGAGTCTACAGCCGAAGAGATTTGATAGATTCCGTTAAAATTTGATATTTAGATTTAACAAGGCCATACCTCGAGGAGAAATGATGGTCTTAATTATGACTCTAAAATTAAGGGTTGTTTATTGATTTTTGAAAATTAAAAGTTGTTCAAAAAGGGCTTTAACTATTTTGTAGAAAATAGATATTTGGCAAGGGCGTAGAAAGCTCCAACAAAATTCCAGGGAGTTATGACCCACCCCTCCCCAACCCACCCCTGCTTTACCACACTTTCTACACCTTTGAATTTTGGAGAGTGCTTTACTTGATAAAAACACTTTTTTTTTAAGAATTCAGAGTAGTTTGCTGATGGTTAATAATTATGTTGTTCCCGACTAAACTAGATTATATCAGACAGTATATACAATGTTGTTATTTTGTTCCTTTAAAAACAATAGGGTCTACATTTACTGTAAAATATTTCAGAAAATACTCAAGGCATAACAAGGACCAATAAGTGTATAATTATTTGAAGAAATATGATCTGTGTGTAACAAACCATCTCACCTAGTTATTACTGATAGAAAAGTGGAGGAACAGTTTGGATCATTCTGAATAAAGTAAGGAGGCCTTGCCCCCCCCCCCTCTCCAACCCCAACAACCCTTCTGGGAGTGACAAGATGAAGCTAAGGGTTGATAGAAAGTCTGTGTCGCCCCTTAGCACGATGAGAACGCACCCCGCTACGCAGCGTCAGTTCCCGCAGTTCGCAGATCTGCCGCTAGAGAAGCTGGCCTCCAGCGAAGAGTTCAAGGTCCAAGGTCGTAAGACTCTGGAGGCTTTCACCAGGGTGGTGGACGATCTGGATAAAGAGGACGACAGGATAGACACGTTCCTGGCTAGCATTGGGGACATGCACAGAGTGCGTCAGGTGCCCATCGACGACTTCGAGGTGAGGACTTGTACACAGAGGCTATAAGCGGCTTCATTTAAGGGAGAAGGATGAGAAAAGTTGTTTAGAGGCAGTACACCCACATTAGTTTAGGGAAACCTCACTTATAGATCACATGACTGTATAACACCAATCCCCCTTCAACCCACACACCCATCCGGGCGAGATTCGAACCCCCAACCTACCCCGTTACCAGCAATAAAGTCTTATTTCAAACTTTAGATTTCATGTTCACTAGTGCGGTTTGCTAACCTATTCGTAAATATATTAACTAAGGCTGGGTGCGTTTAATACTGTGCTGGGTTTAGTTAGTTTGTAAGTCGTGTGCTGATGTATTTTTTATGTCTACAAAGTCCATACTAAACAGACCCTTTCTATTCAGTAAAACAACCTTGGTGCTAAACGTACAGTCCAATTTTCATACGAAGTGTCTTTAAAAAAAATACAAACGTATATTTTTACGGCCAAAACTGATGATATTTTGTTTTTATTAGTATCATCTAATAGGATTGGTATTAAATACCATAAGTGACAGCTGCAGATCATATTACTTGACGTATGAATACGTGAAAGTAGAGATAGTAGCATGTATAGCCGTAAGATAAAGCTGTTATTATGAAAATTGGTATGCACTAAGGCTGGGCTTGTGTTTATGCATAACGCATAGCTAAAGTAGCCCCATGGCTTCTTTGGTGCTGACTGACAGCTTACAGCTGATGGCTTTGAAAAGTTACCAGACCAAATTATATATCCCTACGCCGAACCATATTATCTGCAAAAACATTTGTTTAGCATCTGTCACTTCTGACAGTCAAAATTTAGGTATATACCTAAATGTTGACTGTCAGAAGTCAGCTGTGAGCTGTCAGTCAGCACCAAAGAAGACACGGGGCTACTAATATGAAATAGTGTATACTGTATAGGACACAGTGCAAAAATAATTGAAAAAAGATCTAAGCTAGGTTGCACACCCATGTAGTGTCTTAATAGAGGTACTCTACTTCCAATGCCCCAAAGTGTGGTCGTGCTACAGCTTAAAATTTTAAAATGAGGCCACCTTAAATTTGGTCAATTTTAAGTGGTGATAGAAAATGACCCTAGTTTCGAGCGGTATTTTTGCAGGTTTTTTTTCAAGTTTATTAAAACGTTTAATAAATGCGGTTGTAGTAGAAACGTTTAGTATCCTTGGATTAGATTAGAAACTTTTTTAATGAAGCAAAGAAGTTATCATCAAATTCCGTTACACATGATAAATATACAAGAACTGTTGATATTGTGTATAAAAAAATAATGCAAACGTTTCTATAATCAACATTTTATTTATTCTGCCCCTCAAAGATCATTTGTTATAAAAATTGGAAAATTTCTTTCCTTGATTTCCGTTCCCTTTCTTACCTCTTATATAATTAAATAAATAATCTTACTACCATCTACTGGTAAAACATTGAAATTCTTCTAGTAGGTGTGCATGTAATACGCTCTTTAGGGAAAACGTTAAACTAATGGTTTTAGCTGGTTATACATTTTTTATGTTGATACCTTGCTTATTATTTGATCCATGCTGCGCCAATGATCTCTATACTACACTGGATGGACATAAACACATGCCTCGCAACGGAACAAATCGTGACGCTAAAGTTTGCCGTCTGCTTGCTAACGAGGGGACAGATTTAATGATTTCTTTCAATGTTCTTGTGCAAAATCGTGTGTCTGGTGAATAAAAGTTTTTTTTAAATAGTGAAGTATTATACCCCACTTGACTATAGAAACATTTACATTAAAGGATATATAATTCCATTTTAAAGGTAATATTGTTCAAGTAAGAATGCAATATTTGATATAATAAAATATGTAGCTAAACCCCATATTGATTAAATTCTGCCAAGACTACAATATATTTAAAGTTGGTTATTAGCTATAAATTGGTTTTCAGGCACAATATTATGTTTAAAGTTGGATAACTAAAATGGAAAAAAGTAGCTTCAAACTTAACTACATTCGTTTGAATGACACACTTTGTGTAGTAGTTTTAAATTCATCTGGCTCTCAGCTTGTATATTGCTTTAAGAAACCATATTATATTTAATGTTAAATAACTATACTGAAATAAGGTAGCTAAAAACATGATTACTTTTGTTCTAAAAGCAAGCTTTGTGGATAAGTCTTATGTTCAAACAATCATCTAGCTTTAAGCTTGTATGAAGTTTATTATTTTAGCCTAAATCGACTTATTTAAAGAAACAAGTCATGTGTGTTGAACTTAGACATGCTCTTCAAACCTTTCATTAACCCATTTAGTTCGTTTAAATAATTATATATATATATATAATCATATATCTAATAAATTAATAAGAATTAGCAAACGATCCGCAGCACATTGATCTATATAATTTAACCGGATGGAGATCTGTGGCTAAAATTTGTGGGCTATCGTCTAAATACTATTGTGTAAGAAAAAAAGAAACTTTCGTGTATTTCTTTCTCTCTTACACACATGCAAGCATTGTGGCATTTCAACATCGTTCACTAATTTGATTGAATATATAAGATGCATCAATATGTGATTAGTTAAATGAAATAAATGTGTTTATTAAAAGGTTTGAAGAGCTTAATAAACTTTAAAACGGCCGAGTTTTCTCTTTAACTAAGTTGATGTAGATGCTAATCTATAGTATGATTTTTTAAGGAAGCGCGTTTGAAAGGCTTTATCTCATACCAGAATCCTACGCTATGGTAGTATTTAGGTAGGATGAAACACAATTCAGAAGGGATGTTCTACTTCAGTTTTAAATTGCCCTTTATCCTACCAAAATACTAATATATAAAAGGATTCTGGTTCGAAATAAAGCCTTGCAGATCGGGATTGTTACCAAAGTCAGGGTCTACCGGTAGAACCTAGATACCGCACTTCCTACTAGCCTATAACCTCAAATTATCATTTGAACATAAGATTTCTACACAAAGTATGTCGTTCAAACAAATGTAATAAAGTATTTGGCTAACTTGTTCCTTTTAGTTATCGAACTTTCAACATAATATGGTTTCTGAAAGAAATATACAAGATATGAGCAAGTTTTTATATTTTTTATTGTAAAATTGTACTTTCTCTAACTATAAACTACAACCTAAATGATCATTTTAACGTAAGACAACTATACAAAGATTTAAATTCAAACAAATGTAATCAAATTTCATGATAGGTTTACCTTATATCATTATATTGATCGAACTTTCAATGTAATATTGTTTCTAAAACCAATATAAAAGATAATACACAGTCATTAGCCAACTTTAAAATAGTGAAGTCTGGCAAAATTTAAACAACATGGATGATATAACCATATTAAAATATATTAATGATTTTATTCAAATTTATACAGTATTACCTGTAAAACGGAATTGAATAGCCTTTAATGAATATGTTTCTTTAGCCAAGTATCATATAATACGTCACTATTTTCAAACAAAATCACTTTGATTCATCAGAGACATGTTTTCGCTCAATAACATTGAAAGAAACCGTTAAATCTGTCCCCTCACAATGATGCAAACGAAAAACTTGAGCGTCACGCACTGGTCCTTTTCAAGGGGGGTCTTCAGCTGGATCTTGCTCTTTTTGGTCTGAGAGTTCTACGAGGTCTTGAACAGGAAAAGATGAAGCTGGAAGAGTTATTTCATCAACATTTTCACATTAATAACTTCTTTATTGTCCTCATGATGTTGATCATCTATTACTATAATGTTTTCTCCTCTTCTCTCCTTTGAGTCATTGAATTTTTTGGTAAAAACTCTGACATCTCTTGTGATTTTGATTTTCCTTTCGTTGGGCATCCATATTCTATAAGCTTTCGAAATTTCAGAGTATCCGACAAACATCCCTTCATCTGGAAGTAAACTTTCCTTTGCCAGGTATTTTGTCCAAAACGAAGGTTTTGTTGCCAAATACATGAAGATGTCGAATCGATGGAACTCATTCCTACCCATTTCCAAAAGGAGTTTCACCTTTAGGGTCCTTGAGGGAGACCTATTACGCAGGTAGTTTGCAGTGTGAATTGCCTCAGCCCAAAATGACGGGAGGACGTTTGACTCCAACATGAGACATCGGGCTTTATCAAGTAGGGTTCTATTCATACTTTCAGATAACCCATTTTATTGAGGGGTATATGGTGTAGACAGCCGCCTCTGAATTCCGCATTCGTTTAGAAAACTCTCAACGTATTTGTTGCAATATTCTGAGGTTTCATTATCAGATTGCAGAAATTTAATTTTGTTTTTTGTAAAATTCTCAACCTTGTTTTTATATACTTTGAAAACTTCTAGAACTTAATTTTTATGTTTTAAAACAATAAACTCGGCTGTAGCGTGTTTTTCATTCGTAAAGGTTACAAAATATCTTGAACCGCCAGGGGATTCAACAAGCATGGGCCACAAACATCCGAATGCACTATTTACAAAACTTTGAGGTTTTCTGGAACTTCTCTTGTAGAAAAGGGAGCTCGGGTCAATTTTCCTTTCATACATACCTTACAATCACTCAGCGTATAACTTTTTTTAATTCTAAGCTTTCCAATGTTTCATTTTTGCACGCCAACTTTAAATATACTTAATTTAAGTCATCTAGTTTTTTTTATGCCTTTTTATATTTCATGTTCTTCATGCGCTTTATTTGTCACTTCTACAGACTTAGAATTAACATAATACATCCCATTTGTTTTCTTAGCTTCTAGTACTACATTGCCTTGAGTATCTGTTACTAATGCTTTGTTCTTTTTGAACAGGACATCGAACCCTTTATCAGTCACTTTAGATACTGATAGTAGATTTGTGGTCAGATTTGGTACAAATAATGTGTTAGGCAAATTAATTTTGTTCGAATCTTTCATTTCGATTTCAACTAGGCCAGTCCCAGTAATAGAAGCTGTATGAATCTTAGATGCCAGTTTAAGAGTCCCATGTTCAGGGGTTTCAACAAAGTCCTGAAAACTGTATTTATTTCCACACATATGTGAAGTGCATCCGCTGTCAATGCACCATGATGAAATTTCAGACTCACCTGAATTAGAAGAAAGTCACTCACTGTTCTTCCACTTTGAAAGTTGACTCCCCCTTTTTATTGTTGCTTCAACAGTTCACGGCCTTATGACCGATCCGTGCACATTTATGGCATTTATATTTAAATTGCGTGGTTGAAGGAACATTTGTGGGTTTTTGAAAATAATTTGAACGATATTTGTTCTTTGATTTGAACTAGAACTCTTTCACAATCGACGAGCACAGCTTAATACTTTCATTTAAACTCCAATAACTTACAGCAGTTTTAGAATGAGTTACTTCATTTATTTTGAGCACATACCTGGGCACATAACCTGTAGTAATTCAAAGAATAATTATATCGCAAGAACTTATTTATTAGTTTATTGATACATTTTTAAGCTAAGCAACGGTAGCAATAATGGTAAGCAACATCATAAAAGAAGAAACCAATGATGATAGGATATAGGATTAACATATCAGAATAAAGTGCACACAAGTCTTTGGCGAGTGATTAATTGTTCATTGTATTGTCTTATTTCAACATCCAGCAGAATATTCATGACAATAATAAAACTAGAACTAGATAGAAATAAGATTTTTTTTTGGTACAGGCACCACTTAAAATTAGTTTAGTTTCATGTTACAAAAGAGAAAATACCTTATATAATAGAGCAAAGAGGCTAGGCCAATTTATTTTAATAAAATTACAATCTAAAGTAAGACTTTCATTACAACGTTGCATTATAAACCATTGTTTTTTTTCTTACAAATTGTCTACTGTAGGCTATGCACTATTTTCTATTAGATTTACATTAATATAACATAGACTAATGCACCCATGCACGGATAGCAAATATATCGGTGGATCTCCCCCCGGGAATGAAACTAGGTTAATCTAGACTGGCTTCTAATGTCCTCCAGAGGTTCAACGTGTCCGTGGTGCGGGTGATGAAGACCCAGCTGGGCTCCAAGATGTCCCGGACAGAGAAGAGAGCGGTGCAGAAGATGATGGCCGCTGTCCTGCAACGCATCATCGACCAATACGAGAGCACCTCGTTACCGACAACTCTTGAACCCCTTACCACCGCAAGAAGAGACAACAGCTCGGTGCAGAGTAGACTCGAACTTCAGATGACCACGGGAAGGGGAGACTCATCATTACCGACCAGACTCGAACCTCAGATCACCACGGGAAGGGGTGACTCTTTGAAATATAGTCAAAAGAACATATCAATCTCACTCTAAATAAATAATAAAAAATAAGTGTGTGATTGATCCGTTTCGATCCTGTCGGAAAGTAATGTTACTTACAACCAATATAACGGCGGTCACAGGCCGAGATACAAAAAGCAAAAATTAACTAATAAATATACCACCGCGTTGAACACTCAGTTATACGGGCCGAGCATCCATTCTAAGATTGTATTATTTCGACATCAAGCACGTGTCAAGTATATTTCCTATAAATATTTGTTATCCTACTTCCCATCTAAGCTATCTGCATGTTGACATTGATGGAGTGGGTTGGAGGAAGATACAATCGAGAGGCTACGAGCCCGTAACTTTTAGGGCGGGAAAGTGGAAAACCATTTTTGTGAAAAACACCTCCGTACTCTTGGCCAAGATTCGAACCTCGATCTTTCCGTCCCAAACAAACTACACAAAATTATACTAAAACTTGATTCAAACGTTCAGCGAAAATTGAGATCAGAATCTGATCGAGTGTAGCATCAATTCATAAGCTAGAAGCAACGTATGTTGACCCATGACGCTTTGAAACGCAAAATTAAAGCCACAGATTTCTGACATGTTTTATTTTTCTAATAGATGAACATATGTTTAAGATTAATATCACAATTATTAATGTTATCAAATTACTGTATTGTGTCATGAAACAAAATAAAAAAAGAACAAAAATGACACACGCACTTTCTATTTAACGAGTTGTTTAATATCGTATCACAACAGTAGATACAGCTGTCTGCTAGTATCTCACTTTGAAGGTGCATGCTCACCGATTGGATGAGCTGGTAGTGAGAATTAATGGGTCTTCAGAGCTGACGTTGTAGTTCAGAAAAAAGAAAGCTAAAGTCATTCCAAGTCATGCCGAGTGGACAACACCGATTAGGTTGGAATGTTCTGATTGGTTTAGAGCTCGTCCTATAGTCATGCTACTACTAATGGTCCATTATGTAATGTATTTGAGGCAAACAATTCGGTATTTGTTCTATCAGCTCATAGCTTCAATATTCTTAAGTAATTTAAGTGAAAAATAATCATTTGCCATGTACGGCAATGTTAATAAATGTGTTTATTTGTATAATTTTCCTCAAATTACAGCTTTTAATTTTTGTAAATTTAACAATACTTTATTAAATAAAATATATTTATTTATTAACTCCAAATTCACTAAGTACTCCACCTGAGATCGAACTTGTTCCTAATATTGTACTAATTTGTGTGATATTAAAGCTGAAAATTTGTGGTTTTTTTTGTTACTATTAACTCACACGATAGTTAACTATGTCAAGCTTTAAACTCTCTGATAAAGACTGTGTTGGGACTTCATTGGTGGTATGGAAGAACGTTAGTGAATGCTTAGTGGACCGATAGTGTGCTCCCGAGCACACTATCACTCCACCTTTTAACCTATGATGGCGCAAGAAAACCCACACTTGTGTTCCCTTAGCATCCATTTAGTCACGTTCTTGCATACGGCCTCATATGTGTACCCATAGAATCCTCCTAGAAATGTTAATTCATATTATGCGTACAACCCGAACGGGTAGATTTGTCTCTCTCCCCTTTTTGCAATTCTTATCTAGATAGCTAGTGTCATGTTTGAGTATAAAGTTGAACAGAAATAATTATATTTGTGGGTACGCAAAAAAAAAAGTTGAATACCCCTCACTGACCTATTCTTTAACCTCCCTTTTGAACAACTCTACTATGAACCATGCGGAAAAGATTGATTACATCTATACCAAGCTGCTACCTGGTGATGAGTCATATAACTATCGGATCCATCTAGCAGCAGATGATGAAATAAAATATATTAAGTTAGGCACCTTGCGTTGATGCTAAGCTAGGTGTTATTTATTGATGTTTAAACTATGTTTTACATGAATCAATGTTTCAAGTAAAAAAAATCAAAATAGGAAATACAATTTGTTGCATTACAGGTTGTTCAAATCGATATAGATATACTAAAATAGACGTGATCTTTAATTATTATTTTTTTGCATATCATGGGATGAAGGAAAAAATAATAGAGTTCAAGCAATCAACGGAAATAATAAGTTGTCATCATTGTACCTTGTATTTTTGACAAATAAATTACTAATTAATCTCAAAGTTTAGCTATGATTAATTTGTGTATCAAAGTCTAATGTGGTCCAAATTTTAGCATCACAAGGTAATAAGCCTACACACGTCTGACTTAGAAGTTTAGAGGTTATACAAATAAAATATCCCTCTTAAACTTCGGTAAAATCAGTTTACATGTTCTGTCTAACGACAGGTCCCTTCCTTCTGTCAGTGAACTTAGACTGCCAATGCTCCATGTACCAAAGTAGTCTTCAAAAATGTCACATCGATATTTAAATCAAAATTTATAAAGTATGGCATAAATAAAAATACAGTACACAGTAACTCGAGGTTCTCCGCTAGGGGCAAAAAATCAAAGTCAAAGATATATAAAAACACAGCCAACTTAACTAGAATCCTACACAATAATTAGATCCATAATAGTAAATGTATTGCGATATCAAGATAGGAAGAAGCTACAAAAAGTTGAAAGAAGACACTCAGGACTGAGGAAAATGGATTATGTAGGAGCCTATAGTTGATACCTGTCTCAGGCATTGATCTTTATACTAAACTGGATGGACATAAATACATCCTTTGCAACGGACCAAATCGTGATACTAAAGTGTGTCGTCTATTGCTAACGAGTGACAGATTTAGTGTTATTTTAATATTATTGTGCAAAAACGTTCATCTGGTGAATAAAAGTATTTAAAAAAAAAATCGTGAAGAATTATACCCCATTTGGCTGAAGACACGTTTACATTAAAGGATATACAATTCAGGTTTAAAGGTATTATTGTACAAATAAGAATACAATCTTTAATAATATTAAAATATGTAGCTAATGCCCATGTTGTTTACATTCTGCCAAGACTACAATATATTTAAAGTTGGCTCTTAGCATGTATATCCTATTGCTTTCAGAAGCCATGATATATTTAATGTTTGATAATTATAATGAAATAAGGTATCTTAGAATTTGAGTACATATGTTTGACACTCAAACTATCATTCACAGTAGCAGTTCGTGACTTTATTTCATGGTAGGGCACAAAATTGAAAACAAATAATAATTAATAAAAATATAAACTCACCTCTTATTTATTATATTTTGTAATGGAAATCCATCCTACTTTTCTTTATATTTGAGAATACCTCAATAACTTTGTTATAGAAATCAGAAATTGAATTAATACATTTCTTTTCGAGCGATAGAACTACTAAAACATTTAGGGCCAGTTTCATAGTCATAGTTTCATATGCGAAACTGGCTCATTCCATTTTGGTCTAGTGTAGGTGTCATCCTGTAATTAGTATCGACTCACACCTTAGGCATGCTAAGTCTGACTATGAAACTGGCCCTAACAATGTATATTGTTTAACTAATGATATATTGATAAATCTAATATACTCATAAATATTAGCGAACGGTGTCGTAATGCCACATTGTCTTCTATGTTGTAAGAGAGAAAGAGCTACCCGAAAGTTTTCTTCTCTCTTTCACAATGGTGTCCTCATGACAGCTTGAAAATTTTCAATGCAGATTTCCATCTAGTTATATTATAGAGATCAATTGTCTCAGTTCAGATCCACAGTCTTTGTCACTCAGTACAATTATGCATTGTGCTCTATTCACTATGCATTGATTATAGACGCTATCATTGAAAATAATGTTGATCAACTTCTTGAGCACTATTTGTTATACACTATTTATTATTAAATAAGCGTTATGTATGAAAAAACAACCAGTCTTAGAATTATTCAATGCACCTCAATGTTGCTGACCTGGTATATGCGAGAATTGCATGAATTTAAGTTTTATTACTAATGCCATGAGTGATAACTCCAACGTTCAATATTTATATTAAGGAAAAATTGAGATCAAGTGTTGGTAGCATTGTTTAAATTGAAATTCATTTGTTAAATAATTATTTTTACCATATTACCATATCATTATATTATATTTTTAAATATGAATTTTGATGTAGCACAATACTATGTATGATACATTTAGATATCATTATTAATTGCATCGTTTAAATTCATTAATATTAAATTCTAACCTTTAAGAGGTACGTTAAGCCAGCTAACATTTTATAAAGCTTATTTTTGTTTTTATTTATTTGTTTTATTTGAAGGAACTACAACATTTATTGGATAAGATTTTAATTGTTTAATAATTTGTTAGTGTATGGATGTGGATGGATAGTGGTAAATTCACAAATACTCTCCCAGAAGGAACGACGATAAAACATATTGAACATTATAAATGGGTAAACAAGCATGCAAATCTGGCTAGAATTTGAATGACCTGCCATGTCAAGTTGGTAATGTGAACTCTCAAGCCCCGTCTACCTACTCCGTGTCCGTAAATTGCCATAAGAGATCGAATCCTCACAGAGTCTACAGAGTCCTGATCCTTAAGTCCTTAGTCCATACCATTCTGTAGGAGTTAACTCAACTTTAAACTTTCTAAGGACTACCAATCATAGCAAAGTAAATATATGCGCGCATCGAAATGAAAACACCATCAGCGAAAGGATCCGTTGTCTTGAAAACAAATACAAAATGATAGGGCCAAGGCCTACTATACTTTTATGAAAGTAGCTTTTTTCATTAATATTATTCTGAAAATTTAAAAACCCTGGGAAGTGTGGCATCTCAAAAACAATTTTCTGAGAAATATCAAGCTCTCGGCAAGAGTGACATTGCTTTGGTAGGCTATAATATATATTATATGATAACCTCAACTTGACAGATCATGTCTGCTTGCACCTTGTTATAGACAATTTTATTTCAAAGATTATAATTGAACGTAATCTCCAACTTTCTAATTGTTTGGCACGATCATAAGATTAAGGATATGGACTCTGTGGACAGGATTCTCGTTTCTATGACTATACAGATGTGGAAATTACGGTCTTATATAAACTAAACACCGATTTAAAATCTACTAAGGGCACAGTTAGGGATTACATTTTAAGAATCGAACCAGAAATTATTGGATGTATTTGTGAATCCACATTGTAAAATATAACACTTTTGCAGAAGGTCAGAATCGAACCCGGCCTTTCAAATGCACCTCTGCAGGCTAGAATCAAGTAAAAGCTCTTGGGACCCTCATAATAAAAACGGTTTAAATGATGTTTTTTTTTGGACACCCATTCTGAACTATCTTTACATTAATGGAGTAGGAATGAGAAAAATAGAATTTAGAGGGAATGTACCTACATTTGCATAAGGGTTGTGGGGTCGGTACACCGAGCCTTCAACTCTGACACCTTTATTTTCCTCCTGTCCAACTCAAAATACTTAATAAAGGGCTAAAGTATATTGATTGTAAAAACAATCTACTGCAGTAAAATGCTCCAATACAGACGATTCATGAAAAGCTTCTTTGGCATTGTGAATTTATATTTGAAAAAAATTTGGCATGAAAATTACAAATATATAAGTCCTAAACAATAAAAAATAAATTAAAATTATATATTTATCATATTATATTGTTATACTATTATAAGATTTGTCTTGAGTCTGAGTCGGTACATTTATACAGACTTCACCCAAAACTGCTTCCGACTCGACAGTCCTTGCTTGAAAGGAGACACGAAAACCATTCAGAGAAAATCCCCTCGGTAATTACACTACGTCTATCATCTGAACCTCGACCTCCCCAGTCAAACCACACGAGACGAGACATATGCCTTAGTTTCTTCTGATAGGAGTTAAGACACTTTTATAAAAACAAAGAATAAACTTAAGCCTTTCAACTTTGACATTGACTAACTAACGATGGGCACTACAAATCGAGCAAAAAAATTTGATTAAAATCTATTCTACACTTCTTTCTAAGAGTTTCCAATAAAAAGTGCCTTATACATACACTTATTACTTTGGGGGAGGGTAGAAGGGGGAGGGGAAGGGAGAAATTCAGGAAAGTTAATGCAATCCAGAGGTCATGGCTGTGTCATAATAAGGAAGAAATATTGAATGAACAATAGAATAGGGATTAAAATGATTAAAAGATTTATATCCATTACTGTTTCCAGCCTGTGGCTTGGGTCGGTTTTTTATTCAAGCAATATTTTTTTCCACTACCTGCTTGCTAGGCCTGTCGTAGCTTCATATGTCTTATATATAACTTAAGACTAGGACAGGCACAACATCCAGTCTCTGGCCGTTAATTTATCAATGTGAAAGGGTAAACCCACATTTCACCAATGATAATTTTTTTTTTGCCATGCCGGGAATTGAACCCGGGACCTTTAGCTCAGTAGGCAGACACGCTACAGACTAAGTTAAGGTGTTGGATGATTAAAATATCAATACCAAAAATACTCTTCCATTTTGTGACTTATTTCTTATTCATATTGGAGGGACACTTTTTAAAATGAAATAGTCTTTTTGGCCAAATTGAAAACTGTAAAAACTAACTTAATATAAAATAAATGTTTATAAATGTTTTAAATACAAATTAGATTGTTAACATAATTACATTCTATCCCATAACTATTTATTAATTCCCCTCAGTTTCGAGCGTTACATATTTACTATTAACTGAGCTGAGAAGGGCCTGGTTTGAATCCTGGTGGATTCAGAAATTAGTCTTCATGCTTTCGAGGGATTCATATAGGACTAAGAGTGTAATCCAAAGGCATTAAAAAACCCAAGCAAAATGTTTTTTATTTAGCACCGCGTCTTACTACCTGTTCAGATTATACTCTTAAGTACTAGTTATGCTAATGGGTTAGGAATTGGGAAGGTTGAATTCAGAGTAAGTGAACCCAGATTTGCGTGTAGGGAGAGTAGAAAACCATTTAGGAAAAACCACCCCCGGTTCACCCGACCAAGATTCAAACCTCAATCTCCCCGTCCTCAGCAGTATAGCTCAACACAAAACTAGCGCGTTAGCTAACTACGCCTCCAAGACAGGCTTCCAAAAAAATGTTAAATCAATATATACATTTTTGATTGCTGTTACTTATCGGGCTGCATATAACCTCAAAAGGTAGTAAGACGCGATGCTAAAAATACTTATCTCGTTGATCTGCATCAGTGGACACATGGGTTGGTGACAATGTCGGGGTTCAAATCCCAGCTAGATGTATTGAGGGTGATTTTTCCTAAATGGTTACCCACTCTCACTTCATGCAAATACAGGTACATAATCTTTAAATTCTACTTTACTCATCTCTTATGATCTGTTAGTGTAAATATGCAGATAGCCTGGACAGCCAGTAAAAAAGGAGTTAAATAAAGACAACGCATTTACTTAACCTAAGACAACATAATTAACACTACACCTAAACTCTGATTTTTATAGGAAGCCCTTTTTCTATATCTTATTTGATCAATTAATTAATAAAGTTAGTCTAAAAGTTAGCAAAAATTTCCAATAAAACTTCCTTGTGCATTACTGTATAATTTCTCTGCACACCAATAATTAAACAGAGTAAGAATGTAAATACAACTGTAACATTTTTATTGTTGCCAAATGGCAGTTGTCTTAACATGAGTTTCCGTTTTTAAACATTGAGCTTCCTATGAAAATCAGTCTTGAAAGCCAATCATAGAGCCGAGTGTATGAATTTAGCATGAATAAACAAGTAGTCAATTATCTTAGACACTGTATGGTGTTGAAACATGTTTTTCTAAACCTGTGGCAATTTTTTTTTTCTATAGATATTACTAAACTCTCCTTGATTTCAGGTAATCTATCATCACAATCACTTGCACTATGAGTATCATTATAAAAACTGATATTGAGTTGGGAGAGGTGGTGAAGTTGGAACCTTCTTCAGGGGACGGTAGCGAAACTAATGACTTACTTCAAACAAGCGAGTGCATCAAAATCGGCAGATTGTGGCATCAAACAGATTCATGATTGCCTCCCATCAGATGAAGTCAAAGTTAATGTTGTACTGTCACCAGAAATAAAAAACGAAACCGACCCGCTAGCCGGCGTTCACGAACCGGAATACAAACTAAATATCCGACAGTTAAATGACTTGGTAAACATAAAGTCGCCAAATGGGGAACGAATAAAAGATGATCCTAGCACACAGACAATTAAACCAGACCCTGACAAGCATTCCAAGATGATCAAAATTGAAAATTACTTAACCTCCTACGACAAGCCTTGCCTTCCCAACTCAAGGGACGATTTAGGGGGAGAAGGTATTGCTAATACGGCACCTGCCGATTCAAGCGGTGGTGTTGATCCATTGAGCGGAATCAGAGGGTTAGTTGATGCACTCAAAACACACGACCTAGACCTGTTAAAATCAAAATCTCAGAACAAAGGTACTGAAAAACAGTTTGAAAACACGAGTGGGCAAAATCTCATTTATAAAAATAAAGTTGATCTAAAAAATGTAGCTCAAAATCAAAATATTGGTCCCATTTCTCAGTTTGATGAAAGTACTCCATCGCTACGGGTAATCCTTGTTGGCGACTATATGAGCTTGAATGACAATACTTCAATTTTGAACCATGTTCCTCAAGATAGCGCAACTGTCACAGGGAATATGAACACATCAATGGAGTTACCACCGGTGGTACCCCTTACTAGTAGTTATGGTGTTGGTACACTGCCTGCTGTAGGTTTGCAACAAGATATGATGCTCCCGAGGCCCAGTACTCTTTGTCAACAAGATACACAACTCACAAGGTCTGTTGTTTTGCAGCAAGATAACCATGTGATAGGGCCTACTGTAGCTTCAAAACAAAGTACCGGTACCGGTATGCAGATCTTAGGAAATGGTTTGTATGTGGTGATGGGTAATTTCACTAGAGAAGTTACTACACCTGCGCACGCTGTTGGGGATGTGACTATGCCACAAATCAGCGATGTAGTGTCTCTGGCAGCCATAGATGAAAGTACCTCTTCAGGTTCAAGCTGTAAAAATTATTTCTCCCACAAGGATATTTCTTTTCAATCTTTCAACAAATCCTCAACTTCTGAGTCTCATCTGAGATCTCCTGCTACAGTAGATCATCAAGCATTGACACATTCTTTCACTACAGGGTCTACTGTTGTTCCCACCGAAAGTGTGCCCAAAGCGCACCCAGATGAATCATCATTTTCGAGAGGTCCTGTGACTCCTTCGATGTTAAATATAGTGCGCCCTTCAATGTCAACCCATAAAATGTTGGTTAAACCTACTTTAAAATTTGTCAGCCCTGCTATTTATGAGAAGAATTCACCTGTGAATGGCTTCTTCAAAGATCCAGGAGGAATCCTGGGATATCTCGGAGAAGGTCGGGATGCATGTGGTCTTGATCAGAGGTTAGCTATTTTACAAAATTATTTTTGAATCTCAAGTGATAGGTATTCTAAAAAAAATGTTTTTAACTTAAATTTTTTAACTAACACATGCTACACAAAGAGTTCTAAGAGGGCCTCTTATCAAAACGCTGAGCCACTTTGCAAACATCCAGAAGTCCTTCGTTGCTTAAGACACTTTTTAATTAAAGATTGGCTTCATATGCCAAACTTGGAGGGGAAAAATATCTATCAACATAGGAATCAAAACCTTGCATTTTAAGTCTTATAATTAAAAAAAAAAAATCATAAAATTAGCTCATTTTCAACAAGATTTCACACATATTTTTACGGTTGTGAGATAAAAGTAATTAGTTAAAAACATAGATTTAGCTTTCCTCAAACAAATATGATAATATTTTAACGGGATCATAACAGAAAATTCTAAATTGATTGATTGTTTGAGTGTTTTTTGAAACTTCAGATCTGTCATTCCCATAATAAATATCACATAGGGAGAATTTTTTTTTTCATTTAGATGGTTTCCTTTGTTTCTTAATCTAGAGAAAAAGGATGCAAATATTAGCTAACAGAAAATCCAGGATAAACAAAGCATACATACATTTCCTTTCCTTTTTGATTAATTTTTTTTTCTTTGTTTCAGTGTTTTTTCTGTAAATGTCAACGAAGGTTGGTACTACAACGAGACTCTTGCAAATATGTACAGTAATATGTGGTCTATGAATGAGTGTCATAAATTTTATACGGTACAATTATTTACCAAGACCAACAAATACGTAGTTGGCTTATCAAAGCGTGGCATACATGTCTATCACTTAGGAGCTGCAGTGTCACAAGTCAACAGTTTTGCCCAATTAGATGACTTGATCACAAACTATCTGAATGGCACGATGTCAGACGGCAAGTCTCTGAAACAGTTAGTCAAGTTAATTCTCTATGACATTGCACTGCGCTATATAAAGTGTAGAGACCCGATCAAATTTGAAAGCTTGTTCGCCTTCGGCCTTGGCAAGTGTTATAAGTTTTGTAGGAAAAATAGCTCTGTGACATTGGCCAGACAAAGCAACCAGGTGGGTACCTGCCCGGTTCCAACCAGTCGATCAAATGAGAGTTTGATGAACTCCGGTCCTGAACAGTCAAAGGAGACTAATGGCGACAGTGGTGACTTACCATCAGCACATCAAGAACACCGGGATAGGAACTCTAAACCGAGCTCCAAGGAAGTCATAGAGAAAAATATGTTAACGCACCACACACACCCATCTTTAGGTAATGTGTTATCACAGCCATCACCGCCACTGGTTACAAAAATATCAGACAGAGATATCACACCTTTGTACAAGGAACCGTCACCTACAACAGTCTCTGAAATAATAACATTGGGGGTCAAACAGTCGACTGTCAAGGAAACCATAACGTTTGATAACCCATGTGATGAAGATGAAGCCAGAACAATGGATAAGAATCCATGTGAAGTAGAGGAAACAATATCACCGGACTACCTGTGTGATGGTAACGCTTCACTTGCTGATGTGAGCAGCACTACACAACCCAAGAGTCCATTAGACAAAGACTCGCCTTCTACTTGTAATATCACGTTTCAGGACTCAGACAAAGTTATGTCATCTGATGATGATGATGATGATATCTTGTTGACAGATTCAACAGGACAAAGTTCATCGCCCGCTGTCGAAGCCGTCTCTTCAACAGAGGGGCCTGCAACCTCACACAATATCTTAGCCACTGATACATCATCCGATTTTGTGACGCTAGATATGTGTGTGGAAGTTGGTCCAGACCCCAATCACCCACTGGCTTTAGCATCATCATCTTCTGATGGTCAATGTAAAACTTTGAAAGCTCTATCTTGTGATAAAGAGTTAGCTCAAAAGCAAACAAAGATTACAAACAAATCATGTGTCAAGACATTACCCAACTGGAAATTTAAACGGTTAATTGATCCGCTGAGTGTGAAATCGTATTCTAGGCCGATAAAAACTAAACAATATGCTATGCCTCTCAAAGATTTGAAGGACTGTGTGTGTAAAATAGTGTCCGAGAAGCAAAATAACTCTACTCCTACCACTTTTATAAGAGACCCTTTGGGTGTTGATAAATCTACTAATCAAAGTATGTCTCGAAACAACTTCACCAAGTTTTCTAAGAAGAATGCAATATTTCCACTCAACGATCCTTTGTATGTTAAAGCATCTAGCATGCAAGTTAGTGTTTCAAAAATGCCATTTCCTAACATTTCAGCCAAGTTTTCTAAAAATACAATATTTCCACTCAAAGATCCTTTGAGTGGTAAAGCATCTAGCAAGCAAGTAAGTGTTTCAAAAATATCATCGTCTAACAGTTCAGCCAACAAGCAAACTAAAATTTCTGATGCCTTGTCACTTAACGAGTCGTTGTCCACCCCACAAATCATAACTTTAGATGACCCCACCAATGACGGCTCAGCTTCTGACCTACAAGTAATTACATTGGATGATGATTCTATGGACGAAGAAGATACAGTTACACCAATCGTCAAACCACAGTTTGAAGAATTAGGGGGAGTGTCTAAGAAACGACTGAAGAAAAATGTCATAACCGTTTCAAATATGGTTCCAGAGAAAGGTGGTTTGAATGCCACTGTTACGAAACCAGCCCCATTACCTAAAGCAAATGTAACCAAAAGTAAAGGTTCTATTTCGTGTGTTGTCATCGAATCGGATGATGAAATAGAAATAGTCGGTGAGTCTAGTGGAACATTTGATGTCTATTATGAACTGGTGCATTTAAATAAGCTTTGTATGCAAGACCCTACTGTTGTTAAGACCAACAACATTTTCACTGCCCTGAAGAGGAAGAACAGTTCGAAACAGTTGATCAGATTGCAAAGCTCTGTGAAGCCCCAGTATGTTTGCGAGTCATGTGATCTATTCTACAGCTCGTGGCATGAACTCGTTATACACCTCTCAAGTCATAAAAGTGGTTACAGAAAGAGTTTGTTTAACAGGTGTCAATGTTGCAAAATGCTTGTTTCGTCAGTCTCTCAACATCTTCACAGAGGGCACTGGCTTTGTGCCATCTGCGGGCAAAACTTCAAATGTTACTCTCAGCTGCAAGCCCATTCCATCCAGCATAAACAAAATACCCGCAGTCTCAAGTGTAAAATGTGTTATAAAAGATTTGGTTCTATCTCACTATTAAAACAACACACAAAAGCTCACAATAATATAATATAGTGATTGTTGGTGGGGAAAAAAGCCTGGACCAATAAAAAATACATTTAAATTAACATTTGGTATGTAGGTGACTGGCGTTACCAAATGTTCATTTAAACACACGTTAAAAATTATTAACTAGACACAGGTCCAGGTATCAGGTTCTATTCCTTTGTCCAGATGCCATTTTTTTAAAACATATATGACAATTTAAAAATGATTTAATTAAGATATACTTCTTATTTGTTTACTTCTAAATATTTATAAAGAGATTAGTAAAAACAACTATTTTCATGTTGTAGGCAGGCCACTATTAGATCCCAAACAAATTGTACACATATTTGTTAAAAAAAAAACACATTTGATATGCACCTGAAAAATTTAAACTCAAGGAGATTTTTAAATGTCATTTGATTTTTCCGATATTTTGTGGTGATTTTTTAAAAACAAGGTACAAGCCATAAATAATATTTGATGTCTCACCGATATCGACCTCGATGGTCTTAGAGTAAAGTGATCACCTCAAGACCAGATGTTCATGGGTCCAAACCCAGGCAGGATCGACACATTTTTCTGTAGCACAACTTCCTTTGGAGGGAAAGTAAAGCTGCTGGTCCTATGTCCATTGTGGCATATTTAAGAACCCAGGAAGGTACGTGAAAATACCTTTCCCAACAAAATTGGTGGGCCCTTTTGTTCTTACACGTATAAACTATCATGTTCTGATATAACAGCCAGTTCAGAAAGTGCACGTTAAATGCCTCAAATAAATGGAAAAAACAAAACAAAAAAAGAAAAACCGTCTTCAGTGGCCACATGATGTCACCCTCACAATAGACAAGACAGACTGTCGATGACAGACCAAGGTTCAAATCCTGGTTGGGTGTAGTAAGGTGTTTTTTTCCTATATGGTTTTCCACTTCCCCTACACGCAAATGTGGGTACACTTAATCTAAATTCAACCTTTCTCATTAGTGTAATTAGTATGTATGTGTGGTATAGCCTGAACAGGCAGTAAAGATGTGGCGCTAAAAAAAATAAGAAAGAAAAAAGAAAATTTACCAAAGAAATGTCAAATGGCTTTACAAACGATTTTTTTAAAGAGTTGTGTTAAAAATTACAAGATTTTTAATTGGTTGCTTCACTCATAAAAGACTGATAAAATTGTACTTTTTGACAGGAAATCCTTTAAAAGCTATGGGATTTCAAAATTTACAAAATGTATCAACCCAGTTCTTAACTGTTAAGGTGCATTCCTTGGAAGTTCAGCACTTCATTGCAGTTGTATTCATCGCTGAGAATTCCACATGGTACGGCCAAGAGAACAATACATTAACTAAGTAAGCACAGGGCTTTCACTAAATTATTAAAATGTATACATAATTTGAGAATACAGGTGTCTTCTGCTTTTAATTATAACCAGAACCCATACACTTGATGCGTGGTCAGCTTTTTTGATTTATTTCATCATTTTTCCATGAGCTTCTGTGCTACTTTTTCTCTCAATCAACTCGGCAACATATTTTCGCTCAAGCTATGTTGTAACGTCCTTCACTACTTCTGTGTAATATCCTTACTTTTTACAAGACCTTCTCTGGTTCCTGTTCTCGTCTTTGTAACCACTTGTTGCATCTACCTTATTAGGGTAGGTTACGCTCATAAAGAAAAACACTCAGTCTTATTTGCTAATGAATATGATTATAGAACTTCTGAGTAATACACTCGAAGCTCCAACCCTGCCGCTCGTTGAGCGTACAAAAAGTACATCGAGCCTTAGCGCTCATCAATCTACTACACCCCTCCTAATCACTGACTCGTGGTGCACACGTGAAGCTTTGAGGAACATGGGGAGGGGGGGGAGTATGGTTGTTCGCAGTGCATAGTGTAGAAATTGGGAATCTCTTGTATTAGTGTATATGAGAGTATAATATATGATGATTTCCGGTTTTCAATTGTCCTCTATTTCCTAAACTGTCAAATAAAATGGAGGAGAGCTGTGTTTTTTTTCTATCACCACGTCATTCTACTTTTTCAGATTATACATATATTTAAGTTAATTATGCTAATGAGTAAGGAAAGAAAAAGGTTTAATTTAGAGGTACTGTACCCATATTTGCGTGTAGGGAAAGTGGAAAACCATTTTAGAAAAACCACTCTCGGTACACCCGACAGAGGTTTGAATCTCAATATTTCTTTCATTGGCAGTTCAGTCTATTGCAATAGTGACGTCTTAGACCATGTGGCTACCTAAGTGAGTAACTGCTATATTGTTTTTAAATTTTCACCAAGCAAAATATCTATAGAATTTTTCAAAAGATATCTGATTGATCTGAGCACTGGTATCAACAACTTAAGTAGAAAGTAAAAGTTTAATATTGATTGATATTAATTCATGTGTATTATATTATTTAGTGTTGTTGGAGCAAAGTTGATTTTGTCATTAATCCACTAGAATTTTTGTGGGTAAATGTCATCATTTATTATACTTATTTTACATTATTTTCAAATGTTGATTTTCACTTGTTTATCATAATTTTGTTGAAGATACAAGATCAAAGTGACAACAGGTAAACCAGAGGACTACAGATAGTGAAAAGAACATATATTTATGTTTAGAAATCATAGTAATGTTCTGTGTTATTATAAAAAAAATTCTGTACTTCCTAATTTTTAATTTTTTATATTAAAAAGTTTTGTTTGTTCATTTGTATTCGGTAGCAAGGCATGATCTTTTTATCAAGTGTTACCAGACACATTGTGAAGCACCCCTTTACCCGATATTTTTAACTTTTTTATTTTCAAAAACTGCTGTACTATTTTCCTTTGTAAATTTAAAAAGCGATTAACCTAAATGGTTAGTAAAACGCAGTGCTAAAAATATGTTTTAAATCTTTACGATGAGTCACCCAAACCTATACATAATAAAGAGTGATAGTAACTTACCAATCAAGAAATAAAAAGATTGAAAGAGAAATGAAAATAGATACGAACTAATTGTTTTAGAAGAGGGAGGGTGGGAGATTGATTCCACCTACCCCCTATGTGGAACCAAAATTGGCATACACCAATGGAGGAAATGGCTTTATAGTGCGCAGTGATTGGATTAAACTTATTGCCATATTATGTGCGCAGTCCAGAGTTACAAACAGGTTTTTGTCTATCATTCTAGTTTGCGGACATGTGGGACCTTATGCATTTCATGTCCATATTGAATATAGAAATTCCAGAATATATTCCTATTGTATAAATTGACCTGCTTATGATTAAAAATCTTTTCTCTCATTTTAGCTGTTACCAATCACCTGGTATGGAGGTCGATAGTACTAAATAAGGCATCACTTTCACAATAAACTGAACTGCCGATGAGAGGAATATTGGGGTTTGAATCTTGGTCAGGTGTTCTGAAGGTAGTTTTTCATTTAAAAAAAAGTCCCCTACCCCTCCATGAAAAAGTGGGTACACCTACAGATTCAACCTTTCACATCCCTTACACAGCAGAGTAATTAGTACATAACTATGCACGTTATACTAACCGTTAGTAAAACTCAGCGCGAAAAATAACGGTTACCAAAATAACCATGTGTCAATAAGGCTCCCACCAAACCCTGTGTCAATACGACTCACTAAACCCTGTGTCAATAAGGCTCACCAAACCCCGTGACAAGACTCACTAAACCCTGTGTCAATAAGGCTCCCACCAAACCCCGTGTAAATAAGGCTCCCACCAAACCCTGTGTCAATAAGACTCACTAAACCCCATGACAAGACTCACTAAACCCCGTGTCAATAAGGCTCCCCACATCTTGTGAATGTGGGGAATGCCAGGCCTCCACCGTGGTTCGGATTCCACGTTAAACTGTAGGTCCTCCATTTCATCTCACAATCACCCTACCATTACACATTAGCGTAAGTGCGTATAACCCGAACATAATAATAATAATAATAATAAGGCTCCCACCAAACCCTGTGTCAATAAGGCTCACCAAACCCTGTGTCAATAAGGCTCACCAAACCCCATGTCAATAAGGCTCCCACCAAACCCCGTGTAAATAAGGCTCCCACCAAACCCCGTGTAAATAAGGCTCCCACCAAACCCCGTGTCAATAAGGCTCACCAAACCCCGTGTCAATACGACTCACTAAACCCCGTGTCAATAATACTCACCAAACCCCGTGTAAATAAGGCTCCCACCAAACCCTGTGTCAATAAGGCTCACCAAACCCCGTGTCAATAAGGCTCACCAAACCCCGTGTCAATACGACTCACTAAACCCCGTGTCAATAATACTCACCAAACCCTGTGTCAATAAGGCTCCCACCAAACCCTGTATCAATAAGACTCACCAAACCCCGTGTCAATAATACTCACCAAACCCTGTGCCAATAAGGCTCACCAAACCCCGTGATAATAAGGCTTACCAAATCCCATGTCAATAAGACTCACCAAACCCCGTGATAATAAGGCTCACCAAACCCTGTGTCAATAAGGCTCACCAAACCGTGTGATAATAAGGCTCCCACCAAACCCCGTGTCAATAAGACTCACCAAACCCTGTGTCAATAAGACTCACTAAACCCCGTAACAAGACTCACTAAACCCCGTGACAATAAGCCTCACATAACCCCGTGACAATAATACTCACCAAACCCCGTGTCAATAAGCCTCACATAACCCTGTGTCAATAAGGCTCACCAAACCCTGTGTCAATAAGGCTCACCAAACCCTGTGTCAATAAGGCTCAGTAGGTGACCTGGTGGTCTAGGGGTAAGGTGTCAGACTTCTATGCTGGCGGCCGGGGTTCGATCCTCGATCCCGGCAAAGATTTATCTGATTACCAAACCCTTCCTTCACCTCTGACAAGACATCTTGTGAATGTGAGGAATGCCAGGCCTCCACCGTGGTTCGGATTTCACGTTAAACTGTAGGTCCTTCATTTCATCTCACTATCACGCTACCATTACACATTAGCGTAAGTGCGTATAAACCGAACGGGTAGTAAGACGCGGTGCTAATAATAATAATAAGGCTCAATAAACCCCGTGTCAATAAGCCTCACCAAACCCTGTGTCAATAAGACTCACTAAACCCCGTGACAATAAGACTCACCAAACCCCATGACAATAATACCCACCAAACCATGTGTCAATAAGGCTCAAAAAACCCCGTGACAATAAGACTCACCAAACCCTGTGTCAATAAAGCTCACTAAACCCCGTGACAATAAGCCTCACCAAACCCTGTGTCAATAAGGCTCAATAAACCCCGTGACAAAACTCACTAAACCCCATGTCAATAAGACTCACTAAACCCCGTGTTATTAAGCCTCACCAAACCCTGTGTCAATAAGGCTCAATAAACCCCGTGACATAACTCACTAAACCCCATGTCAATAAGACTCACTAAACCCCGTGACAATAAGCCTCACCAAACCCTGTGTCAATAAGGCTCAATAAACCCCGTGACAAAACTCACTAAACCCCATGTCAATAAGGCTCACCAAACTCCGTGTCAATAAGGTTCACCAAACCCCGTGCCAATAAGGCTCCCACCAAACCCTGTGTCAATAAGGCTCCCACCAATCCCCGTGTAAATAAGACTCACTAAACCCCGTGCCAATGAGGCTCACACAAAACTCCATGTCAATAAGGCTCCTATAAATTAATTTAAATGTACGCAGACTAAATTACAAAACGTTATAAAAGATGATTTATACAAAATACAAGAATTATTATACATATGGAAAAAAAAGCCATGATATCACCCGATTAGGGGGTAGCATGGTCTGACGTGCTACTCCCGCAGTAGACTAGACTGTTGATGATGGGAGATCGAGGTTCGAATCTCGGTCGGGTGTATCGTGAGAGGTTTATTCCACAAATATTTTCCACTCTCCCTGCACTTAAATGCGGGTACACTTCATCTAAATTTATATTTCCATAGCCATAAAACTATTGCGTAATTAGTACACAAGTGTATAATCTGAACGGATAATAAGACGCGATGCTAAAAAAATAAATAATTATTGATAACATCCAACAGGCTTATAGTTGTATCGCAATAAAATGGTGTTGGATTATTAACATATCCTGTGTGAGAAGCCATTTTATAGCCAATTTTGGCTCCTGGCATTTGGGCTGGATTTATATTCATGCATAGCTATTAGCAAGTTGTCCATAGCACATAATGTGAAAGAAGTTGACACATATAATTTTCAATGAAGGCTTCTATTAATGGTACATTGTAAATAGTGACTAATGCACAACACATATCTTGTATTTAACTTGTTTTATGCGTTATGTATGGACTTACGAAAAGATGGACCTTGTATCAGCCATTGATAATGTGAGAAGCTCTAACTATTTAAATTCCAGAATATTTAGCTAATTAAAATTAATTTCTATGCTTGTACTGTATAAAATGCCTCAACGTAACCATACTTGTTTGTTATTAATGAATATTATTTGTTTTAAAATCAATGATTATGAATGTATTAATGATTGAAAATAAATGGGAATTATTTCTTTTTAAGTTCTTTAACGGATAGGCTACATAAGTTTACATGAATAATCCTAACAGTAATAAAATCATAGCCAGATAAATATTAAATTTGATATAATGGTACAGGAAAAATTTAAACTAAATTAATTTCAAGTTTCAAAAGATACAGTCCAATTAACGTGATTTGTCAAGTGAACACTTTATTCACACATTTTATAGACTTTATTCAGTAGAGAAAACAGGTTGGAACATTTTTTTAATAAACAAAAGACACACAATTATGTAAGAATTTAAAAAAGTTTCATTATGAACCGTTGTATTCAGTGGTGTATCTTCTATGTGTGCTAGTTGTACACAGCACCCCTACGCCCACAGGAAAATAAAAATAATACTTTGTAAAATATTTCTCTTTTAATGTTATACTTTCGGACCGCACACAACAGGAAACGTAAGTTCCCACCAGGATAAAGTTTGCGGCCGTGGAGTGTTAGAGTGGAGGGAAATTAGTTGTAACTGTCACTGGAGTCAAGTCTACTGACGTGGGGTGTGGGAATGGGGTGAACTGGCTGTAGTTATGCATGTCGGGAGACTAACGGCTGACCTAGTCACTTTTAAAGCGAGAGCTAAGCTGGAATATATCCCACATGTAGAGTTATTCGTATTTGTTAATTGCTAGAAGTGGGGAGTATTACAGTGACAATGATTTTCAAGTTGTAAACTAGGTAGTTAATATTTAGGAAATAATGTATACACCCAAAATGCAAGTGTTGGACGACATCGGTAAAAATAAGTTTACTTCACCAAGTTTCAGTGAAAAACTATCAATTGTAAGTAACGCTAAAACATGTCCCGAGTTATCACTCTTAAAAAACATTACATAAAACCAAGACAGAAGTATACACACACCATTTTTAAACAGCTCATTACAAGAATGGAATGGTTAACTGCTTGTGAAAGAGGAATAAATAGTGCACCTTCTCACATTACCAGGATACGCCACTCTTTTTTCTTCTTCTGAATTGTGATCTATACGATAGGAACTATTTACCTTCGATTAGTTATGCATTATTCATGAATATAGACCCATCCTTAGTAAACTTTAAGAAATATGTCAGATACAGACAGGTTAAAAAGTGTAAGGATGCATAACGCATAACTAAGAGCGAATAAGTGCAAAGCCCATAGTGCGCAAGAATTTGAAATACATTATTTTCAATTATAGCGTTTATAATCGATACATAGTCAATGGTATATAGATAAATCATTGAACTTGAGACTTATCAACCAATGAGAATGTGAGGAGAAAGAGGCTATAACAAAAAAAATTCTTAATTTATTTGATGTAATAAACGTTCACTTTCTGAACAAACTGAATTATATCAGCACACCAGAATTTCTATGAGTCAGAGTGAAAGGACCTACCAATTTGGCCAGGAAAGGTATTTCACATACCTTCCAGGGTTCTTTTACGTGCTATTATTGTAAATAGGACCAACGGCTTTGCTACCCCTCCAAAGAAAGTTTTGCTATGGATTTTTATCGCCATCCCGCTTTGATTTTAAACCCACGAACATTGTGTCCTGAAGCAAGCACTTTACTCAAAGACCTCCGAGGTCAACTACAGACAATTAAAGGCCAGTATACACAAATAAGAAAAAATAGATTCTGTATTCATGTTTGAAATGGCCTTTTAGATAAAGCAGGAAAAAAGAAATTAAACATTATATGGCATGCATATGTTTAGTGAAAGTAGAAATTGGATAGGTATATTAAAATTAATTGAGAATGAGAGAAATAAAAATTGAAGCACAAAACTATTTGATGGATTAAATAGACATAGTATTATATTTGATAATCATGGTTATAGCCACATCCAAACCGTACTATTTAAATTAAAAAATGACACCTGGACACGTGAATCACAAATGCTAATAAAAACTGGGCTCTCTAGGAGTGAATACTTCTAGATAGCTCAGTGGTTATAACATTGGCGTACTAAGACAAAGGTCCCGGGTTTGATTCCCATGTACACGTGTCATTTTTCAATTAAAAGAATACAAAACTATTTATCTTAAACTACGTTGTCATTGTTAATTCAAGGTAACTAAATATATCTAGTCAAATAATACCTAAAATAACATTATTTTTTTCGTAAATTTCAAGGCACAAATGTAAAAAAATAATCTTTTCATGCAGATACATAAAATATTTTAATTTTCTGGATGTTGGTTGATAAACACTTCAATACAATATTTTTGTAGCAAAGTTCTAATAACATGAAGTCTTAAAAGCAAAACAACTATGAAAACAAAAATAAGTAATATTAAGAAATATCTCCGATCACGTTATAAAAAAGTAAAGCGTTGGAAGGTAGAAATGTTGTTCTGAAAGGTGTTTTTTTTACCATAATCCTACCACAGTAGAATTCTTGTATCTTTAAGAAACGATTTCTTACAAAAGTTAGTGTTTACTTTCTTCTATTTTAATTGGAATTTATATAACAACACATATTAGGTAGGGACCTAATTTAGCATTGCACGTGTACATAGATTTTGATCAATATAAACTGTATATCAAACTTCTCCATCAAATAAAACTCAAGGGTGTTGTTTCTTACGCTAGCGTTGTTCAATTACAAGTGATATTTTCTCTAACTTCAAAAATAAGTACGTATAAGTTATCAAAGAGGGCTTTAATTTGATCAAACTACGTAAGAAGACTACCTTTCAGGATAGTTAATGTAGTGTACATAAATTTGAACTAGTACCTAGTTAATTATTAAAGCTTGAATACAAATCAACATGTAAAAATAATGAAATAATAATAAAAATATAACATACCTCTATCGTCAAACACTTAAGTTAAAATGAAACCAACTAGCGCTACTATATTGTTTAGTAGTTTCACCCCCATAATTTTATTCTATTATATCTTATTGGTCTTATTTTTCTGAAACACATATTTGTTGTGTATTTTATTATACGTGATTTCTTATAATTAAAAACAATCAAATTGTCAATTTTGACAAGTAATTCCAAACACTAAATAAGTAATTACATAGCAAAATAAAGCGTTTTTATAATGTTATGGATGTGTCAAAGTTAACATTTTTATGCTTTATTATTTAAATAAATTTAAGTATCTTTTACATACTACTCTATGAGCTGACATTGGGTTTACAAAAATTTAACTGAGCAACTTATCGATACCTACTGTAAATTAAGAACTAGTGCAGATCTGGAAAGCAGATCACATCAGCTCATGGCACTAAAAGGAATAATCTAGAAAAATCTTAGGTTTTTGAACTGGTTTCACACAAGAAAAGTGAAAATACAAATTTATTTACCGCATAGTATATTCAAGATATATTTAAACGAAAATTACATTAGGTATTTTAAAACATCAAAATGAATATACACAGTGAAAAACAAAATATAAATGTCTGCAAAGTAACTGACCAAGAAGTTAAACAGACAACAGATATACATTTAATGAACAAGTTCGAAAGTACCAAGAAAAAGAAAAGAACTATTGTAAAAATGAGACTTTATAAAATGGACCAAACAGTGCGTTTATGGGACGGGATGCCGCACCTTGCCAATCGTGACATCAAGTTTAAAAAGTCTAGCGACTCCTCGAAATCTGTACCGCTCTACTCTTGTATCCTCTGCGATATGAAGTCGCAGCGCTACCAAGATATTCTTATTCATGCCCAGACCCACAAAAACAAACTGTTGAGAGTGGCAGTGTTATTGCCACCCTCTGCCAAGACGGAGACCTGCAAGGAGTGTCATCAGAAGTACCAAGTTGGTACCATATGCTCCCACGAGAAAAATTTTCTGTGTGAGAGATGCGGCGAGTGTTTCCACACAGGTGATAAACTTAGGAACCACCGTACCAAAAAACATACCCGCAAGGAGGAGGATACTTCGTGGTGTTGCGATTACTGCGGGAAACAATTCACCAGGAAGAAATCTCTCGCCAAACACATCGACATCCACCAAGGTTCCAATAAAATAGCATGCGATATATGTGGGAAGGTGATGAGTAAGTCTCATATGCTACGACACAAAAACATACACATGAAGAAAAGACCTCACAAGTGCAAAGAGTGCGGCCTGTGTTTCCATGTCGCATCGGTGCTTCGAGAGCACACCTACCAGCACACCGGGGTCAAGCCCTATTTCTGTGATATTTGTGCCAAAGACTTTAGACACTGTAGTGCTTTGTCGTTACACAGGAAGATGCACAGACTTGGGAAAATTTAAAAATCCAAGAGATATATATTTTTGTTAAGCTTGCTGAAACATACCATACATACCTGAATTCAAGATTTTTTTTTTAGATTTGCCTTCTGACAATTGTGTCGTCATATTCACTTACTTGAAAATATTTTCTGTCAGGTCAATGTTTGTTTGTTAGGAGTAGTGGACAACAACCTATATTTTTGGATTGGAGCCTAGTTTGTCGACTCGCTGTTCAAGGTTAATCTTCCAGCTGCTGGCACTCCCACTATTGGTTTCTGACATTACATAATTTTAAACAAATATTCATTTTTAATAAAATAGTATTAAGTCTAGCCCTACAAATATACACAAATTAAATTTGAATATCCTTATGCATCTAATTATTTCACATAATGTTTTTGAATCAGTGAAACAGGCTCATTTTTTTACCATCTTTGTGTTCTAAAGGTTAAAGTTCCTGGATACAGCTCCAAGGATCTCGGGTTCATTCCCCAGAGCTTCCAGAAGCAGTGGGCCTCTAGAATGGGTTCAGCTCAGGATCATTAGGACAATTGAGGAGCTACTTGGTTGCGAAAAGTAACAGCTCCTGTCTATAAGACTGAGATTAACGGCCATAGGGTTCGTTGGGCTGACCACATCACACCGCCTATCCACAAATGTTGGCGCTAGCCTCGCCGACATGCGGCAACCGCTCACTTGGTATATTTTGCCTGCGGGATAAGGCTATGGAGTTTTTATGGAGTCTCTTCATCTTAAAATATGATGAAATACTCAAATTTATGTACCTTTTATATTTCGTTGGTGTGTGTAAAAGGACATCAAATGTGGCAATAGAAGTTATAAATAGAGCCCGGACTTTTCTTAATAATTACATATTTTAATCCTGTCAGTTAGAAATGTGAAAAGTCTGTGAATTAGGTTGTTTGGGACTATTTGCAGTTTTAATTTTACATATTATTTTAATTATTATTACATAAAATTACAAATTTTGCATGTTTTTTAAACTTTTATGTTTTTCTCAGGGAAAATACTTTTAAATAATGTCATTAATTTTCAGGCAATCTGCATGTTCATAAATAAATGTATCCAGTGAAGGGATGGCAGTAAGCAAAGTCCAAGTCAAGTACATATGCTGGCTCATCAGAGGGACTACAGGTGCCGTAACCTAACTTTGTATGTGACATTTCTTATGCTGTAAAGGGTAGAAAATGCGGCGTTGCCAGATATTAGGCCTCAGGTGTAAGTCTCTCATGTGGTATGTAAGTTTGTAAAAACAATTCTTGGATCTGATTTGCTCATTTTCCTGTTCTTTAGTTGGGAGAAGAAGCGGATATAAAGCGGAATGCAAAGAACATATGACGAAAACGAAACCCAAAGTCAAATCAAGGAAATGTTATTTGAAGTCTTATCTTGCAATAATATGGCACATATAAGTCTTTTGTAAACCAAACAAGACCATCCATGTCTATTTGTACAAGTGTAATATTGATACCAATTAGTAGATGGAGATCATTTAACCTTGTACAAAAAAAAAAAGACTTCTAGGAAACTTGAATTTAAAAAATCTTGATTGGTTTGACATTCACTTGTTTTCAAAGAGCGGCAACATTGGAGGTTTCATTGTAAGTGTGTATGTTGGTTGTGATTTCAAAAATCACTTATATAATGCCATTTATTTGAAGTCTTTAATTTATGGTAAATTTAAATGGTGTAAAATAAACTAATATTGTTATAAAGCTTCTTAAAAAAATAATTTTACATGTGTATATTTAAAAAAGTGTTTTTCTATTACTGCCTTCAGAAATTTGCAGCCATAAAATTAAATTAAATTTCATTTTATGTATTATTAATGTGTGGATAAGTGGTCTATTTTCATATGTATTTAAATAATTTGTAAAAATCCGGGCTTTAGAAATAACTTTTTAATCCCAAGTGTATCAATTTTGTAAGTTTGATTTCAAAAGTTTTAAAGGATAAATAAAAATTAATCATAGACATCAATATAGTAGTAGCCATTTATTTTCATAAGTATTTAACACTTTATATGTATTGTATATTTTTCAAATAGGCATTCAGTTACCATGACATAAGTGTTAATTTGGTTTAAATGGTAAATAAACTTTTTACATTGACAACATTTTATTGCAGTTGAAATGAAAAAGTTCGGTGCTGACAGGTTACGAATAAATCACATTATTTATCACCACTAGCCAAATTGACCAAGTCAACCCAAAAGTCGACTAAAGACAATTAAGGGCAGGTCTTATAACTCCTGGATAAATTTTAATCTGACCATTAAATATTTTTATCTGGTCGATAAGTTAAAAGTGCGTCTTATGACCATCAGATAGCATATATCTGAAAGTTAAAATGGTTGTTGCCATAGTGACGCGTTGCTTTTCATAAGGTTTCACCTATCAAAATCTGTTTTTAGGTTAAAATCTTGGTTCACGTATTTAGTAAGCACAGGCCCAGGTTCTAACTATATAAAGTTAGAACATTTAATTCACATTTTACAAAAACGGACAAGCTATTTGAGAGTTATAGTTGTACAAGAACAAATTATTTAAATATGAGTACAATAAATGAAATTTAATAAACGCTGTACTCAACTATTGCCCACATTTTGCCAGACATCGAAATTAATACTTGCAAGAAAACTTAGCTTCTGCACCCACGTGACACCATCTGTTTCCTCGCACTCGTTTAGCCGCCATTATTTAACAAATGAGCGTTTCTCACCACTCGCTAGATTGTAGCGGTAGCAGCAGGGCTTATACGCATGCACGCACCAGTAAAAACAATACCAACCTTGCGTGTTCTGCATAAAAATATATTTATCCTATAAATAGCTATCCGGCAGATAAATTCAGTTCATAATACGCGTAAAATATTAAAGTGGCTGATAACCTTTATCTGATCGCTAACTTTTACCTTCCGATAGCAATATTTATCCGGTAGCCATAAGACCGGCCCTAAGGATCACTTACACAAATAATAATCAGTGGCGTGATCAGAGCTCAGATGTAAAGTGATCTCCAATCAGTGTTTCAAAACTTGTATTCAGTTGCACCAATGACAATTAGTGATTATCGATCAAATCTCTGGTCAAGCTAACCAACTTTTTCTCTCCTCCAATCATCTTGTTTCTGGGAAACATAATCTACAAGTTTTAATAACTGAAATAATTTTAATATTCTTATTTAAATTAAGTGATTAATAAAAGCAAGGTGCGTTTTATATATATTTTATTTTGCGTGCGACTTATTTTTAAGGATGGAAGTCAACAATTACGACCTCTTCAGATAAAGTGTTTCAACTATACAATGAAGTTACAGAGACAGGTTGAGATGAGGTTTAAGATGAGTACATTTTATTGTGTATTTATTATCACTAAGAATTGTTTAATCACATACCCATCAACTCTGTGATAGTCGCTAGAAATAGTAAATTTACATGAATACTATTGCACATGGATAATTTGTGATTAAACATTAATGGAGATAAAGGTTAATAGAAGTTCCTAATACAGAACATTGTTGGAATATTAAATGATAATTGGTTAGAAACACGTTGAAAAGGCCGTTTTATATCATTTTAGGTTGTCTTCCAACAGCACAAATCTTCATACTGTCGTAATAGGGACATACTGTAGTTATTAACAAGAAATTGTCGCTCTGTCCCCCATCATGGTCACCATGACAATTTTCGAGTAATCATTCAAATACGAATGCACTGCACACATTTCTGGCATATCAAATGCATTTTCTTTTCCCTTTAACTCCTATACCTCGCGCAAGCTGGGAGCTGAGTTGGATCTACTATGATGAACAATCTTAAGGAACATGCCCAATAGTGTAATTTATTGGAATGAATATATACATATCAGGCAGCCTAGGCTATCAGAAACATAGTATTTATAAATCATAGCCAACCTTATATATAAATTTAAGTCATTTCACAATAAGATTTTCCAAATACAGTGCTTTTTCCAGTGTTGCCATGTCTTACTTGATTATTTGATCAAATCTATGGTCAGGTGATCAAAGATTTTGATCTCTAATTGACTTTGCTGCAACTCCCAATCTTTTCTTGATCTAGGACCAATCCCATGGCGATCTCGTGATTGGAGAATCAATATGTTGGCGCAACTGGCCCTAAACATTTCTAAGATATAGAAGGTAGCGAATGATCAGAAAAAAATTTACACGTAGGCCTTTCTTCCTTTTTAATTTAAATTCAACCTTTAATTAGGTTTTTAAGAGACATTTAGTAGAGCCCTACACTGGATCACAGGAATGAGGGGAATCACCCGCACTATTTACATGAGAAGTTTGGGGTTCTTATCTTGGCTAGGTGTAGTGAGTAACTTTTTCCCAAATGGTTTCCTCCTCACTTCAAATAAATGTGGGTGTGATTTACTCTTAAACTCTTACCTTCCTAATCCTTACCCGAACAGATAAGATGTGGAGCATGAAAACAATTAATGAAAGATTATATCGGCAAACTTATTAATTACCGAGTAGCTCTGTCCAGCTCGAGAACGTTAGTTCATTTAGTTACCTTCTAATGTTGCACAGTTGTGATTTTCAATCTTTTTCCTCCGTGTAATCTATTGCCTTAAAATTCACCCTTTTTATCCTGTTTCCTAAGATAATGTATAAATAATTTCTTTTTAACAACTTTACTGCTCAAGCCCCTCTTGGTGAAGATTTATAAATAATTATAGTCCCACTTTTTGTGTCTGTATGTTTGGTAAAATCAGGTGCAAAATGAATTGCAACTATATTTTTTAATAATTATTTATTATATAGTACTCGATTGAATTACAAAATATATTTCCATGCATCTAAAGATATTCACAGCAAAACTAATTATGATCATTTAATTATAACAATGAGAGGTGTGCCATCGCAAATATATAAAATCTGTTCTCATTGAAAAAAAATAATCATATGATTCCACTAAAATAAGATTTGTCAGTAAAAAATACATTATATAAATTCCAAATTAAGTTTAAAGCCTGATGAAATCACAAAAAAATTGTTGGGCAACCAACCTATATCTTTAATTAAAAAAAGAAAAGAAAAATTGATTTAATTAATAATAAAATTACTATTAATTGCTTAAACAATGTATCTTAAATAAAGGTGAAAGCACACAACAAATAAATTTTGGTCAGATCTAATTATTGTTTTGGGTGTAAAAAAACCCCGTTAAGTAAATACTAATTAATCAATGGTAGGTATGGGAACACAATTTATGATAAAAAGTATAAAAATCTCTATTTGTACACCTATATGCAAAAAAATGTAGAGCCCACTTTTCTTCTCAAATTAAAACTATAAAAATAATTATAGAGTAGTCAATATTGTCAGAACTATCAACAAGTTTTCAAACGCGACAGCTGTGAAACACATGATTTGATGTATAGTGGGAGTGAGCAAAGCTTCGACAATTTACAAAGGTGCGTGTAACCCGAACGGATAGTAAGATGCGGTGCTTAATAATAAATAATTTACAAAGATATCTAGAAATTTATAATTATATGAAAAAATCTAAAGTAATTGAATTGCATGTTGTGAAAATAATTTGATTAATCATATTACAATGAAATGTTTAAAAAAAATTGTCCAATAAAACATTTTCAAACAATTCTAGTGCATAAAGTTATAAAATTTAGCTGAGTATATTTTTTAAAGTATAAAACAATTTAAAAAGTGGGCTTGGCACACCCTTAGTATATGGATACAAAAAATAGATTTAGTAGTAACGTTTTGAGTTGCCAAATATGGCTACTCCTATGAAGTTTCTACACAATTTAATAAAAAACAGGAAAAATTGCACTAAAAAGCTATTTTAATTTATAAATACAAACAAATTAACGATAACAATAACATTTAATAAATACAAACAAATTAAACTTGCTAAGCAAACACCAATATAATTCCCTAAAATTGAAGGAGCTAATAAAAGCGTCTGCATTTGCTTTAAAAAAAAAAGTAAATTACCAAAAGGAACTGATTATTTTGGAATGTATTTTTTAAATTTAATAAACACATTGGTTAACTCTTGGGACTTCCTTAGTCTACAGTTTACTTTTACACTGCAAAATAAACAACTTGATTTTTTGATCAGTATTTGAACACCGAATTTTAATTAACACAACATTAATTTAAAGTATGTTAAAAACATTTTATAAATAAAGTCTGTTCACCGTAGGAATTGTTTTCTGCAAGGCCTTTTTCCCTACCAGAAATATATTATATATAGTAGGATATTGGTAGGAAAAAAGACCTTTGAGAGAGTAATTCCTACCGTGAATGAAGTATATATTATCTGGTGTTTAAAGGTATATAAATACACACAATATAATTATTTATTCGTTAATATAAAACAGTAAAATAACCAAACTTTGATAAATATTTTGAGTATTTGATTTGACCTCACTTAAAATTAATATAAAAAACTGTATAATATTGTACCATTTTTTTCTTTATCTTTACTTTGTGTTTAAGACTGTACCAGATATGCATCTTTAACCTTATGACATAAATTAACATTAAAACTAGGCACACTATTTTTATCATTAAAATATAATAAAAACACTTTAATCGACATAATCATTTAGAGTAAACACAAGTTTAATTTCTAATCAACCAACTTCCGAGAAACATTTATAGCAATTTTATTTTTCTTCAAACAAATTATCACACAAGGTAAAAGTGTATATTATATACATATAACTAAATAAATATGATAAAATAAAGTAGAGGAAGATACCATAAAAGCATAGTAATGGTAAGTATTACGTGTTTGTGTTTTTACTTTTATTTTGCTTAGTACCCTTTATTTCATGTTTAATTTTGTTAATTAAACATTTGTGCACTCGCAACAAATTTAAGAAGTTGATCAACATAAAATAGAAGTGAATAAAAAAGGAAAGTGTATTAGTGTAATATGGCATTAGTGACGTGCAAAAGTGTGAAAGGTACAATTCTAGTTTAAAACTTCACTGATTATCTAAGAATATTTACAAAAGTTAAAAAACAATGTGTTTTGTGGCAGCCTCTCTGGGAACAAAACCAAACTGTACTGTTCAAATTTAGTATGCGCGTTAAGGAATGCATTATGTACGAAAGTAGGGGAGTTCCTGAACATAGTACAACCTCAATTGGCCAGTTTTTGCCTCTATGTACATCCAATTTACAAATACTATTTTTTATCACACTGAACCACAGGTTAAATGATATTTTTAGAGGTGTTCGGGCACCCAAAATTTTGGTCAATAAATCTAGCATCTAAAAATCTCGGAATGTCAGGAGAGTAATGTTTATGTCAGTTTTTTGATCGGGCATATCAAGAACTTGGGAAGTCTATAATACCATGTTAGCATTAACCTCTAATTCAAATTTAGGGAAAAAAAAAAGACTGATATTCATAGTTGAATTATTTCAATTCAACTAATATTTAACAAAGGTAAGTATTAATTTTATTAACTCGTAAATTATTATGTTCTTTCACAAAACTATAACCTTTCTCACAGGTTACAAGTCTACATAATAGCGAAATCAAGATTATTACGATTTAATTTTATCTGTCAATGCCAACAACATAACAAATTCAACATTTACACATTGAGAATTTTAGGCCCTATGCTTGCGAAAATTTAATTTAAATTAGTTTTCTTTACATTTCTTTAATTTATAATTGCTAAGCAGATTTGTTAGGATATAAATAGAAAAGTACGCATCAAATGAACATAAAATAGGAAACGGCCATTTTGCTTCAAGTAAACACGATTTTGATGTATGTATGTTCCAAGTTTCATGCATATTGTATCCTTTCAATTAACAAAAAATATTTGTAGTTATGTAGTTAATACATTATAAATTGTGCTATAAGTAAATAAATATTATTAAATAGTAAATACTAAAAAACCTCCAATTCAACTTAGTTTTCAAAATTCTTTTGTTATATTCTATATAGGCCTGTGACAAAGTTGTTTGCAAAATGAAATTACCGCCCGAATATGCCCATGTGAGAGAGTAAGTTTGTAATGCCCACCCCCCCTAGATATTTTACAGTAATATGTTACAATAATTGTTAATGACTAGTTTAGCAACGCTTTTTTGAATGAATTAATTTAAGAAATCCTTGTACTTCACTTTGCTGTATCTTCTTTTATCCATAACAAGAAGTTTCCACTAAACCATTCCTTGACGCATGTTTAGCACAGGGCTGGCAGCCATTTTTCTGCTCGTTTACTTTTATACAACAAATATTTTCTCATATATAGCTTTATTCAAGTTCATAGTCTAGCAATGAACTAGTAGCCCCAACTATTAGCTTCAATACGAAGTATTCAGACTGGCTAAAAGTACATTGGTTCATTGATAGATGGCGTTACAATAACTTATTGCAATGAAACATTGATTCTTGCCAGCATCAGGGAATGGGTTTAAAAGATGAATTACATATTTGCATCCAATGTCTCTTATGTCATTCATTCCTTTAACATGTTCCTATTATTCTTTGGATATTTCCTTTTTATCCCTTTTGTGTTATTTGGTGTTCTCTTTTATGAAGTTGTGTTGTGCTTATCACACTACCTCCTGATGTGTTCCGATAGAATTAAACTTGTGTCAGAGGATTGGGAAGTAACGATTGATTTTCTTTAAGATGGAGCCGTTATCTCTTTGTCAAGTTACATCAATGTAAAGCGTAAACTATTTTCTTGCTTTCATTATAAAATACATTTTGTTTTTGTTCCCTTTCGTGTATTTTTAATTCTTATCCATCTTTCCTGTGTCTTATGCTATAAACAACAAACTGTACTTATTACTAAAATATGTTTCCCCACTAATACAAGTCTATACAAATTATTCTAATGTCTGCATTAATCTGTGACTTGAAGCCAAGATCTTTAAATTTGAGGTTGAGATTAAAAAAAAATGCGATTCTTTTTTAATCACCTATATACTGTAGGATTTGAGTGTCTGATATCTAATTTATAAACATCTCCTTCAACTATAAAGATTGGGCCTGGTCCCATTGTATCCAAATATACTAAGTTGTACAGCACTAAATTATTACTAGACAAATGTAATCTTTCAAAATCTGTATAAACTTGCAACATTTTAATAACAATATGTTTATTTGAAGGAAAGTGATTAATATATTTCCACTCAAGCTAAATATAAAGGGTTCTCTCCTCCATCTCTCTCTCTCTCGCTATATTAAATAGTCCAACACACAGTTTATTCACAATAATTAACATTCATACACCTGCAATTTTTAAATATTGTCGAGTAAAAACTTCTCATACCACAGAAATTTGTTAATTTTAACAATTCACACTATATGATCCTAAACTTGTAAGCCTTACAAGACAAAACTATTGCATACTGCCGTACTTTCTGCTGGCGACCAAACATTCTCAGTCTCGACGTAGTCGGACGAGCGGTTGAACGTGTTTGAGACAGATTCTCTTAACCTCTCGTTGAAAGTCTTGTACTCCATGTCATTGGCCTGGCCAAAGTCAAAATTGGCCACTTCAACAGTGTACCTGTTTTCATGAGATAGAGATCAGTCAAATCTGAATCTTAGAAAACATGTCAAGGCAGGGATGTGGGGAAAGCGAGACAAGGTCAGTGTTTTGGCAGTTTTTGTGTCAAACTAAATCAAATATTGCCCCAGTAAAGACATCAAAGAACTTAATTTTCTTCACACGATGATATCAACAGTTGTTGATATCTGTTGAGGATGTCCTGGAATTTAATGACAACTTTTTATCTCTATTTTAAAAGGTTGTCACCTAATGTCGTTATGCTCAAGACAGATATTCAACAACTGTTTTTTCTTCCAGTGCCAGCTAACATGCTCCTTACAAACTTTATTTCCTCCACTTTCCTTGTCTCTCTTAGACGTAAGATACTAGTAAAGTAACTAAATGTTAATGTTCATTATAACATTCATACATTCAGTTCAGTGTTAAATTACTAAGGCAGGGTCTGATTGTTAAGTTTTTTTATTTTGTTGGAGCTTGAAGGGTACTTGCAGTTTCAAATTTTTTTTAAATATAGACCTATATATATTTTCTTTGAATCTCAGATCAGATATCTTCTCGACTCTCAAGGACTCTAGTATTTCATCCATACTAAAACAATTCTCTCAAATAATGAAATAATCAAATACTTGCCTGTTTTTGCTTTGAACATAGTAAGCTACTCCAAACACTATGAGAATGACAGCGACTATGCTACAGCTGACTGGGACTATTATCACGGACAACTGGGCCTGCTTTGTCACTGAAAAAAAAAAAAAAATGTCTTGTCAAAGATCTGAGATCTTAATGTCTCAAGTTCAGAACCCATTTTAGAGAAGCCAAGTATCGAAATAAAGTATTATTCAAATCGTTTCAAAATTGACAGAACCTCAGCCTTGGTAAATATTGGTACCAGGGAAAAAGAATGAATCACATATTAATGAGGTATTTTAGTAGTAAATCCTTTTAAATGAATGAAATCTACTTTCTTCTTAAATGTTTGGCAGAATTTTAATGTAACAATACCAAACAGACTGGTCTCAAAATAGTAACCTGAAGGAAGATAAAAAAAAACCTGTTGTGTGAGTTTGGTTGAGATCTGTTCATTAGTTCAAAAACTATGTGGGGGTTGGGGGAGGGTCAGGCAAAGACATACACACACAAAAACAAACATATTACTTAGAAAAGTGGTACAAAAAATGCTGAACAATTTAAAATATATATATATATATATTTTTAATTCCATAATTTTGAATCTAGAGAAAGTGTACTCGCATTTGCATGGAAAGAGATAGAGAAATATAATGTAAAATAATTTTGAAAAGACCACACCTGACCAGGATTTCAAGTCCCAATCTCCCCATCATAGGTGGTCCAGTCTATTGAACGAGTGATGCCTTAGACTATTTGACCACCGAAGTGGGCCCAACACATTTTAACACAATGGTAATACAACATCTTGTAATTATATAGCCTTTCCTCTTTCATATTATTCCAAATCTAAAGTTTCCACCCTTAGCGTCTCTCAAGTTAATGGACAATTGTTTAATATAGAACTTATAAATCCTTATGGTATTTGGTAAAATCTTCTCTACTGATTTAACAAGCCTGGACAGTCTTTTTTTTATAGTGTTGACAAGTCTCTGTGACGGTGTCATAAAATCTTAGCTTTTGATAATATGTTTAAACCCCTCCCTCTTCCTAGTCAAATGTCCACAACAAAGCACGCCGAGCTAAATATTCTGGCACGGTTGGTGTTTTTTTTATCTCAAACCTAGCGAAATATGTTGTAATCTCATGAAAATGGAAGATTCTAGATGCTTTCTTGTTTGATAATAACCACGAGAAAGTGCTCTTTTGACTTCACTTGGCCTACAACACCGCTGTAGGTAAGGTCCGCGGTACGCCAACATCTAGATTTCAAACTCTAAAGCTGCTGCATGTTGATAACTTTTTGTGCCAACTGTACAAATAGTGTGTAATTGTGTGTCATTTTATTATAACAAATCCAACATAATTATAGACCTGATATTTTCATGGCAAAGTGGACAACATTATAGTTAGATTCAATTATTATTAACCATGGTGACGGGAAGTCACAATTGGATCTCTTCCATGAAGCCAGAAAATTTATTTAATAAGTACATCTCATGTGCCACTGACAGCGGGGTGCAGTTCCGCATAACATAACAATCTTGATACATGTAGTTAGATAAAATGCTCCTGCATAAGCTTGGAGAGAGGATGGGAAAAACAAACAAACATCTCACCTAACAGAGTAGAACCTAAGCCTACACAATGCTGTCGATCCAGAATAGCGCAAGCACGACATCTTAGACCACATGCAGGTTGAAATACACTTTTAAAAATAAATTAGTTTTACCTTCGTAGATGTTGACAGTGACAGGAGTAATGGTCTTGCTGATGTCATTGTTGATGATGACGATAAGGGTGTAAGTGTCTGGGACCTGGAAGTAGTGGATGATGGGGAATTTCGGTTTGAGCAATGCCCTCCCATCGTTTTTACAAACCTCATTACCTGTGAAGAAAGTCACACTTTATTTACTTTACCATCACACCTTCGTTAGTGATAAAAATAATATCAGTTTCCTGACCAGGTCATGTGATCGACTGAATCTGACCTGTTCAGCAGTGCTGACTCAGTGCTGCATCGAGAAAGTGTTTATCCAACCATAATATGGGTTTCTGCCCTCTACATAACAGTTTGTGATAATGAATGGTGACAACAGATGGAAATTATCTTTGGTACTGGCATAGAAATTCAATGGGAAATATGTTTTTATTAAATTAAATATATATTCTTTGAAATGAAAAATGACACCTGGACACGAGAATAAAACCCGGGACTTTTGGACTAGTACGTCAAAGCTCTGTCACTGAGCTAGCCAGGATTTGTCCAGAGTAATTCTTCACTCATATTTTAAGGCAAAGTCTGTGATGGATGTGTGGATTAATCAGCTACTTGAGCGCGCGCACACACACACACACACACACACACTTGAGATTTTTTAGTCTAAAATTTTTTTTAGTTGAGATTGACAACTGATAAAAACTACTTGACCATCCTACACGAGACCGTTCCTCCTTGTATCGAGATGTCCCGACTTACCGGTGATGTTGTAAGTTCCTACCATCAGCTTGGTGCAGTACGTGAAGTTGGGTGAGCCAGTGAACGCCACCGTCAAGTTCAAAATGTCACCGTGCTTTAGCCAATTCGACCCTGTGATGTCCACTTGAGAAACAGGGGCTGTTAACACAAAGTTGCAGTCAACCACCAACACTTGAGGCTCGTTATGGCATTGAGAGAAATAAAGACTCTGACTCTAAAATAATTGAGCATATAATAAATGAGAATGTACTCTAATCAAATGCTCACATATGTTAGTAAATTAGCAGTCTTTTTTTAGCACCACGTTTTACTACTCATTCAGGTCGTACACATATTATGTATACTAATTATGCTAAAATGTTGGGGATGAGGAAGGTTAAATTTAGAGGAAGAGTGTACCCATATTGTGTGGAGGGAGATTGGATTTTTTTTAGAAATAAAACCCCACAAGTATACCTAACCAAGATTCAAACCCCAACCTCCCCTTCATTGGCAGTCCAGTCTAATTCAAGAGTGACGGCTCAGTCCATTGGGCCACCGAGGCGAATATCGTCGGTCTTGGCATGGTTGTAAGTTTTAATAGGGCAGTAAAGAGAGTTGCCATTGTTTTCGTAATACAACATTTCCTGCATTTTCCCAACTCTCGTGGTCTTCTAGATCTGCAGTAGTTTTGTTTGGCCTAACACCAAGGGGGGGGGGGGGGGGGCGTCTCCCAGGAATAAGTCTTCATAACTTGTTTGGGGACTAACTATCAAAACTAAAATAAACATATTTAAAAATAATGTCACTTTACTGTTGGAAACTTAGAGCTTTGGTTGAGAGTTCTGATTCCCTAAGTTTAGATTTTAATTTTAATTATTATTTTTTAGGTATTTAAAGTGCACTTTTTCAACTGACTGATTTTATCAGTATATGAGAATTTCTATGAACGAGAGTAAAAGGCCTACCCATTTTGTCGGTAAAGGTATTTTCATATATCTTCCAGGGATATTTTACATGCCATAATCAACATGGAATCGACAGCTTCACTCCACCTTCAAAGGAAGTTGTGATATGGTTTTTAATTTCTCAAGAAAAATTCGCCGACCTCAGTTGGGTTAGAACTCACGGACATCAGGTCCTGAGGTGAGCACTTCACCCCAAGACCACCGAGGTCGACAACTTCCTTTCCTACCACTTGCATTACATTAGTTACAATACATTTACATACAATGTAAGGTAAGAGACGTTAGTTCAGCCATGAGCTCTGGTTGAGCAGAACAGTTGAGCGCAGGGTTACTTTCCGGCTGATATTGAGGAGTACTAAGAAATGGTGTCCTGCAGCAGCGATTACCATTATTTATGTGAAGCACAAACTCAAATTTTGCTCAAGATGGTTAATGATCAAACAGTAACTGGCATGAACACATGGTGGTTTTACTGTCTGTACATTGTGATGTGGAAAGCAACACAACAAAACTACCACAATATCCTTTTCCAGAACGGCATATCCACAAAATAATAACTTAGGTACGCGCGATGCCACAGGATTCGATTTGGACAAGGCAACAGACCTGCCAAAAGACAGAAAACCTAATAGTAAAAATTATAAATGTATTTATGATTCGACTGACTCACCCTTGACCTCCAGATGTCTGTGGAAGTATCCGTACGTCTTCTTTGGGTCGGGCGAGATCACGGAAGAGTTGAGGCACACAAAAGGGAGGTCTATCGTAGTGTTGGGCTCCGACACGTTGATCAACACCGCAGTGGTGTTCACCGTTGGCGCGAGGTTAACATCATTGCTCAACTCACTGGAGGAGTTATGAGGTTGCGAGGGCAGGACGGTTGTGGTGGGAGGTGTCGTGGTCCGTGGAGTAGGGGTGGTGGTTGTGTTACCTCCTGGACCTTGGGTCGTCGGTTTATTGGTGGTTGTGGTAGAGGTTGTGGTGGTGGTCGGGGTGGTGGGTACGGGAGTGGTAGTGGGGGGCTCATAGTAAGCGACTACCAAAGCCTCCACATTGTGCTCTTTCCCCGCATCCGTGTAGTTGAACTTAAGTGAATAGTCAGAGGTGGATCCGTAGTACACGCAGTCGACGAACCAGTATGTGAGTATGCTGGTCGAGTTGGCGGCAAGATACTCGTAGTCGGGCTTTGTTAGCTGGACTTGATGAGTCACCTGCCGAGAGTTTGAGATAAACTTGCCGGTCACTGAGCGATCCGACTGGATCAGCGCGATTTGACCATTGAGCATAGCTAAGGGGGAAAAAATAACTCCATTAAGGTCATGTGCCGATGAAGCATCTCTGAGAACGAGTAACAGCTAATATTATAATGTATTGTGAGGCGAGGGGTAGAGGGAAAAGGTGTGAAGGTGGCCAAGGTTAGCTCTTACCTTTTTTTTGTAAATAACGTCAGAAGTAAACTGAATGTTACTATAATGAATGCATTATACCAAAATACAAAAGTTCTAGCTATTGTTCTATTTGTATTTAAAAGCTCTCTCAAGTCTAAGGTGGCTGCGTTATCTGATAGCTCACAATTTTTTTAACGCAGCATTTTACTAACAAGAACGGTTATATTAATAAGTATTGTACCCACATTTACATGGAGGGAAAGTGAAAAACAATTTTGGAAATCCACCTTCACTACATCCGACCGAGATTAGAACCTCGATCTCCCCGTCATCAGCGGTCTAGTCTACTGCGAGAATAGCGTGTTAAACCATGCAGCCACCGATGTGAGTGCGATATTAATTGATTATTCTTATGTAGCCGACGATTTCCCCACATCCATCACAAACTTTTCCTTGAAACTTGAGTGAGGAATGACCTAGGGCACAAGTCGACTCCTGGATAGCTCAGTGGTTAGAGCATTGGCGTACTAAGCCAGAGTTCCCAAGCTCAATTCTCATGTCCAGGTGCCATTTTTAAATTTAAACAATATAAAACTACTAAGTCGAACACATGTTCAGACTTCCTTCCGCATTCCTCACGAAGGCAACACACCCCACTTAACTGTTCTATGGTGTATCATAAGTAATGAGATCGCTTGATCCATTAATGTACGTGCATGTAGTGTAACACACGTGAGGCCTGAAACCCTTGGCGATTATCCAACACTGGTTGTCCGGACAATACGGATCATAAAAGAATAACTAAAATCTGCAAAATCCGCTACAAAAAATTGTTTGTTTCATCTAAATGCCACCAAGAGCAACATGAGTCACTTGTTTGACAAGGGAAACTAATTTAATAATAATAATAATAATAATAATAATAATAATGATGACGACGACTATGGGTTTTAAATACTTTGTGTTTTAAAGTTTAATATTCATACCAATGTAATTCTGTTTACCAAATGTTCCGATCATTGTATCAAGAAGCTTTGAATGCGTGTGATCAGGATGGTCTTGTAATTTCCAATGCATTCATAGGGTGTTTTTAATATGAATGAAACCTCGACTAATCTAACGAACATTGAGTTGGGTTGGTTCTGTTAACATTTAATTTTTATTTAGTTTATTCATGATCTCTCTCATTCGGTGAGTATTTAAATATTGTAATATGATTGGTTATGTTCAAGATATTTTAAAGAACTTTCTGTCATTTATAAATCTAAACTGATAGGTAGGTTAGTGAATATTATTGCAGTAAGATTTGTTATGTTTAAGATATTTTAAAGAATTTTCGGCATTTATAAATCTAAATGAAGAGGTTTGTTAATGAATATTATGTCTTTAACTGTTTTAATTGGGGAAGACAATCCCACAATGCTATATGGGACGCGTACAAAATTTGTTTTAAAAGAAAGGCTATTTAATCAATTCAGTGTACCTAGTGAAAATTCATATAAATCCCAATTACATAATCGATACCTAAGACAAGAAACATTAATATTGGAGGGGAACATATTTAGAAAGTCCTAAGAGCATTAATTTTGTGAACCTACCAAGGTATTATCAACATATCATCAATTTCGGTAAGCAATTTTATTTTGCTTATCTTCAACAATTATGGCAGAATCCAAACAACAATTTCTTATTTTAAAAATTATTAACTTTTGTGAGGAGAGGATTAATTCACATTTATTTGTAATAAGAGAACTATTCTTGGTGATCATTTCTTCATTACTGAAAGGAGTACATTGGTATCTAAAGGGCTAACTATCCAACATTTAACAAACTTTCTATAAAGGGAATCTATACTGATTTTTATAAGCGTCCTTTCTGGCCCCGTCTTGAAGACTGTAAATGAAGCTATCTAAATATTACTTAGCTTATTTTACAAAGACATTAAATACATTAAATTAATAATCCTTTGTACAATTAATGGAAAAATGAAACCATGATGTTTGCTGATAACATGATGGTATGGGGGGAGAAGGAAGAGGAAGTGAAGGAGAGTGGAATAAAATTTAGCACAGCCAAGTGTGAAGTTATGGTAATGACAAGGAAGAGGATAAGACCTAATAAAGCTGTAAGGTTGGATGGAGAAGAACTGAGAAAAAGGTCAAAATGTTACTTATCTTGGAAGCAAGAGTGAGGCGATAGGTGGAAGAAGAGAGCATGTAGAGTTGTTCTCTAGATGTGTAAGAGACCTGCTATAGAGAAGAGAAGTGTCCTTGAAGTGTAAGGAAGTGTTGTACAGATTGTACAGTGTTGTACCCATTGTCACACACGCAGCAAAAACATGGACAGTGAATGTAAGAGAGACTAGGAAAGTGGGGGTCATGGGAACGAAGTTTGTGAGGAGCATGTTAGCTGTCACGAGGAGAAACAAGATTAGGAATGAAGTTATCTGGGAAAGAGTAGTACAGGGAGTATATGAGATAGTAGAGGAAGGAAGATTGAGATGGTATGGGCATGTAATGAGGATGTTGGAGTACATGAGATAGTAGAGGAAGCAAGACTGAGATGGTATGGGCATGTAATGAGGATGTTGGAGTACATGAGATAGTAAGGAAGCAAGATTGAGATGGTATGGACATGTAATGAGGATGTTGGAGTATATGAGATAGTAGAGGAAGTAAGACTGAGATGGTATGGGCATGTAATGAGGATGTTGGAGTACATGAGATAGTAGAGGAAGCAAGACTGAGATGGTATGGGCATGTAATGAGGATGTTGGAGTACATGAGATAGTAGAGGAAGCAAGATTGAGATGGTATGGGCATGTAATGAGGATGTTGGAGTACATGAGATAGTAGAGGAAGCAAGACTGAGATGGTATGGGCATGTAATGAGGATGTTGGAGTACATGAGATAGTAGAGGAAGCAAGAATGAGTTGGTATGGACATGTAATGAGGATGTTGGAGTACATGAGATAGTAGAGGAGGGTGAGAAGGTATGGGCATGTAATGAGGATGTTGGAGTTCATGAGATAGTAGAGGAAGCAAGGGTGAGATGGTATGGACATGTAATGAGGATGTTGGAGTACATGAGATAGTAGAGGAAGCAAGAATGAGTTGGTATGGACATGTAATGAGGATGTTGGAGTACATGAGATAGTAGAGAAAGCAAGACTGAGATGGTATGGTCATGTAATGAGGATGTTGGAGTACATGAGATAGTAGAGGAAGCAAGACTGAGATGGTATGGGCATGTAATGAGGATGTTGGAGTACATGAGATAGTAGAGGAAGCAAGAATGAGTTGGTATGGACATGTAATGAGGATGTTGGAGTACATGAGATAGTAGAGAAAGCAAGACTGAGATGGTATGGTCATGTAATGAGGATGTTGGAGTACATGAGATAGTAGAGGAAGCAAGACTGAGATGGTATGGGCATGTAATGAGGATGTTGGAGTACATGAGATAGTAGAGGAAGCAAGACTGAGATGGTATGGTCATGTAATGAGGATGTTGGAGTACATGAGATAGTAGAGGAAGCAAGACTGAGATGGTATGGGCATGTAATGAGGATGTTGGAGTACATGAGATAGTAGAGGAAGCAAGAATGAGTTGGTATGGACATGTAATGAGGATGTTGGAGTACATGAGATAGTAGAGGAGGGTGAGAAGGTATGGGCATGTAATGAGGATGTTGGAGTTCATGAGATAGTAGAGGAAGCAAGGGTGAGATGGTATGGACATGTAATGAGGATGGAAAAAGACCGCTGGAGAGGCCAAGAAAGAGATGAGAGGAGCGGATAACAGAAAGTGTTCAAGTAAGAGGAGAAGAATGGAAGAAATTAAAGGAGGAAGAAAGGTGCAAGTCTAGAGGAATATGGAGGCCTTTTACTAAACTGACCCAGCCAAAGGCTGGAGACAGGTGATGATGATGATGATGACGAGGTACAATTAATGATTAACTATCCACTTGGAATTAGTCAAAATTTTATTTAAATATGACAAATCATATATATGTTTGAACCATTGTTTAGTTTATAAGAGGGTACATTTCAATGTTTTGTTCACTGTATTTAAATGTTATTTTGTGTCATATTTTACTGTATTCAAATGAGACTACCAAATAGTCTATTATGTTCCATAAGATAATTACACTGGCACAATAAACTAAAATATTGAATTTCACAGAAGGTAACAATATTTATTAAATTTACTAGTAACTGGTAGTTTGTATACCTGTGTTACCTTACACTTATATATATATCCTATAACATTTGATGGTATCAGGGTTAGTGATCGTGACCGACATCCCGAAGTAAGGTAACCCCTTTAAACAATGTCCCACTCAATTAAAAATGTAATTTCTGTACGTCCTTACATCGGTTCACTCTAGTTAAAGGTGAGGGTGTAGGGCGGGGTTTTTAACAGTAGACGCACGATGGTGCAGATAATAATTTTTTCCAAAATTAAAATTCAGATTCGGATTCAATCTATACCTATATAACACCATCGATTTTTTGCTCGCTAAGGACATTATAGCGTTTTCATTTGGTATTTAAGAAAGAAAATCACCAGTGCATGGTTCAGTTTTATTTGTTAAGATATATTGAAATTTGTTGTCACTTCTATTTAACTCACAGTCATAACATACCAAGAGAATTCCAAAATACCCATAGTAAATAGTAAACTATTTTATAGTAGGCATACTAATGTTAAGGTCAAATTATTGCAAAAAAGAACAACATATCTGATGACCACATGTTTTAATTATTTAAAAACCCTTTGTATTTTCTGGTTTTTGCTAAACTGATTTTTTTGTGGTAATATTGTACAATACATTGTAGTTATGGCTTGCAGGCAGTGTCACTATACAATACCTTGTAATGTTAACTTGCAGGTAGTGTCACTATACAATACCTTGTAATGTTGGCTTGCAGGTAGTGTCACTATACAATACCTTGTAATGTTATTATTAGCACTATTATTAGCACTGCGTCTTACTACCCATTCGGGTTATACGCACTTACGCTAATGTGTAATGGTAGGGTGATTGTGAGATGAAATGAAGGACCTACAGTTTAACATGGAATCCGGAGGCCTGGCATTCCCCACATTCACAAGATGTCTTGTCAGAGGTGAAGGAAGGGTTTGGTAATCAGATAAATCTGTGCCGGAACCGAGGATTGAACCCCGGCCGCCAGCACAGAAGTCTGACACCTTACCCCTAGACCACCAGGTCACCTACCTTGTAATGTTGGCTTGCAGGTAGTGTCACTATACAATACCTTGTAATGTTGGCTAGATAGTTTTTATAATTGTCAGTAAGCCTATGTAAATAAATATATGTGCTTAGTGTTCCTTTCACCTGTGACATTGAATATAATTCGCTGACTGCTGATGGGCCAAAAGAATATGGTAGATTTGTCCACACTGACTTCAACCTCATAAGGCCCCGGGTCGTAATGGCTGGCCGGATATGAGACAGTCCAATGGGCGGCCGTCTCTGGTCCTTCACTCTAGTGACGAAAAATAAGTGATTGGCATGATTAATGAACATGTGTTTCGAGAAAAGCATCATGTTAACCAATTAGGAGTGTTAACCGATCTCAGTTTCATAAACATGAAGAATATTTATTGTGATGTTTTTTATAGCATTGCTAATGTACTAATTACATTAATGGTTTTAGGAAGTAGTGAGGTTATATTTTGAGGAAATGTACCTGCATTTGTGTGGAGGGAAAGTGGCAAACTATTTTCGGAAAAACCACCCTCAGTACACCTGACCGAGATTTGAACCTTGATCTCCCAGTCAACAGCGGTCAAATCTACTGCGAGAGTAGACCATGTGGCCATTGAAGGGGTTATTTTATGATTGCAGGTATTTATATATTTATTATTGAATATCTAGTATGAACTTTTGTAATGAATTATTATATCAACACACAACTTTCAAAATACAAGTTGATCTCGCTAACCTCGCTTATGTGTCTGGGTATAGCATTATCTTGCCAACGGAATCTGAACGTCCCAGACGGTGGCTCCCCGTATGCGTTGAATAGTTCTGCCTTGAAAGTTATGTTAGCGCCTCGCACCACTGGGCCATTGTGCGAAAGTGTCACAAAGTAGGACTCCACTAAATAGCAAATAAAACAGGTAAGTGGAAATTGTGTTGTCTCAACATTTATATTATTGTCAACATGATTAAGCCTACATCATTTTTACACTAGTATGGGTCTCTGAATTTTAACTTTTTTTGCATTGCATCTTACTACCCATTTGGGTTATAAGTTTGTATGTATTATTATTATTATTAGCACCGCGTCTTACTACCCATTCGGGTTATACGCACTTACGCTAATGTGTAATGGTAGGGTGATTGTGAGATGAAATGAAGGACCTACAGTTTAACGTGGAATCCGAACCACGGTGGAGGCCTGGCATTCCCCACATTCACAAGATGTCTTGTCAGAGGTGAAGGAAGGGTTCGGTAAAAGTTTGTATGTAAAGGTAATAATTAGGCTGATGGTTTTATGGATGAGGAAGGTTATATTTATATTAAATGTACCAGCATTATCGTGGAAAGTGGAAAACTCATTTGGAAAAAAATCACTTACACTACAGTCTAGTCTACTGCGAGAGTAGCTCAAATGTTTTCATATAAAAGTCTAATTATGTGAACAATTTAAGTTACTTGTAAGAGAAAAAAAATAAACCTTGGTGGTTCAACTCACCGTAATTAAATAATACAAGAGTTCCGAAAATAACAGCTAAACGATTATTTGCCATCGTGAACAAACTCAGCTCTGTTTTCACTCAGAAGTATTGTATGTATGGTATACATTTATCTATAAAAGTTAAACCCGGATTAGCTGTATCATAATAAAATAATAATATACTGGCATGAGCATGAACGCTAGAACAATATTTCCCTTTTCAGGTGCCCAGCCTTTAACTTGAGATGTCAGATAGCTAAATGATTTCATTAAATTAATATAATTACACTAGTATAATAATATAAGCATTATAGAACCAAAACTCATTTTTGAATACGATTTTATAAAATTGATATTAGTACAAGGAAAATACCTAAAATAAATCACTTATATAATAGATGAGTCTACTATTGTTGAAAGAAAACTTATAAAATTAATGTTGGACAGCCTGTAAGATTTGTTTTATTTTCAATTTCAATGATCAAAATGTCAGTTTTTTCATCAAAACATTAACAGCTTTGATAAATGAGACGGGTTTAGGTTGTTTCATCTAAACATATTGTATTAAATGGTGCTACGAATCAGTTCGTGCCAGGATCTTGCGAAAGAAAGCAAAGAACTACCATTGAGACCATGTCATCGGTATTAGAAAACGCATATTTGCGCCACAGATTGAGACAAATGGATCAACTTTATCCCGAACCTACTACCACTTTCGCCCACTGCGATTGTACTTCCTATTCATATTTCGCTCTTTCATTGGTTTTATTCGTAGTAGGAACACTAATAACAGTCCTCGCATTAGGGGATGGGAACTATATATTTTCTAATTTGGGACATATGTGGCTGGTTGGACCCATATTTATATGTTCTGGACTGATGATTGCTGTAAAGAGTGTTTTGTACCTCAGAAGAAAAAGTGTCATTCAGATGTTACTTAGGCAGAGGGCACTTTTACGGGTATACACTTTAAAAAAAGTTCTGTGTTAATGCTTTGTAAATGTGTGTGTATGTGTATATATAAAAATATATACACACCCACACTGCTTAGTATAGTGTGTGTGTAGCACAAAATTTGATAAATCAAATATATGAAAAGGTCTAAACCTAGGCTGTATCCAAATTCTCTTCTTATGCGCTGTCACATTGGGATGTATGGTACCCTTGTCAGCTACATTGGTAATCACGCAAGCGACCTGGATCTGTCCGAATTGTCACCATGGGTATCGATGCCTCTCACACACCCTCAAGTCCAAGGACAGAAGCAATATGTCCTTGGTGCAGTATTTGACCTTTAACTGTTATATTATTCTATTTTCGTCTGCTAGAACCCCCCATTTTAAACTACATGGTTTGCTAAAGCAGACACGTTTTCATAATATTAAGAAGTGGTTATTTCAAAAAGTTTACTAGGCCTAATCAATCTAACAATGCCTAACATTTATTATCATCAAAAGTAGCAAATTGTGTATTGGCATGCTTTAATTTTTGTAAAACAATAAGTAAAAACTTGACACAAACAATAAAATAGTCCAGATTCTAAACACTGTCACATGCTATTTATTCTCATAGGCTCTCTAGTTGGACCCTTGAGTTTTAGACTTAATGCAGTCTCGATGATTTTACACTTCTTGCGCTGTTCATAGCGAAGACTGCATCAAACTATTTGAACAGCAACCTTATTTAAAATGGTGGAAAACATAAGTCGGTGCTCTATCAGACGAAATGATAATACTAACATAATTGCCAGTCAAACACCGCATCCGCCAGAACAGCGCTGGTAGCCTTCGTATCCATGGTGACCAAGACCTCGAGCAGGGCTCAAGAAGACTGCATAAGTATCCTTTGGGACTATTTGGACAGATCTACACTTGGTCACGGGATTGCCAATGCAGCTATCAAGGGTACAAGTCAAGGCGACACCGCATAAATAGACTATTTGGATACAGCTATAAGGTATGATTGATGGCCTTTGACGTTGTTTCCAAGATCATTGGTAAGTAGTAGCACCGTGGTGCCAAGGATGTAGCAAGGCTTGTTGCCGTTCAAATTGGCTGATGCACTCTTCAACAGTAATTGTGTGATGAGTGTGAATTCCTCAAGTCTATAATTCAAGGATCCTCCCAATGAGCCTCGAGACTATTCGAATACAGCCCTAGACTGTGAAGTCTATGAAGGCTCTTCATAGACCATATGAAGTTAAATAAACCTCTAACTCTTCTTAGTTAAAACTAGAACCCATTAAAACGAAATAAACAACCAATTAGGCCTACTCAAATCAAAATTAATTGGATTCACCACACTTATTTTAAAACAAAATCATAAATTGTATCAAAGGCATCTTTCTGTCGCATAAATGAATCATAGAAATATATAATTTATATACTTGAAATAGTAATTTATAAATCTATTTACCAAATACAATAAACCATATTTGATGAAGGTATATTAAGCTATATGAGTTCACATTGCTACAATGTGTGCTCCCCATCTACAAGGCACTCATGAGTGTGTCGGATTTCCATGGCGTGGTGGGTGTTGCCAGGAAGGTACTCCCACCATGCTACAAGGAGGCCATGGTCGCCATCGGAGATGAGGAGATGAGAAGCTTCAAGTGGTTAAACAGTTTATTTCTGAAGTGGTTGCTCATATGAAGCATTATACTGAATTTTTTTTATTAGTATGGTCACATCAAGGTTCACTACAGTGTTGAAGTCACATTTAGGCCGGTCTTGTGACTCCTGGATAGATATTAATCTGGCAGTTAAACATTTTTATTTGGTCGATAAGTTAAAAGTGCGTTTTATGACTGCCAGATAGTATTTATCTGTCAGATAAAATGTATTTATCCATCACATTTTTATCGGGAGGTTTTAGTACCTTATAACTTTTATCTGAAAGTTGAAATTGGCGTTGCCATAGTGGTGCGTTGTTTTTCATGAGGTTTCACCTATTAAAATCTGTTATTAGGTTAAAATCTTGCTTCCTGTGTTTAGTGAGCACAGACTCAGGTTCTAACTATATATAAAGTTAGAACATTTAATTCACATTTTTACAAAAACTAACAAGCTATTTCTAGAGTTATATTTATATAAGAAAAGATGATCAAAATGTGAGTAAAATAAATTAAATTTTATAAACGTTGTACCCAACTATTGCCCACCTTTTGGCAGACACCGAAATTAGTACTTTCAAGACAACTTAGCTTCTGCGCCCATGTGACGCCATCTGTTTCCTCGCACTCGTTTAGCCACCATTATTTAACAAATGTTGAGTGTTGTCACCACTCGCTAGATTGCAGCGGTAGCATCAGGGCTTATACGCATGCGCGCACCAGTAAAAACAGTACCAACCTTGCGTGTTCTGCATCCTACAGATAGCTATCCGGCAGATGAATTCAGTTCATAATACGCGTGAAACATTAAAGTGGCTGATAACCTTTATCTGGTCGCTAACTTTAACCTCCCGGTAGCAATATTTATCCGGCAGTCATCAGACCGGCCCTTAATAGTCTATAAGAAATGTATGAGCTTTAGAAACAGGACTGTGGAGTCTGAGTCTGAAGCAATTTTGGGTGGCTAGAGTTGATAAAAAATGTACTATTCTACGACTCCGGCTTCAAAATAAGAACTTATAATATCAAAACATACATAATTTAATTTACACTTCTTTTTATTCTGTAAGAACAATATTTGTAATTTGGATCGACAAATTTATTCACATATAAATTCACAATGTCAAAGAAGCTTCCCATGAAGTCATCTGTATTGAAGAATTTTATTGCAGTAAATTTTTGATAAGTAATTAAAATTTACTATAACTTAGCCATTTCTGAAAGGGCTGGAGTCGAAGGCTTGTTTTAACCGCTTCCACAGCCCATGATTAGGAAGGCGAGGGAGGAGAAAACAACCACATATAGAAAACAAACTAAAGCAGCGTTTTTATTAAACTTGTGTGCCGCGACACATTGGTGTGCCACTAAGGGTCAACAGGTGTGTCGCGGGAGTTTAGGAAGAGATAAAAAATTAGTGAGAAAAAGATTTGAGGGACAGAAATAAATGTTTTTAAATCCATGATCAAATTAAAAAAAACACAACCTATAAGAATTTTAGCAATTTAACTTTAAACACAATCTTACTACGTGTTTTTTTTAATGACTAAGCCTACATATATCTCCTCGAAAAACTGATGGCATGAATTAACAATTTTAGCTCCTTATTCAGTGTGTTGTGAGTTGAAAAAGGTTTAAAATAACTGAACTACAGTGTACCAAGACAAGATTTGAGCTTCGACTCCCCCATTATAGGTCATCTAGTCTTGCACAACTACCTGTTCTGCTCAAAATTATTCAATGATCTAAATCGTGGATAAGGAATGTCACGTCTTTGTCATCTTTTGTTGGTAGTTATAGCCTCCATTCATGGTAACTTTGTCCTTTTAAAGATGATCCGTACTCATCTGCCTCGAAAAGATATACTGTCACGTTGACAAGCGATATAAACTGACCTTAGCTATAAAATACTCATAACACATTTACAAGGTGTATGAATAAACTTTGAATAACTTATGAACTGTCAACGAAGGCCAAAGTTGCTGTAACTCCACTATATTAAGGAAGTGACGACTCTTATTACAGGTTTGTGGGGTTGGTACGCCATGCCTTCAACTTCGGCTCTATTTTTCTACTGTCCAACTCAGACTCCTTAATAAAGGGCTAAAGTATATTAATTTCTAATAACAAATTTACGGCAGTAAAATGATCTAATATAGAATACTTCATGGGAAGCTTCTTTGGGATTGTGAATTTATATTTGAATAAATTTGTCAGTTAAAATTATAATAATATAAATTCTAAAAAAAAAAAATAGTATACTATTAACATTATATGCCTACCATATATAATGTTATAATATTATAATTTTTAATTTTGAAGTCAGAATCAGACTAGGGACATTTTAAACCGACTCCACTACCCAAAATTTCTTTTGACTCCATGACTCCGTCTCCACAGTCCTGTTTGAGTGTCCCAAGTGAGATAATTATGTTTGATGCATAAGCTCGATAAAATCACTCAGGGGCTCCAGGAACTGGCCCAACAGTCTCGAAGCCAGCAGACTGGATGCATCATGCGTAACCCCAGTACTGCCACTCTGCCCCCCACATACGAGGCCCTCATGGGAGCGTCGGGCTCTCGTGGGGCGGGAGGCGGTGCCGGTGAGGTTCCCCCGCCTTCCTACGAAGAGGCCATGTTTCTCATCGGGGACGATAAGCTCCAAGTGGTCTTGGAAGACTCTAAATATACCGCAAGGTTAGTCATTGTTCAAAGATGGTGATGGCAACCGCTGATATCCGCATCAAAAACAGTGTTCTCCTCAGAAATATTTCCCAGCCACACAGGAGCACCGGGATACTTCGCAATATTTGATGATTTGTGTAACAAACGTTGATTTTAGTCGGTAAAATCAGCCGGGCCCAGTCATAGGGCCCTGAGGAGAACACTGGGGAATATGCGGATAGCCCAGATGGTTAGTATTACATGACATGCAGAATAAAATATTACTGACTGATAAATTTAGACATAATTTTTGGAGTTGCACATTGGCAAAATTGCATGAATGAAATCCTATGAGCGTAACACTGGTAAATGCTACCTGTTCGGGCTGCACAAATATGTACTACACTAATTTGTTGGGGATTCAAACTTTGATCTTCCTTTCATCGGTAGTCCAGTCTACTGCTAGAGCAATGCCTTAGATCATTTGACCACCGAAGTGGGTCGGTATCTAAATCCTAGTACACACTAGGAAATATTTTCCTGGAAACACTGTTTACTAACATGTTGCCCTTGTTTCGAAAACAGTTGTTCAACATTTCTCATACTCCCTTTGTGTTTCACACCTACGAAAACATGTTTCCCATGATCCATTTCAAATGGGTTACAAGAAATAACGTTTGCTAGTCTGGATGTTTTGGCCAACATTTCTGACAAGCAATGTGGGCTAGTAGGTGAGATTGCTGAGCTAAATCGTGTGTTTCTTTTCATCTGTAGGAGACATGCAGGTGAAGTTCCTAAAACTACTGTCGTCCTCGAGCTTCAGTCCCATAAAAAGCTTATTTGCATGGTACAAACCATTTTAAAGCAATTTATGAACCCACCATTGTTTTCTTCTTCTCTCTCTTCTTGAACAGCTCATAACTAAATATTAAACACAGGTCATAGTAGCATCCTCCTCAACTGGACTCTGTATGGGAAGCAACTGTTTCATCATTGTAGTCTGGACGCGAAACAATGTTTCTTTGATGTTTGCCAACAATCTGTTTCCCATGTTGGTCAACAATTGTGGAACACTTGTGGAACAGTTAGTTGGCCAACAATATTTCCAAGCGTGTACTAAGCTTTATACACTCGCGTTAAAACACATACAAAAAGTGTTAAAACCTTACCCTAAGTTGTGTGCATTTAAGATACTTTCTGGCCTTAAGTGTACATTGAATATTTATATATGTGTGTATTTTATATTTCTAAAATCACTAAAGAAATTACTCTAGAATACTAGCCTATAGCTTAACAACTTTGTCTTGTGCTGCTTGTAAGCAGTTATATAAATATTACTAACTCTAGCAAATTTTTATCTTTTTATTGTGTTTCCTTTTGTTTATCTATGTTCATATTTTTATTACAATATCATTGTGTAATTCGGGATTTGACTGAATTTCAAATTTCCTCTCCATTTCCGCCCCCCCCCCCCCCCATTTTTCCCCATTCCAAGTTTTATAAATCGCTAATTTTGATAGTTGTATATTTATTATTGTTATGGAGACACCAACACATCAAACTAGTATGTCTCCTCAATTTATCAGCGGGATAAGTTTTAAGGTGTGCAAAGCTATCAAAAGTCAAAGACAAGGTTCACATTGACTTTGTTTTGACTTCAACACTTAACAGCTACTAAACAATATTTTTTTAACACCGATTAGGGACCTTTCTCGGTGGCCGCACGGTCTAATGCGCCACTCTCACAGTAGACTAGACTGCCGATGATGGGGAGATCGAGGTTTGAAGCCTACTGAGGGTGGTTTTTCCAAAAAAAGTTCTCCACTCTCCCTCCACACAAATTTGGATACATTTCCTCTAAATATAAACTTCCCAATTCCTACAACCATTAGTATAACTAGTACATAATTCAGAAATGTCAGCATAAAATAATATAATTTGCTTTGTTTTTTCCTCTAAGCCTTTCTCCTCACCTGGATGCACTTCATCACCATCCTCATGCACAGTTTCCTGCCATGGCACGGCTGTGTTGAACATAAACTTCTTCAATTACTCATGTCCTTGCACCATTCATTATTATCCCTCCACTCCCTTCAGACATCTGACTCGGGTCTTCCTCTTGACCTCCCGCAAAAAAAAAAACCTTCCATTTCTAGCATCCTCCTTGGAATCATCTCCTCTTCTGTCTTCCACACATATCCATACCACCTCAATCTCTCCTTCTCTATCCTATCCTGCAGGGGTTCCTCCTCTACTCTCTCTCTCTCACAACCTTTCATTCCTCACCCAGTTCATCCTTCACTCTCTCTCTCTCTCTCTCACAACCTTTCATTCCTCACCCAGTTCCTCCTTCACTCTCTCTCTCTCTCTCTCTCACAACCTTTTATTCCTCACCCAGTTCCTCCTTCACTCTCTCTCTCTCTCTCTTTCTCTCACAACCTTTCATTCCTCACCCAGTTCATCCTTCACTCTCTCTCTCTCACAACCTTTCATTCCTCACCCAGTTCCTCCTTCACTCTCTCTCTCACAACCTTTCATTCCTCACCCAGTTCCTCCTTCACTCTCTCTCTCTCTCACACAACCTTTCATTCCTCACCCAGTTCCTCCTTCACTCTCTCCCCTCTCTCTCTCTCTCTCACAACCTTTCATTCCTCACCCAGTTCCTCCTTGGCACTCCCAGCCTAATCCTCAGAAGTTTCATTTCGCACTTAATGAATAGTTTAAAAATGGAAATTACTGCTAGTCACTAGTGGATAGCGAAAGTCTATTTATTACCTTTGACTTGCCTTTGAATGTTTCCAGCTTCACTTCTACTTCAATTCACTTTTAAAAAGAAACCTATGTATTTGTACTCGACGCATTTATTATTTTATTGTGATGTTTTTTAATAACCTTAGTCGTGTAAACATCATGAAACAAATTGAAATTGGTATTTAATTGACAGCAGGTACATACAATTTATTAAATGAACGCCATTGGGTGCTTTCAGCTCGGATGACGAACTGAGCAAAGAGCTGTGTGCTGGCGCAACCGGTCGTAAACCACAACAAGGCAGCACAGCGGATTGAAATTTGCCGACACCCGCAACTCTGATGATTGTATTGTGTATGTCGATAAAATACTATCTATTGGTAACACTCCTTTTTTGTGAAAAGAAATCGCGTTCTTAACATTTATTTTATTTGTGTTCACTATCTGATGTTAAGAATATTAACGATTTCTCTCCATTTAGAAACTCTTTTTTAAGATATATATTAAAACTAGAGTATTAAAATAAGTATTTTTGAAGAAGCTTTTAGGGTGTAGTCTAGTGTAGTATTATATACACTAACATATTTCAACTAAACTCATTTTAAACTTAGAACCCCTTCAGGTATTTTGAGATCTAGGTATTTACAAGTTCTTCGGTTTGTATTATTTTTATAAGCGTGTATTAACAATTTAAGTCTGCATTATAATGAAACGAAAAAGCTTTGCTTATTACTTTATGTTATTTGTAATGATGAAAAATCACATTCACATGATTTTTTTCAGCAGTGTATGGAAAACAAAAATATGTTTTTATTAGGTTATTTAAACATAGTTTTTGATAGAGTTACTCTTGAAAATTAAAAAACCCTTTGGTTTTTTAAAATTTCTCAGTTTGACATACGAGGGGTGTTCAAAAAGAAACCAAACTTTTGCTATAACATCTTTATTTCTCATTGTACAACATGAATTTTGCACTGACACGACGCATCTCAAGTTTGTCATTCAAAATTTGACGGCATGATCCTACGCTGATGCCCACTTCATCAGCAACTTCTCGAACAGTCGAAACGACGATTTCCACGAATGACAGAACAAACTCTCTCTTGACATGGTCATCATCTGTTAATGTGGAAGGTCATCCAGGCATGGGATCATAACCGACCGACATTCTGCCGTGTTCAAAGCGTTTAAACCACTCACAGCACTGCTTGTGACTCATACAGTCCTCCCCGTATGCTTGGCTAACCAATTGAAATATTTCTGTAAAAGTTTTGCCAAGTTTGAAGCAAAATTTCACACACACGTTCTTCAAGCTCTCTCATTATCACTTGTGCACGTGCTCACTTAAGCGACTGTAGCTCACCAACAAATGGTCTGAGCGAAACACAGCAAATAGCAGTTTGTTGTCTAAACCTGCCGTTTCGTGCGCTCAGTAGCTACAGCACGCTCCCTCTGCCGGTTGGCGCGCAATTTCAAGAGTTTGGTTACTTTTTGAATACACCTCGTAAATGACGACATGGTAATAATTCATTACGACACTTTATATTGTTAAAAATATATTTAAATATTTCTTATATCAGGTAAATTTTACTCTATATGGTAGGTTAAGCAACTTTCCACACTACTCATCACTGGTAGACCTATTACCTTTAATTTTCTTTATTAGGCTTAAAAGTAAATTTTAAAATATTCACAATATATTTATTTAAATTCCATCTTTTTTGTTGAGCCGTTTTGTTGTATTTTTTAACTATGTGTCCTATCCACTTAGCATCAATAACTCCTGCACTGTGTATCACTCACATCCTAGAGCAATATTCGGAACCTGAGAAACTTTGATGGTAGAAATAATTTACATTTTTATTACCTCCATTACTGCTATTATTTGACCACTAATGCAATGTATTCTTTTTATTCCACTGACCACTTTTTATGTTCAATATTACTTATTAACTATCATGTAATTTCACTAGAATGAATTAATTCTCATCTGTACGACAATCACTGTGCCCTTATATTATGACAATATTTGTATGTATATCTGGATTTGCTCAGTTGACTGCCAATTAATAGATTGCTTCTTTAGGATAGTAAATTATATAAAAATTGGTTTCACCAAAACTGAAGTCAAACATCAAGTCTTCATTAGCATCAATACACCTACATTTTGTATTAGCTGACTTTACCATACTTATCTTTAAATCTTTATTGATCTGGCATGCCAAGTTTTGGGGTAAATTTCTACACAATGTTGTACCAGTTATTAAAATTTAAAATAAGTAAGCAATGAGTTAATATTTTGATGAGAAAATTCACATGGTCCCATTATTAAAAAATAATAAAAAAATCCCACCATTTTTGCGGATAAAAGGGGTGCTTGAGCTATCTGTCAAATTGGCTCCTTGATGATTAACATTCGATGATGATTGCCTGGTCTTATCAATGTTTGCAAATCATGAAGTAACCTTTTTGTATTGAGAAAGGTAGCAAGCTTACCTTTCTTAGTTCAACTTTGGTTACAAGATAGGGCCACAGTGTAAGTAATCAATTAAGATAAGATCACCACCTTTTAGGGTAAATGAAGGATACACAGTTACAGTGAAACTGAATTGTTCGGAATTCCTTTTGAAAACCAGATACACTCATAAAGTAAATTGTTGGCACCTGTTTAATTTTATTTTAAGGGGAAAAAATAAAGGGTGAATCGGTTAAAAAATTTTACGAGAAACTTTTTGATTTATTAGGAACCGATTAATTGATTTGCATATAAATGGTATCCACAGTTCTTTCTCTTTGTATACTCATTTTTTATCTTCATCAACAGGACTCAACTTTATGATATTCACTATCATTCCCATTAGGTGTGAATTTGGGAAATAATTGTGTGTTAACATCGAGTAGAAAATAAACCCATATGTGTCATTTGTGTAGAACCATAATAAACACAAATAAACTTTTTTTTTTAATGCTTTTGTGGTCAAACGATCGCAATGGACTGGACTGCCAATGATTGGAAGATTGGTGTTCGAATCCTAGTTGAATTTAATGAGTGTGATCTTGCAGTATACCTCCATACAAATGTGGGTACACTTCCCCTAAATTTAACATTCATTCCCAACACATGCTTGAAATAACTAGTTCATATGCGTATAACTGGAATGGATTCTAAGATCTAATGCTAAAAATAAAATTAAAAATTAAAAAGGAGACAAACTTCTTTTAATCGTCCAATTTGCAAATAACTAAACAAAGGTAACTTTTTTCTTTAAAATTTTATATTTAATAAAAGTTCAACACAGCAAATAAAAAAAAGAGGTTTTCCTTAAAGAGATATAGTAAATATTCGCATCTAATGTACTTTTCATGTCTTTGTTCTTTATGTTTTTTTTTTTTGCATGTGCCTATCTAAGTGTCCTATTTTTTATAACAAATTTTCTTTTTCTCCCTTTTGTGTTTTTTGGTTTCCTCTTTTAGGAAGTTGATCTTCCACTAGTAATATTGAAGTTAAAATAATAATTTATGCTCATTCATTGCTGTTCTGAACTATCTACATTACAAATTAATAATGATAGGAAAAAACTAACGTTGAATTGTGTGTTGTGATAATACCGGTAAATGGATTTATCAACTTATAACGATACATTTAAAACAATCATGTCATAAAACATTTTCTAAATTGTTTTATTGTGTTAAGTTATATAAATAGGCTCAATTAAATAATTTTTTTTAAAACAGAAAAACAATTAAAAATCATTCTAATTTTGATTCAAGAAAATCTCATAGATTTGATTAGATTTCACTTCAGATTGAAGAAGTGGATTTCTCGCTCCCTTAATATTTTTATTGTGTCTCTTTCGTTTCCTTGCCTGGAAGTGGATCGTTAATCCCATTTGACTGTGTCACCTATTTAGAAAACTAAGCATCAGACCTTGTGTGTAATACTATTTATTTTATAGATTTTATAGAGAATTACTCAAATTTAAATTTACAGAATTTTTTTATTTCCCAAACATACACTTTCACTTTTTATTTTTACTACCGTGTCTTACTACCCATTCAGATTATATGCTTATGTAATAATTACACCGATGGTTTTAGGGAAGAGAAAGGTTATATTTATAAGAAATGTACCCTGATTTGTATGGAGGGAGAGTGGAAAATCATTTTGGATTAACCCTTCCCAGTTCACCCGACCGAGATTGGAACCTCTATCTCCCCATCATCGGCAGTCTAGTCTACTGGGAAAGTAGGGCCTTAGACCATCCGGGTACATTTATTTTTAAATTTGTAAATAATCTATAACGTTAAAATATTTTTTAAGGTATTGCCTGGACAAGAACTTGAACTCGAGACCTTTTGGCTCATTGTCCCACCGTCTGAGTTTGAATATTATCCTAGGTGCATTTATCATTTCAACTTATGAAAACTTTTTTTTTAATATACTCACATATAGATAGAATTCTCAAAACTTATTTATGACATTTAATCAAGATATGGATATGTTATTTCCACTAAGAATTGATTAGTCTCAGGTATTTATTATACTTCTTAGTTGTGGTTGTCAATGGTTCGAATAGGTGTGTATTTATATATGTAAATATAATATATATATATTAACTCGCTTTGCTCATTGGGGGCTATGACCCCAAACCCCCAGCGAATTTTCTTTGCAAGGGGATGTAAACTAATGTAATTCCAGAGCGAGCTTCCGTTTAGCCACAAGAGACCTCCAAAGAAAGGTCCGCTCCGACTTTAAAGTTGCTCCGCCATTTTGAATTTTTTTAGGGGTTAAAAATTAAATTTTTAACTTTTTGGAATTTTATTGTCGGGTACAGGCTAAAAACTATACGTTTGCCAAATTTCAAGTTTTAGCTCATCTGGTAGTGGGTAGACATTAATGTCAGTGAGTGAGTCAGCCATGTGGCTTTATAGTAGTATAACTCGCTTTGGTTGTTGGGGCTCCAACCCCAAGCCCCCAGTGTATTTTCTTTGCAAGTGGATGTAAACTAAAGTAATTCCAGAGCCGTTCTTTTATAGGTCTTACTGTTTAGCCACAAGAGACCTCAAAAGAAAGTTCCGCATCGACTTGAAAGTTGCTCCGCCATTTTGAGCTTTTTTTGGGGGGTTAAAAACTATTTTTTTAACTTATTGGAATTTTCCCGTCAGTTACAGGCTAGAAGCTATAAGTTTGCCAAATTTCAAGTCTCTAGCTCATCTGGAAGTGGGTCAACCATGTGGCTCTATAGTAGTATATTTAATATTTACTGCTGTCCTTCATTTTGCAATTTCTTGCGGCGGTTGATTTTCATTCCGGAATTCAAAGCATTTTTAGGATATATATAATTAATACAAAGATGATATTTTAATTTTATTAATGACTTAAATCACGAGCGTCGTGAGAGGGTTGTCAGGGAGGGAGTTTGGGGGAGTGGCATGTCTCCCCCTAATTATCTGCTCAAATAAAACACTCTTAATACTGTAAAATAAACAGTGAACTGTTTTATCCAGAAAATTGAAAATCCATGTTTACTGCATTGCATAAATTATCAAGGTAACTTTCTTTATTTGAGTCGTAGAATTAATTTGTTTATTTTATCATTTGTATTATTCAGTTTGTACAAATTTATTTTTATTTTTCGATTTAAAGTGAAAATGGGTTCCGTCCCATCCAATAATAATTAAGAGCTAGCGACACCTATGACTTAAATTTTAATTATGTAAATTATTTAAAAAAATACTTTATTATGTAACTAGTAATTATTATGTTTATGAGACACATTGTTCCAATCAAATGTACAGCTCTCTTCATAATTTGAGATGTATAGTATAGCTTTGTGATTCCATTCAACACTAGGGATATGCGAGAACAATATTTCAATTCGACACGAGACGAGAAAACGTCCTTTTAAAATACAAAAATGTAAATTATGTTTGTTAAAGTAAATATATAGTTTATAGAGTTCCTTTTAGAAATTTGGGTTGGTGCGTGTTTTAGATTGTCTTATACTTCATTCAAACACTCGAGATATAACTCATACACATTTTAAATGCGATTAATAAAATCGTGAAAAGGTTATATTGTCAAAGTTTGTTATTGAAAAACAATATTTATAATCAAAACTTTTCTTATTAAAGGCTGTTTTTTGGAGGGAAATGCGGTCAATTTTTGAGTTATTACGGTATTATTGGAAATAATAAATTCCCGGTTTGTTTTTTTTAATTTATTAGGGCCATTATTTGATTTTTTTTTTAATTTCTCAAATTTTCTAGATTCATTTTTTTAACTTTCGAGACGAGATCGAGGTTTTTTTTCCCCTCAAATTTTCCAGATATTTCCGAGTCTAGCATATCCCTATTCAATATTAGAACACTCCATTGAAGTGTTTACCCTACTCCTGCACTTAATAACGATGTGGAAATAACGCCATCAACTCATTTGGTTCTAAAGCCTAGTATACCTTGAAACATTGTTTACAAGACTGTTTCTTGATGTTTCTAAAAAAATGTTTCCTGCTGCTTACAAACATATGGAAACATTCTGCAAATATGGGAGACAAATAATTGCTGTCACATTGTTTGCAAACACCTCCAGACATGCAAACTTTGTTTCTTGGAACCCATTTAAAATGGATGACAAGAAACATTGTTTCCTCTTTGAGAAACGCAAAGAAAGGACTGAATCCTGTTTGAAAACAATATGCACACATATCACAATCTGTTATTGAAAAACGCTTTTAAAAAAATGTCAGAAACAAGAATTGACATCATTTGCATATGTTTGTAAACAATGTTTCCAAGTGTCTACTTAGGCTTACAGTGTGTGTTTATATTGTTTTCATTGGTCTTATATAGTATTAAATAAGTGTGGATATAACAAAATGTAAACAAACATTTGATATAAAGGTCTCCATTTGACTTGTATGTTAAGTAACATCATGACATTCATAGGCCTTGTAAACAATGATGGCTGCCATCGTCAACATGAACATTATCATATCAGGAAGGTGTCTGAGCAACCATGATTATATATCTTCCCGAACAGATTTTTAGACTTTTCTATGGTGTCTTATGATTGTGTAGAAATAGCGAGAGATTTGAACTAAATAATGTTTTTTTACAACTTAAAAAAAAATATATATATACATATATTTCTAGCTTTAAGAGAATTAGTATTTTGTGAAATGAGTGTGCATTAACATTAAAGTTAAATACAATATTAGTATGTTTAGAAATGTTAAACAAAAATGTACTGGAACATATTGAGTAGTAGATTAGAATATTTTATCAGTAGTCAAAATAGTATTAAGAAAATAAATAATATTTTTAGCTGTTTACACTCTGCTACCAAAATAATTAGCTTATTTTAAAGATACAAAAAAAAACAGAATGGTTCAGTTCCAAAAGTATACCGGTTCCGGGGTTTTTGGTTCCTAACTTTCAATTAATCTCGCAAACTAATCTAAAGTAATTTTGTCTCCCCTAATAAATTTAAATATAACATAATTAACTGCTGACTAGTCATATATGACATCACTAATTAATATGTATTCACATATTTTTTTAACTAAATAAAATATGTATTAGTCCTACACTAGTTATAGTCATATTTTAAACATTTGATTATAAATATATATTTAATATTTTATGAAACTATGAACTTAATTAGGAAACAAAATAGGTTCTTAAATTTAAAAATCTGAACCATCCTTACAAAAACATAATCTATTGTCGGGCTTGTTTCCGAGCGAACATTATAATATAGCTGCCTTAAACTAAGCGTGAGCTCCTAATGATTACAAATAAGGATTTTAGACCGTCTGGTTTTGTATACTCATCAAAGATGCATGTTCAATTTCTTAAACTTAAATATTTGTTGACCATCACATTCAATGTTGAAATGCGGCTGATTTATTCTAGCCAACTTATAAATAATGAAGCTAAATTGTTTTAACCATTAGAAAAAGAAATTGTAATAGGGATACAAAGTTGTCACTTCAGAGCTATTAGCACGGCATACGAACCAAATTCCTGATAAAACACTGGAAATTTTTATTCTGGAAGATAAAGCCAACATTATTAACTTAATTTACGGTAAAACTTTACTAACTTAAACCGCCATTGCTCGAAACTAAATTCAATCATGGTAAATATGTGTCTATATTTTGTTATAATTTTTGAAAAATACCCTCAAGTCATTGGTTTCTGAACTCCTTTGGCCTACACCCATTTAAATTCAGATACATAATAGGTGACCCACCAAGATTCATGAGCTATATAAGAGTTTTGTATCTCACTCCATAAAATGTCACATATATATGGTTTAGTTTAATGGTACGTACATTTTTATGTTTGTAATTCTCTCTTAAAAAATGAAGGGTACAGGGGAAATGAGGGGAAACTCACATCACACACACTTTCCAGGACAACGACTTTTATATCTCAAACTCAATAAAGACCCCAGACACTACTATTAAAAAAAATTAATTCAAATATGAGAGAGACCTCTTTTAACTATAATCTGGAGTACATTATAAAGGTCTCATGATTGTCTAACAGATGGCAGCACTAACTCATTTTACGTTCAAATCGGACTTTCCCCCTATTTACCCTGTGCCCTTCATATGTTAACAATATTAATAAAAAATAATAACCTATATGGATTATAATGAAAATCATAACTTTGTAATTTGTCAGTATTTATTTTTGAAAAACAGGCAGTTTAGACAATATCAGTGAAATGAATGGTTTTACTTTTTGATCCCAAAAGGGAACAATTTTCACTCTCACATTGATAAAAAAGTTTGTTTCTATGTTTATTTTTTAAGACACCAAATATTAAAACAAACGCTCGCTAAGGCTTGTAGCCTTGAAAGACACGATGTATTTCACTGCCTGTTTGAACAGTTCCAAATATTCAAGACAGACTTGAAGCTGAAAGTGTAACCCACACTGCTTCAGGAATAAATAAATATACCAACACTTGCTTGCAAAGCACACTCTCTTGAACGAATTAAGTAACGTTTCGTCTAGTATTTTCGTGGTTCACCAATAAAGGTGTTGACAACTCATAGTTTGGGAACCACTTCCCTATTTTAAATGTTCTCTAAGTCAAATGTTATCCAATTAAAACTTTTTACTTCATCACTCCCGAAGTTAGGAAAGTTTGATTGGATAATGAACTATCGATTAACCTGATATCGATTTGTAGAACCATGGCTATATTCCCAGTTTTGAATGTCTACTTACTGTTTTAAAGAGTACATAACTGTATGCTGTGCGCTATGATTAATGCATAACGCACGTGCATATGAGCTGGCCCAAATGCGAACTTTGCCAAACAAGCAAGACTTCTTAGCATCCATTTAAGACAACAAAATCACCCAAATGTGTGTAAGAAGGGTTGGAGTAGTAAGTTGACACACAATCTAATTCTAATTCTAAGGAACAAAAAACAAGCAAGGATGACAGACCTCTTTTGATTGCCCTCTTTTTAGTTAAAGGGGATTTTTTTTATTTGAACATTGATTTTTAATTGTTTGTGGCTCTTCATTGAGAGTTAACTGAATATTACATTTAAAAAATTACAATACTAGTGCAAACATTCAATGGTGTCATCATCATGACCCGAGCAAAGTTGTGTTAGTAAGGATTCCACTTGAAAAGAAATATCTTCACTGCTGTATTTCTAAAGGGAATGCCTGATTTGAAGCTTCAAAATATTAACACATTTATCAAATACCTCAAAATGCTCTGTCGTAACCCTGTTACAAAATGACTTGATTCGTTCAAGGACTAGATCTAGGTTAAGAGTTTATTGTTTTTGTGCGATTCAACAATGCAAGGGAAATTAAATGTATTTTAAGAACCATATTGCTGATAACTTTGCCAAAAGCTCTTGAAAATTCCACCCCCCCCCCCCTCCTCCAAGTCAAATAGTTCATTTGATAACCTTAAAACTTGATCAACATATATTTGAATATCATACTTTGGCTCAACTAACATTTTATGTAATACTTGCCGTAGTGTAAATGACTTTTAGACACATAATTTTTAAGCGTAAAGGAGTTTCCTTGGGTCTTTTCCATTGTTTGTCAAATTTAAGCATATACAATTCAAAAAGATAAACAATAAGTACAAAGTTGGTTATTAAAATACATTATATTAATAGATAACAAAATGACAGGATAAAGAATTACTTGAAAAATGTCCTTTCTCATAATATTATTTGCAGATTTTTTTGACCAAACAACGAGAAATATCTAACAAAACTCCCAAATATTTCATGCCATTGTCATTTTGTAAAGTGTGTCAATATTGTGATACTACTTGTATTAATACTCTATACAATAAAATAGATTTTTATTCCAATATTTATGTTTTTTATTTACTGACCACATTTAACTATTAGGTAGTTTTGAAATTTTCAAATTTCTAAGGAACGAGAGAGTGCAAAATTCACTTAATCAATTCAATCAATAAAATTAAATTAAATATTTCAATGGTTGAATATTTTTAAAGATATCTTATGTCTGAAAAAAAAATCCTATGAATATTTTAAAACTAATAATAATAATAATAATAATAATAAATAATAATAATAATAATAATAATAATAATAATAATAATAATAATAATAATCATCATCAAATGCCCCATTTTTTTTTTCTTTCTGTCACTCTCCTTTCACTTACACACAATGGCTATTTATCCTCTCATCTCTTTCTAGGCCTCCCTTGCTGTCTTTTTCCTACATACTTTATTTCCAACATTTTATCGGCATCCTCTTTTCCATCCTCATTACATGCCCATACCATCTCAGTCTTGCGTCCTCTACTATCTCATGTACTCCAACATCCTCATTACATGCCCATACCATCTCAGTCTTGCGTCCTCTACTATCTCACATACTACCTGTAACCCACCTCTTTCCCAGATAACTTCTTTCCTAATCTTGTTTCTCTTCGTGACAGCTAACATGCTCCTCACAAACTTTATTCCCATGGCCTCCACTTTCCTAGCCCTCTTACATTCAATATCCATATTTCTGCTGCATATGTGACAATGGGTACAAAGTACCCTCTACAACACTTCCTTACACTTCAAGGGAAATTCTCTTCTCCATATCAGGTCTATTATGTACCTATAGAACAACTCTCATTAAACCCTCTCTACTTCCACCTTTCTCCTCAATCACGCTTCCATGATATTTTAAATTCTGTACTTTTCTCAGCTCAATTTCATCCAACCTTACAGCTTTATTAGGCCTTATCCTCTTCCTTGTCATTACCATCACTTCACATCCTGCCATGCTAGTTTTCATTCTACACTCTTTCACTTCCTCCTTCCATTCTTGTAGCTGTTCCTGTACTTCCTCTTCCTTCTCCCCACATACCATCAAGTCATAAGCAAACATCATGGCTTTTATATTTTCCTCCCCGAGTTTTCCAGCCAGTTTGTTCATTACCATTACAAATAGTAATGATAAAAGGGCACTCACTCCTTTGCTATTTTTTTTAAATTTGGTACCACTTTGTCCTAACCCTCCATCTTAACACAACTCCTATAATCCTCATCCATGCTTTTCACAAATATTACAACTCCTCCTTCCACTTCGGCCTCCTCCATCCTTTACCAAACTTTATTTCTATCCACGCTATCATATGCCCTCTCCACATTACCAAGTCTTCCCCATATTCATTCCTTTTTTCCATCAGCTCTCATATGGCAAAGATTAAGTCTATTGTAGACCTCTGTTCCCTAAAGGCCTACTGTTCCTCTCTCCACCTTCCTTTCATTTTATTTCTCATTCTCTTTTCCACTATCTTATATTTTTGTACACCTCTTTCTTTCTCCATCCTTGAAAATAGGTATTATAACTCCCTCTTTCCATTCTTCCGGTGCCTTGTTCTCCTTCCAAACCACTCTCAACACCTTGTATAACCATTGTATACCTACTTTACATGCTGCTCTTATCATATCATTTCCACAGTCAGTTCATCCACACCCGGTGCTTTCCCTTGTGTTTCATCCTCTTAATGTGCCCACCTCTTTCCTCCTTTTTTGTTATTTCTTCCTGCTCCTTTGTTTCACTCTCATTCCTTTACTATTCCGGGTTGAACCTTTTCTTAAAACATCTTATCCATAGTTCCTTTTATTCCTCAGTCTTCAACGTTCTTCCTTCTTCATTTATCATTCTAGCTTCATGTATTTTCTCTCTCCCCCTGTTTCTTACTTGGCTATAAAGCACCTTATTATCTTCCTCCACACCCCGTTCTAGCATTTCCGTCCATTTTTTCATCCATTCCTTCATGGCTTCCCATACAACTTGCTTTGCTCTTTTCTTCTTCCTTTCCTTTACTGCTTATTTCACCCTGTTGTTACACCAGGGTGTCTCCTTCCACTTCCTCTTATTACTTATCCTCCCACATTCCTCCTCTGCCGTTCCCACCAGACTTTTCTTAAACCTTTCCCATTAAACCTTAACAATATGCATCCCATCCTTGGGTATTAAGCTTTTGCCTTTCTTATGTACATCTCTTTTTCCTCTTAATTTTTTAGCCTCCACACCCTTATTCTTTTTTCTTGTCTTTCTACCTTTCTCCTACCTACCCATCCCTCTATGTTTGCCATCAACAGCTTGTGGTCACTATCTAAAGAAACACTTTGTACTACCTTGTTGTTTATGGTCAGTCTTTTCATTTCTTCATACAAGATAACGTAGTCTATCACCGACTTTTGCTCCCCCTACTGACTTTATCTAGTGATCTGATGACATTCTCTTTCCTTCTTATACCTGCCGTTTGCCACTTTCGTTTTATTTCTTGCACATAGCTCCAACAACCTTCTACCCTCCTAATTTATCTCTCCCCATCCTTCCTTCCCTAACACCACCTCAAACCCTACTCTTTATTTTCCTACTTTTGCATTCAGTTCGCTGAATACTATCTGACACTCGTCTCCCATATACCTTTCTAGGTATTCCTCAAACTTGTCTTTTTCTTCTGCTGGGCACCCCATCCACCTCCACCTTACTTTCCCCTATCAGCTATTGTTATCTTTAATATCCTGTCAATCATCCCTACTACATCCCCCTGCAGCCCATTCCGTTTATCCTCCCTTTATTGTTTCCCATTCACTGTAGAATAAAGCCATTCCTTATTTCTCTAATGCTGCTTCCTCTCCATTTGGTCTCGCTCAGACCCAGGACATCCACTCTCCTCTCATTCATCATGTCCACACTCTACTCTTCTAGTCAGTGTGCCAGTGTTCAGAGTTCCTGCTCGTAGCTTATGTCAACAATTTTTCCAATTCGATATGTTACTCTATTTTCTTGGGTTCTTATCTTCTTTCGACCACCGCTTACTAAGCCTGCCGTGGCTTACACCTGAGTAGTGGGGCTGCCACTTACAGGTCTTCAGGTAGACCTCCTTATGGTGGTGACCTTCCCTAACCGAGGCTATGAGTGCTTATGACGACTTAGCTCATCATCAACAACCCTCTCACTCCCAGCCAACCCAGCTGGGAGCCAACTGGCCAGACCCTGTTCCAAGAGTTTTAATTTTGGCCTTGATCAGCCTCCAGTTTGTCTGCACCTGACCTGGTTTTCGCTGGGTTTAACCCAACCTCCACCAGGTTACTCAGATCCCAGGGTACATCACTTGGGAGTGAGATCAGGATTGAGTAGGAGAGGCTGAGCGGAATCCACTAGGTAGGTTTCTTGTATTGCGTGTCATTAACACGTTGGTACCTCAGAAGCCCTACTCTAAATGGACTAAAGGCTTTCACTTTATCAAATCAATTTAATTAAATAATATATTTCTTGCTATTTAAAACTCACAAGAAACTTTTATTGCTAGTGACAAAGTCGAGGTTTGAATCCCAGTAGTAGCAAGGCATGAGCATTTCATAAGTGATACTAGAAATCTATGCAGGTGGTATCAGCACTATGCTATAAGATTATTTCAATGTTGAAATCGTTTTCTTGCGCAATAAAAGATAAGATCTTAAATCTTTTTTATTTTAAAATGTTTCCATTTCAATTGATCTCAGAATAATTGTCTTCCTTTTTAAATTTCAAATCTGGTAAACCTAATTGAAGGTGTTTGGCCAGTATGCAAGAACAAAACTGAGTGGGCCATTAGTGTGAGTGGAATGGTAGTGGTGTCGATTTGCTTGCTAAGCAGAGATGTCAAAGTGAATGGCGTGGAAAGACAGTCCTGAGCATACTACTGGCCCATTCACATTTTTTCACTACTATTGTGACACTTAAGACCTCACTCACACTACTGACCAACTCAGCTTAGTTCTTGCATACTGATGTTCCAATTACTCTCAATACAAATTGAGGTATATTGCCCTTAAATTCTGCTTACCTAATAGCTAGTAACAACTTCCAGTTTTGGAAATTTAATTAAAAAGTCATTTTACCAGCCCCCATTTTTAAAGATAAATCATCTAATAACTAGTTTTGTTATTTAAATTGTTCCCTCTACATTCCTGGTAAATTTAATTTTCTAAACCCCCAACAGGTTTTTTCTAGTTCTTCCAGAGTTCTTTTTAAATTTTCAGATCTTTACATTTATTTGGAATTGTCCCTAAGCCCACCTGCTAAATTTCAGTTCTCTACCACACAGGTGTTTTCGTATTAATTTTGGAAATTTATGCACCCCCAAACCCAAGTCATTTCTTCAATTCGTTCTCTTTTTGTCTTGTTATCTGGAAGCCTACCTACTTACCAAATATAAATTTTCTACAACACCTAAATGTGATTTTTATATACCCCCTCCCCCATTTTTCCCCAGGGTTCCATTTAAAATTTTCAGATACTTTATAAATTATTTTAAGTGCCCCTTTTACCTTCTTTCCAAATTTAAGTTTTCTACCACACTGAATATAAATGGTTTTCTATTAATTTTGGAAATTTTAAGCCCTTTCCTCATTTGTCCAATAAACACTAGGAAATTTCACATTTTAATACTTGTTAGGTTATCTTCAGGAATTATACTTCTGTTTGCAAAGTTTAAATTTTCTACCATCCAAGTTTTTTTTTTATAAACCCCACCAAGTAAGGCAGAAAATTGTATTTAAGAAAAAGTGTATTGAACCAATCTACACTAAAAATTAAGATTATTGGTTAAATGAGTAAACAAATTCAGGTCAAAAACAAAATATTTATTTGAAAGCAGTAATATTCTGTATGGTACATGGAAAAACTTTCCCTGGTAAATGACAAATTTCTTGCGTCCATATACTACAATCTTCAGAGTAAATAAAATACAAGGAAATATAAAGTTTGAAAATATAATAATGGTTATTAAAACAACCTTCATTGTTATAAAAATCCTATCCTCAGAATAATGAGAACAGGAAACTCCTATCAACCACTTAAATTAGCATAGACTAATATAGACTGTACACCTTTAAATATAAGTTAGCTTGATATTAGCTATAAGAGAAGTCTTCACAACACTTTTCACTGTCTACAGAGGTTTCCGAGAGTGGCCGGCTCTCTATGCGGTGTCCGTTTCCCTTAGTCGATGACCGATATCTCTTCCTTGATGAAAAACTCAACCACCTCCTCTTCCACATTCTTAGTGTCTGAATCAAGTTCATCCGTATCAATATCTGTGAAAGAAAAGAAAAGGTAATATGTTTAATTGGGGAAACTTGCACTTTATTTAATAATCTCATTGATGTAGTGCTTTGAACCATACTTTTAGTATTATAAAAAATAATTGTTGTATATTTTAATCTTCAGTTACGCATAGATGTGCTAAAATTAAAAATAGGAAAATAAACTGTACCACTGAAAATAGGTGAAATTTTTATATTTTTTTATATAAGAGACCGCCTCTGTGGACTGGTGGTGTGAGTTTCTGGCTATAGTTCTAGGGGTCATGGGTTTGATCCCCTGCGCTTCTAGAATTTATTTAAGAAGCAGTGGGTCTAGAACGGGGTTACACTCAGCCTTGTTAGAACAATTAATGAGGAGCTACTTGATTGAAAAAGAGTAACGGCTACGGTCTGGAAAATCGAGATTAAACAACCATAGAGGTTTGTTGTTCTGACCACATTACAACCTCTAAACACCATACATAGCTTTACAGTGGAAAACTTAGAAAAATGTTAATAATTTACTGTGAGGCCAACCATGGCAAATTCATTGCAAATATTTGAAATGTGTGGTTTTTTTTTTAATACAAAAGCTGGAATAAAAGAAGATATTAACTAAAAGCAGTGTTATCTTTAAATATTTAGGTTTTTCTGAATTATTTTTATGGCCTATTTTTGGTTTTATAATGCCTAATAACACACACACTCCAAGAAACTATTTTATGCACCTAAAACTGAACTTTTTAAGACCTAAAAATCTGAGGTCTACTTATAACCTATCTTTAGACTAGGACGGGCACAACATCCAGTCCCCAGCCATCAATTTATCAATGTGAAAGGATAAAGCCATATTCTTATCAATGACAAATTTTCAGCCATGCTGGGATTTGAAACCGGGACCCTTAGTTCAGAAGGCAGACATGCTACATATGGGAAAAATCTGAAGTAATTGAACTTGTAAGCCATGATAATTTTATTTATCTGACTAAAACAAAATATTTCTAAGAATTGTGCAATAACACCTTTTTCAAGCAGTTTTAGTGCAAGAACAACCAAAATATATTTTAATTTTTTTTCCAATCATAAAACAGCGAACATAAATATTTGAACTATGATTCAAAATCATGTATTTGATTCGAGTTTGCTTCAAATTGAGAAGAGAACCTTTACACACCCCTAGTTTGAAGTATCGAGAAATTAAACTTCATTTTTCATATATTTGAGGGGTGGTGTGAAGTCGTGTCATTGGTGATCAGAACAAGATGCTTTACACTTGATGGGAAAATAGATGTTACACAACCCCATGTTTCAAGACCTGTTCGAATCGGCAAGCTTGGCTTTCTTTTTGCCTCCATCCCAAGGGAGACTATTTAAAATTCAGTTATATATTCCAGCATTTTGGGCAGGAGGGGGGGGGGGGTGTTCTGTTTTGCTTGTAGCTGCAAGAATAGTAAACATGGACAATAATGATCATAATAAAATTGAGGTGATATAGCTGACTGTGACTATCAAGCTACTTCTAGTGTGAGCGTGCCCACACTCGTACTTACGATTGCGCAGTTCCAAACGGCGCTTTTTCTGCTCCTGCCACTGCTCGACCCGCTTATTGCGATATTCTGCAAACTCTTTCATTAGCTTCTTTCGCTTCTCAATCAGCTCCTGAATAATCAATGAATGAAAAATATGTTAGCATTAAAAATCTGTCAGCAGCAATATTTATCTTCAGTATTTCTGGATCAGGTACCCACAGTTGCTAAATTATGCAACGGATCTTATGGTAAATAAAGAGGGTGTGAACTAACCTTGGATGCCTTGGACATGCGTAGTCTGTCTTTGCTTTCAAATTGAGAGCTGTACTTCTTGAGGTTCTTCTTAATCTCAGCCTGTTGTTTGATCGACAGCAGGCTGTTGGGGCGAGGTCGCCACAGGAGGCTGCAGAACATCTCGATGTTGATACGCTTCAAGATCTTGCCTTGGAACGACCAGATCCAGTAACCCGTGTCAATCTAACAACACAAGGTTATAATTTTATTTTTTAAGCCAGTGCAAAGCCAAAAATTTCAATTTCAATTTTTTTTATTGCTTCACCCTACTATCTGTTTTAAGTTGTATCCATGTATGATAATTAATCTAATGGGGTAGGTTTGAGGAAAGAAGCATTTTAGAGGTAATCTACCCACATTTGCATGGACGGAGAGTTGGAAACCATCTATGAAAAATCCCTCTCAGTAGACTCAAACCAGGATTGGAACATCTCCTTGTCTCCAGTAGGTTAGTCTAACATGAGAGTGAAGCCTTAGATCACCCAGTCACTGAAGTGGATTATTTTTAAATACTAGTTCAAACCATTTACTAATCCAATTTACTTGGGAGTTTTTTTTAATCTAGTCTGAATCAATTTAATTATAGTGTAAATGTTTTAAATTCTATCAGAATCAAATATTATACTAAATTATATGAGTAGCCTAGATACAAACTCGGCCAAGTCCATTTTTTTTGCAAAAAGAGTTAAGGATATGTTCTTAAAGTATTTTTCACGCTAAATCAGATTCTGAATGTGGTTTGTTACAAAAACGGCCGTAAACATGTACAAATGTTAGTTAAATATGTTCTTGTAATTACAAAAACGTCCAAGTCCAAAAGCACTTTGTTACAAAACCAGCCAACTCCACTTGATCAAATCAGAGAGCTGGATTCAAGCACGTGACCACTGAACAGCTGCTGCTACTATTATTATAAAAAGTATAACTAGTTTCAATCTTTATACTGTGTGTCTTGAGCTTATGCTGTAAAAATAATAATTTTGAACTAGTTTTATTTAGAAGGTTTAGGTTAGTTTTTAGCTAAATGGAAGTCAATCTAGATTGTGAGTGTTTTAATGGAGATAACAATGACGAACTGGAGGTGATAGAGATCGTCTTTCCGCAACAACACTAACACTAACCTTTTTCTGTTTAAAAGGGTTTTTTCTGTTTAACTTCATTTTGTATGGTAATCACCTGTATCCCAATATTATTTTAATAGAAAGTCTTCTTTTACTTGGTAAGACTTGAATTTTAAATGTTTAATAAACCTATACCTTAAAAATACTAATCTTTCTATGTTTTAATTATAGCACCATGTCTTACTATCCGTTCGGGCTATACGTTTGTGTACTAATTACGCTAATGTTTTAGGAATTGGGAGGATTTAATTTAGAGTAAATGAATCCACATTTGTGTAGAGGGAGAGGGGAAAACAATTTTAGGAAAACACCCCCAGTTCACCAAACCAGAATTCGAACATTGTAAGAATAAATTCATCTTTGTTACAAAAACAACCAACTCCACATCTTGGTTACAAACCGGGCCAAGTCCATTTTTCAATTCTCAATAACTAGTTATCGTTTAAACTTTTGGGTAAAGAAACGTTGGAAATTATAATTATAAGTTGCCAGCTTGTTACAGAAAAAAAATCCCATTTTCATCTAGTGTTCTTTATAGTGAAATCGTTTTTGGCCTCTCCTGGAAATAAACATTTGAACGGACTTGGCCATGTTTGTAACTAGACTACTTATATACATTTCATTAAAAAGGTCCAATAAATATATTAGGGGTGTGAAAATATTAGAATGTTACAGTTACTGAACCATTCATATTCAAACTTATAATATTGAATTCTGAAATTCAAATTATTCGGAAATGTTTGAATAACATATATTGAATTATTCATTTCACCAGACATTTATCTATAAATATATTATTTGAGATTATGCATATTTATTTCAATGTTCAAATATTCTTGGTCAAAAATTATCACGATATTTTATTTAGCCAACCACCATGTTATATGTTTATAATGTGTTAGTATTATAGACTGTAGATCTAATAATATACAGACAAGTTTAATATAAAATGCTAGATTCGTTTACTAGTAGTAATATCCAGGTATGACTATGGTCTAGTAGTAATAAAGTAAATTAAACATTGAAAAGAGAAAACCAGAAAATTGTAGGCCTCAAGTTCATAATTAAAAACAAAACAAATAATTATGTGGTTGAAAATTTAGTTGGCATTGTTAGGGAAAATTGACAAAAGCGAGATAAATAAGGAAAATGAGAATTCCCACAATGTTTGTTTTCCCTCAGCTTATCTTTCTCCATTTTGTTTCTTTTCTACACATTGTCATTCTTTATCTTGTTTTTGTCTATTTTCTCCCATTTTATTCAATATTGGCATTCATGGTTGTTGAAGCTAAATTATTGTTCAAAGACAAAAGTTTTCATATCTTCCCCCACCCATGACAACTAGCATTAAAAAACAAAATGGGTTTAAACTTTAAATCACAATTTATTTAAAGTTTTGCATCTATAAACATGTCTAGTTTATCTTTGGGGACTCCCTGATTATAATGAGCAAGTGCTGACACATGCATACCTTTGTTTTCCAATAAGACACAGCCGTCACTACGTAGCGGCCGGTAGGGTCCCATTCCACTTCAGACGCGGCAAAGTGGTCTGTAGCGTTCATTATGACAAAATCGTTGGTGTCGACAAACTCAAGACTGCCTCCCAAGTTCCTGAGGCCTGCCAAAACTATGAACTGGCCCGCAGGCGACCAAAAGAGAGAGTTGCAAGACTTCTTCTCAAATCGCTCTGAAACAGGTCGCTATAATATGAGGACACAATAAGAGGTACAAGAAATAGCCCGCGGATAATGCTGGGATGGAAAATGAGATAATACAATAAATCTTGATTCACACATTCTCCAAGAATTTAAGAGTAGAATCGGCTCAAGTGGTGCCAAAATTCACAAGCTATCAAATATATAAATTGAACCATTATGCTTTGCAACGTAAACTTGAAATAGCTGGTTATCAACATATTTTATTTCCTAGTGTATAAAAAGAATTTATTAGACTAGCCGTTCACATATTTTTTGAATGACATACCACCACCCCAGTAGAACCACTGAGATGGTGCTGCATCTGATCTTGAATCAATGTTTTCACCCTTGCAAATCACTGTTTAAAACTGTTTTACTTTTGGTTGGACTTGGTTATAATGTATTTATAGAAGTTAATGAGACCCTATCTTTTACATACTTTAATTTGCTTGGTTTGTTTGGTTTCTCACGGTGTATCACCGGGAATAATTGTACGTACCACAGTTTGTGAACTGTTCTTCCCGACAAATATTTAGCCTATTTTCCAATTATTATACTGTTGAGTGAAATAAATCAACAAAGAATAAAAACTACACATATGTTTTCCATTCATCAAGTTATCTCAAATAATTCTACAATAATAGACGGAGCTATACGACAGCATTTCGCTTTGTAGGTGGATGTGCATCGACTGCCGCAGATTGGACTTATTGGTTCTTCCACGCAAATTTTTATGAAGAAGAGCAGACAAAGTCGAGGAAGCTATGCAGCTCGGCGCAGATTTATTGTGATTGGGTTAGAGCTTGTCACGTGACAACAATTAAGTTCTGCTCTAACTAGCTATAGCTAAAGCTTTTTAAAAATAAAAGGCACATACTTAGTGTTGTTTCAATGATTTCTACTCCTCAGATTAATGGAAAATGCCATGTGGCATCAAGATATTGAAAATTTTTTTAAATGGTTTTTTTTTACCAAGGATGGTTCCTTAAAATATTTGAGATAAGATTTTTTTTCTTTTACATAATGTGACTCAATTATTTTTTGTATAGTTTTATCATATCTCATTAAAGAAAAGGAAGCCAGGATGAGATGGTATGGACATGTAATGAGGACGGAAGGGGATAGGATACTAAGAAGATTATTGTATATGAAGTATGTAGGGAAGATATGGGAGGAGCAAATAGCTGCAAGTGTGCAAGTGAGAGGAGGAGAAAGAATGGTGGCAGAACAGAGGGAGATGGAGTCATTTTACTAAACAGACCCGGCTACAAGCTGGAAACAGTTCATGAGGATGATGAATAGGAACTCTCTTTTGCTTTTTGAAATAATGTGTTTTATGCATCGTTTGTGTTCATTCCCTTTAATATGTTTTCTACACTCCCTCCTGACGAGTCTCAATAGAATGAAACCTAGGTCAGGGGAGTGAGCGGTATCGATTAATTTTCTTCGATAGGCAGCCATTACCTCTTTGTCCAACGACAGCAGTGTAAAGTGTGAACTATGTTCTTCGTTTCATTGTAAAAGTCATATTGCGTTCATTCCCTTTATATGTTTCTATCCGCCTTACCTGTATATTCTCCCAAATGTAATATAGAAGGTTTGAGCATTTCATCAGCCATTTTGGCTCAAAGTATATTTTAAAATAGGTTTGTCAAAGTTAAGGAGTAAAGAGCACCATCTATTGTATGTGGATATTAAAAACTATTTAGATATATATAAAACAATATAATTAGTAAGTATACCAGTCCTCAAAGGTATGACATCTTTACAGATTATTTAAGGGTGAAATTATAGGCCATATTTAAGGTTTAAATTTTTGGGACAACAGTGTTTATACTGGACAGTTACTTAAACTGGCATAATTCATTGTGCTCTCCCATGGACCAGTCTAACCAACCCGAGGGTCAATGTGTGTGTACATGAGTATATTATTAGCACCGCGTCTTACTACCCGTTCGGGTTATACACACTTACGCTATTGTGTAATGGTAAGGTGATTGTGAGATGAAATGAAGGACTTACAGTTTAACGTGGGATCCGAACCACGGTGGAGGCCTGGCATTCCCCACATTCACAAGTACATGAGTAGCCCCAGTACTTGACAAGAAGTATTGGGCCAATAATGGGGCAATGGAGATAGTTCAGACATTTATGCTCAGCAAAGATTAAGCCATTCCCATCATAGATAGTCAGGGAATAAATATTATACTCATCACAGCATTAGTTTGTCTAAATTTAGCCCCGAATATAAAATAAAAATATTTCAACAGAGAAATTTAAAATATGGGCTTGTTTACTTCTCTATCAAACCAATTGGGTCATGATTTCAGCTAAACTAAAGACTTTCTATTCCCATTAAATAAAATTGCCAAACAAAATTAAATTAGTGAGCAAGTCTTGTCTTAACACCGATATTATTTTGCTTGAAGATTTCTTCCATTCCATGAATTACTCACTCAGCAATGAAGGTGCCTGCCAGTTTTAACGCCATAGAAACTGACGCTGATGTTGGGCGTGTCACCGTGTATTATGGCAAACTTGGAGCCGACAGGCTCCCAAGCGAAAGCATGAATAGGTTCTTTGATCTCCACACTGTCCACGGGGATCTGCTTTTCTCGCATGTGGAAGATCTCAAAGTTGTAGTACATCCCTAGAAAATGAACCCACAAGTGAAACTAACAAGTAACACTTTGCAACGAGTTTAATCATCTTTTGGGCTGTCCATGTGTTTACACTTATGAGGTAGATCATTATTAATAATTAAACTAGATAGGTCACAATTTCAGTTTTTCTCAAACTTTAATCTCAATTTTTGATTCCTCGCACTTCAAATTTCAATCCTTTTTCATAGGTATGTGCTAGAATTGAATGTCTTGATAGGCCAAGAAAAAGAATCTCGATCTAATCTCTAAAGTTAAAAACGAATTCCAATAATAATTTGAGAAATTTAAAAAATATGGAAAATCATATAACTGCCCTAAGATATTTACAAACCAAACAAATAACTTATTCTTCTAATAATAAGGTTAGGCCCAAAAAAACAGCACTTTTCCCCCAAAACAACCTTCATTGAGAAATGTTTTGGTGATATATTATTTTTCATTATCAAAGTAATGACAATATAAAATGGGTTTGAGTTGTACCTTTTTTAAGCACATTTTACTACCCATTTGGGTTGTACACTTACGTACTGAAATCTCATGTACTCCAAAATCCTCATTACATGCCATACCATCTCACCCTTGCTTCCTCTACTATCTCATATACTCCAACATCCTCATTACATGTCCATACCATCTCAGTCTTGCTTCCTCTACTATCTCATGTACTCCAACATCCTCATTACATGCCCATACCATCTCAGTCTTGCTTCCTCTACTATCTCATGTACTCCAACATCCTCATTACATGACCATACCATCATAGCCTTGCTTCCTCTACTATCTCATGTACTCCAACATCCTCATTACATGTCCATACCATTTCAGTCTTACTTCCTCTACTATATCATGTACTCCAACATCCTCATTACATGCCCATACCATCTCAGTCTTGCTTCCTCTACTATCTCATGTACTCCAACATCCTCATTACATGCCCATACCATCTCAGTCTTGCTTCTCTCTACTATATCATGTACTCCAACATCCTCATTACATGCCCATACCATCTCAGTCTTGCTTCCTCTACTATCTCATGTACTCCAACATCCTCATTACATGCCCATACTATCTCAGTCTTGCTTCCTCTACTATCTCATGTACTCCAACATCCTCATTACATGTCCATACCATTTCAGTCTTACTTCCTCTACTATCTCATGTACTCCAACATCCTCATTACATGTCCATACCATTTCAGTCTTACTTCCTCTACTATCTCATGTACTCCAACATCCTCATTACATGACCATACCATCTCTGTCTTGCTTCCTCTACTATCTCATGTACTCCAACATCCTCATTACATATCTATACCATCATAGCCTTGCTTCCTCTACTATCTCATGTACTCCAACATCCTCATTACATGCCCATACTATCTCAGTCTTGCTTCCTCTACTATCTCATGTACTCCAACATCCTCATTACATGACCATACCATCATAGCCTTGCTTCCTCTACTATCTCATGTACTCCAACATCCTCATTACATGTCCATACCATTTCAGTCTTACTTCCTCTACTATCTCATGTACTCCAACATCCTCATTACATGACCATACCATCTCTGTCTTGCTTCCTCTACTATCTCATGTACTCCAACATCCTCATTACATATCTATACCATCATAGCCTTGCTTCCTCTACTATCTCATGTACTCCAACATCCTCATTACATGTCCATACCATTTCAGTCTTACTTCCTCTACTATCTCATGTACTACAACATCCTCATTACATGTCCATACCATTTCAGTCTTACTTCCTCTACTATCTCATGTACTCCAACATCCTCATTACATGTCCATACCATTTCAGTCTTACTTCCTCTACTATCTCATGTACTCCCTGCACACCTAATCTTTATTTATTTGTTTATTATGTAGTGGAAGTTAAGAAAACCATTAATTATAAGAGTTTAAATAGTAAAAAAAAAACTTAGTACTTTGCTTTGCGCTTTGAGTGATTGGCGCGCGTTCACTAGAACACAAAGGTTATGTATAGCACAGTTACAATATTATGATCAATTCTCTATTTCTATTATTTCAATACCATTAAAAATAAATGAAGTTATCGAGGAATCAAATTTAACATCCTTCATAAATATACTACACAGTTTAGCTTAAATAACACTGATTTGACAAGTGCGATGTCAACTGTCAAGACCCAAGAAACATCAGGAGACTTACACTGTATTTGATCTCGTTCTTCTCCCTCCTTATTATCTTACTGTAACGGTTTACGTTGACACACAGATAGTCCCCAGACTTCTGCCAGTGCATCTTGCAATCAGCAACATTAAATAAGTTCTTGGCACGAGTCTCGTTACGTCTGAGGACAAACATAAATGAATAAAACAGTTGTGATAATAGTTTATTGGCACAGTTAGGTGCATATAAATATTAATGCTCAGAAAAGATTAAGCCATAATTTCTCACATGGTTTGTCAAAGAAAATTTGTTTTCGCATCAGTGCATATACAAATATTTACTACACAAAGATAAAAAAATTCTAAATCGGGTTTAGAGTGGTCTAGCCACGTAACAAGAATGGAAACAAGACGGAGGGGGGGAGGGGAGCTGACTAATATAACAAAAGGAACAAAAGGAAGATCCAAGAAGCGGTGGATCAACTAAATCATCGGTGATGTGGCAATGAGAAACAAGAATTGGAAAGATATAGTTGAAAACCAAACATTTAAAATCTGTGTGGAATAGAGGAGGCTTGCTAACGTTGTACTTGCCACCCTTAGAACAATTATATGATGATGATATGCAGTTATCTCCTATGCAACATTTCATTTTATTACTAACATTTAACTTTTTTTTTAATATTCAAACTTCTCAGAAATACTTCACATTATTCAATTTGACTTCACTTAAAAGTGAAACAATGTAGAGGTCTCGAGTTCAATTACCGGCATGACCGAAAAAATTATTATATATGAACTTAGGGTTTCACCTTTCAGTGATGAAATACTGGCTAGTGAAAAGGGTGTCGTGTCTGTTATAGAGTTGTAAGTTATGGACTGTTATATCTAGTCAATTTAGAAAGTGCATATTAAATAGTAAAAACCTCAAATTAAAAAATAAATAAAATTTAAACTGTAATATTAATTATATTTTTTTAAATAGTTGAAATGGTGGGTGGTCAGTTAATTCAACTTTTCAACTTTTTAACTCGGCTCTAAGAAGGGTAGATTTCAATCTTAATAGAGTGCACTCAAACCTAGGTAGGTTTCCTAGCCTCTCTTTAAGCAAATGCTGGTGCAGTGCCTTAATAATCTCAACTACCTCATCTAATCACTAAGATTTGACTGTTTAAATCTTTCATATCTATACCTAACTCACTTTAATGCTCAAGACTAATAAAATTAAACGCTTTTAGCTCTTTTCAAAAATATATTGTTTATGTTTTTTCCATGTTATTAAAATAAGATCCACTCAATAAAGAACAAATATGTTAATTTTAAACCCTCCAGCTAGGCGGAATGAACGTACGAAGGAATTTCGAGTAGAGTGACCCTGGCAGGAACGTCCTTATCTTCCGCAACCCAGTAGGCCAGAACGTTGTCCGTCGGAGACCAGGAGAAGTCTCTGATCCCAGTGATCTTGATGCTCTTCTTGTCCAGGAGACCAAATGACTGAAACAAACATGAGTGAATCGATTGATTAGTCAAATGATCAATTTTATTTTGCAAACCATATAAAACTCATATTTTTACAAAACAAGTGTTTTAACGAAAAATAAAAGATGGATAGGAAAAAGGTATTAAAAGTAGAATGGAGAAAGAAACAAAGGGTGATTGTGGGACCTTTGATAAAGGTTAAAGTTGATCGGGGCCCCAAAAACGTGCCCAGCCCCCGAAGAGAATCTACAAAAGAATTCAAGTGTTTGAAGAGTTTCTCTCATGATTGAACCCCCACCCAGGCTTGCCAAAACAAGAATAGGACACCACAATAATTGTCCTAAAGAAAAAACTCACAGGTGTCTCGTAGACGCTGAGCATGTCTGTGCTAATGCGGGCAAAGTATTTGTCATCGTGCGACCACCGGAAGATCGGCCAGATGTTGAGACCACCTGGCGAGAAGTCTCTCTTCTCCAAACCCGTGCGTACATCCCATATGATGAGCTTCTTTTGGTCACCTTGAGGGTCGTCAACTTGTGGAGAGTAGGTCACTAGGTACCTGCAAGGCCACAAAGGTGGCAGTTAAGACCCGTATAAATTAAATTATAGCACCGCGTCTTACTACAAGTTAGTGTTATACTCTTTAAGTACTAATTACACTAATGGGTTAGGAATTGGGGAAGATTCAATATAAGGAAGCAAACCCGCATTTGCAGGAAAAACCATTTAAGAAAAACCACCACCAATTTACCCGGCCGAGATTTGAACCTTTGATCTCCCTGTCTTTGGCAGTCTAGCTGAACACGAAACTAGCACATTAGCTAACTACGCCACAAAGGCGGGTCATCCCATAGAGAATAGAAATAGTAACTAAAAATTAACCTTCTTTGTCATAATGATAAGTGGTCAACTGAGTTTGGAAAAAGAAACTCATCTTAAAAAAAATTCTCCTTCAGACTTTTAATACCATTCAGGAAACCCTCAACTGACCAGATTTACCAATAAATTTAAGTAGTATATTTCTAGTGCTCAGAAAAGATAACCCTTTTCATTCCATCATTATAATATATTCTGGAGTAGATATGTATCATCATGGCACTAGAAGACAAGTAGGCACAACCTAGTTATGTATTTAACAAACATTGAAATAAATGAATTATAAAAACAAAGTGCATGTTTTAAAAATAGTCCTGCAAGAGAATGTTTTGACTTAATAAGCAGCCTTTGAATAATTTCCCAGGGAATATGACTACTCACACTCACAACCCTCAGTCAAAATACTTCCATCACTTGCTCATATACAAAGGTAAGTTATGTGACTGAACACAACCTTACTTCTCAAGAGGCGAGAAGTCGATGAACTGCACCCCGATGTGGGTAAAGGCATGATCTGTTGGAAAGTGGGCCCACCCCACAACGCCAGACCCTTCTTGTGGTACGTGGCGATGTAGGAGCCCAGAGGAGACCAATTAACATAGGCCTCTGACCACCGCTGCAACAAAACCAGTGCATTATTCTAGACTATCTCAACAAGTTTATTTCCTTACACATGGAAAGTATATTGCACTTAACATTGAAATAATGGAAAGATAAATTCATATTTAAGGGGCTGATAAATAATTAATAAGTAGAGCCCTGTATTATTATTATTATTATTATTATTAGCACCGCGTCTTACTACCCGTTCGGGTTATAGGCACTTACGCTAATGTGTAATGGTAGGGTGATTGTGAGATGAAATGAAGGACCTACAGTTTAACGTGGAATCCGAACCACGGTGGCGGCCTGTCATTCCACACATTCACAAGATGTCTTGTCAGAGGTGTAGGAAGGGTTTGGAAATCAGATAAATCTGTGCCGGGACCGAAGGGACGATCTGTTTCCTCCCAAGCCAAGAATCAGGACAAACCCGTGTTTCTTGAGTCTCCTAGAAGGTTCAAACCCCGGACGGGACTCTCAAGTAGAGGTACAAGGGTGAAGCCTCACCACTCTGTCCTCCAGTTTGATGGGCTCGGGGGAAGAGTTGAGCCATATCTGCACGGTGCTGTCCTTGGCGATGATGAGGCAGTATTGGTCAAACGCATCTGGCTCCAACAGGTGGTAGTGCAGGTTGCCTTGCTCCTTGTAGGGCTGGGGTTCCGGTGCCTCCCACTCGTCCGGGATAGCCTCGTACCTACATAACAACCACACTTGTTTTATTAACACTCCTTTTGGAATATTTTGCAACAAGCAGCCAACCTCCCTTCTCCCTTAAAAAAATAGTTCATGATACAACCATGAAGTTCCTATACATCTAAACATCCTCATCTAACATTTTTTCAAAGGTCTGGATCAGAAAGTCATGATTACACTTATAATGTGTGTTTAGCCACAAGTATAGAGTAGGCAAGATAAAACGTAGTGTGTATAGTGTATTCAAATGTGCTACTTCCAGTAGTGGTGGAGCCTTAGAAAAAAAAACTGACCCCAAATCAACTCAGCTCCAGAAAATGATTGAAAATTCAATGCACCACCTAGAAGAGATTTTCAAAGAAACCTTTTTTGGAATTTTGGATATTCTAGAAGCTATTTAGAGCGGTCCTCACCTTTAAATTTCTGACAGACAGCAACATTCAAGCACTTAGCCCAAAATTAAAGCATAATTTCCAGGTTTCTCGATCATTGGCCACTCCCCAAATTCTGGGTTTACTTGTGTCTGATTCTTGATTCCGATTCAAATTTTAAAGTATTCATTTATCCGGGGTAGTAAAATAAATGGCCTGTATTAACCCAGTGATGGAGTTTGTTTCATACGTAAACAATTAATAAGTAAACCCAAATAACAGTGAGTGATTATTTTTTGTTATAAAAGATGTCACCTAAACAGTTCACATTTCCTCTGTTTTATTTTCGATCATTATGTAAAGTCAAATACAAAATTATGTTTACATTTCATGTTCAATTTTTTGGACACTTCAGTTTAACTGGCCTGTATATCGCTAGACAGTTATATTGTAGTATGTAGATTTAAAAGTCACTGCCCTGATTAGTTTGCAACCTGGTTAATGCGACCTCGGATAGTAGAGAATCAAATGTAAAATCAGTTGTTTTTTTTCATTTTGAAGCCTAAATATTTACAATTTCAATTTGTCAAATAAGTTGACTATTTATGTATCATGCTGTTATGTATTTGCAAAAAATAACTAAAATGTGTGGTTAATATTAAAATCTCAAACATATTTGCAATGTTTTAACTGTGTAAGATCACTAGAATGTCATCGTAGTAGCTACAAGACTTCCCTCACTTTTCCAGGCAACATTTTTCAATTTATCCTGACTAGCCTTTCTAGCTTGTTACATTTTCTGGCTCCAGATCCAGTGGTCCCGAATTTGATGTGCGGCGCTTCCACATGGTGTCGACTCAAATTGACCAATGAAATTCATGAGTTTTCCCCCGATTTCCCGAAAATTCCCGACTAACCCGCCACCCCCTTGTTTTTCTGAATAATAATAATAAGTCTTAAAATTTAAATAAACATGTTTTTTAAAATATGTATTAAAAATGTTTACTAGGAATTATAAAATATATTACACAGCTACAAACAAAAAAATGAGTTTGAATCACATTGTAATTTACTAATTATTATATTACATATTTAGAGTAAAACCCCATTTTCCTGGATTTTTATTGTAATTTGCCAAATTCCCGACTTAGTCACGTTTTTCTCCGATCACTTCAAATTCCCTGATGGTGGACACAAGAAATTTCTGTGAAGCAGTGGGTCTGGGACGAGGTCAAACTCACCTTCGAGATGACAAATGAGGAGCTATTTGAATAAAAAAAAGTGGCAAATGAAGTCTAGAAAACTGAAACTAACAACTGGAGGGTTTGTTGTGCTGAACACATGACACCCTCTATCCACAAATGTTGGCACTATCATCGCTAAAAGCGGCAGCTAGTAGGTAAGTGCAGCTTGAATGTGAGCTCACGGCTTGGAGATTGCTCATATTTTTTTTAAATGCTGGCAGCTAATTATCAACATTTTTAAAATGTATTTGTTTAGATTATTAACTTTTCTAGGTATTACATATCTTTCTTTCAATATTGTTTAAACAACTGGCTGTTAAGTTAATGGTTTTTAGTCAAGTATTTAACTTCCCTGATTTTTGTTTATTTATAATTAAATTCTCTGACATTTCTTGCTTTCCCTAACATAAAACAACTCCCTACTTTTCCAGGTGTTTTCTGCCTGTGGTCACCATAGTTAAAAACATTTAAATTCACCGGAAGTGAAGGAAATAACAATAAAACTTAAAAATTAACCTATTGCTGTTTGGAAAACTTTCCTTACGAAGAATCGGGCTCGACCCTCTTAGTTTTTATCCTAAATTAGATTTTAGGCCAAGGAAAGTATTTGGAAAGGTTTGATTATTAACTTCCTGATTTTGTTTATTTATAATTAAATTCTCTGACATTTCCTTGCTTTCCCTAACATAAAACAACTCCCTACTTTTCAGGTGTTTTCTGCCTGTGGTCACCATAGTTAAAAACATTTAAATTCACCGGAAGTGAAAGGAAATAACAATAAAACTTAAAAATTAACCTATTGCTGTTTGGAAAACTTTCCCTTACCGAAGAATCGGGCTCGACCCTCTTAGTTTTTATCCTAAATTAGATTTTAGGCCCAAGGAAAGTATTTGGAAAGGTTTGATATCTTATAGAGACCCGCCTCGGTGCGCGTAGTTGGCTAACGCGCTTATCGTGTTGAGCTCGACCGCCGAGGACGGGGAGATCGAGGTTCGAATCTCAGTAGGATGAACTGGGGTGGTTTTTCCTAAATGGTTTTCCACTCTCCCTCCACGCAAATGCATGTTCACTTCCTCTAATTCAACCTTCCAAATTCCTAAATCCATTAATGTAATTAGTACTTAAAGCGTATAACCCGAACGGGTAGTAAGACGCAATGCTAAATGTATAGATATCTCAGAGTATTGATAAAATGTGTATCTGCATTTGCACGGTGAAAACAGGAAACCATTTAAGGGGTTGGGGGGGGGGGTAACACACTTTAGTATAGCTGAGCCCTGACTTCACCTCTGACAAACCAAGGATGTGGGTAGTAATTGAGTGGAAAATATTGTGTGCTATGTAGCATATTAACAAATTTTACTCAAAAAAATTACCATGGAAATATATCGCAAGAGTACGGTTGAGAAATAAAAATGTCTGTAAAATGTGGTATCGAAATAACCCAAAGCTGAAATGTTATCGAGTGTGGAACAATAACAGCTAAAGTTGGAACTACTTGGGTATTTTACATCCTGTGTAACAATTCACGAAAACTACGACAGTTACAACATGTCAATTAATGCTCAAGACACCCATTCTCTCTCAAATGCTCAGAAAAGATTAAGCCATATGTGACATCACAATAAGTATGAAAATATTTATTCATCCCTGCATTTGGAAGAATATAAGTGTACTGAACAATATAAAGAGTAAAACAACCAACAAAAAGTCAACAATTCAAGTCATTTAAATGTAGGCTATAGTTGTTGGCACTTTCTGATTTATATGGCTCTGAGTCAAACATGAACAGACTTTAAATTCTTATAGTGTTTGTATGCCAACACCATAGCCTGATAGTTTTGCTCACAGCAGGTTATTTGCAGAGGTACTAATTAAACTCCATTCATGGTAGGAATTACTCTCTGAAAGGTCTTTTTTCCTATCAATATCCTACTAAGTAAAAGATTTCTGGTAGGAAAAAAGACCTTCCAGAAAACAATTCCTATGCTGAACAGACTTTATGTGCATGTGTTAGGAATAAGGAGGGTTGAATTTAAGAGTGGAAAATAATTAGGAAAACTACTTTCAGTAGACCTAACCAGGATTCAAACCCCATCTCCCAGCCATCAGTTGTCCATTCTATTGCGAGAGTGATGCCTTAGACATCCCCAACCACCAAAGTGAGTAACCTGATAATTGTTTTATTAGCTAGCTCTGTTGCTAGTGTGCTATCTAAATTTGTGACTTAAAGACTATTCAAACCCGCCTTAGTGACATAGTAGCGCGATAGTTTCGTGTCGAGCTCGGCTGCTGAGGACGGGGCGATCGAGGTTTGAATCTTGGTCGGGTGAACTGGGAGTGATTTTTCCAAAATTGTTTTTCACTCTCCCTCCACACAAATGCAGATTAGTTTCTTCTAAATTCAACCTTCTCAATCCTTAACTCACTAGCATGATTAGTACTTAAACGTATAAACTGAACAGGTAGTAAGACAGGATGCTAGATAGATAAAATAATAAGACTTTAATCCTAAGAGAATAAGATTAAAGTGAACTTAATGGAAATGTGCAGTGGAATACCTGGAGGGAGGATGGAGAAATCATACTGCGGGAAGACTTACAGTAGCCCCATGGCTTCTTTGGTGCTGACTGACTTCTGACAGTCAACTTTTAGGTATATACCTAAATGTTGACTATAAGAAGTGACAGCTGCTAAACACATGTTTTTGCAGATCATATGGTGCGGCGTAGGGATACATAATTTGGTCTGGAAGCTTTTCAAAGCCGTCAGCTATCCATCAGTACCAAAGAAGTCATGGGGCTACCGTACCTACTGGTGCACCCCACCTAGGATCGAATCTCAGTCTCTTGGTTTGGAGCCAAGCACTCTTTAACACATCCCATTAGCTTGCAAATAAAATGAGCACCTGTTACTTACTTGTTGAAGTCTGTGAACAGATTGACAAGGAATGTATGGTGCTTGTCCAGCTTGTGGTTGTTGACCAATTTGACTGCTTCGAGGGCGTCATTGGGATTACTGTACTCCAGAAATATATACCTTTCAATGAGAAGAAAATAAATATGATAAATAAACACTCAGATAAATGTCTGCACTAGGGTTAGTTCCATTATCCAACTAGTAATACCATAAGCTATCTAGAATGTTTGTAAATAAAAAATATTAGTAATATAAAAGCCTGTGCGATTTGAAAGTTTGAGTCTGAATCTGAATAAAACTAGAACATGAATTAAATTCAAAATTCCTAATTTTAATAATTGGCGCTAGCCCGGGCAACCGACTGGAAACATGACAATTGTCGGTAATCTAATGCGATTTCTGGGATTCACTGGTTCACACTGGCAGTTACACGATTAGGGACAGCGTGTTGCTGTAGTTGTGCTGTGCCGTGCGTGTTTGTCTACTATTGAGAATGAATTGTGTAGTAACCTAATCCATCCCAGCCCGATCCACCCAAACCTAACCTACCCTATCATTAATAAATCACTTTAATCTAAATAAATTTAAACCCCTCTCTCTTTTTTTTCTTGTAATGATGTAATTATTTGCAACGTCTCTGTAATGGTGCATTTGGTTCTAGGTTAGAATTATTGATTCCAGGTAACTTCAGTGAAGTACAATCGTTGCTATTATTATTTTTCAAAATCCACAAGGTTAAGTCGTCTTCCAGTTAAATCATTGGTGGATGTTAGAAACTAACACTCATTTTCAATATCCACCAGTGTGAACCAGTACCTCCCGATCAATTACCAGCAACAGTCATGTTTCCAGCTTCCACAATGTCGTTATATATATTCATTAGTTGAACAATGGTTTGATGGCAATTTTTTTTTTCATTGAACTCGATTCAAAATATGTTAAGTCTTATTTCGAGTTGATTAAAAGAAAAGTGAATTGTAAAATATATGCGATTCCAATTCAATTTGCTACAATTTTAACATAAAATAGGCCCCCCTATATGATTCAAACTCAATTCAATACACTTTCAATTTCAAACTATTTGAATTGGTTCTATTTTGAGTTGGTAAGAAACAATTTGAATTCAATTCAAAAATGAAAATCTGGGATTCGGAAGGGTTAGACAAATATGAGTAACCACACTTAGACAAAGTGGGAATTGACTTTAATGAATATTAAATGAGGGCATGGTGGATTTTATGAGGGGTTTTATATGCAGGCCAACTTGAAACTTACCCTTTTGTGAGTCCATTTTCATTTTTTGGATAATACTCATTGACAATGGGCCCAACTTTCCTGAATATTTTGCTGATAACCGAGGAAAGCTTTTCTAGGCGTTCAGGCCCAACCTGGGGCACACCGTCTACTACCACCACGGACTCTACGCCATCTGTCTCTTTTGGCTTCTGTTTCAGAATGTCCCCCAACAGTTCTAGAAAACACCACTCAAATCAAAACACCCTTTCTGGTTTCTGCGAGGTAATGAATGGTGTCCAACTAAGCAACGTTTTCTGCTAAATTTAAACTAACTTACCAATTCAGGTGGGTGTGTCTGTTTAAATCTTTTCCGTGTTTTCAATGTTAGATTATTAGTGAACGTGCAAGAGTATTTTTGGTTAGAAAAGAAGTATAGCTAACAACTTATAAGAGATTAGTTTGTTGCAAAAAAAAAGAAAAAAAAAAGAGCAAAGTGTAGTCACTGCAGACGATTTTTATGGATAAAGGTGGGGTGATAGCGAGCATGAACTTAGGACAGTATTTTTGAAGTTTTTATAGCATTAACTTTTTTGGCCAAATTAAATCAAATGTTTCTTCTATAAAAACATATAGTTTAATTTTCTGCTATTCTTTAATAAACTATCTGTCAAAGGTTATCGGGAATGTTGGAAAATTTTCTCTTTATTTAAAAAGTTTGTCACCAAATGCCACTATGCTTATGACGTATTCAAGACTGTTGGGATTAGCACGTGAAGAAAACTAAACTCTATGTTTCTATTGAAAAAATATTTGATTTATTTTGGTCAAAAAAGTTTATGCTATAAAAAATTCAAAAATACTACCCTAAGCTCACGCTCACTAGCACCCAAACTTAGTGTAATGACTGTAAAGTGCAATGCACTCTACGTGCTTAAATCTGTACAAATTTTGGTGGATTAGGGTGTGCAAGTGTGTAAGGTGCTGACTATTCAGACAAAACACAGAGCTGTATCCGAATAGTCCAAGGCTCCCTAGTCGGACCCTAGAGTTTTAGACTTGATGTTACATTATTATTATTATTAGCACCGCGTCTTACTACCCGTTCGGGTTATACATACTTACGCTAATGTGTAATGGTAGGGTGATTGCGAGATGAAATGGAGGACCTACAGTTTAACGTGGAATCCGAACCACGGTGGAGGCCTGGCATTCCCCACATTCACAAGATGTCTTGTCAGAGGTGAAGGAAGGGTTTGGTAATCAGATAAATCTATGCCGAGACCGAGGATTGAATCCCGCACCCCAGCACAGAAGTCCGACACCTTACCCCTAGACCACCAGGTCACCTTGATGTTACACTTCTCGCGTTGTTCATAGCAAAGACTACTAGAACGACAACACCCATGGGCCTGCAGTGCTGCTTCCAAACGAAAATCTTAGAAACTATATAAACACCTTCTTTATTTAAAATACCAGAAGACTTAAGTCAGTGCTCTAGCAGACGAAACAATAATACTAAAACAATTGCCAGTCAAACACTGCAATCAATACTGTGAGAACTGCGCATGGCTGGTGGCCTTCGTATCCATGGTGACCAAGACCTCAAAGAGGGCTCAAGCAGGGTGCATAGTCATCCTTCGTGACTATATGAACAGATCTACATTTGGTCGCGTGATTGCCAATGCCATTATCAAGAGCACGAGTCAAGGCAACGCCGCATAAGTAGACTATTTGGATGGAGCCCAAGACACGCACGAGTGAAAAGGGATGACAGGGTCGCCAGAGTAGGGGAACAAAATAGTCTTTTTTCCAGACCATACATCTGTCTACACTGTCAAAAATTTAATCTATATCTTTCCATCTCAATCAGTTCAATACAAATTTCAGTGTCACTTTAATTATCAAGTTTAGAACTTCAGATTGTCTCAACTTAATTTGTTGAAAGCACTTTTAAGGCGTGCCCGGGCATTTTGTCAGTAGGCTATTATTGATAAAAGTGGCATAGTCCTGTTTCAAAAAATCAATAAATTCATCTATAAGTAGTGCAAAGTTTAAAAAAAACGAAGTCTTTAACGAGTGATTAAATCTTACAAATTATTAATGGACTAAAAATAATCACGATAGCACTCACTTGGCATAGGATCCATATGCCGTCTCTGGATATATTCAATGATTAACATTATGAATATTAAAGTCTAAACTCACCCTCATCTGTTATACTATCGACATATCCCTCAGGATCACTGAAGTTTGGTTCGTCGTCATCGTTAGTTTCATTTTTTTCTTGTTTATTACTATCACTATTTTGAGATGCTTTTTCAGAATCTTTTTTCTTGGCCATCTTGGAAACCTCGTGGACGTGAAAGACAAGACGTATACTTTGGTTATTTTCACATTAAAGATAGTCAACATACAGCTTTTAATACTGCTACCTATTGCTTTTGTGACAAACCTTAAAACTCATAAATTTACTCTATAGAATGCGCTGAAAATTTTATAGATAGAAATTCAATATTCGTTTATGAATGAATAATAAAATAATGTATAATTATTATTCATGAATACTTATTACTTTAGACAACCTTGCGAAAAAATAATGTATACAACTACTTAACACAGATCAGGCTTGCAATAGTCATCCATTGCGATAGTAATGTATTACATATTGCCTACGTCGTATATCAATAATAGGTTTATTTGCCCCTAAATCTATTAACACTCCCTAATTTTTAAGAGCATACATTTTTTTTAAACATCTAGACTATATTTTGTAAAATTTTAAAATTGTTTAGTTATCTACTAGTGCCATCTTAACACAAGGGGCAAACGGGGTTATTACCAGGGGTGCTTTGTTTATGGAGGCACTTGGTGGGATAAATTGAATTTATGTATTTCGCCATTTTCCTTTAAAAAAAATCTCTCGAATATAGTGACTGGATGGTATGCTCACTCTTCAATGAGTCAAAAGGTAGATGAGAAATACTCCAAGATGAAATTAAAACAAGTAATGCTGACATCAAACTGTTGCCAAAGCCTTTGTCATCAACATGGTGGTTTGCAAGACATAATGAATGCAGATCACTGACGTCATTCTACCACACTTTTCTTCCAGTGGCAAAAATAAATCCAATAATTCATGCCAAAAACCAGAAACACGAGCTGATGCTGAAAAGTGTGTCCATTTCCAGGAGTTCCTCAAAGACCAACTGGATGAAGATTCACCTGGAATTTTTTTTTTAACTATTTGAAACAAAGGCCTAATCGTTACCTATATGAATGTAGACACTTTCATCAGGATTTGCGTGTGTTCCTTCTACAGTTCTGAGAAGGATGAAGAACTACTTACGAAACTCAATCAGTAAAGAGAGACTTTCGTGGATGGCTTATTTTGCTATAAATGCCGAATTGCTGAGTACTATTTCGTTTGAGAGTATAATTATTCACAATATTGCTGCGGTAAAATCGTGGAAAATGGATTTGTAAATAAAGACTGAGAAGATTATAATAAACAAATAGTGAGTGGAATGATCAATGACTCTTGCTTGTTCTTGGTGCGGTTTTTAACCTAACTAAAATTTAAACTACTACCTACTTTAAAACGTTATTTACATATTTGTGACTACCTGATGCGCTTCATAAGTAGAGATTTGGAAAAGTATCGATACTTTACTAATATCAGTATTTTCCTTTCGATACTAGTATTTTTTTACTCAACACTTTTTTACTGTATTCTTACTGGTATTAGTACTCACACGCCAGTATCGAATTGGTATCGAAATAAAATTTTTTTGCTATCTTAAATTGTGGCCCTTTCTGAGACTTAATGACTATTAGGGTGGTCTGTAAAGGAAGAACAAATGACAATATTTCTCAATCCTCACTTATTTTCTGCATGACAAGCAAGAAGCAGCGCAAGCATTCAGGGCCGTATACAAGAACTTGATTAAAAGGATGCTTTGTTGACACTAGCGTGGGTTTGCTTGCGTCATCTTAGTTTAAAAGGTGGAGCGATGGTGTGCTCGGGACCAAACTATCGGTCCACTAAGCATTCACTATAATACGTTCTTGCATATCACCCTCAATCTTTTTTAACTTATCATAATGCATAGCTGTTCTTTCATCTTTGTTTATCGATATAACTAACTGAATGATTGACGGACGAGTGGAGACTAGTCTACTTAACACCCCCTTTCTTTATCAATGAGCACGGTCGTCACAAATTAAACAAAAGAAGATTTGGTAGGATCACAATAATAAATAAGGTGTCAGACTTCTGTGCTGGGTGGTCTGGGGTTCAATCCTCGGTCCTGGCACAGATTTATCTGATTACAAACCCTTCCTTCACCTCTGACAAGACGTGTATTAATCACAACTTGTAAATGTGTGGAATGCCAGGCCTTCACCATGGTTCGGATCCCACGTTAAACTATAGGTCCTCCATTTCATCTCACAATCACCCTACCATTACACATTAGCGTAAGTGCGTATAACCCGAACGGGTAGTAAAGATGCGGGGATGATAATAATAATACTAATACTAATAATAATATTCGCCTGTATACTAATTGCACTAATGGGTTAGGGATTAGGAAGGCTTAATTTAGATGAAATTCACGCGCTTTTTTTTAAATTTACCTTGACTATTTGACTCAGACTCTAACAATTTTAACCCGAGTCCTATTTTTCTATAGACGTTAATTGCACAATTTTCTTGTATTGTTTTTATTTAATTTATCTAATCTGGTATTATTTACTCCTAGTACTATTTAAATCTAAGATTTAATTGGTTTCCACTAACTCTTTTTGTTTCACTCCAGTCGGTCCACCCTGGGTACCCTCTACACCTGGCACACCCAGAGCTTGTGGCGAGCGTTCCTATCCGCATTTGTGTGGTGGGAGAGTGTAACGCCATTTAGGGAAAACCACCCTCAGTGCACCCGACCGGGATCGAACCTCCATGTCTTTGGCAGTCTAGTCCAACACGAGATTAGAGCGTTAGACCACGCGGGCACAGAAGCGGGTAAGATTTTAATAATACTAGATTTAAAAAAAATATTTCCAGATTAAAATTTTTATACCGATACTTATTGTTATCGACACTTTTCTTTCGGTATCTGCACGGTAACGATATTTTTCTTCAGAATCTCTTAATGAATACACTATCGATACTTTTATTTCGATACAACATCCCTATTCATAAATATAAGTAGTAAATTTGGCATGAATTCAATAATTAAGGATTATTTATTGTTTTGGTAGTAAACCCTCACCCTTTTATTTATTATTCATATTTTGTTTACTTTACATATTAACATAAAGCAATAACCGGAACGTAACTGGATGGCATGGAATCTGTGTGGGATTCATGTGAATGTCGGTTAAAGAGAAGGTAACGGGGGGAGGGATCCTCACCTAACTATAATTTGCCCATGGGCACAAACAAATAATATATCCAGACACTCAACCTACAAGTTAAAGTGGTTGTGCTCTCTTTGGAAGCTTGAGTCCTTTAACACTAGGATCGCTGCGGTTAGTCCTATCAACCATCAGCCAGCAGTGACACTAACGAAACCCAGTGTTGAAGGACTCAAGCTGGCAAAAAGAGTGCAGTGAAACCCCCGTAAAGTTGAGAGTCTGTTTCTTACTTGTCTGTGGTCAAGGACGACTTTATAGAACTATGTCAATTCATTTTAAGTTTCTAAAGTTGGTTTTTTTTCTTTGTGAAAATGCTTGTGAAGTATAACTCTTTGTCCTGACAAACAGTGGTGGTTCGTAGCTAAAATGAGTGGGGGTGCTGCTCCAGAATTTTTTTTAGCCTTTGTTTGAAAATTGTGTAAAAGGCAAAAAAACATGTATAAAAAGAAAATTTATTCAGGAACTTGATAACATCTTTAAAAAAAACCACATTTTTTACTTACTTTAACTTAAATTGTTACAGTTTAAGCTTGATCTATTAATTTAAAAATGAAATCCATTCTTCTTGTTTTAATTTGGGCAAAAGTTCAATAATTTTCTCCTTGATCTCTGGATGACAATCGAGGAAAATTTTCTCCATTGAAAGTACTGTAAGCGCATTTAGTCTTTCTGTTAAATAAAATAACCGGAAAAAAAGGAATAAAATAGAATAGCTGGAAGCAGAATAATAATCTAATTCTACACTCTTCTACACTTTATCACATTCAAGAATATGGTACACGGTTTTTAAGCCCAACACACGCTGAGTAAAAAAAAACCTTCCTTCCACCATCACGCCAGAGCTGGCACTGCGAGAGCAACAGTGCTTTCTCTACCTGGCAGTCCCGCCTTCCTCCCCACACCCCTCCTATGTGCGCATGCGCACAACAGTCAAACACCACGTCACTGGCACTGTGAATCGCACAGTTCCATACAAAGATTTTTGTATCTTTTTCATAAGCTGGGGAATGGCTATTGAAGTACTGACATTAAGCTTAAGGAATATATATTGTACTACAAAAATAAATAAAGAATTAAAGAAAAAAGGACTAATTATATTAAATGTTATCGATAATATCAAGTGGAAATAGGGGGTGCTGCAGTTCCGCCACTGCTGACAAATACACAGTATTGTCGAGTTTGATAGGTTTTTTTTTTTGCACCAAATTTCAATGATATTTTACTGTTGCCTGATGTCCTATATCAGTAATCACTGATCAATCGATTCCTCAAAAATTGATGTCACAGATTTAATTTAATTTTTGTCGTTAGAGGAAAATGACGAATCCAAAGGAAATTCAAATTCAGCTGTTTTAGTTTTTTGCCTAAAGAGAAAGTTTTTTTACCTATAAAATTGGTAGCCTGTGCCTCTGCTTCATCAAGATATTATATATATTTTCAATATTTGTATTTTTAACATTAATAGCATTTCCATTTTCACATCCTACTCACTTCGAGGATGTTTCGACAAATAGTTTGTCAATTTTGGTGAAAATACAGTTTTTTTAGACCCCGACGCTTTTTATCTTTTATCTCCATGACTCTCGAAGTTACGTTTCATTATTAAATTCAATTTACAAAATAAAAAGTTAAAAGTGTGATGAATTTATTTTACTTTGAACATAACCACAATCATTATTACATATTAATGAAGGTTAATAAAATATGTTTTTATAGCATGATCAACATAAGCATTAGCTTCAGAATAATAAGACATACATAAAAGTCGTTTCAAGTCAGATTCTTCCTATGACAAACCTACTATAATGATGGTAAAATTAACAAATAGAAAATATTGCATAGGCTAAAAAAAAAAAAGACAGAAACTATTACTACTACCACCGTCAATAATAAAAAAAGTTGTGCGTGCGCCACACCTTGTACCACTTCTAGGCGCCGAGGAAGGAGAAGTAGGGGAAATACTGGTCGCTGATTGGTCCGCCGAGCTTCTTCTCAGGAATCCGTTCCTTTGAAAAAGTTTGATGTTTGTTACTGGTAGGTCACTCACTACGTAAACCAGCGCGGTCTTTCCCGAGTGTTTTCCTGTTTCCCATCACCCCGTGACGTCATAGGGTTGATAAAATAGCGTAATTAGTACGGCCAGAGGGCGCATTCTGGTAGCTAATGCCAATAGCTAAGTTTACGGACTACAGTCCTGTTTCTGGGACATTATCAAAACTAAAAAGTGGCTTTTTTTTTATCTTAAGTTTGTTTAATATCTCTACTCTTTAGAGTCGACTACCTGTCTCAGGTAAGTGTTGTCGAACTTTTTTTTATTATTTTTAAGTGTAGTTTTTTCCGGTTGACCTTGAGAACTGGTTACGTACTATGTGTTTGGTAAACCACAAGAAGTGGCATCATCAATATAAATACCGATGATGATCTGTGCTTTAGAATCGCAAACTTTATACAATTATTTTTTCGATATTCAGACGCGATTTGATATCTTCATCGTTTCAAATCGTCGGACAGACATACAAAATAACACACAGAAAAAAAATGGGTATCTTAATACCGATATGAGAGATTGAAAATGAGTCGAGCATTGTTTTTGTATTCTTTTTGGGAGGGCGGGGCTTCTAAGTAAGGTGTCTTGTGATGAAGTCTCCAATTTGCGTTAATCAATTTATTTTACATCGAACCTTATAGAAGAAATTTAAGGTGTTATATTTTGGTTTGTAGATGTCAATAGTTTGTGTTGTAGTTTTAGGAATGTTATAAGCATTTGATGAGGTACAAATCTAAACAATGACGAGGAATACAAAAACTAATTAACATACGAATCTATTTTATTATTATTTGAATTATTGAACTACACTTTCTGAACCGACTGATTATATCAGCACACGAGAATTTCTCTGAGAGAGAGTGAAAGGGATTACCAATTTTGCCTGGAAAAGTATTTCCACACACCTTTCCAGGGTTCTTTTACACGCCACAAGGCTTTTCTTTCCCTCCGAAGGAAGTTGTGCTACGGATCTTTACCGCTCAAAGGAAAAATCCGTCGACCCCGACTGGGTTTGAACCCACGAACATCAGGTCCTGAGGTGATCTCTTTACCGAGGTCACAGTTTAATAATCATTCATACTTTTGGTTCAAGTGTACCGCTCTCTTTTCCTCCTCCAGATAAGGCCCTAAATTAGAAAGGGGTCTTAAAGACCAGCAACGTTCATTAGTATAAAAATATGTTCTTTATTAAATAAGATTGACAATCACATTCCTTAATAATATTTAGATATTACAGAGATTAAATATTTTCACAGATATATTATTTGAGTCTTCATACCATCCTTATTATCCATACTTATACAATATCTTTTCTTTTTAAACTATTTTACGAATAAATAACAAAGAGCGATCTATTTTCGTTAATTTATTTAATGAGAGTAATAAGTTATTAAAAAAAACATTGAAAAATCCAGGCTGGTGCTGAAAACGTCTAAATTGATACTAAGAAATTAATTAAATAAAATAAATAAAATTAAATTAAGATTGAGAAATTTCGAAAATAATAAAAACCTACATTGATGGTCGAACTATCTAAAACGTCACTCTCAAAAAATACACTAACCTGCCGGTAGAATTTTAGAGAAAATGTACCAGCATTGGCGTGTAGGTAGAGTGGGAAACAATTTTGTGAATAACAAACATTTCCGTATCCCTAACCGGGACACGAAACCCGACCTCGCTGTCATCGTCATTCCAGCCTATTGCAAGAGTGACGTCTTTATATCACTCTGCCACTGAAGAGGTTTTAATATTCAAATATATAAGAGACAAAATGGTCGATCATATCAACATTTCTACTGTTTTATCAGGAAATTTTTTACACCCTGTGGTCAAGGTAAGTTTTTTATTCAACTGGTGACCTGGCGGTCTAGGGGTAAGGTGTCAGGACGTCTGTGCTGGAGGTCCGGGGTTCAATCCTCGGTCCCTGCACAGATTTATTTGATTGCCAAACCCTTCCTTCACCTCTGACAAGACATGTACTAATCACAACTTGTGAATGTGTGGAATGCCAGGCCTCCACCGTGGTTCGGATCCCACGTTAAACTGTAGGTCCTCCATATCATCTCACAATCACCCTACCGTTACACATTAGCGTATAACCCGAACGGGTAGTAAGACGCGGTAATAATAATAATAATAATATATTCAACTCATATTTTTTCCACTACCGACCTGCTTGCCTGTCGTAGCGTCATATGCCTTACAATCTAAGACTAGGACAGACACAACATCTAGTCCCCGGCTGGTAATTCATCACTGTGAAAGGGCCCACATTTCACCGATTTATATTTTTCGAACATGCCGGGAATCAAATCCGGGGACCTTTGGTTCAGTAGACAGACACGCCACCAACTAAACTAAGTCGTCGGATCGTTTAGTAGGAATAAATATTAAAATTATGTTTCGTACACTGTCCGACAAATGAAGAAATCCCAATAAGGATGAGCGAGAATAGAAACATTTTGGATGTGATTCTTCGATACAAAGTAGACTGGATCGGACACGTCCTTAGGAGGAACTGTCGTCTGCATGACGTCATAGGAGGAAAGGTTGAGGGAAAGAGGAGCTTAGGAAGGAGGAGGATTCAAATATTGGATGACTTGAAGGAAAGAAGAAAATTCTGGGAGCTGAAGGAGGAGGTAGAGCACAGGGCCCATTGGCGGTCCGAGTTCATTGACAAAAGGAATGGACCTGTCATAAGACAGAACACCTCGTAATAGTAATAAACTAATCAATCATAGAGAAAGTTACCCAGAACATTTTGTCCCTTGCCGGCAGTTAGATCTAGATAAGTTGGGTGTGGTTTATTTCACATTGTGATCACCATCCTCTCTACAAGCGAATGCTGGTGTATAATGTAAGATAGGTCCAGCTTTAGTCCCTCAGCCTGTACTAGAATAAAGACTAGGCCTTGTCTACCCTCTCAATTAAAATCTCCGTCTGTTTTATTTATTTTATTGATAGAGATATCTAGCTTTATAAACACACAGCTAATATCAGCACACGTCTTACACACTAACTTAGCTTAGGACCCACTTCAGTGGTCTCATAGTCAAACGCGCTACTCTCACAGTAGACTAGACTGTCTATGACGGGGTGGTCGAGGCTCGAATATAGGTCGGATGCACTTAGGGCTGTTTTTACAAAATGGTTTTCCACCCTCCATTCACGCAAATTCGGGTACACTACCTTTAAATATAACCTTACCAATCCCTAAAACCATTAGTGTAATTAGTACATAAGCGTAAAAACCAAATGGGTAGTAAGACGCATTGCTAAATAAAAATAAAAAACTTAACCAAGGACAGGCGTCGAACTCGTCTTATTTGCCGGTGTCTAGGAGGTCGTATTTCGAATCCCATCCAGGTGTTTAGTTACGGTGGTTTTTCTTATAAACGTCCCATTCTGTCTCGCCACAAAAAATATTGTAGCACGTGCTAATAGAAGAGTATGTTTAGAAAGTGCACAGCGAGTATTCCTTACAATTTAAAAATAAAACTAATGTAAGATACGTGTGGTTAGAAAGTAGGCCAAACCATTCTAAGTTAGAAGAAACTGGTTAGTGGTATGGTGTCAATTACATCGTATGGAGGCATGGCTACCAACAAAACTAACTCTCAACTAACACACTCTTGTCATACAAATAAACATTGCTATAAATTTATACTGTATTGATCGCCTTAATAAAAACTCTTATGACGTCAGCCCGCCATCGAGGTATACTGACCGAGTGGCCTCCGCCTGTTGGCAAATATAGTGCCAAATACTTTGGAGAGATGGTGTCATGTGGTCAACACGATGAGCCCTGCGGCAGTTAATCACAGTTCTCTAGACCGTAGCCTCTATTCTTTTATTCAAATTGTTCCTCATTTGTCCTCACGAGGCTTAGTTTGACTCTGTTTCATATCCACAGAAAAATCAGGAAGCGTTGAAGATCAAACCCGGAACCTTTGGATATGTTATTATTATTATTATTATTATTATTATTATTATTATTATTATTATTATTATCATCACCGCTTCTTACTACCCGTTCGGTTTGTACGCACTTACGCTAATGTGTAATGGTAGGGTGATTATTGTGAGATGAAATGGAGGACCTACAGTTTAACGTGGAATCCGAACCACGGTGGAGGCCTGGCATTCCACACATTCACAAGATATCTTGTCAGAGGTGAAGGAAGGGTTTGGCAATCAGATAAATCTGTACCGGGACCGAGGATTGAACCCCGGACCCCAGCACAGAAGTCCGACACCTTACCCCTATACCGCCAGGTCACTTACCTTTGAATATTAATCCAATTTTTCTTTATTTGGAAGTCACTTTAGAAGGTAGATTATTCAGGCTATGAAATTTGCTGATTATATAGAATAGACTCGCTTTGCTCGTTAGGGACTCCGCCTTCAAACCTCCATTGGGTTTTCTTTGCAAGTGGATGTAAACTAATATAATTCCAGAGCCGTTTTTTGTTAGGTCTTACCGTTTAGCCACAAGAGACCTCCAAAGAAAGGTGCGCACCGACTTTAAAGTTGCTCCGACATTTTGAATTTTTTACAGGGGTTAAAAATTATTTTTTTAAACTCTTTGGAGTTTTCCCGTTGGTTACAGGCTAGAAGCTATAAGTTTGGTAAATTTCAATAAGTTTGGTAAATTTCAAGTTTCTAGCTCATTGGTAGTGGTTCAGCCATGTGGCTTTATAGTAGTATATTATAATAAATACAGTGAGTGGCGTCGCAACGATTTTGTAAGTGGGGGGAGTCACTTTTGAACAACAACAACAAAAAGTTGTGGTTGAGTTTTTTTTATCACCGCGTCTTACTACCTGTTCGGGCCTATACTCCTCCTATACACTAATTACACTAATGGCTTAGAGATTAGGAAGGTTTAACGGAGAGAATGTGCACCTGCATTTGTATGAAAGGAGAGTTGAAACCCATTTAGGGGAAAACCACCCTCATTGCACGTGATCTGGATCGAACCCCGATCTCCCACGCGAGAGTAGCGCGTTAGGCCCCGCGGCTACCGAAACGGGTCGTACGGTCCAATACCGTGATTTAGCGCGAGACCGCGGACATTTTAAAGAACTAAGCTTAATGCGACCCTATCCATCTTTTTATAAACGTTGAAGAAATACAACTCTTGGGAAGGTGATATTTGACGATTTGACGTGATTTGGAGAAATCTGAGGTTGCTGTATCGAATTTGTCCTCTTTCTTCTCCATGGATCAATGTCACGTAAATTGTTGAATGCGCGCGCTATCTATGTGCATTGTTTGTCAGCACATTAATGTGTTATCAGTTGTTCTCTCACAAGAAATAGAGACAAACACAAGATAAATCTCGGCTTACGGACACACATTTGTCAACAAACTATGAAAGTGACTTTGGCACGAGATTGAAATGATGGATTAAATAGCCAAGCTATCATATTTCTTAGAGACGGTTATAACCCTATCTAATATCATATTATTTAAATTGAAAAATGACACCTGAACACGGGAATTGAACCCGGGACCCTTGGCTTAGTACGCCAATGCTCCACTGTGCTATATATATATATATATTAATAAATATATATATATTAATAAATATATATATATTTTAATATATACAAATTACGAATTTGTGTTTTAGGAAGTCTGAATTTAGAGGAAGTGTATTGAGCGCCCATGTATGTTTTCCAAATGGGGGGTGGGGTGGATTGAAATCTCATCTGCCCAAGGTTGTTGCCCCGCCCCTACCCTCCCCCCTCTCTAGAGAGTCAATTTCAGGAATTTAACCTCACGGGAGGGAATTTTTAGAGCATCCGAACGTAATTCTGAGATAACTATATCGGTATGTATTTCAAGAACCAGTTTTCGTAAAAAAAAAAAAAAAAGCTGTAAAATTAACAAAAAATAAAATTTATTTGTAGCTGAACCCACTGAAAAGTAGCATTATAATTTTCACAAGTTTATTGAACAGAACAAAATTAAAAGAAAGGTATTGAATAGGGAATAGAGGGAAATATTTTTATATAATTTCTCTGTTAACTCAGATATTGATAATTCAAAGTTGTTAAATGCAAATTGCAGCCAAATCCCAAATACAGTACACACATTTTTTTTCATAATATATTAGCAGAAAAAAGAGTTGATAAGTGGGACCGGAAACCCCCCACTCCCCTTCCTTATCATCCATGGATGTGTAACCTTATTTGCATGGAGGGAGAGTGGAAAACCATTTTAAAACTAACCCTCTTTGTACAACCGGCAGAGATTCAAACTCTGGTCTCCCGGTCATAGACACTACAATCTATTGCGGGGAGTGACACCTTGTACCATAAGACCACTGAAGCGGATAACGTTATAGTTTGAAAAATAAAAGTACTTTGACATAGGGAGGGGCCTTGTGAACTCGTTGTTGAGAAACTCTTTTCTGAAGGCTACCCCCCCTGCCCCCCTCCCGTCCCACACGGCGGTGTGTAGTTTTGATGAGTCAGGCCAGGGTGATGGTGACAGGTCACGCTCTCAGAAGGGTGTAGGCGCCCACCCGCACGACAAACACTGCTTCCCCCCTTCCTGACGACGATGATGAAGACTAATGGACAGTGACAGGAGGAAGATGATGACTTTACCGCACCGCACCAGGGGCGGGACTCGCGGATTTCATGGAGGTCGGCCTAAATTACGCAAGGCTTTTTTTTCACCGTGAAAATCATGGACTTTCAACACCCCCCCTTCCCCTCTATTATACGTAATTTTTTTACGATTTGCCGAATAAGATTATTTTAATCGTTTATTATTATTATTATTATTATTATTATTAAAACGAAAAGTCAGCTGTCATGTGTATTGTAACTATCTTTGTGCAAAATATAAAGTTTATATTTCTTAATTACTTTATAACGGTATGTGTCGACGATGTTTCCGACTGAAGTGATACCGTTTAGTTAGCTGATACATTTCCCCGTGATCGAGCACTAATTAAAGTGGTATGGTATAATTATGCCTCGCGATTGGGCGTCGATTATTGTGTAATGGATTTGTATTGTGAGATAATTGGTTTTTATAGCCCCGTGATCGAGAGCCAATTATTACGATACGGAATTATTATGTGATATTTTAATTGAATAAATAAAACCTTTAATGTTGCGCACGATTTATTAAAGTGATTTTTATCTTCGGCATTGAATATATAATTTTATATAATACAGTTTAGTTGAACTACAGATGATTTTTCCGTTATATTACCACTATATATTTTACTGGCACTGAATATTACTGTCTTTGATTACAAAGTTGTTGTGTGATGGTGCTCACTGTAATGGATTTATGTTCCCGGCACTGTTAATTAATTGTTTTACTAGATTTAGTCTACTGGCACTGTAATGGTGTTCACTGTGTAGATTTATGCTACCGGCACTCTGTTCATACGCACAAGCAGCTTATATATGACCTACCCCTTGCCCCTTGCACCTCTCGTGACTAGTGTCAAAACCGACTAATCGAAAGAATCCTGGTGACATATGTTGTGAAGGCTAGCTTTCTATTGGGTAGAGGGGGCTAGCGTCACTGGCTTTTTTTGGTAAATACTGCGGAGTTGATGTTTTAAAGAAAAAATAAGTTTTAATGGTGCAATCCTTTGAAATTATTTCTGAAAAGCGCGTGATTCTCCATGGATGAATAATTATTAAAAGGATATTTTTACATGCCATACTTTAAAGAAAAATACCTTCAACCACGACTCTCTCTCTCTCTCTCTCTCTATATATATATATATATATATATATATATATATATATATATATATATATATATATGAGAGGGTCCCAAATCAGTATCATTATAACAAGAAAACAGTGAAAATTAATTATTAAAGCTATTTGTTTAATCGATAAATAAAAATTAAACATTTAAGATATTTCTGTTTTTTTTTTTTTTTTAGATTTTGTCCTAATATAGACATTGATAAAAAAAACACGCAAGATGGATTCTGACACCCCTTCGCCCCAAGTAAGCGTACGTAACAGAATACTGAACCTCCTACTTTTGTCCCCATAACTCTTAGGTAAGGACGTTCCTCCAGTGTTACACAAGTTGGGGGGGAGGGGGGGGCTGAGAAAGAGAAAATATTTTCCTAGCAAGAAACCAAACTACCTACCATCTTGTCTGAATAGTCCGTCCAAAGGTCCAAGGGCACTTAGTAGCCAAGTGCACTTGGAAATTACATTAACTTTGAATTAAAGGAAAGTAACTTTTTATTATGTCTGAATTCTCTTTCAAGTGTACTGATGCAACCCTTTACAGCACGCTTCTATAGCAGCGTGGTCAGAGGCGCTAATATCGCAGTAGACTAGACTGCCGATGACGTGGAAATTAAGGTTCGAATCTCGGCTGGGTATATTGAGAGTGGTTTTCCAAATTTGTTTTCAAATCTACTTTAACGCAGATGCGAGTACACTTCCTCTAAATATAGGTAGGTATAACCTTCATATGCCATAAAAAACCATTAGCGTAATTAGTAGGCCTACATAGAGTATAACTCGAACGGGTAGTAGGACGCAGTGACAAAAACAACAACTTAAGGGTGGATATGTTTTGCCCTTTATCTTGTACTTCATCTCCGTATTAAATTACTATTATCCTTTATCACCTTATCCTCATTCACAGAAGAGTTTAATGTCCAGCCTCACGATCAGTAGTTACATGTACAACCTCACCATCAGTAGTTTAATGTCCAACCTCACTATCAGTAGTTACATGTCTAACCTAACCATCAGTAGTTTAATGTCCAACCTCACGATCAGTAGTTACATGTCTAACCTAACCATCAGTAGTTTTATGTCCAACCTCACTATCAGTAGTTACATGTCTAACCTCACCATCAGTAGTTTAATGTCCAACCTCACGATCAGTAGTTACATGTCTAACCTAACCATCAGTAGTTTAATGTCCAACCTCACTATCAGTAGTTACATGTCTAACCTAACCATCAGTAGTTTAATGTCCAACCTCACGATCAGTAGTTACATGTCTAACCTAACCATCAGTAGTTTTATGTCCAACCTCACTATCAGTAGTTACATGTCTAACCTCACTATCAGTAGTTTCATGTCTAAACTAACCATCAGTAGTTACATGTCTAACCTCACCATCAGTAGTTTAATGTCCAACCTCACTATCAGTAGTTACATGTCTAACCTCACTCTCAGTAGTTACATGTCTAAACTAACCATCAGTAGTTACATGTCTAACCTCACCATCAGTAGCTTAATGTCCAACCTCACTATCAGTAGTTACATGTCTAACCTCACTCTCAGTAGTTACATGTCTAACCTCACGATCAGTAGTTACATGTCTAACCTCACCATCAGTAGTTTAATGTCCAACCTCACGATCAGTAGTTACATGTCTAACCTAACCATCAGTAGTTTTATGTCCAACCTCACTATCAGTAGTTACATGTCTAAACTAACCATCAGTAGTTTAATGTCCAACCTCACGATCAGTAGTTACATGTCTAACCTAACCATCAGTAGTTTAATGTCCAACCTCACGATCAGTAGTTACATGTCTAAACTAACCATCAGTAGTTACATGTCTAACCTCACCATCAGTAGTTTAATGTCCAACCTCACTATCAGTAGTTACATGTCTAACCTCACTCTCAGTAGTTACATGTCTAACCTCACCATCAGTAGTTTCATGTCCAACCTCACCAGCAGTAGTTTCATGTCTAACCTCACTATCAGTAGTTACATGTCTAACCTCACTCTCAGTAGTTACATGTCTAACCTCACCATCAGTAGTTTAATGTCCAACCTCACGATCAGTAGTTACATGTCTAACCTAACCATCAGTAGTTTAATGTCCAACCTCACGATCAGTAGTTACATGTCTAAACTAACCATCAGTAGTTTAATGTCCAACCTCACTCTCAGTAGTTACATGTCTAACCTCACTCTCAGTAGTTACATGTCTAACCTCACCATCAGTAGTTTAATGTCCAACCTCACGATCAGTAGTTACATGTCTAACCTAACCATCAGTAGTTTAATGTCCAACCTCACGATCAGTAGTTACATGTCTAACCTAACCATCAGTAGTTTAATGTCCAACCTCACTATCAGTAGTTACATGTCTAACCTCACTCTCAGTAGTTACATGTCTAACCTCACCATCAGTAGTTACATGTCTAACCTCACTCTCAGTAGTTACATGTCTAACCTCACCATCAGTAGTTTAATGTCCAACCTCACGATCAGTAGTTACATGTCTAACCTAACCATCAGTAGTTTAATGTCCAACCTCACTCTCAGTAGTTACATGTCTAACCTCACTCTCAGTAGTTACATGTCTAACCTCACCATCAGTAGTTTAATGTCCAACCTCACTCTCAGTAGTTACATGTCTAACATCACCATCAGTAGTTTCATGTCTAACCTCACTATCAGTAGTTACATGTCTAACCTCACTCTCAGTAGTTACATGTCTAACCTCACCATCAGTAGTTTCATGTCCAACCTCACCATCAGTAGTTTAATGTCCAACCTCACTATCAGTAGTTACATGTCTAACCTCACTCTCAGTAGTTACATGTCTAACCTCACCATCAGTAGTTTAATGTCCAACCTCACGATCAGTAGTTACATGTCTAACCTAACCATCAGTAGTTTTATGTCCAACCTCACTATCAGTAGTTACATGTCTAACCTCACCATCAGTAGTTTAATGTCCAACCTCACGATCAGTAGTTACATGTCTAACCTAACCATCAGTAGTTTAATGTCCAACCTCACGATCAGTAGTTACATGTCTAAACTAACCATCAGTAGTTACATGTCTAACCTCACCATCAGTAGTTTAATGTCCAACCTCACTATCAGTAGTTACATGTCTAACCTCACTCTCAGTAGTTACATGTCTAACCTCACCATCAGTAGTTTCATGTCCAACCTCACCAGCAGTAGTTTCATGTCTAACCTCACCATAAGTAGTTTCATGTCTAACCTCACCATCAGTAGTTACATGTCTAACCTCACCATCAGTAGTTTAATGTCCAACCTCACTATCAGTAGTTACATGTCTAACCTCACTCTCAGTAGTTACATGTCTAACCTCACGATCAGTAGTTACATGTCTAACCTCACCATCAGTAGTTTAATGTCCAACCTCACGATCAGTAGTTACATGTCTAACCTAACCATCAGTAGTTTTATGTCCAACCTCACTATCAGTAGTTACATGTCTAACCTCACTATCAGTAGTTTCATGTCTAAACTAACCATCAGTAGTTACATGTCTAACCTCACCATCAGTAGCTTAATGTCCAACCTCACTATCAGTAGTTATATGTCTAACCTCACTCTCAGTAGTTTCATGTCTAAACTAACCATCAGTAGTTTCATGTCTAACCTCACCAGCAGTAGTTTCATGTCTAACTTCACCAGCAGTAGTTACATATCTAACTTAACCAGCAGTAGTTTCATGTCTAACCTCATCATCAGTAGTTTCATGTCTAACCTCACCATCAGTAGTTTCATGTCTAACCTCACTCTCAGTAGTTTCATGTCTAACCTAACCATCAGTAGTTTCATGTCTAACCTCACCAGCAGTAGTTTCATGTCTAACCTCACCAGCAGTAGTTTCATGTCTAACCTCATCATCAGTAGTTTCATGTCTAACCTCACCATCAGTAGTTTCATGTCTAACCTCACTCTCAGTAGTTTCATGTCTAAACTAACCATCAGTAGTTTCATGTCTAACCTCACCAGCAGTAGTTTCATGTCTAACCTCATCATCAGTAGTTTCATGTCTAACCTCATCATCAGTAGTTTCATGTCTAACTCACCAGCAGTAGTTTCATGTCTAACCTCACCAGCAGTAGTTTCATGTCTAACCTCACCATCAGTAGTTTCATGTCTAACCTCACCATCAGTAGTTTCATGTCTAATCTCACCATCAGTAATTTCATGTCTAACCTCATCATCAGTAGTTTAATGTCTAACTCACCATCATAGTTTCATGTCTAACCCTCATCATCAGTAGTTTCATGTCTAACCTCACCAGCAGTAGTTTCATGTCTAACCTCATCATCAGTAGTTTCATGTCTAACCTCACCACAGTAGTTTCATGTCTAACCTCATCATCAGTAGTTTCATGTCTAACCTACCATCAGTAGTTTCATGTCTAACCTCATCATCAGTAGTTTCATGTCTAATCTCACCATCAGTAATTTCATGTCTAACCTCATCATCAGTAGTTTCATGTCTAACCTCACAGCAGTAGTTTCATGTCTAACCTCATCAGCAGTAGTTTCATGTCTAACCTAACCAGCAGTAGTTTCATGTCTAACCTCACCATCAGTAGTTTCATGTCTAACTCACCATCAGTAGTTTCATGTCTAATCTCACATCAGCAATTTCATGTCTAACCTCACCATCAGTAGTTTCATGTCTAACCTCACCATCAGTAGTTTCATGTCTAATCCACCAGCAGTAATTTCATGTCTAACCTCACCAGCAGTAGTTTCTTGTTAACCTCACCATAGAATCGTTGCCACCAGTTAATGTTCGACTTATCTCGTGCAATGCAACTCCATTACTGATTATTCTCCAGTATATGATAAACAAGTTTATGAGGCGTTACTGAGACGAAAGGAGGGTTGGAGGAGGGTTGGAGAACGGTGAAATGGCTATTAAGGTAATTTTCTCACGAGTTATAGAACTTTATAATTAGTTTATTATCGAAGGACTGGTAGATTGGCAATATTATTAATCTAGCTTGATTTAAATTACTGTGGATCAATGGTTTTTTATTAAAGAGGTTGAATACAAGTTATAGGACCGTGGTTCGATTCTTGGTGTTGTTTACAAAGATATTTAATGCATAAATATATATAATTTTTTTCTTACTTTTCTTTGATCTATTCTTTCGTCACCGCGAACAAATATCCTTTTGGGTTACAAGAGGGCAAAAAAAAAATGTTAAACCTCTCTTGAGTATTTTTTAAAATATTATTTTAGCACCATATCTTACTACCCGTTCGGGTTTCACGCTTATGTACTAATTACGCTAATGATTTTAAGGATTAGGGAGGTCAGATCTATAGGAAGTATACCAGTATTTGCATGGAGGGAGAGTGGAAAACCATTTTGGACTAACCATCTTCGGTACACCCGACCTAGATTCGAACCTCGATCTCCCCGTCATCGGCAGTCTAGTCTACTGCGAGAGTAACGCGTTAGACCACGCAGCCCTTGAAGCGGATAGCAATTTATTGCTCTGCAGATAATAAGGGATGTAGGTAGAGATGAGAACTGTCCGCAGTGGTGGCTTGCAACCTACTAAGTAGGTGAAGGGGCTAGGTTGGGCGTGGCGGCACCTTGAACCTACTGTAATAGTGGGTTGGGGGGATGAGGGAGGGGAGCAGGTGTTGTTAGTAAATACTTAAGCTAGCCTCAACATTATTTTATTTTTATTACAGATGAATGATGAACTATAGTAAACTGAAAAATAAAATCCAAGCAAATAATACCATTTAGAAATCCAAATATTTCGGTAAAATAGTTCAGGTCATTTGAACATACAGCAGACCCGATGTTAGTGAAACATTCAACCACCGAGCGCTGTAGTCTATACGTGAGTGTGAGAAAATAACTGTAATCTCTGTTATTGCTTTATTGGAACTCATTTAAATAGATGGGTGAGGAGGGGGGAGGTGTTCCACTAGGAAAAAAACAACAGAAAATTTTCAAAAACATATTATTTTCCGTCTCCCTTTTCTTAGTTGTGGCCGCTATGACTTTTAAAAGACTCCAATAAGCTTCTAACCTTGGCACCGAGGAGACGTACGGCCCTCAAAGCCCCCCGCCCCTCTAGGTACGGACCTGGGGCTCGGCTCGGCTCAAGAGCCTCCTCGCGACGGAACTTCTGGAGGAAAGATGTCGCGGTAATTCGAACGTGGGAGGCAGGAAATAGTTGTTTGTTTGGAACGCTCGTGATGGTCGGACGCACGGCTAGTATGCCTGACTCTGGACTTCCCTCCCTTCCTCCCTCCGCTGTGTTAAGCTATTGTTTCCAAGAGGGTTATTGTCACCTTGGAATTCCTGATAGAGCCAGCTCCGAGCCCCTCCTATTAGGTCTTCATGGAGATCTCAAACCAGGATTTATAGAGTCAAATATAAGACCCTTTGAGTAAACTTAAAGAATTATAGAGAGCCCCCACAGGTATCTCAAGAGACCCTAATATAGCTTATAGGTACCTTAATATATCTCATAGAGACCTTAATAGACTCCTGAAGACCCTAAGATATCTCCAAAAGACCCCCGAAGGTCCGAATATAACTCACAGAGAGCCCCGAAGACTCGCATATAATTACCAATTACCTACCACATACCCAAATATACCATAGACTCTAATATATATATATTATTATATATATATATATAGGGTGTATTTTAATTGGTGCCAAATTTCTAGGGACGTACTCCCATCCACCAAACATTAAGAAAAGTACAAATGAACATGGGTCTAGAAATACTTGGTTTTTGAGCTAAGAGCATTTTTATTATTCAATTAACAGAAGAAGTAACGCAATTATACAATACAAAGTTTAACAGAAACAAACAAAAACACAAGAAGACAGAACATTTTGTAACATAAATGGTTCAAAATGGCGTCCTCCTTCTTCGATGCAACCTCTGAGCTTGCGTTCCATGTTTGGTAGTGTTCTGTTGAATACTCCTGAGGTGTTACATATCTGCTCACATCCACTTACGATACTCTGTCTTAAAACTTTATCATAAGGTACAGGAGTTGCGCTAACAATGGACTTTAAATGTCCTCAGAGATAAAAATACATTGAGTTCATATTTGGTGATCAGGCAGGCCATTCCACAGACCCCCCACGACCAACCTATCTTTGAGAAAAACCTTTAATAACTCTGAAAATAAGCCTTTATAGACCATTGTTTATATGGAACTTCCTTAATGTTTGGTGGATGGGAATACGCCCCTGGAATATTTGTCACCAATTAAAATACACCCTGCATTTTACTTCATAAGTAAAATGTGTTTGGGAGCTCGGTTACTGCTATTTCGTTGCGATTCTCCATGATAATTTGTCAGTTTAGGAACATTGTTGACCTTAATATTCTTGGCTTTTCGAAGACATTGTATTTTTGATATCCTTGATCTAATTCCCATTTTGTGATTCCAAAGAAAAGAAAAAAGTCATAGCACCGCGACTTACTTACTACCCGTTCGGGTTATACGCTTAAGTACAAATTACCCTAATTGGTAAGGAATTAGGAAGGTTGAATTTAGAGGAAATGAACCAACATTTGTGTGGAGGGAGAGTGTAAAACCATTTAGGATCCCTCTCCCCCACAGTTCACCCGACCGCGATTCGAACCTCGATCTCCCCATACTCGGCATTCTGTTTCTTCAGAAATAATCATATTGTGTAGGGTAGTTTTTTTTGTCTCATAAAACTTCGTGTTAATTTCGATAATAAGACTAAACATATTATATAGAATAGGCTATATACAACCGAGCCCTTTATGTTGATTTCATATTATTTGGGAAAACCTCCCCGAAACAAAGGAAATATCATTAAGTTTTCTACTCTTCATTCTTACGTTTCTTGTACATATTTTTAACTGGTGGGATGTCACCTTTGTTTTTAATACCCATTTAAAAAAAAGGCTGCTTCACAGTATAACAAAAATACAATTTTAGTCGCTACTTGCTTCATTGTAACAGCCACAGTAATAGGCCTATTAAACATATTGTAAGTTTTATGGAGCACCTTATTGTGGGCATGACACGTAAGGACCACTCATACAAAGGCAGCCGCAATTCGCACCTGTAGGTGTGGTAACAGGTAAATGCACACACATACTCGTATGCAGGTGTGACAATCCATTAATATTGCTAGCTGCCACCGAGGGACATCATGTGTGGGCCACACGTCCGACTTCTCAGAAAGCGGAATAAAATCAGACTACAATTCTTTACATGGGATCAGCGCCGATGGTCATGCGGACAAAAGCGTCAGTCTGGCGTGTGGTTTGCCTGGTGACGAGGAGGTTGGGCGTATTGGGGGGTGTTCTGTTTCATAAACAATTTCCTACTCTCGCACTCTGCTAATGCAGCTAACTTTCCTATAGGTACATTATACTTTCCTCATCTCTACCGTGTTAGCAAGGCCGTAGTCAGAGGAGTCGGGGAGGGTTTGGGGGTTCAAACCGCCCCGAAATTATACGAACAAAATATATATGGCTTTATTTATGGTTCAAACTATATCAATAATAAGATAAAAGTACAAATTAGGGGGTTTCAGAAAGCTTCTAGAGGTGTTTAATATCTAGAAATTTCCCTAGCCTTCAGCAGTTAGGGGGTATGGTGGCATCAGATAGCTTCTAAGAGGTATTTAACATTTAGCAGGGGAATGCCAGGCCTCCACCGTGGTTCGGATTCCACGTTAAACTGTAGGTCCTTCATTTCATCTCACAATCACCCTACCATTATACATTAGCGTAAGTGCGTATAACCCGAATGGGTAGTAAGACGCGGTGCTAATAATAATAATAATAATAATAATAATAATAATAATAATAATAATAATAATAATAATAATAATAATAATAGTAATAAAAACATTTAGCATCTTTTCTAGTTTCCAGCAATTGGGGGATCTGTCCCCCCCCCCCCTCTTGTGAAATTATTGGCTCGGCTACGGCCTTGTCTGTTAGCGTAGGTAAACTTGGTATTGCCTGGACGATGGTGGGAAAAAAGTAAAATATAAAGCCTCATTTTTTTGCGGATGGTTGCTGAAAGGCCTTTTTTTCCTACCAGAAACCGTACTATATAAGAAAAAAAGGCCTTTCAGATGGTTATTTGTAAGAAAATCGAGCTATAACTGTCCCACCTTACACGATCCATGGATGTTTATGATGGTATATCAAGGGGGTAAGGTGGGGGTGGAGGAGATTATGCTCTAAAAGTCTATTCTCAAGAAATTCCAGGTATACTTTTAAGTCTTCTATGCGAAATAAAGAAAAAGAATCGTGTTCAGTGTATTGACTGGCAAATCCAATGGGAAGAGAGATAGGGCGTAATGAGGTGGACTGGTTAGAACTAGCTCAAGGTGGGAATAGAGTGTAATGAGGTGAACTGGAAAGAACTAGCTATATATAAGGATAGGTTATATGCTGTTAGTGCAGCAATGATCTTTCGAGTTCCTATTGCTATGGAGTGAGTAAGTAAGTAAATGCAAAATATTTACAATAATTATATGAAAAATAAAGCCATCTTATGGCCTTTTTTTATTTGATAATTAATTACATGATCCAAAGAACTAGAGCTCACTTATATTATTATTATTATTAGCACCGCGTCTTACTACCCGTTCGGGTTATACGCACTTACGCTAATGTGTAATGGTAGGGTGATTGTGAGATGAAATGAAGGACCTACAGTTTAACGTGGAATCCGAACCACGGTGGAGGCCTGGCATTCCCCACATTCACAAGATGTCTTGTCAGAGGTGAAGGAAGGGTTTGGAAATCAGATAAATCTGTGCCGTGACCGAGGATTGAACCCCGGCCGCCAGCACAGAAGTCTGACACCTTACCCCTAAACCACCAGGTCACCTACAGCTCACTTATAGGACTATGAATTTACAGTAATTGAAATTTTACATTAGTTTAAATTTTAAAAGATTAAGAAGACATTATGAATATTTTATAATGAAATAAAGTTAAACAATCAAAATCAAACTTTTTTTTTAACAAAATACACAAAACTTAAACGACAGCAGTACCATTACAATTTTACAGCTAAGATCATTTTGAAAAATGTGTGATAATATAGATAAGTAGATTTTATACATAAATAGGAGATAAACCATAAAAATAGAAATAAGTATATAAAAAAAGAAAAACATAACATTAGCAAATAATTAATCAGAAAGTACTTTGGGATAAAAAAAAAAGTTGCATAAAATTAAACACTATCACAATAATATGTAGGTATATACGGGGAAATAATAATGCATTCCAAATTGTTTACTGGGAATAGATGTATTCGAATAATTGTGATTGAAAGCAAGTAGATAGGAATGAGACTCAGATGAGGTATTTTACAGTATTGAAGACCTATTTCAATAATAGAGGGTAGGTGGTTAAAAACTTTACATAATTTTTGTATATAGGGTTTAAAGTTGTTCACTGGTAAAGAAAAAAAAAATGTATAATGCTTTTTAAAATTTGCCAGTTCAAGTAAGCCAGTGATATCTGTTGGAATTGCATTATATATTATAGTCATTTTATTTAAAGTTGAATTTGTTCCATAGTTTATAGAGTTAAAAGATTCATGATGTATTTTAATTGAGCCTCTAGTATGATGACTTGACTTAGGGAATAGTTTTGTGGTACTTTTAAGTTTATTTTTATTTATTTTGCAAGCAAGAATGCCTGTTTGGTAGATAATCAGTTTATCGAGAGGCATTAAATCCAGATATTTGTAATGTAATTGATTTGCCCCTTAAAAGTATGTGAAAGCATTGACAATAATATCGTCCTAATTTTATAAACTATCTTATTTCATTTAAATTATATAGTATATTAAATGGCGCTTAAAGCACTTCTTCTTCTAAGAAGGCAAAAGCCACTGATCAGTGACGTCACGCACGTGACACCAGCCAAGTCAGGTTGACAATATATATATATATTTCAAATAATAACTTCCTCTTCTCGAAGGTTCGAATAGAGATTTTAAAATGTAACTTGAGTCATTTTCCGGCTCTAGAACCTCCCTGTAAAACAGAGATGTTTTTGTCTTGTATTTTGTTTTTTCTAAACTAAACCTTCTCGAAGCTTCCATGAGCAAGGGATATATACAAAGAATGGTGCAACGTAAAGGCAGTTGGTGTCCAGACTCCAGAACTCACTTGGGCATTTGGGGTCCAGCAACACCTGTCCGCGCTCATACAATAGGCCGCGTATATATTTCAACGACATGATCTATTTTCTCATTAAATAAACAGAGAAATAAAAAACATGTCAAAATAATAAGTGTTTATTAATTATAATTCTCCAATTGGCGCCCATCGCGGCAGTATTATTATTATTAGCACCGCGTCTTACTACCCGTTCGGGTTATACGCACTTACGCTAATGTGTAATGGTAGGGTGATTGTGAGATGAAATGAAGGACCTACAGTTTAACGTGGAATCCGAACCACGGTGGCGACCTGGCATTCCAATCGCGGCAGTAAAATATCAGAACATAATTGGCGCACAACGTAGGGACCCGTAATACAAGAACGTTTCATATTTATAAATTTCAGTAGTTCTATATTCTATGACAGGTAATTGATATAGTGATATAATAATTCTATTTTGAAGTGCAGATAGTCTTTTAAGTCTCGTTTTGATAGCAAAACCCCAAATATTACTCATATATATATAAGATATGAGTGTACCAAAGAAAAATAAAGAGTTCTTTTTACTGGATTAGTTGATGCATATGCACAGCTGCTTAATGCTTCTGCAATATGAATTAGATTTTTTGTTACATTATTTATATGACTGTCCCATAAGAGATGCTTGTCAATAGTTAGTTCTAAATAAGTAATAGTGTCTACATATTCCAGCATTTCATTTTCCATTATTTTCTTTTTTTATTATTTTTTTTTGTAGCTTTTAAGAATAGTATAAGTTTAGTTTTTTTTTTTAAATTGGTATAAATTCAGTCTAGCAAAGGAGGGACGTCGGATTCTACATTATTTAGTAGAACATTTATGTTAATATTCTCATAATATAAGCAAGTGTCATCTGCAAAAAGCTGAATGTGTCGATTCAAATTGATTTTGTGTAAATCATTTATATAAACTAAGAACATAATGGATCCAAGGATGCCTTGCTGACCATTGTTCGCGTTTCCATTTAACAAACTTATTTTGTTGAGAGACGCGATGTTAGCTGTCTTATTATTATTAGCACCGCGTCTTACTACCCGTTCGCATTATACACACTTATGTTATGTGTAATGGTTGGGTGATTGTGAGATGAAATGGAGGACCTTCAGTTTAACGTGGAATCCGAACCACGGTGGAGACCTGTCATTCCACACATTCACAAGATGTCTTATCAGAGGTGATGGAAGAGTTTGGTAATCAGATAAATCTGTGCCGGGACCGAGGATTGAGCCCCAGACCCCAGCACAGAAGGCCGACACCTTACCCCTAGACCGCCAGGTCATCAGCTGTCATATCGTTTGCGTTATTTGCAGGTTGGTGTTCATATTTTACCATTAAAACTCTTTTAAATATCGAGTATTCAAAAATGTTCTTTGTTACTCCACGGACCCCTCTTTCTTCCAGAACCTTGGGGGTTGGGAGGGGGATGACCTAACTTTATTTACTACTACTACTACTACTACTACTACTACTACTACTACTATTTACTACTACTACAGACCATAGCGACACCAGTGTCGGTGTACTGAACCTCTCTCTCTCTTGTTCGCAGGTAGCAGGAGATCAGGAGCTCTAGTCAGTGTTGACCTCTTCAAGCAGAATGTTCGCCTGGTATCTACTCCCGCTGGCATGGATGCTACAGCTAGCGGCCGCGCAGGATAGGATGTGTTACGCGCATAATTCGGACCCCTACCTTTATTTCGGCACCAAAACGGCTTACGAGTTTGTTTACCAAAAAAGGGCACCACAGAACGTTCCAAGTAAGTGCCCATAATTTTTGTATCTTTACCGAAACGTACGTTCAGAAATAAAGAAGTTTTTGTTTATTATTTGTCACTGGTACACCCAGTTTTATTTTTTAGGGCAAGGGGGGCATGTAATGTATCGAAGTTATTATTCCTCTTGATTTGCATTTTTTTTTTCTTTCCAATTTTGAATTTTAGGGGTACATTTACCAAGCATAAGACCTGGTATTATTCAAATATTATTATTATTATTATTAGCACCGCGTCTTACTACAGTTTAACGTGGAATCCGAACCACGGTGGAGGCCTGGCATTCCCCACATTCACAAGATATATTGTCAGAGGTGAAGGAAGGGTTTGGAAATCAGATAAATCTGTGCCGGGACCGAGGATTGAACCCGGCCGCCAGCATAGAAGTCTGACACCTTACCCCTAGATCACCATGTCACCCAATTATTCAAATAGAGTCGTACTTTAATTTCATACTTTCACGCATTTTAAAGTGCATAGACCTCGGCCTGACATACGTTGTACCCCGCCGTAGTTTAGTTTAGTTGCACATGTGGAGAGAGCAGTGGTAGAGTCGGCTCTCACACACGTGAGAGCGGGGATACAGGGGCCTACCATCATCTTGTTTCCTTTTTTTTTTGGGGGGGGGGGGGGTTTACACCACTGGGTACTGTGGAAGGAATCGTGGTAGTAATAATATATAGGCTTAAAACATAATATACATTATTTTAAATCTCTCAATATTAAAAAAATGTAACAATTTAACTAAACTGCTTCGGTGGTCATATGGTCTAAGGCGTCTCACTCGCAATAGACTGGACTGCTGAGGATGAAGATATCGATCGGGGTTTGAATCCCCGGCGGGTGTACTAAGGATAGTTTTTAACTCTCACCCTACGCCATTGCGGGTTCATTTCTTTACAAATTCAATCTTTCTCATCCCTAACACATTAGTGTAGTTCATAGACCTGGTGGTCTAGGGGTTAGACTTCTGTGTTGGGGGTCCAAGGTTCAATCCTCGGTCCTGGCACAGATTTATCTGGTTACCAAACCCTTCCTTCACCTCTGACAAGACGTGTATTAATCACAACTTGTGAATGTGAGGAATGTCAGGCCTCCACCGTGGTTCGGATTCCACGTTAAACTGTAGGTCCTCCATTTCATCTCATAATCACCATAATCACCTACCATTACACATTAGCGTAAGTGCGTATAACCCGAACGGGTAGTAAGACGCGGTGCTAATAATAATAATAATAATAGTTAATACGCGTAAAACCAGAACATATTAAGATGAGGTTATAAAAAATATATTATTTTAGTTATTTTATCGGCAATGGTATTGTTTGCCAAAAGTGTTGGTTATAGAAGATATTATTTGGCGTATGGATATATGAAAGTAGCTTCATTAACTTAAGTAGCTACCCTAGTGTGATTCCACAATAGGTTTCTAGATGATTGATTATTTGCAGAGAGCAACCGACAACTTCAAACGAAGTTTTAAAAAATGACACTTTATTTTTGTTATTATTTGTACTCAAACATAAGGGTTATTAATCATTTAAATCGACTTGATAGGGGTGCGAGGGTTGATTGGAAGGGAGGCGTGTGAGAAATCACCTCGTGGTGTAGGGTGGGTTTAAACTCCAACCACGACGCTAAGTTGCAAGTGCAACTTGCATCGTCATGCCAAAAATTATACCTTGATTTTCTTAATAATATAATATTAGCACCACGTCTTAATACCCGTTCGGGTTATACGCTTTAAGTACTAACTACGCTAATGGATTAGGAATTGGAAAGGTCAAATTAGAGGAAGTGAACCCTCATTTGCGTAAAGGGAAAGTGGAAAACCACTTAGGAAAAACCACCCCAGTTCACCCGACCGAGATTCGAACCTCAATCTCCCCGTCCTCGGCAGTCGAGCTCAACACGGATTTTCTTACGATTGGACGGACATTTGGAGCAACTGTTCGAAAATACAATCTTTTTTTACGGCCAACATCGGTAACATTTTACTGTGTTATTTTATAGGACTGGTATTGACCGGGGGCAAGAGTCCTAGGGGCACATTCAAAAAATGCAATATTTTTCATGTTTTAAAAATAATTATTTAAATTAAATAGAATAAGACTTGAAAATAAAGTTTGTGATTTATCGGGTCACACACAAAGCTATAAAAAAACAGTAAGTTGATGGTGATTGAAATTCAAAAATAAAATAAAGGTTTAACAAATTTCGGAATTAGAATATCAAACACTGTTACACAAACATGAAACAAAATCTAAAAAACATAATTACATATCTAAAGTAGATTGAATTGAAAAATTAAGTTAGAAAATGAAGATTTTTGGTTGTCAAATAATAATTTATGATTATGAATGATCTATTTATGAGTCAATATAAAAATGAGCGTAATGATTTTGAAAAAAAAAAGTACTTTTATTGAGTCACATAGACTAGAGCGTGTGGAACAGTAAAAATAGTCAAAATAAAGAATTAAACAAGAAAAACCAATAATAATACTTTAATAAGACGAGTAAAATAAATGTTACGGCGCACCGCACAGACTTTCTCTCGCTCTATCTTAAAACAGACATTTACTGAAAACTCGTAAGATTTGTGGAATGAAATAATATACATTGTTACTTACTATATGACATTAGTAAACTAGGAACATTGTTACAGAAAAATAGAGAAAAGAGAAACATCTATGTTCACCAAAGAGCATAAGAATCAAATTCATTTTCAAAGACCCGAATTATAAAGTGTGTGTGTATATATATATATATATATATATATATATATATATATATATATATATATATATATATATATATATATTTGCTTATGGTTCAGAAACTATTGGTTTTATAAAAATATATTTCAAATAAAAGATGTTTATCTTTAATAGTACTACAACTTTACAATGGTAAGTTATTTTGTATCTCAAATAGTTTCGGAGAATTTATGAAAATTGGAAAATTTCCCCTTTGTACAGTACCCTACCCTCAAAGTCATTTTAATAAGAAAATGAGAGTTGCCGCATTGTTTATAGTAATAAATAGAGTCTGGATATAAAATGTAATCAAAATTATTAGAGCAAATTTTGAGAAAATAGATAATTTATCTTTTTTGTCCTTCAGTAAATTACCCTAACTTTTAGGTTTAGATTCTAAAAAACCCCCGGGGGGACCTTATGAAAACCTCATATACCAAGTTTTTAGCCCAATCGATAAAATAGTTTCGGCTCTAGTCCGAGGTACAGACAGACAGACAGACGGAATTGCGAAAACCACTTTTTTGTTTAAGGGGGTCGAAACGTCGACATTTATCAAAATTGAGTTAGATTTTTTTTTGACGATCACAATACTTTTCCTCCGAGGTTTCGAGAGAAAGTAAAAATAAGTATAAATAACAAGAATAGTGACTTTTAGATGAGACAAAAAAGTTAAAATATGAAGTCAATTAACTTGCAGTGAGTAGATATTTATAAATTAACAAAACAATTATTAGAATTCCGAAAAAAAAAACTAGTGAAGTCTTATCTGAAGATTAATCCCTTGCTCCTTTACAGCTAAGGTAGAATCCCTTGCTCCTTTACAGCTAAGGTAGAATCCCTTGCTCCTTTACAGCTAAGGTAGAATCCCTTGCTCCTTTACAGCTAAGGTAGAATCCCTTGCTCCTTTACAGCTAAGGTAGAATCCCTTGCTCCTTTACAGCTAAGGTAGAATCCCTTGCTCCTTTACAGCTAAGGTAGAATCCCATGCTCCTTTACAGCTAAGGTGGAATCCCTTGCTCCTTTACAGCTAAGGTAGAATCCCTTGCTCCTTTACAGCTAAGGTGGAATCCCATGCTCCTTTACAGCTAAGGTAGAATCCCTTGCTCCTTTAGAGCTAAGGTGGAATCCCTTGCTCCTTTACAGCTAAGGTGGAATCCCATGCTCCTTTACAGCTAAGGTAGAATCCCTTGCTCCTTTAGAGCTAAGGTGGAATCCCTTGCTCCTTTACAGCTAAGGTAGAATCCCTTGCTCCTTTAGAGCTAAGGTGGAATCCCTTGCTCCTTTACAGCTAAGGTGGAATCCCATGCTCCTTTACAGCTAAGGTAGAATCCCTTGCTCCTTTAGAGCTAAGGTGGAATCCCTTGCTCCTTTACAGCTAAGGTAGAATCCTTGCTCCTTTAGAGCTAAGGTGGAATCCCTTGCTCCTTTACAGCTAAGGTGGAATCCCTTGCTCCTTTACAGCTAAGGTGGAATCCCTTGCTCCTTTAGAGCTAAGGTGGAATCCCATGCTCCTTTACAGCTAAGGTGGAATCCATGCTCCTTTACAGCTAAGGTAGAATCCCTTGCTCCTTTAGAGCTAAGGTAGAATCCCTTGCTCCTTTAGAGCTAAGGTGGAATCCCATGCTCCTTTAGAGCTAAGGTGGAATCCCTTGCTCCTTTACAGCTAAGGTGGAATCCCTTGCTCCTTTAGAGCTAAGGTAGAATCCCTTGCTCCTTTACAGCTAAGGTGGAATCCCATGCTCCTTTACAGCTAAGGTAGAATCCCTTGCTCCTTTAGAGCTAAGGTAGAATCCCTTGCTCCTTTAGAGCTAAGGTGGAATCCCATGCTCCTTTAGAGCTAAGGTGGAATCCCTTGCTCCTTTACAGCTAAGGTGGAATCCCTTGCTCCTTTACAGCTAAGGTAGAATCCCTTGCTCCTTTAGAGCTAAGGTGGAATCCCTTGCTCCTTTACAGCTAAGGTGGAATCCCTTGCTCCTTTACAGCTAAGGTGGAATCCCTTGCTCCTTTAGAGCTAAGGTGGAATCCCATGCTCCTTTACAGCTAAGGTGGAATCCCATGCTCCTTTACAGCTAAGGTAGAATCCCTTGCTCCTTTAGAGCTAAGGTAGAATCCCTTGCTCCTTTAGAGCTAAGGTGGAATCCCATGCTCCTTTAGAGCTAAGGTGGAATCCCTTGCTCCTTTACAGCTAAGGTGGAATCCCTTGCTCCTTTACAGCTAAGGTAGAATCCCTTGCTCCTTTACAGCTAAGGTGGAATCCCATGCTCCTTTACAGCTAAGATAGTTTGGATTTTTTTTAAGCACCACGTCTTACTAACCGTTCGGGTTATAAACTGATGTACTAATTACACTAATGGTTTTAAGGATTAGGAAGATTATATTTAAAGGAAGTATACCTCCATTTTAGTTTGCAACGGCCCCCCCCCTCCCCCCAGTTATCTACCTCGCACCACCTTCCTTCTAAAAAAAAAAATTAAATTAAGATGACTTAATTTTGGTTTAATGTCATTAGAGTAATTTTCATTTATATATAATCTTTCAGCTGTATAAGGTATCTAATAAAAACTGTACCAAGTTTGAATTAAATTAATTATTATTATTAGCACCGCGTCTTACTACCCGTTCGGGTTATACGCACCTACTCTAATGTGTAATGGTAGGGTGATTGTGAGATGAAATGGAGGACCTACAGTTTAACGTGGACTCCGAACCACGGTGGAGACCTGGCATTCCTCACATTAACATAAATTAATTAATGTGTTCAAAAGTTATCGTGAGACATATCCACCACGAATAGAAAGACAGACAGAGAGAGACTGACAAATATAAATCGGTGGAAACGGAGAACCCACTTCACTCTTTCATTAATCAAACCACGTGGTAATGTTTCTATTTGTTTCTAAACTCTGACAATATTTGTTAGATCGCCCATAGGGATGGTCGACTGACTATACGAGCGCTCTAGCAAACATCTCTCACTCACACTTGTTTCCCCTTATTGTCACCTAAGCAAGCGGGGGCCATGTGTGGCCGCACTGTTTACACACCCCTAAGGGCTGCCCTGCGTACGAAACCCTTGCGCAGGTTCAGGGTATTAATAATATATCAAAAGTGACAGCCGCGGATAACATTACTTGATGAATGAATACAGAATACATAAACGTAGATCTATTAACTTTTATTTTCTAGCTGTAAGATATGTTTATTCATCAGATACTCGTATATTAACACCCGTTTGGATTTTACACATATTACACTAATGTGTTAGAGATGAGGAAGGTTCAACTTAGAGGGAGTGAACCCGCATTTGTGTAGAAAAACCCACTAAAACATGAAACAACCCCTGTGCTTCTAAGCCACGACAACAACCCCTGTGCCACTAAGCCACGTGGACAACCCCTGTGCCACTAAGCCACGACAACAACCCCTGTGCCACTAAGCCACGACAACAACCCCTGTGCCACTAAGCCACGTGGACAACCCCTGTGCCACTAAGCCACGACAACAACCCCTGTGCCTCTAAGCCACGACAACAACCCCTGTGCCACTAAGCCACGTGGACAACCCCTGTGCCACTAAGCCACGACAACAACCCCTGTGCCACTAAGCCACGACAACAACCCCTGTGCCACTAAGCCACGACAACAACCCCTGTGCCACTAAGCCACGACAACAACCCCTGTGCCACTAAACCACGACAACAACCCCTGTGCCTCTAAGCCACGACAACAACCCCTGTGCCTCTAAGCCACGACAACAACCCCTGTGCCACTAAGCCACGTGAACAACCCCTGTGCCTCTAAGCTACGTAAGCAACCCCTGTGCCACTAAGCCACGACAACAACCCCTGTGCCACTAAGCCACGACAACAACCCCTGTGCCACTAAGTCACGTGGACAACCTCTATGCCACTAAGCCACGACAACAACCCCTGTGCCACTAAGCCACGTGAACAACCCCTGTGCCACTAAGCCACGACAACAACCCCTGTGCCACTAAGCCACGTGAACAACCCCTGTGCCTCTAAGCCACGATAACAACCCCTGTGCCACTAAGCCACGATAACAACCCCTGTGCCACTAAGCCACGACAACAACCCCTGTGCCACTAAGCCACGACAACAACCCCTGTGCCACTAAGCCACGACAACAACCCCTGTGCCACTAAGCCACGTGAACAACCCTGTGCCACTAAGCCACGACAACAACCCCTGTACCACTAAGCCACGTGAACAACCCCTGTGCCTCTAAGCCACGATAACAACCCCTGTGCCACTAAGCCACGACAACAACCCCTGTGCCACTAAGCCACGACAACAACCCCTGTGCCACTAAGCCACGACAACAACCCCTGTGCCACTAAGCCACGACAACAACCCCTGTGCCACTAAGCCACAACAAACCCTGTGCCACTAAGCCACGACAACAACCCCTGTGCCACTAAGCTACGTAAACAACCCCTGTGCCACTAAGCCACGTAAACAACCCCTGTACCACTAAGCCACGGAAACAAGCGGGTAATGCAGTTTCCACAGACATACGAACCACGGTCTAGAGCACCCACATTGTCTTGCGACGGGAAGTCATTGAATAGGAGCGTCGTTGACCTCAGCGTCAACCTGGTTTGATGAAAATAGCAAACTAAAAGGTCAGTAAATCGTGGGAGAACCAACATTTATATTGAGTTTCACACGTGGGCGATCATTCAAGGATTTTACGTGCACTTTCTAAACAGATCACCTAAACTGCAGGACGTGCTTTAAACGATGTTGAAACTACTGTAGGTGAGGTTAGACATGAAACTACTGCTGGTGAGGTTAGCCATGAAACTACTGCTTGTGAGGTTAGACATGAAACTACTGATGGTGAGGTTGGACATGAAACTACTGCTGGTGAGGTTAGACATGAAACTACTGCTGGTGAGATTAGAAATGAAACTACTCCTGGTGAGGTTAGACATGAAACTACTTCTGGTGAGGTTGGACATGAAACTACTGATGGTGAGGTTAGACATTAAACTACTGATGGTGAGGTTAGACATGTAACTACTGCTGGTGAGGTTAGACATGAAACTACTGATGGTGAGGTTGGACATGAAACTACTGATGGTGAGGTTAGACATTAAACTACTGATGGTGAGGTTGGACATGAAACTACTGCTGGTGAGGTTGGACATGAAACTACTGATGGTGAGGCTAGACATGAAACTACTGATGGTGAGGTTGGACATGAAACTACTGATGGTGAGGTTGGACATGAAACTACTGCTGGTGAGGTTAGACATGAAACTACTGATGGTGAGGTTGGACATGGAACTACTGCTGGTGAGGTTAGACATGGAACTAATGATGGTGAGGTTAGACATGAAACTACTGTTAGTGAGGTTAGACATGAAACTACTGCTGGTGAGGTTAGACATGAAACTACTGATGGTGAGGTTGGGCATGAAACTACTGCTGGAGAGGTTAGACATGAACTCTATACAGGAAGACACTGAGGTGTGAGGGGGAGGTATTGTAGTGGGGGTAAAGAAGATCAGCTCTTCTCTTAGCACTATCCAAGGCGTTGTCAGCAAAGATTCACAAGAGAATTCATTTATTTATATTCCTAGCAAAATTTTAGCGGCACAGATCACTGAAAGCGCGTTTAAGATCTTGAAACGATGTTTAAGGCCCTCGAATAAAGGTTGTTTATTGAAAACTATCTCTCATATTAATGTGAAGTACCAAGGCCTGTGTCATGTGATGATGATTACTAACACAGACTCGAATTAGCCGACATAAGCTAGTCATGCAAATGTTTATAGTATTCCACATACATAAAAGGACAGTTCAAGCGCCGAGTGTAGACTAATCGTACCGAGGCGAAAAAACTTCCAAGTAGACTTTGATTGTGCAAATCACAGGGTTTGTATGATGAAAATTTTCATATCAGACAGCTAAAAAAGTTATTAGGTCTACTTTAACGTTTTGGTTTCTGTTTTTTTTAGTACTGCGGCTTACTACCCATTCGGGTTATACGCTTTTGCATTAATTACACTAATATTTTAGGGATTAGATAGGTTTAATTTATAGGAAGTGTACCCGAGTTTGTATGGAGGGAGAGAGGGAAACCATTTATGAAAAACCACACCCAATACACCCAATCGGGATCGAACCCCGATCTCCCCGTCTTCAGCGGAAGTAACACCTTTGACTATGCGTCCACCAAAGGGGATATTTTCACGTTTTCATACGTCAAGTCATGTGATATTCAGTTGTTACTTTTGAAGATGTTATTCAAACCTGTAAAATGTCCATTTGTAAGAAAATCAAGGTATAGTATGACCCAGCGGTGGTTCACATGTTTTGGTTTATAGTCAACATCTACGGCACATGAGCTAGTTTTAGAAACCCCGGCCAATATTTAATGAAGCCTGCCATAGCGTCGAAACATTCACCGATTGAAGTAAATTATATATAGACACTCAAATAACACGCTACCCTCTTGGCCTGCTGAAGACAAGACGTGGGGATCGGCGTTCGAATCCCTGTCAGATCTACGGCGGGTGGTTTTCCCTAAATGATTTCTCACTCTTCAACCACGCAAATGCTGGTAGACTACCTGTAAGATGGTTCCTTCCTCATCTTGACACCATTGGAGTAATTTATCATACATACCTATAACCTGAACAGGTAGTAAGACACGGCGATAAAAATAATCAAACGCTAGATGAACTGAACAAAAGCATATTCGGTAAGTTTAGAACCAGAATCCAATGCATCTGTTCCTTCAGCCATGCCAGAAGAAGCAATATATAACCAGAATTCAATGCATTGTTACCTAAGCCATGCCAGAAGAAGCACCATACAACCAGAATTCAGTGCATCTGTTCCCTCAGCCATGCCAGAAGAAGCACTATATAACCAGAATTCAGTGCATCTGTTCCATCAGCCATGCCAGAAGAAGCACTATACAACCAGAATGTAATGCATCTGTTCCCTCAGCCATGCCAGAAGAAGCACTATATAACCAGAATCTAATGCATCTGTTCCCTCAGCCATTCCAAAAGAAGCACTATACAACCAGAATTCAGTGCAACTGTTCCCTCAGCCATGCCAGAAGAAGCACTATACAACCAGAATTCAATGCATCTTTTCCTTCAGCCATGCCAGAAGACGCACTATATAACCAGAATTCAGTGCACCTGTTCCCTCAGCCATGCCAGAAGAAGCACTATACAACCAGAATTCAATGCATCTGTTTCCTCAGCCATGCCAGAAGAAGCACTATACAACCAGAATCTAATGCATCTGTTCCTTCAGCCATATCAGAAGAGGCACTATATAACCAGAATTCAATGCATCTTTTCCCTCAGCCATGCCAGAAGAAGCACTATATAACCAGAATCAAATACATCTGTTCCCTCAGCCATTCCAGAAGAAGCACTATACCACCAGAATTCAGTGCATCTGTTCCCTCAGCCATGCCAGAAGAAGCACTATACAACCAGAATTCAATGCATCTGTTCCCTCAGCCATGCCAGAAGAAGCACTATATAACCAGAATCAAATACATCTGTTCCCTCAGCCATGCCAGAAGAAGCACTATACAACCAGAATTCAATGCATCTGTTCCTTCAGCCATATCAGAAGAGGCACTATATAACCAGAATTCAGTGCATCTGTTCCCTCAGCCATGCCAGAAGAAGCACTATACAACCAGAATCAATGCATCTGTTTCCTCAGCCATGCCAGAAGAAGCACTATACAACCAGAATTCAATGCATCTGTTTCCTCAGCATGTCAGAAGAAGCACTATACAACCAGAATTCAATGCATTTGTTCCCTCAGCCATATCAGAAGAGGCACTATACAACCAGAATTCAATGCATCTGTTCCCTCAGTCATGTCAGAAGAAGCACTATACAACCAGAATTAAATGCATCTGTTTCCTCAGCCATGCCAGAAGAAGCACTATACAACCAGAATTCAATGCATCTGTTCCTTCAGCCATATCAGAAGAGGCACTATATAACCAGAATTCAGTGCATCTGTTCCCTCAGCCATGTCAGAAGAAGCACTATACAACCAGAATTAAATGCATCTGTTCCCTCAGTCATGTCAGAAGAAGCACTATACAACCAGAATTCAATGCATCTGTTCCCTCAGTCATGTCAGAAGAAGCACTATACAACCAGAATTAAATGCATCTGTTCCTCAGCCATGTCAGAAGAAGCACTATACAACCAGAATTCAATGCATCTGTTCCCTCAGTCATGTCAGAAGAAGCACTATACAACCAGAATTAAATGCATCTGTTCCCTCAGCCATGTCAGAAGAAGCACTATACAACCAGAATGCAATGCATCTGTTCCCTCAGTCATGTCAGAAGAAGCACTATACAACCAGAATTAAATGCATCTGTTCCCTCAGCCATGTCAGAAGAAGCACTATACAACCAGAATTAAATGCATCTGTTCCCTCAGCCATGTCAGAAGAAGCACTATATAACCAGAATTCAATGCATCTGTTCCCTCAGTCATGTCAGAAGAAGCACTATACAACCAGAATTCAATGCATCTGTTCCTTCAGCCATATCAGAAGAGGCACTATATAACCAGAATTCAGTGCATCTGTTCCCTCAGCCATGCCAGAAGAAGCACTATACAACCAGAATCCAATGCATCTATTCCCTCAGCCATGTCAGAAGAAGCACTATACAACCAGAATTCAATGCATCTGTTCCCTCAGTCATGTCAGAAGAAGCATTATACAACCAGAATTAAATGCATCTGTTCCCTCAGCCATGTCAGAAGAAGCACTATACAACCAGAATTCAATGCATCTGTTCCTCAGTCATGTCAGAAGAAGCACTATACAACCAGAATTAAATGCATCTGTTCCCTCAGCCATGTCAGAAGAAGCACTATACAACCAGAATTAAATGCATCTGTTCCCTCAGCCATGTCAGAAGAAGCACTATATAACCAGAATTCAATGCATCTGTTCCCCAGTCATGTCAGAAGAAGCACTATACAACCAGAATTCAATGCATCTGTTCCTTCAGCCATATCAGAAGAGGCACTATATAACCAGAATTCAGTGCATCTGTTCCCTCAGCCATGCCAGAAGAAGCACTATACAACCAGAATCCAATGCATCTATTCCCTCAGCCATGTCAGAAGAAGCACTATACAACCAGAATTCAATGCATCTGTTCCCTCAGTCATGTCAGAAGAAGCACTATACAACCAGAATTAAATGCATCTGTTCCCTCAGCCATGTCAGAAGAAGCACTATACAACCAGAATTCAATGCATCTGTTCCCTCAGTCATGTCAGAAGAAGCACTATACAACCAGAATTAAATGCATCTGTTCCCTCAGCCATGTCAGAAGAAGCACTATACAACCAGAATCCAATGCATCTGTTTCCTCAGCCATGTCAGAAGAAGCACTATATAACCAGAATTCAATGCATCTGTTCCTTCAGCCATATCAGAAGAGGCACTATATAACCAGAATTCAGTGCATCTGTTCCCTCAGCCATGTCAGAAGAAGCACTATATAACCAGAATCCAATGCATCTGTTCCCTCAGTCATGTCAGAAGAAGCACTATACAACCAGAATTAAATGCATCTGTTCCCTCAGCCATGTCAGAAGAAGCACTATATAACCAGAATTCAATGCAGCTGTTCCCTCAGCCATGTCAGAAGAAGCACTATATAACCAGAATTCAATGCATCTGTTCCTTCAGCCATATCAGAAGAGGCACTATATAAACCAGAATTCAGTGCATCTGTTCCCTCAGCCATGTCAGAAGAAGCACTATACAACCAGAATCCAATGCATCTATTCCCTCAGCCATGTCAGAAGAAGCACTATACAACAAGAATGTTATGCAGCTTTCCCCCCCACCCCACCAGTTTGTTGCACAGTAATAAAACAAGTATAGAAGAACATCACGTTGTTGTACTGCGGCATACACTGACGAGAGCACGTGACCCGAACTTCCGGCCTTGAGCCCGTGTCTGTCAAAAGCCTCAGTGGTCTTGGAGGATACAATCATGAAGCAGGCTCTTGGAGGATATATACTGGAGAGGCATTAGACAAATAAACACCAACAGAGATGGTACGAATCAATACCTCACCCGAGACTCAACAGCCAATGACGAAGAGGTCACATTGTTTTATGATGTCAAGGGCGCCCATGTGGGTCTTACAAATGGGAGGACGGAGTGAGAGTCCCATCTGCCGTGGGTGCATTTCAGGAACATTTCAGGGAACATTTCAGGAATTTAACCTTATGGGGGTAATTTTATAACATCTTGACATAATTCTGAGCTATGAGTTTCATAAGCTAATTTTATGCTATAAATAAATAAATTAAAATGGAGTTTTTGAAAAATTAACAAAAAATAAAATGGCGTTGTAACTGAACTCATTGGAAAGAAACATTATATTTTTTCACGAGCTTTTTTTTAACAGAACAAAATGAAAAGGAGGTTGTTGATGAGGAAATGGAAGGAAATCTACCTTTTATAATTTTTATCTGTTAACTCGGATATTTATGATTCATTGTACAGTAGCCTCGTGGCTTCTTTGGTGCTGACTGACAGCTCACATCTGACTTCTGACAGTCAACATTTAGGTATATACCTACATTTTGACCGTCAGAAGAGACAGCTGGTAAACACATGGTTTTGCAGATCATATGATTCAGCGTAGCGATATATAATTTGGTCTGGTAACTTTTCAGAGCCGTCAGTCAGCACCAAAGAAGCCATGGGGCTACTGTAATTGTTGTTAATAGCAAAGTGCAGGCAAATTCCAAATGCACAATTTTTTTTATAAAAAAAGTAGATATTGCAGATTGATAAGGGGGGGGCTTTAGTCCCCCTTATCGTCCATTTATGGGTACCCATGTATGATGTTCCCGTCTGGGGCGTAGCGTCATGTTAGAACGAGGTCTCCCAAACCTTCTAATGGACATCTAAGAAAAATAAGTACCGAAGTTCTATACACTATTGTAAGTTTAAAAACAACCAACTCCCAAAGTGATGAAACCATTTAGATAAACGGTAACTTGCATCTGGACTGTAGTATAATTCTAACCCCATACATTACCGCCGTTCAAAATTGAGACCTCTACACCTCAGATAATAACTCTACTGGTTTATTTACAAGTTTTTTCCCTTCAAAAGACACGTGACTCACCGTATTAATAAATTAAAATGCAGGGTTACCTTAAACATTTTGTACATGGGCGAACTTTCATTTTGGCACCCCTTGTTCCATTACATAATTTTGGTGTGAACATAGTCTAATGATTTTGAAAATAAATCATTACAAGACAAAAATAAGTGGATTTCCGTTTTCGCTGTTTTTATTATTATTATTATTATTATTATTATTATTATTATTATTATATTAGCACCGCGTCTTACTACCGGTTCGGGTTATACGCTTAAGTACTAATTACACTAATGGATTAGGAATTGGGAAGGTTGAATTAAAGAAAGTGAACCCACATTTGCGTGAAGGGAGAGTGGAAAACCATTTAGGAAAAACCACCCCCAGTTCACCCGATCGAGATTCGAACCTCGATCTCCCTGTCCTCAGCAGTCGAGCTGAACACGAAACTAGCACGTTAGCTTACTACGCCACCGAGGCGGGTCGGTTTTTATTGACTATTGCAAATTTGATTTTAATGAACGCTATATACAATTTAAAACATTTAAATCGGACAACTATAAGTGTGTAAAGTTTTGTAACTAATTAAACGCTCTATTTTGTATAAGATCTATGAAAGACAAATAATAATCATTGCATTTAAAATAAAAATCCTTTTAGGTTATTTAGGAAATTATTAATTAATTTTATAAACTAGAAACTCGTTCATCCGAATCACAACTATTGGGAATTTTGGTCTATCCAGAACAATATTTTTTGAATTAAAAAGAAAAGTATCTCTACCATACTATATTCTGCAGAACATAAATTATAATCTGATTTTTTCAGCTCATTATTTTGTCTTTGATTGTAACAAAAATAAAAATCACATAATATATTCTTTAATCTGTTTTGTACTGCAAGTAAATATGTCATTTCGATTAAATATTGTGTATGTTCAATTTTTTATATCACTAACAGTGAAAAATCCCCCAAAATACAGTTTATACGAATTGGACATGGTCCCTTCAAATTATGGTAAACAAATTTCTAGTGTACTAATGCAGGATTTAGTGGATATAAAGCAAGTGTACAATTCAGAATTTGGTGGATATAACGCAAGTTAATACAATTCAGGATTTGGTGGATTTAACGCAAATGGATACAATTCAGGATTTAGTGAATCCAACGCAAGTGGATACAATTCAGGATTTAGTGGATTTAATGGAAATAAATACAATTCAAGATTTGGTGTATATAACGCAAGTGGATACAATTCAGGATTTAGTGGATTTAATGGAAATAAATACAATTCAGGATTTGGTGGATATAACGCAAGTTAATACAATTCAGAATTTGATGGATTTAACGCAACAATTCAGGATTTGGTGGATTTAACGCAAGTGAATACAATTCAAGATTTGGTGTATATAACGCAAGTGGATACAATTCAGGATTTAGTGAATCCAACGCAAGTGGATACAATTCAGGATTTAGTGTATATAACGCAAGTGGATACAATTCAGGATTTAGTGGATTTAATGGAATTGAATACAATTCAAGATTTGGTGGATATAACGCAAAATAATACAATTCAGGATTTCTATTAAATTTGTTTATTGAAAACTGTCTGAATGAAGACTATTCAGAGGGGATACAATGAAGTTCGTTCGCTGGAAACAGTATTGTTGTTGTTGTTGATGATGATGATGATGATGATGATGATGATGACTATTAACTTAGTTCATGAGTAGAAACCCCAGCCCTAGTAACGTTTTCCTTGACCGAACTAATTAGCTCTGTTTCAACCAATGAGCTAAGACTTGTGCTTCAATTTTAAAACAGCGTCGTGACCCCTTATGATAGAGTTTAATGAGTACAATAATTTCAATGAGAACGGATATGGACGATCATTCAGATTAAAACTATTGACAACAATAAAAATAAACTTATCATAATGTAGCATTATATACTACTTGTATAATATGTTCTATACTTTCTCTTTAGTGAGATTTTGAAATTATATATTTCGTTTTTTTAATCAGTTATTTATTAGTAGGTTTATTATTAATATAATTATTTATAAACGGTACTTCAGAAACGTTTGGTTAAGAATTGATAGAAATAGGCTACAATTAGATCAAGGTCTATTAAATATGTGTACATAGCCTAAATAGTTCGTGTTTTCACTAGGTTATTAGTGAAAACACATATGGTATGTAATTTAAATAGCAAACACAATAAAATATTAAAGTAAAGTACACCTTATAATGCAGTGGTGGATCCAATGGGGTAAGGGGCTGATCACCTCTCCCCCTTTTGCATGGAAAATAACCAAAGAGATAGAAAGCAATACCTAAATGTTGTAAATAATGACTAACACCTCCCTCACCGTATCTCCTTCATGACCCAACACCTCCCTATCTCCTACATGACATAATCAATAGCTCTTTCAACTTAACTCTAATGTGCAGAAAAGCAAGTTTAGTATGATAACAAATTATTTGTATTAAATATACATTCTTTCTATTAATTCCTACTAAAACTTTTTAGCCCCATGTACAGTAGATATTTATTACTTTTATTATGACAGTGGCTTTTTATTTATTTATTATAGTGTTGAAAATAAAAATATATATTTTTTTTGCCTTACAAGTCTTCTTTTTTTTATTATAATAATAATTAGTTAACATTATTTTTTATAAACTAACAATATTATTATTAAAATGATTATAAATTAAAATCTTGATTAATTATAATTATTAAATGTATAGCTAGCTTACTCTAAGGAACTTATGAAAGCTAATCCCTGCCCCCCTCCCCATCAGACAACAGACCCTGGATACGTCCTTGTTTTAACATGTATTAGACACACATAGCTCATGCGTATATTATTTATTTAATGAAACTGGATTTATTAATTCATAAATTTGCATACATGTATCAAAATAGTTTTGTAGATCTTTTAATGAGAAAAAGTGTTTAGTTGTTTAAGTATAAAATGTAAATATTGGAGCTAGTCAAATAACTCTGTCTTCAAAAATCCAGCCGGAAATAAAATTAAATAAAACATACTTTGTCAATTTGCGGTACATGTAGCTCTACATAGATAACTATTCTACCGCTTGTTATGTTGTATCCATCCGCCATATTTGTATCCGAAACAGTTTTCAGCCTTCATTCTGGACAGAACCACCTGGTGGATCTCCCGATACCAAGACGCAACCAATTCATTCTGGACAGAACCACCTGGTGGATCTCCCGATACCAAGACGCAACCAATTCATTCTGGACAGAACCACCTGGTCAATCTCCCGATACCAAGACGCAACCAATTCATTCTGGACAGAACCACCTGGTGGATCTCCCGATACCAAGACGCAACCAATTCATTCTGGACAGAACCACCTGGTGGATCTCCCGATACCAAGACGCAACCAATTCATTCTGGACAGAACCACCTGGTCGATCTCCCGATACCAAGACGCAACCAATTCATTCTGGACAGAACCACCTGGTCAATCTCCCGATACCAAGACGCAACCAATTCATTCTGGACAGAACCACCTGGTCAATCTCCCGATACCAAGACGCAACCAATTCATTCTGGACAGAACCACCTGGTCGATCTTCCGATACCAAGACGCAACCAATTCATTCTGGACAGAACCACCTGGTGGATCTTCCGATACCAAGACGCAACCAATTCATTCTGGACAGAACCACCTGGTCAATCTCCCGATACCAAGACGCAACCAATTCATTCTGGACAGAACCACCTGGTCGATCTTCCGATACCAAGACGCAACCAATTCATTCTGGACAGAACCACCTGGTGGATCTCCCGATACCAAGACGCAACCAATTCATTCTGGACAGAACCACCTGGTCGATCTCCCGATACCAAGACGCAACCAATTCATTCTGGACAGAACCACCTGGTGGATCTCCCGATACCAAGACGCAACCAATTCATTCTGGACAGAACCACCTGGTGGATCTCCCGATACCAAGACGCAACCAATTCATTCTTGAAAAACTCTTTATTATATTTTACGACTGCCATTTAAGGGCAAAATTCGTTAATCAACTCTAAGATCCCAATATAAATTTACTTGTAATTGTATATATGAACAATCGCTTTGCAGTGTATGTAAGCTAATGTATTTCCAGAGGTGTTTTTTGATAGGTCTTACCGTTTAGCCACAAGAGACCTCCAAAGAAAGGTCCGCACCGACTTTAAAGTCGCTCCGACATTTTGAATTTTTTTCGGGGGTTAAAATTTTTCTTTTTAACTTTTTGGAATTTTTCTGTCGGTTGCAGGCTAGAAGCTATAAGTTTGCCAAATTTCAGGTTTCTAGCTCATCTGTAAGTGGGTGAACATTAATGTCAGTGAGTGAGTCAGCCGTGTGGCTTTATAGTAGTACAATTTTCCGCAGGGGTGACTTGCGGCCTATGTAAGTGAAGGCACATATCAATGTAAAGGGTGAAGGTGTCAACAGCTCATTACATATTCACATCACACAAAGCCAACAAATAGTTTGTTGGGTTAACAGGGTGGAGGGGGGGAATTAGGAAAGAGAGGAAGCTGTTAGCAAACACTTAAGTCCACCGAAAAACTCACTCCAGGTGTAAATTACATTACAGCAGAGTTAATAAAGGTGAAATGTTGGAAATAGAAATGCATAAATTGCTATGTTACAAATGGAGCCCTTGATGTATGACCACAAGAATGTAAGGAAGGTATTATAATAACAGTTTTCGAAAAGGGAGATAAAACAAATGGTAATAAATATAGAAGTATCTCGCTACTACCAACACGCTATAACATTTTATCCAACATAATTTTATGCAGAGGACATAATTGGAGATCATCAGTGTGGATTTCGACGAAACAGACTAACAGCGGATCAGATTTTTACCAATCGGCTGATATCAGAAAAAGAGTGGGAATACAACATGGCGGTTCATCATCTCTATGTATATACAAGCGAAAGTCCTGACTGACTGACTGACTGACTGACTGACTCATCACTAATTCTCGCACTTCCCACAAAGCTAGAGGGCTGAAATTTGGCACAGGGTGCTTTAAGAGACGGTAGAAGCATGTAGTTTATATTTTTTGCTGAACTTTGTGGTGTTTGTAGTGTCTGTGTTAGTGAGAGGGCCTGGCCCAGGGCGAGAGAGACCTGTCTAGTCACAATCAGCCGATAACGCCCCAGACATCAGGCAAGGGGGCCAGCCGAAAATAAAACTGCCCATAAGAAACGATACATAGGTCACCTCATCGCAAATGTCGAGCGTTTGAAAACAAGGTGATTAGGAAGATACGTGGTACAAAAAAGGGATAAGGTTACTGGTAAGTGGAGGAGGTTACATAACGATGAGTTACACACCCTGTACTTATAACAAGGCATTGTTAGAGTAATCAAGTCTCGTAGGTTATGATAGGAAGGACATAGAGTGCGAATGGGAAAATCTAGAACATTGTTCAAGATACTGACTGGCAAAACCGATGGGAAGAGACCAGTGGGAAGACCTAGATGCAGATGTGAGGATAGCATTAGAATGGACCTGAAAGCTATTGGGTGTAATGATATGGACTGGATAGTACTAGATCTAGATGGGGATAGATGGCGTACCTTTGTAAGTGCGTCAGTGAGCTTTCAAGCTCCTAATTTCCATAGAGTAAGTAAGCTTATTGATGACACACTGCAAATCAAATCAAAACAAATATAAAGTAGCTGATGATTTCCACACAAACCATCCTAGACAAATCAAAACAAAATATATAGTAGCTGATGGTTTCCACACAACCATCCTAGACAAATCAAAACAAATATATAGTAGCTGATGGTTTCCACACAACCATCCTAGACTAAGCCTTGTAAGATAAGTGGAGAGGGGGCGAATCCTGATAGTGCATTGGTATGCTAAGCCAAGGGGTTTCAGGTTTAGATTCCCGTGTACAACAAATGGTAATTAATTAGTTAATTATTATAGTTGAAAATGACTACGAAGTTATACTCGTTTAAACCTAACCTAAGAAGTGACGCTGTTTTGAAATTGGCGCACAAATTCTCAGCTCATTGGTCGTAACCACAGTCCCTAGTCTGGTCAAGGAAAGCGTTATCAAACCGAGCGCTGGTATCGTATCGATCATAAACATTCCGTTAACATCGATACCTTGTCAGTCGCGAAAACACGCCTACCGACATTACTTTATTGGGACTCATCTAAACAGCTTGTTCTTATTCCCAAGATAAAATAATTTATGGTTTTCTGATAAATTTTTGAAAACGAGGAATGTATTCTATCTGGTTTGTCTGTGTTCTTGTAAGAAAGTTTGTTTCTTGTGAGTTCGCAGCGATAGGACTTGTGTTGCGTGACCGCATATCTCTATTCGTGCGTGCGTGGGTCACAACTCCCATGAAGTGTTCCACTCTGATTAGGTTTTGATTATTTATTGCGGTGTGGCGCAGGAAGAAAAGGTCTATCTGATCATTTGCGTGTGTTACAAGCTCCCTGAACTAAGAATTAAAAAGGGATAGAGAGAAAGTTTTTTTTATAGAGGGTCGCAGGAATAGATTATCTCGAAATAAGGGGAGAAAAAAACCTTTGCACACTAACAAAACTCGTCTACATATTGCGTAAGCTCCGTATCCTTGTAGTCCTTCTGTATGAATTCTAATTTTTCTCACATTGGGAGGGAAAAAAATCTCCAGTAGAAACATAGTTATTTTCTTCTTGGTGGTCTAAGGGTAAGGTGTCGGACTTCTGTGTTGGGGGTCCAAGGTTCAATCCTCGGTCCCGGCACAGATTTATCTGATTGCCAAACCCTTCCTTCACCTCTGACAAGAAGTGTATTAATCACAATTTGTGAATGTGTGGAATGCCAGGCCGCCACCGTGGTTCGGATTCCACGTTAAACTGTAGGTCCTTCATTTCATCTCACAATCACCCTACCATTACACATTAGCGTAAGTGCGTATAACCCGAACGGGTAGTAAGACGCGGTGCTAATAATAATAATAATAATAATAATAATAATAATAATAATAATAGTAATTGTTAAATATGTCATGGGCATAGCGGTATTAGATGAAAAACTTTTTAAATAATGAGAAAAAGTTGTCATAGAATTCCAGGATACCCTTAAGAGATATTCAAGATTTATTTACAGATTTATTTTATCAATTTTTTTTTGCTATAAAAATTACAAAAATACGGCCCTTAACTCGCAATTCTTACCATCCCGCCTAAATCACGTCGCATTGTGTCAACCAATGAGAAAATATAATATTTGGTTCAATCAACTTTGTCGATATAAAACAATTTCAGAAAATTCTATGAAAAAATTAAATCAACATTTTCACTAATTTTTTTCTTATTTTGTTTAATATTGTAAGTTAGAATAAATGTTCTTAATAATACGTTGAAGTTTTCTATGAATTGATATAAGGGGTATGTAGGGGGGCCTAGAAAAGTATTTGCTTTTACATTCTCTATATCAAAATTTTTTTGGTCAAAATAGTTTTTACATTAAAACTTTTTTTGGCCAGAATAAATCAACTATTTCTTCAGTACAGATACAAAGTTAAATTTTCTTCACATGGTGATATCAACATTTGTTGAATATCTGTCAAGAGTGTCCTGGAATTTAGTGACAACTTTTTCTCTTCATTTTAAAAGTTTCTCATCTAATGCTGTTATGCCCGTGAGAAGTATTCAACATTATTTTAGCACCACGCCCTACTAACCGTTCGGGTTATACGCTTATATACTAATTACACTAACGTGTTAGGAATTAGGAAGGTTGAATTTAGAGGAAGTGTTTCCACATTTGCGTGGAGGTAGAGTATAAAACCATTTAGGAAAAACCACGCTCAGTACACATGACCGAAATCGAACCACGATCTCCCGTCCTCAGCAGTCGAGCTCAATTCGATTCCCCGTCTTTGGAAGTCTAGTCTATTGCGAGAGTAACGCCTTAGACCATGCAGCCACAGAAGCGTGTAAAGAAATGTTGATATAATCATGTGAATAACCTTAAACTTTATATTTCTACTGAAGCAATATTTTATTTATTTTGGCAAAAAAAAAAAATTTGTTTTGCTATAAAAACTACAAAAATACTGGCGTTTTCTCACGAAAGCTACATCCTCACGTTAAGGGGACGATAAATGACAATAACGATAGATGTGCTTAGAAAATTGCAACCGTTTAAATTCAATTCGCACATCGAGTAAAAAACAAACCTTAATTATTTCTTACGAGGCGTGCGCTAAGGATTTACGATGTTAATTGATGACGTCACAGGCGGGGACCCAATTTGCCTTATTTTCCCACCTTTTTTTTTTTTTTTTTCACTTTCACATATATTTTTTTCATAATTTTCTCTTGTAAAAGAATTACAGAAATTAGACATTTCAAAAACTTCACGCGAGCCACACAAAAAGAATCGTCTCGCGACCCATGTTTTGCTAACCACGAAGCGCTGTAGCCTCTCGCGGCGGTGAACGGAATAAGATGACTCACAAACTGGTAGGTAGTTGATTACAGGCCTGACCTTGTGTTTTCCTCATCACTTGTCGTGGTCCCACGGCTAGCGTGCCTGACTTTGACCCTGACAGCTCAACCGCCTCTCATCAGGGAATACCAACAATTAATATCTTCTACAAAAGAACAGAAGGAGGCTACTAGCAATAAAACTATCTACTTCGAGGGAAACATGAAGAAGAAAATAAGGATAGAACTGGCTACCAGCAATAAAACTATATAATCCAAGATAACACGAAGAAGAGAATAATGACAATACTGGCTACCATCAATAAAACTATCTACTCCAAGATAACATGAAGAAGAGAATAATGACAGTACTGGCTACTAGCAATAAAACTATCTACTCCGAGGGAACATGAAGAAGAGAATAAGGATAGAACTGGCTACCAGCAATAAAACTATCTACTCCAAGATAACATGAAGAAGAGAATAATGACAATACTGGCTACCAGCAATAAAACTATCTACTCCAAGATAACATGAAGAAGAGAATAAAGATAGAACTGGCTACTAGCAATAAAACTATCTACTCCGAGGGAACATGAAGAAGAGAATAAGGATAGAACTGGCTACTAGCAATAAAACTATATACTCCGAGGGAACATGAAGAAGAGAATAAGGATAGTACTGGCTACCAGCAATAAAACTATCTACTCCAAGATAACATGAAGAAGAGAATAATGACAATACTGGCTACCAGCAATAAAACTATCTACTCCAAGATAACATGAAGAAGAGAATAAAGATAGAACTGGCTACCAGCAATAAAAACTATCTACTCCGAGGGAACATGAAGAAGAGAATAAGGATAGAACTGGCTACCAGCAATAAAACTATCTACTCCAAGATAACATGAAGAAGAGAATAATGACAATACTGGCTACCAGCAATAAAACTATCTACTCCAAGATAACATGAAGAAGAGAATAAAGATAGAACTGGCTACTAGCAATAAAACTATCTACTTCGAGGGAACATGAAGAAGAAAATAAGGATAGAACTGGCTACCAGCAATAAAACTATATAATCCAAGATAACACGAAGAAGAGAATAACGACAGTACTGGCTACCAGCAATAAAACTATCTACTCCAAGATAACATGAAGAAGAGAATAATGACAATACTGGCTACCAGCAATAAAACTATCTACTCCGAGGGAACATGAAGAAGAGAATAAGGATAGAACTGGCTACCAGCAATAAAACTATCTACTCCAAGATAACATGAAGAAGAGAATAATGACAATACTGGCTACCAGCAATAAAACTATCTACTCCGAGGGAACATGAAGAAGAGAATAAGGATAGAACTGGCTACCAGCAATAAAACTATCTACTCCAAGATAACATGAAGAAGAGAATAATGACAATACTGGCTACCAGCAATAAAACTATCTACTCCAAGATAACATGAAGAAGAGAATAAAGATAGAACTGGCTACTAGCAATAAAACTATCTACTTCGAGGGAACATGAAGAAGAAAATAAGGATAGAACTGGCTACCAGCAATAAAACTATATAATCCAAGATAACACGAAGAAGAGAATAACGACAGTACTGGCTACCAGCAATAAAACTATCTACTCCAAGATAACATGAAGAAGAGAATAATGACAATACTGGCTACTAGCAATAAAACTATCTACTTCGAGGGAACATGAAGAAGAAAATAAGGATAGAACTGGCTACTAGCAATAAAACTATCTACTCCGAGGGAACATGAAGAAGAGAATAAGGATAGAACTGGCTACCAGCAATAAAACTATATAATCCAAGATAACACGAAGAAGAGAATAACGACAGTACTGGCTACCAGCAATAAAACTATCTACTCCAAGATAACATGAAGAAGAGAATAAAGATAGAACTGGCTACTAGCAATAAAACTATCTACTCCAAGATAACATGAAGAAGAGAATAATGACAATACTGGCTACCAGCAATAAAACTATCTACTCCGAGGGAACATGAAGAAGAGAATAAGGATAGAACTGGCTACCAGCAATAAAACTATCTACTCCAAGATAACATGAAGAAGAGAATAATGACAATACTGGCTACCAGCAATAAAACTATCTACTCCGAGGGAACATGAAGAAGAGAATAAGGATAGAACTGGCTACCAGCAATAAAACTATCTACTCCAAGATAACATGAAGAAGAGAATAATGACAATACTGGCTACCAGCAATAAAACTATCTACTCCAAGATAACATGAAGAAGAGAATAAAGATAGAACTGGCTACTAGCAATAAAACTATCTACTTCGAGGGAACATGAAGAAGAAAATAAGGATAGAACTGGCTACCAGCAATAAAACTATATAATCCAAGATAACACGAAGAAGAGAATAACGACAGTACTGGCTACCAGCAATAAAACTATCTACTCCAAGATAACATGAAGAAGAGAATAATGATACCCTTAAGAGATATTCAAGATTTATTTACAGATTTATTTTATCAATTTTTTTTTGCTATAAAAATTACAAAAATACGGCCCTTAACTCGCAATTCTTACCATCCCGCCTAAATCACGTCGCATTGTGTCAACCAATGAGAAAATATAATATTTGGTTCAATCAACTTTGTCGATATAAAACAATTTCAGAAAATTCTATGAAAAAATTAAATCAACATTTTCACTAATTTTTTTCTTATTTTGTTTAATATTGTAAGTTAGAATAAATGTTCTTAATAATACGTTGAAGTTTTCTATGAATTGATATAAGGGGTATGTAGGGGGGCCTAGAAAAGTATTTGCTTTTACATTCTCTATATCAAAATTTTTTTGGTCAAAATAGTTTTTACATTAAAACTTTTTTTGGCCAGAATAAATCAACTATTTCTTCAGTACAGATACAAAGTTAAATTTTCTTCACATGGTGATATCAACATTTGTTGAATATCTGTCAAGAGTGTCCTGGAATTTAGTGACAACTTTTTCTCTTCATTTTAAAGTTTCTCATCTAATGCTGTTATGCCCGTGAGAAGTATTCAACATTATTTTAGCACCACGCCCTACTAACCGTTCGGGTTATACGCTTATATACTAATTACACTAACGTGTTAGGAATTAGGAAGGTTGAATTTAGAGGAAGTGTTTCCACATTTGCGTGGAGGTAGAGTATAAAACCATTTAGGAAAAACCACGCTCAGTACACATGACCGAAATCGAACCACGATCTCCCCGTCCTCAGCAGTCGAGCTCAATTCGATTCCCCGTCTTTGGAAGTCTAGTCTATTGCGAGAGTAACGCCTTAGACCATGCAGCCACAGAAGCGTGTAAAGAAATGTTGATATAATCATGTGAATAACCTTAAACTTTATATTTCTACTGAAGCAATATTTTATTTATTTTGGCAAAAAAAAAAAATTGTTTTGCTATAAAAACTACAAAAATACTGGCGTTTTCTCACGAAAGCTACATCCTCACGTTAAGGGGACGATAAATGACAATAACGATAGATGTGCTTAGAAAATTGCAACCGTTTAAATTCAATTCGCACATCGAGTAAAAAACAAACCTTAATTATTTCTTACGAGGCGTGCGCTAAGGATTTACGATGTTAATTGATGACGTCACAGGCGGGGACCCAATTTGCCTTATTTTCCCACCTTTTTTTTTTTTTTTTCACTTTCACATATATTTTTTTCATAATTTTCTCTTGTAAAAGAATTACAGAAATTAGACATTTCAAAAACTTCACGCGAGCCACACAAAAAGAATCGTCTCGCTACTAGCTGGCTACTAGCAATAAAACTATATACTCCGAGGGAACATGAAGAAGAGAATAAGGATAGTACTGGCTACCAGCAATAAAACTATCTACTCCAAGATAACATGAAGAAGAGAATAATGACAATACTGGCTACCAGCAATAAAACTATCTACTCCAAGATAACATGAAGAAGAGAATAAAGATAGAACTGGCTACCAGCAATAAAACTATCTACTCCGAGGGAACATGAAGAAGAGAATAAGGATAGAACTGGCTACCAGCAATAAAACTATCTACTCCAAGATAACATGAAGAAGAGAATAATGACAATACTGGCTACCAGCAATAAAACTATCTACTCCAAGATAACATGAAGAAGAGAATAAAGATAGAACTGGCTACTAGCAATAAAACTATCTACTCCGAGGGAACATGAAGAAGAGAATAAGGATAGAACTGGCTACTAGCAATAAAACTATATACTCCGAGGGAACATGAAGAAGAGAATAAGGATAGTACTGGCTACCAGCAATAAAACTATCTACTCCAAGATAACATGAAGAAGAGAATAATGACAATACTGGCTACCAGCAATAAAACTATCTACTCCAAGATAACATGAAGAAGAGAATAAGGATAGAACTGGCTACTAGCAATAAAACTATCTACTCCGAGGGAACATGAAGAAGAGAATAAGGATAGAACTGGCTACCAGCAATAAAACTATCTACTCCAAGATAACATGAAGAAGAGAATAATGACAATACTGGCTACCAGCAATAAAACTATCTACTCCGAGGGAACATGAAGAAGAGAATAAGGATAGAACTGGCTACCAGCAATAAAACTATCTACTCCAAGATAACATGAAGAAGAGAATAATGACAATACTGGCTACCAGCAATAAAACTATCTACTCCGAGGGAACATGAAGAAGAGAATAAGGATAGAACTGGCTACCAACAATAAAACTATATAATCCAAGATAACATGAAGAAGAGAATAATGAAAATACTGGCTACCAGCAATAAAACTATCTACTCCAAGATAACATGAAGAAGAGAATAAGGATAGAACTGGCTACCAACAATAAAACTATATAATCCAAGATAACACGAAGAAGAGAATAATGACAGTACTGGCTACCATCAATAAAACTATCTACTCCAAGATAACATGAAGAAGAGAATAAGGATAGACTGGCTACTAGCAATAAAACTATCTACTCCGAGGGAACATGAAGAAGAGAATAAGGATAGAACTGGCTACCAACAATAAAACTATCTACTCCAAGATAACATGAAGAAGAGAATAAGGATAGAACTGGCTACCATCAATAAAACTATATAACCCAAGGGAACAGGAGGAGAAGTTTTAATAGTGTCAAAACTGAATTTCATGGATTAAAACTATTATAAATTACCCTCATCGACACGCACAGCCACTAAACCGTCAAGCTTGTCAAGTCTAGTCTGCCGGCGATGGCGAAGACGGGGTTTGAATCCCGGCCTGATCTATACCGAGGATGAAATTTCTTTGATGGTTTCACCACTCTCTTTACGCAAATGTGGTTAAACTTATCCTCTTTTATACTTTTCCTCGTCTTTACTCCCATTGGTGGTAATATGGGGATTGAGGAGTAAATGATGGGTTGAAATATTTTGATTATTTAAATAAAAGTTATTTATCGTATTAAAATGTATAACATGGCAAGCTTTACTATTATTTTTTGTATGTTTCAGATTGTGAACCTGCCCAGATCTGGATCCTGGCCCGTCATGGCACTCACTTTCCGAAAAAGAAGGACATTGATGACCTGAAAGATCTGATCCAACTTCGGGACCAGATTGTCCGAAACCGAGAGGATAAACACAGTGAGTATCAGGGATCCGAATCCGAACCGGTGGGGGAGTGAATCGGACCAAGCCGTCAGCCTCGTCTAAGTCTGGATGTACATCGAACATAGATCCTTTCAAAACATCGATGGTGAAGGTTTTAGTTCTGATGTTTTCACCATGGATGTCTGTCGAGCACTGATTTCCAAATATCAATGCTTTATGCCGATGTACAAAGGACCGATGTGTTTATCATACATCAGTACAAATATTTAATTACATTCATCAGTTCACAACAAATGAAGAAAAGCCACCGATGTTTTTAGCAGGGAGTTGTGTCGGAACCAGTAAAAGAAATTAACCATTATTTGTAAGGAACCAGAACAGAAATGTTAAAAAAAAATATTAGCTTATAAGATCCAGAATTTAATCTATTTATTTAATTATTTATTTATTTAGCACCACGTCTTACTACCCTTTCGGGTTATACGCTTAAGTACTAATTACACTAATGGATTAGGAATTGAGAAGATTGAATATTAGAGGAAGTGAACCCTCATTTGCGTGGAGGGAGAGTGGAAAACCATTTAGGGAAAACCACCCCCAGTTAACCTGACCGAGATTCCAACCTCGATAGTCTAGCTCAACACAACTGGCACGTTAGCTAACTACGCCACCGAGGTGGGTCAGAATTTAATCAATATATTTTTAGGCTCATACAGGTGCTTATTGGTTCTTAAATTTTTAAAATTATTTTTATAATTGCATTTTATGGCCTTCCTATTTCCCCCCTTTTCGGGACTTTTTGTGAAGGTATTTTGTACTTTTTTCTTATATAACTAACTTATTTAGTTGTAATCAGTGGCGGCTCGTAGCTAAAATTAGTGGGGGTGCTGCTCCAGAAAATTTTTAACCATTGTTTTAAAATTGTATAAAAGGAAAAAACCATTTATAAAATTAACATTTATTCAAGAACTTGATAAAATCTTAACAAAAAAAACCCAAACTTTTTTACTTTAACTTAAATTGTTACAGAGCTATTGATTTAAAAATGAAATCCATTATTCTTGTTTTAATTTGGGCAAAAAGTTCAATAATTTTCTCCTTGATCTCTAGATGACAATTGAGGAAATTTTTCTCCATTGAAAGTACTGCAAGCACATTTAGTATTTCTGTCAAATAAAAGAACCGAAAAAAAAAATGAATCAAATAGAATAGCTGGAAGCAGAATAATAATCTAATTCTACACTCTTCCACACTTTATCACATTCAAGAATATGGTACACTGTTTTTAAGCACAACACACCCTGAGTAAAAAAAAACTTCCTTCCACCATCACACCAGATCCGGCACTGCGAGATCAACAGTACTCTCTTTACCTGGCAGTCTCGTCTTACTCCCCACTCCCCTCCTATGTGCACATGCGCACAACAGTCAAACACCACATCACTGGCACTGTGAAGCGCACAGTTCCATACAAAGATTTTTGTATCTTTTTCATAGTCTGGGGGATGGCTACTGAAGTACTGACATTAAGCTTAAGGAATATATATTGTACTACAAAAACAAAAATAAAGAAAGAATTAAAGAAAAAAGGACTCATTATATTAAATGTTATCGATAATATCAAGTGGAAATAGGGGGTGCTGCAGTTCCGCAGTGTCTATACACGATCCGCTACTGGTTGTATTTTTTTTTCAAATACACGTTTCTAGCTATGAATTTTATAATGGTAGGATGATTATTAGATAGAAATTTTGAAATAACCGGAACCTAATTAAGAACCAAAAAGAACTGGTCCATTTATTTTTCTCTTACCTAAACCAGAACTGAAACAAGAACCAGAAGTTATAAATATTTTGGCTCGACTCCCTGTTTTTTAGTTCTATAACATCGATGTTTTTATAGACAATTATTTTTTTCTTTGATGTTATAGTATCAATGGAGATATTGATGTCCACCCCTAGTTTAGTCTGGGCTTGCTGGTGTCGGGGTAAATATACAGGGCCATACCCGGATATTCAATTTAAAGTGATCTAAAACATAATTATTTAGATGGGAGAAAACAATGCCATACACTCGAGCATATGTGAAAGACGATGTTTGAGGGAGGAATGATTATAATTATAGACATGAACTGTATCTCGATTAGGATAAAATAAATTGAAAAGTGGATCCTGGACACAGGAATCAAACCCGGGAGCTTTGATTTACCGGTCCGATACTCTATTACTGAGCTTGGAATGTACACTGTATTTGTACTATTGGCAGCATAACGACACAACCGAGTCGCCGGAGGTTGTGAAACCAATCATAGCTCTTAGTATCCACATGTCCATCACAAACTCTGTCTTAGAATATTAGTGAAGAATGACCCTGGGTAATGAGCATGGGGCATTTCCTGGATAGCTCACTGGCGGAATATTAATGTGCTATGCCAAAGGTCCCAGGTTTGATTCTTGTGTCCAAGTGTCATTTTTCAATTTATTCTATTATAATTATTTAGGTTACAGATGTTTGGTATTTTTTAAGACTCCAATAGACAGGCCCTTGTTTAAGGGAGGGTGACAGGGGCTAACGCCCTAGAGCTTCCACAAACTCTTGCAATACAAAATATATTTCTCTATTGGTTTTATACAGTCATGATAAGATATTAAGAAAATATAACTTACTACATACATTTTTATTTATTTCTGAGAAAATATTACTTACTTACTAATGGCTAATTATTGTTTCAAGCAAATCTGTGATGACCATATTTCCTTGTCTAAATAATATCTCTAACAATAAACTTTGAACAGTTAATTCCTTAAATAAAAAATTATGTTAGTCAAAACAATGAAAAGATAAAATATCTGTTTATTATTAAGGGCTTCCACATAATTAAGTTCGTCCTTGCAAATAAGCCAAAAGCCTAGACATTGGCAAGGAATAAAAAAAATTACATTAATAATCATATTTTTAGTGGAGGGAGAGGGGTTTAAACCCTTTAACCTCCTTTTGTTGTATAATATATAATATATACATACGTTTTCATAGCTATGCTAAAACATATTTATTGTTGATTACATCATCTGAAATTACTTAAATATATTTTGGGTTTTGGAGAGTATGGGGGTTATGACCCCCCCCCCCCCTCTATCATTCCTTTGGACACTCTCTTAATTTTACTCATGACTCAGCCCCAGTGCTCTTGACCAAATGACTTGTAGTTATTATTTTAATAATTTACAGATCTTGACATGTGCTATGACGACATTGACAACTTGAAGCACTGGCACTTTGACGTCCAGCCAGACCAGCATGCCAGATTGACGAATCAGGGTCGAGAGGCGATTAGGTTCCTGGCCCAGAGGTATAAGACGAGCTATAGAAGTCTCCTAGAGCGTCCTTACAGCCCTGAAGATTATCAGGTGATATAACACAGCCACCAGCCAGCACGACTGGTCTTAGGCGCCAACTTGTTAAAAACGGGGTAGGGATGGTATAACATTTGCAAGTTTTCAAGCGCCGTATTTAAAAAATGGCCAAAATTAATGTGCAATTTGTTAGTCTCAATGCATGTTTAGTAAAATAAAATTAAAATAAATTTAATCAAAGAAAATAAACATGCACGACACAAAAAAAAAAATACATACTATACGAGTACTGACACTAACCAAACTATATTGGAAACATGTTGACAAATGCCAAACTGCCGGTTAGCGAGTGGTGAGTACTACCAACTTAATCACTCTTGCTTGCATATCAGATGGCAGCATCTGCCGTTTGCTACGCTGTTCGCAGCGCAACCCTATGGTCAAGATAGAACTATTGTCATTATATTAAGGTTTTAAAAAGGGTTAAATATTGGGGATGCTGAGCACCCCTGAAAATATTTTTTGGGGTGCTTAGTATGCAAAGTAGCCCTGCAGTCAGTACATATGCTACGAAAATAGGTTTTCTTTGGAGAGGAAATTCTAGTAATGCGATTCTCCCTTCCAGTTCCGTTACGCTGAGAAGGATCACGCCCAGGAAAGTGCAGATGCCTTCGCCAGATCTTTGTTCAACGGCAATAGTGGCGCTATCTACTTCCCTTCACCCCGGAAAATGACACGCTGCTCATGGTATACAAATTGCTAGATTTCTATTTCATACATATTCTCCAAAAATTATTGTCTCATATCTTCATCAACTACTAAATGGTAATTAGGAACACTAAGGGTAGTTTTTTATTAAGGGATGGTTGTGGTTTTTTTTCCCATCTTATCTATGTGACTCCTTGTACTGGCATTATTCAATTCCTCTTCTTATTATCTTACGTTAATGAGTATGTTTTTGATCACTAGCTCTGCCACTACTCACCCCATTCATCCTGTTACCTTAGACTATAGAATGTGTTATGATTTGAATGTATTGAGCTGGAATTAAGAACATAATTCAATCTGATGTTTCTGATGGGTTAGACAGGGTTGCCAAGCTCCTGGAAAACGAGGAGAGCTGGAAAAATACAGGAAACTTAAAAAAAAAAACTAACTTGAATATTCTAATATGTTGGGGATGATGAAGGTTTAATTTAGAAGAAGTGTACTCGCATTTGTAGGAAGGAAGATGAAAATTATCTACAGAAAAACCACCCCTAGTACATCCGAACAGGATCATTGGTCAAGTCTATTATGACTGGTGGCTTAGACTATGCGGCCACTGAAGGGGTTAAATGCAATTTCATTTCTCACTACTACAATAAAAACTCTGGAAAAATTTGAATCCCTTCTGGAAAACCTGGAAGACACACGACATTTTGTATCAGGATAATAATGGCAGCCCTCTTTAGAATTGCATTACAAATAAATATTCCCTCGTTTCAGCCCAACACCAACTGCGCCAAATGGAGGGATGAGGTGGAGGGCAACCCCGAAGTTCTCAAAGAGGTAAAACTGTTCGACGAAGGTCCTGAAATGAGGGCCCTCGTACACAACGTCAGCACGAGACTCGGTTTCCGCTACGATCTCAACACGAGTGAGTTCGAGGGTCGGAACATTATAATATAACAATTTATCTAGGAATCCCAAGTTATGGTGAAGATCGCTGCTCCTTTCCCCTTGACGTATATTTTGATGGGTAGTACTAATTATAATATACTATTAAAGACAGATACAATGGCGAACACCGTTTTCATCCATTGATTACATTAAAATATTAACAGTACATCACTTTTCAATTTTGTATTGAACTGATCCTTACTTAAATTTATTATTTTAGAATGTTTTCTAAAATGTTAAAGATAAAAGTATTGTGAGGTAAGATTTGAATAGTAATTCTTACAAACACCCCCCCCCCCCACCCCCCACTTATCTTCAACACCCCACCCCCTTAAAAAAGAAAGAAGATGCTTTAAATTAAATTGTAATCACTGTTAACTGTAGATCAGTCGATTCATGTGTATTTTTTGAATCCAACTCTCAAATCTAAAATTTTAATTTTCTTTTGAATCTTGAATCCAAATTCAAATCCTCAATTTTTTTAAATGCATGATATTAGTCAGAGTGAAACTTTTTTAAATATTATTTAAAAATAAGTTGTTTCAGGCTTGGTTCTTATGATAAATTATATTTTGTTTGTATTGTCATTAATATGTCATAAACAAAAAACATAAGTCTTCTCTTTAGTAAATTAATTATATTAATACCTGCCTCAGTGGAATAGTTGGCTAACGCGCTAGTTTCATGTTGAGCTAGACTGCCTAAGACGAGATCAAGGTTTAAACGGGTGAACTGGGGGTAGGTGGGGGGGGGCGGTGTTCCTAAAATGGTTTGTCACTCTCCCTCCATCAAATGCGGGTTCACTTATTCTATATTCAACATTCCCAATTCTAGCCCAATAGCGTAATTAGTACCTAGGTGTTTAACCCAAACGAGTAATAAACACGTATAAAATAAATAAATAAATAAATAAATATATTAATACACTTTTGTTCTTTTTTGTGATTTTGTTACTCTCCCAACTACACAAGTCTAAACTATATAATTCCAATTACCATTGTCTTTAAACTGTTATATCAATTCAAGGTATTCATAATAATTGTATCAAAGATACTTTTTTGAGATTATTATGAATCTTGAATTTATCCACTACCTTAAGATTTGAAGGATTCAAGGATTTGAGTGTGTATGTGTGAATATACTAATTCTTAGGTATTTGTATGATCTTTATTCAGCTTAAGCCACCTAATCTTTTATTTAATTTTAGAAATGTTTTTATTTGAGGAATATACAGAAAAATAAACTGATTAATTAATTACTCTTCTCTCTACTTGTTTAAATGTCGGTTGTAAATGTGGAGTTGGCGTATGCTATTTTCATTGTAATTAGTGCTCTTATAATTTAAAAGTTAATTTTTGTTCCATTTTAAAATTCACAAGCCTTAGTTTCATTTATGATTAAAAAAAATTAAGAGATATACCGTATTCATTTAATTTTGTTTCAGTAGTTAAGTTTTAAATTATATATTTATTTAATTCAAGCACCACTCAATTTTTGGGAGGTTTTGAAAATCTGATCAAGCTTGACTTTAAATGAAAAAAAAAAAGTTCTTGTGGATTTCTAGAGAATATATTAAATATTTTACTACCTGCTCTTTTCGAATAACAATACCGAAATATAATTTTCTTCTATTTGCACCATAAAATAAATTTAAAAAAATACTTATTTTAAAAGTATTCTTGTCCGACAGAACAAATCAGCATGATGTACGACATGTGCAGCTACAACAAGGCCTGGAAACTTAACGATGTGTCACCGTGGTGCGCTGCCTTCTCCACTGAAGAGTTGAAGGTAATGTTACACGAGACAGGTGGAAGTAGTGGGAGTAGGGGAGAGATTATAGAGGGGGAGAGGGTACTTTAACTCTTCCCACTTTATCCTTTTCAACCCCCTCCAACTCCCCCACACCACATGCACCCCTACCTCTCGACCCCGACCACACTCAAAATAAGTATTCCCTGCAACTTCCCCAAATATTGACTAGAACGTTATTGAATTATTTATTTAGGTTATGGCTTGTCAAAGATCAATCACAGATCATATTTGAAGTTTTTTTTTAAATGATTGCTTGTCACAAACATGATTACTTTCTATCCTGTGATGTATGGAAGAAGGTACATGAAAGAGGGGTAGTAACACATGAAAGGGAACAAACACAATATGATTTTTAAAATGACATTGCTGACGTCGGACAAAGAGACAATGGCTACTTCTTGAATTAGAATCGATCATTACTGCCCTTGACATAGGTTTTATTCTAACAGAACGCATTAGAAGGGATTGTGAAACGCGCAACCACAATTTATTAAAAGAAAAAACCTAAAAACACAAAAGTGAATAAAATAAAATTAGTAAAGAATGATAGGACACATGGATAGGAACGTGTAAAAGGAATAAATGGCATAGCGGTTGATTAAATAATCCTTACTATTTATTTTGTCTAAAGCCCAAGTGCCAGTATTGGTTATGGACAAGTTTAACTAGCTCATTTAATATAACAATATGATGACGATGAATTGTAAACTAACTACTTGGAGAGAGGATGGGAAAACAAAATTAAAATAAACCTTGATGTATCGATCTTATCAATGATCTAATACTGACACAGAGTGCGTCCAGCCCAGGTCCACCCGGAGGTAAGGATTAACTGGGGTGGTTTTCCCAGGACTCTCAACTTTCCAATCTCAATCTTTTACAGCAGCAAGTATTGCCATAGTCACTACACACTCACAAATAGAATTTAAAAAAATAAAATATATTTCAAACCTTGGGATTTTTAAGGTAGTTGTTCCCTTTATATGTTTCTATTCATCTTTCCAGTACCTTCTTCAATAAATTATAGTTAACAAAATACAGCTCAATAATGGAAGGAAGACCTTAACATTTTATTTCATACACACACTATAATAATAAAATTAATAAAACACCAAAATTAAGATAATTATTCTGTTTAAAAGCGGACCGCCAAAGTTATATTGTCTAAGCCCCCCCCTGTGTGACCCTGTACACCCCTGAAATCAACGATGACGAATCCCTGTGTTCTGGACCAGGTTCTAGATTTCAAGGAAGATCTGATCAGCTACTACCAGTACAGCTATGGTAACGAGATGAACGCCCGTCTCGGCTGTCCGGCGGTCAGTGATCTCATCCAGCACTTCACGTGAGTACATAACACATCCAACAGACACAGGAGGGGAGGGGGGCTTGCTTTTTACTAGAGATGGGATTTTCAGATCCTTAAGTATATTCAAAATTAGAGAAAATATCGGATTTGAGATTTGAAAATAATGAAAAAAACATTTTTTTTTTTTCAAAATTTTTAATTGGAATTGGTTTTAAGCTCTGCCTATCGGGGGTTCAGCCCACCATGATTATAGGGAAAACTTAACAACTAGGCTCCACACTATTAATTTAACATTTAACTGAAAGTATGATTCTTGTTATAGATGAATTTTAGCATTAAATGTTAAAATTTAGTTAGCTACTATTTCTACTTCTCTATTAGTCTGTTTATATTCTTATTACCTCTTACATTACTAACTTTTTTCTAAAATTTGAATTCAAGGTTTGGGATTCAAAAGTAGAATGATCATTCAGATTCGACTCATAATTTTCTTTTTACGTTTTAACACCAATTCTAAGTTACTTAACGTGAACATCAGCAAAGCAGGTTTTGTTGAGCCAAGAATTGTGGTGATTATAAACTAATTTAATATAATATGTCCTCAGGCCTCAAAGCTAGAAAATTTGTTATGTATTTTCCAAGGGTGCAATTATAGTCTATACAAAGGTTTTATAAAGGCTGTTTCGGGGAAAAAGTTTGGCTTATTCTCATCTCAATATGGTAATAATTAATAAGCATTTACTTTACATCACAAGAATTGTTATTAAAAAAATAAGACATTTCCTAAGAACATTGTAGGATTTGCAACAGCTTAAAACCTTATACAATTTTTTCCAGTTTGGTTTGATTCGAGCTGGATAATATAAAATTTAAATCAATATTTTATGTTATCAAAGCTTCACGAACCCCTAATTAATGGCTAAATTCAAATAGTAGGAATCAGGGAGATAATTTTGAAGGAAATTCACACACATTAGTGTAGAAGTAGGATGTAATACACATCCCTGATCTAGATAATACATCAAAATAATACTCAATTTTATAATAAAGGAAATTGATAAAACTAAAGGAAAAGGAAAAATAAACTCCTAAGAATAAATTTGATGAAGAAAGCCCACCTAAGGAAAGAGGAAAAAATGTGGGAAGAATCCAATGCACAAAGGTGACATCTTCTTTCTATTCTAGTTCTTTGTGCATTGGATTTTTCCTCTTTCCCTAGGTGGGTTTTCTTCATCAAATTTATTCTTAGGAGTTTATTTTTCCCTGTTTTTCTTTATTATAAAATTATCTAGCCATTGGGCCACCTCATTTTTAAACAAAATAATAGTCAATGATGGAACCTTTGAATTCCCTTATAAAAATATAAATTTAAATAAAATTGGTTCAACCCATATTTACTACCATCCCTCCCCCCCTCTTCTTGGGTCCATCAGCACTGTCACCGAACCTTGGTTCTAACGCTAATGTTCCAGCCGGCTTGAGTCGCAAAGTGGCCAACAGCAGCCTCTGGGAGTGTTCTACTTCTCTCACGCGGCCGTTCTGCAGATGGTTCTGTCCAAGCTCGGCATCGCTCGTGACCGTGAGCCACTGACCCACTCGAACTACCGCCTCATGCAGCGCAGGCAGTGGAAGACTCACTCACTGATACCTTTCAGTTCCAACCTTGCCGCCGTCTTCTACAGGTACACTCTCTCTCTAGCGCTGTGTCAGTGTTGCCAAGTTAATAGTGTGATGTGTGAAGTATTAAGTAGAGCTCTTGAGTAGGATTGGCAATGATATATTGAAATAAAAATATATCAATCTATTTACAAAAACATTTACTATCAATGTTTTAAAGTCCGATATATCTATCAATTTATTGAAATATTTCATATATTGGACTACGCCTTAATCGCTTTCACCCTCCTTTACTTGATATTGTACTGTGACTTCCCAGGTAGCCATATTTAATGTGTCTAATTCAAAGTTATGTATTTAGTGAAATATAGTTGGTTGATCGTGGAAATTTTCTGTAACGTACCATTAAATTTTCAGTTACCTGTGCACTGAGCTATAAGATCCAGATTTTAAATATACAATTCCTTACCATACCACTCATATATAGCATAGATGCTACCTCTCCTATCTGAATTTTTCATATCACCTTTATCTTCCATATAAATGAAATTTCAAAAAAAATGTTTTAAGCTTTGATTCTGCTTTTGACTTTTCAAACATGTGTCTTTTTTCTTGGTGGATGGACAGAAAGTTGTATTTATATTATATTTGATTATTAAATTACATTACCTCTAATTGTTTATATACAAATACTGACTGGTGTTAATAGGCCTGTTTGCAAGGAAAGTAAAGGAAAGAAGGTTATCTTAGGTTGAAACCTGTCTGGATTTGGTGATATTCTAGTGAATAAGTTCCCACCTACGAAGCTGGGAAGTGTTGCAACTATTGGGGAGGACTTGTATAGTTCTAGTAATATAACATGAGTCAAAATCTGAATTATTTGTTTGAGCATGAAGTGCTACTGGTTTGTCAGGATCGTTGTGGTTGGTATCAAAACGGTGACCATTCATTTCGCTGTCCGAGTGTTCCTGAGATGGGGCCAATGCATTCAGCAATGCAATAGTTGCATCGTTGCTATATATATGATTTTCTGTGGAGCAGTCCTAGTGACCTTTCATGGGTCATTCCATTTGTGTGAGTCTGTCGTTGAGTTAAGGTGGAAGGTTGGTGAATTTGACAGTTACCACATCTCGGTTTGTTGCATGGATAGGAATCTTTAACCTGATGTTGTTTGTGGCTGGGTCAGGCAATTTAGGGTGAACCAGAATTTGCGAGGATTAGGGGGGCAGTTGAATGTGATTCTAGGAGCACTGTTGAGAAGATTTTGTGTGAGAGGTGATGAAGTTAAGATATTATAGATTGTGTTTAGGATAATTATTATGAGTTTGTCTAGTCCTTCATAATGCTGAGTGGTGGGTGGTATGTCATTAGAGATTGTTTTTGATAGGGCTCTGTTTATTTGACTGTTGACTAACTATATGTTTCGGGTATCCTCGGGCTGTGAAAGCCTTGAAGAGTTTTTGATAGTGCTTGTTAATATCTTCTTCCTCAGAACTTATAAGTTTAACTCTGGTAGTTAGTCTATAGGGTGAAGAGCGTTTTACACAAAGAGGATGGTTGCTTTGGAAATGGAGGTACTGTTGATGGTTGGTAGATTTGGTGGGGGCTGTGGTTTTTATAATTTCCCTCATGAAGGTTTAATTCAAGATCCAAGCATATGGCATGGTGTTGTAAAATGTTTCAGGTGAATCTAAGGGTGCTATGGTTATTTATCCTGTTCAGAAACAGTAATAAATTAATTTCGGAATCTGTCCCAATCATGAAGATCTCGTCAATGAATATCATCCAGCAGAAAGGTTGCAAGGGTTCGAATCGCAAAAAGCTGGTCTCTAGTTTGTCCTTGAAGAGGTTGGTGTAGGAGGGAGCTATACATGTACCTATTGCCGTTCCTCGGATTTGAAGAGCCAGAAAGCAGAAATCTTTCTTTTCAAGTATGAGTGAGTGGATTCTACTAGAAAGGAGATGGATGGCTTAGAATTGGGTGGTTGTTTGTCCAGAAAATGTTTCATGGCAAAAAGTCCTTAGCTGTGAGGTATGCCGGTGTGAAGCGAATTGACAAATATGGTGACCAAGTATGCATCAGTGGGGATTTCATTTTTAATGCCTTGTAAGCAGATGGGAAAGTGGTTTGTGTCCTTTATCTGTGAGGGATGGAAGGGGAAGGATCCCTGGCTAATTATAAGTTTAATAGTTCAAAATGTATTGTATTGTGATTGAACTTAACATACATTTCAAGTATATCTTGTACGTTTTCTCAAAAAGTTGTTTTAGATTCTTTTATTGACTGCTTGGCGGTTGCTCCTGGCTGGAAACAATTTTCTTTCAAAGAGTTTTATTGGATCAAAGTCTCTGACTATCTTAATGGTTGGCACAGTCACGTGATTAAGGATACGGCCGGTTAGAATTAATAAGGACCATGTACTGCGGACCTACAGATGCAGAGTCTGTAGAAGGGGCTTCACACAGTAAAGTGTGCAAGTATTTTTAAAAACAAAGAGTATTACTTATTCACAAGTTATATTTAAAAACAATGCTAAGTGAATCACACAATAACGTGGAGCAACTTTAAATACAATTTTGTGAATGTGTGTAATGTCAGGCCTCCACCGTGGTCCTCCAATGTAGGTCCTCCATTTCATCTCACAATCACCCTACCATTACACATTACCATAAGTGAGGTTAGCCCGAATAGGTAGTAAGATGCGGTGATGATTATGATAATCATAATAATTTAAATACAATCTTTGAAACTCACCACCTAGTACTGTAGCTAAACTAGGCACATGCAACACTAACAAATAATTGCCACCATTTTATTTCACAGGTGTACCAACACGAACGATCCTCACCAAGTTATATTCTATGTGGCTGAGCACGTTGTACCTTACGAAGGATGCAATGCAGGACTCTGCTCCTGGCAGTACATAAAAAATAAGTTCGCTGACGTTGCACAAGGTTGCAACCTCGATTTCTGCGCTGGCGGCAGCGATGGGAGGCAAGTTCGCGCAACCGTGTGGTTGAGTGTGGTCGCAATTGCTTCCACTGTGTTGTATAACTTTGTATTTTAATAAATTAGAGAATAGAGTGTTCGATATGTGCAAGGGTTTGGAAACATATCAATTTTTGTTGCTGACATTTTGGATTGTTGTGTCTATTTAAAGCTGAACCTGATTAATGTGAAACAAGTCGTAAGTTTACAAATAACATCTGCACCACTCCTTTAGTGTTAGTAGTGAAAATATTTATTTTGTCAGTACCAGATTACCAACATGTGTTTAAAGGCTGCTCATAAACTACAGCATCTTAATTTTGAGTATTTTTGACCCCTTACCCTCTTGTCACCATTTTGTGAATCCCCTTCTAATTTTACATTACAATATCATTCACCACCACCCCTCCCCCATTTAAATAGGTAATATTTTTGATTGTAGAGTTTATACAAAATTTTTATTGAAACATATTTGTATGCGTTCACCAAGCTCGACTGAAGGGGATAAGTAGATGTTTGTTTATACATACTACAGTTGGGCTTATTAAAAAAGAATGGTGGCCTATCCGTTTAGTTGTAATGTGATGTCACATATTATCTGATTACCCTTCCCCCTTCGTCATGCAGAGCACTATTTTCTCCTCTCTTCTCCTTGATATTCGTGCATAGCTTATGAACAGCTCCCTATCAGGCATGTGTAGCTACGGCCGGAGAATGCTTTGGGCCCCCTTTTCCCTTACATAACCTGTACCTTTCCTAAATATGTGCCCGACTGCCTGTGTGCTGATCGCCTAGCTTTAGATCCTGATGTCTCGGATTCGATCCTCGGTGCTTCCAGGACCTTTCCAAGAAGCAGTGGGTTTGGAACGAGGTTAGACTCGGGCCTCGTGGAGGACAAATTAAGAGCTACTTGAATAAATAAGTAGCAGCTCTGGTCTAGAAAATTGAGATTGGTGTCCATGGAGTTTGTGGTGTTGACCACATGACACCCTCTATTCACAAATGTTGGAACTATCATCGCTAATGGCGGCAGCCGCTCGTTCGATATAGCTCGATTGCAGACTAATGTCATAGAGTTTTTGCCTGTATACTGTACAAAGTAATAAGTATTGATATTTATAGAGGTTTAACATATACACAAGTCAATTCAACATTCACAATCGACACGGGACCGACGGTTTTACTTCTCCTTCAAAGGAAATTGTTCTACGGATTTTTATCGCTCAAGAAAAGTCTGTTGACCTCGGCTAGGTTTGAACCCATTAATCGGGTCTTGAGGTGAGCATTCTACCCCAAGACCACAGAGGTTAGCCATACACTCTATAGTTTATGCTTTTAAGTACTTTGTGGTTTCAATTTTAGTTCATACGTCATATTGAACAGAATTTTAAGAAAACGAGAGAGAGAGAGAAAAAAAAGCTTTTCAGTTGGAGGTATGGTTCTTAGTTTTTTTTTTTTCTGTTTTAAGAAGTCACACTATTTTTTAGTGGCTTACAAGAATCTCATAGCATTAATTAATGTTATAAGCACATTTAAATCTTGTTCTAACATTCGTTTTACTTAGTTAAACATACTGTCGAACTCAAAAATAAGCAATTATTATTACTATTATTATAAATAAAAATAAAAATATTAGGGTATGCAAATTCCACTTTAAAAAAATTTGAAGTAATGCCGAAATGAATAGTATGAAACATTCCCAAAATTGAATAGAAGTTTGAATATTAAAAAAAAGTTTAATTTAATGTTGTTTAATTATATAGCTTTAGGTGTTAAATATCTAATTACTAAATGCAATATTGTAAACATAAATAACATTTTGTTTTAAGTTGATAAATTAAGTTACTATCACAACATGTAATTAAATTTTTTTAAAGCGTTTTACTACTAATTTGGATTATACGCTTAATGTGAGCATTAATTTATAATGTCAATAACAAAACAAAATGACAAGACTTAACATAAATTTGTGTTTTTTTAATTTTAAATATATTTTTTGGTAAAGTTTTGTAATTGTCGAATCTGAAATTTTATTTTTGAATCAAAGTTTACAAATATTCGAAACAAAGTCAAAAGTGTTTGTAGTTTGTAGTGTAATTTAACTTTTCTGGACACATGGTTGTATAAATGTAAATCACACCATCTCTTTCTAGTGCCATGAAATTGTACTATCGAGGTAACGAATAATCAACTCAAGGGTAACCTCAGAGACAAAACCTGTTGTATGATTACCTTTCTTTTAAACAAGACCCTTGGGTCGTTTACATTTAGTACATTTAGTAACTGTAAAACTACCATAAAGAATGTGTTCCAGACTGGTTTGATGATAAGGGCCACTTTGGAAATTAAAAATTCAATATTTCATATTTTTAAGTAAAAATAATTCCAAATTGTACCTTATTACTACAGAATGAAAAGAGTAAGACACTCTCTCGCTCTCTCTCATATAATTTTTATCTATCTAAAAACTTTATTTTCTTTACCAGAAATTTAAAACGTTTAATTTGCGGCAATGGTGTTATCGTCGAGTAATAAGGTGGGGGTTTGGGGGACACAAGAAAAGCCAGTGTTTTTGCAGTTTTAATATCCAAACCTTTTTTGTCCAAAATAAATTAAGTATTGCTTCAGTATAAATATAGAGTTCAATTTTCTTCAGTTGGTGATATCAACAGTTGTTGAATATCTGTCATGAGCATATCGGCATTAGATGACAATTTTTTAAATGGAGAGTAAAGGTTGTCAATAAATTCCAGGACACCTTTAAAAATATGACAGATATTCAACAACTGTGATATCAACATGTGAAGATTTAAACTCCACTATATCTCCTCGATTTATTTTGGACAAAAAAAAAGTTTTACTTTAAAAACTGCAAACAATTGGCTTTTTCTTAAATTTCCTGCATATATTTGGTGTTAAAACTGAACATCTTTTGGGAATTGATGCTTGTTGAAAACAAAAAAGTAGCCTCACGTGACCCAAAAGTTTGACATGCCGGCAATCAATGGTAATATGTTTTGGTCTCACCTTGAGGCTGCCATTTGTAATAATACAAAATATTGAGTTTATTAGCAGTCATGTGAGATCTTACAAAATAATTTAGGAAAAGATAGTTTTATATTGCCGTTTATTTATTTGAGATGTTTGTGAGAGAAAAAAAATGCTGCAGGATTAACTAAGTTCAGAAAAGATATTTGGTGTAGGTCTGATTCGAGCACAGCTTCAAATGTGCACTTTTTTAAAGTGTTCTCTACCTTGATAGATTGTAATATTCTACTAATCGGACTTTGAAAAACCATGAGGCCATCTGTTGTTTATGAAAGGTTATGTTATCTTATATTGATGAAATTAAATCTTACTAATCGAATCAGCAGACTTGTATTATATACCTAAGACTTCAATCATATAATTGATTGATATGATACAAGTCTGCTGATTCGATTAGTAAGATTTAATTTCATCAATAAAGATAATGCAGTGCAAGTGCAGATGCAGTCCTCTAGACGTGTATTAGACCTCTATAGCGGTTGAGCCTTTAAAATGAGCACCAAAAAAAACTCTTGTACAATATTTTTGGATATTGTTGACAACATTTTTAAAACTTCTTTTTAGTTGCTTTTTGATTCTTGATGGATAATGAATCCACGCAGATGTTTATATGAAAATATTTTTAACAGTTTGGTGGTGAACCGAATGTAAAAGATCTATGGTAATCAAATTTCGATGTAATAAGCCAACATATTAATAATTGTAAATTTTGTCGGAGTGAGGTAGGTTGATACTAGAAAAGCTGCTTGTAAAGAACAATACAATGCTTGAATTCACTGTAGATTACATTTTGTAAAATAACTTTAATATTATCACTGTACCATTTATATTATTGCTGTACTTCACATAGTGTAATTATTTTTTGTAAATAGTATAAATTGTAGTTTAAATGTTTCATATGTTTATAGAATAATATGTTGTTGCTAAAATAGAAATAAAACAAACATTACAATTGGAATGTTTCCCGATATATTCTTTTACATCTCTCCAATGCAAGGTGGTTGAATTGTTTTATACAGGATGTCTACAGGTCAAGGTGTAAATACTACACAACTATATTTTAAACCTCTGGTTAGGCCACTCGTAAAAGGCGCATATTCAAATTTTGTCCTAAGAATGTTTCCTGTGGTTTGGGTTGCATGGAAAAAATATCACGAAGCACATAGCATTCTGTAAGTGTAGATCAATGCCAATAATTTGCTATGCTCAAGCATTTGGTGTTATTCAAACCAAATGATTTGATGTAGGCCGGCATGGTAGACTAGTACAATTGAGAGATTTTGTCAATTTTAAATAGAGAATCAGATTTAAAAAAGAAAGCCAAATAATAACACAAAACCCACTTTGGTGGTCGAATGGCCTAATACATCACTCTCACAATAGACTGGACTGACGGGAGATCGGGATTTGAATCCAGGTTGGGCGTACTTAGGATAGTTTTTACCGATTGGTTTTCAACTTTCCTTTCATGAAAATGTGCGTATACAACCTAAACAGGTAGTAAGACGCAGAGATGAAAAAAACAACGATATGGCTTTTAAAAAGAAAAGAACATATTTAACACTTTACAATGTTACCACTTGACAAAGAAGTAATGGTTGCCTATTGAAATAAAATACACATCAAAACATATTTCAGTCTTTATTACATCGATTAATAAAGTCAATGCATTTACAATGTTTGCGTTCAAGCAGAAAAGGTTAATACATAAAAAAGATAAACTTATTTATAGTGGGAATTTCAGTGTCTATTCTGTAAGGAAATGCTATTTAAGATGGTGTAAACTGAATAGAGTCAAAAAAACTTAGAGTGAAATTTACAAGCGTGCATCACATACCGATACTGTGTTGATTGTCCACAGGCCCAGTCCTGTGAGCCGAATAAAAATTATTCGAGTTGAAAATGACAACCTAGGCATGGGAATCAAACTTAAAAGATTTAACTCAATATGACAAGTGAAAATATTCCTGGATACAGAACAAACCACGATGGCTAAGACTCAATACAATGACCACATGGTCTAAGGTGCTACATTCGCAAGAGCCTAGACTGCTGATGACTGGGAGATCGGGGTTCGATCCCAGTCGTTGTATTGAGGGCAGTTTTTCCTAAACGGTTTACCACTCTCTCTCTCTGCTGGGTACACTTTCTCTAAAGTCAACCTTTCTCATCCCTAGACAATTAGCGTAATTAGTACACAAGCATATAATCCAAAAGTTTCGGGTTCCATTCCCGTGTTCAGGTTGTCATTTTTCATTTATTTGAATACTATCTTTTGGTTTGTATTTGTACAAGATTTAGTTACACAGTATTATTATTTTAACAAAAGGGAACTAAAATGTTACATATGACCAATCATATAAATACTTATAAATGATTATACTGATTGAATAAACTTATGATTTCAAGTCAAGCCCTTAAAATATTATGGAAGATTTTTTTTTGTGATTCCATCAGGTTTTTCAAATTTAATATTACTCGAGGAATTGAGGATATGAAAAAAAAAAACAAATAAAACTTTAGTGAATCTCACAATCAACTAATATTAAGACAGTATCATTTAATTTCAACTCAAATACAATATTTTCTTACAGTATCGACATTCTACTATATATTAGAGGTTAGGGATGTGCAAAATATACCTTTTTTTTTAACCAAAGCGAAGTAGAACCGAATAACATAAAATTATAAAATATTCCCGAAGATGAATCTAAGTTTGAATATTTAAAGAAATATTAAAGGTGGGGGGTGGGGGTGTGACTTTGTTGCATAGCTTATAAGACTTTAGATATTAAATATCGATTACATAATGTCATAGCCTATTGCAAACATGATATATATTTTTTCCAAAAAATTATAAATTTATTAACTATCACAAGATGTAATTTAATTATTTTTGATTTTTGTCATGTGAACATTAATTTGTGATGTAGATAACAGAAAATTACAAAAATTTAATACAAATGTGTCTTAACTTTAAATACAGTATTTTGATTGGCAAAACATTGCAGTTGTCAAATCTGGAATTTTACTTTCAACTCTTTAAGTCGATGTTTAAGAAGTTTGGCACACCCTTGTTAAAGGCAGTTAAATGTTTACACATACCTCTTCCAAGGTAAATATTCACAGCTTATAAAGAAATATGGTGTAATGATTTTAAAAAATGTCCTTGTTAGTCGAAAAGTAGCCCTAAGCTGAATAGTTTAACCATTTCCCTGGCGCAGGCATTGAACAACGTCTATGTTTGCCTGAGCGTTCCCTGGCGCAGGTGTGAACAAATGTTTCATTGCATTAAGTAATTATAATGCCATCTATCATTGAACCACTGTACTTTTAGCCAATCTGACTGGATCCTTCAGATTGAAGCTAATAGATGGGGTTATTAGTTCAATGTTATACTATCATCATGAGTAAAGTAATATATGAGAAAAATAAATGTTTAGGCAACATATTCGTTGATGAAAATATACGAGTAGAAAAATGGCTGCTGGGCTATACTAGACGCGCGCCAGGGAATTGATTAAGATTATGCTAGCATGTACTCTTTGTTTAACCTGTAAGGTAGCAAGCTTACGTGCATTACATTATTCCACTATGGTATAGCTTATAAGATAGGGTCATAGTGTAATACTCATACCTTTCAAAAGAAAGTACTATCCTTGCTATGCTAACCTTACATTTTTGGTCGGATGCTGCTGTTGACTTTATGTGGCTCCCTCCCTATAGCCTTCTTTCACTCATAGTTATCTTCTTTCCTCATGCAACGCTAATACGGCTGAATAACAGCAATATAACAGTTTTGATGAGAAATGATCAAGGAGCATAGGAAAAATAAATTTATTTGATGAATAGCCAGCCAGCTGCCTAAACTCCTGTTTTGATGACTCAAACATCACTTTATTTAAAGGTGTATTGTGAAAGGGGTAAATTAATCTAACCTTGCTTATCAAACTAAACTTGCCTCGGATAAAGCATGTAAATGTCCCAAAATTGTCGCTCTTGGATTCTGATATAATTTAAAGGTTATGCGTGTAATCTGCAAAGTATTAATCAACAATGTTGACCTTGTCAGTGTGTTTTTGACTTAGTACAGTAGTTCACAACTTGGGGAGTGTGGGACAATTAGGAATTATCGTTAAAAATCAGCTAAGAATTGAAGACTTTTTATTTCAATCCCCTTCCCAAAGTAAGATAATTTTTTCTTGTGGTATTGTTAACACTGCCTATGAGTTGTCATTAATCTATTAGGTGGCCACCAAATGAAAGATGCTTGTGCACAATCATGTGTTCATTTTCAAGGCCGTAAGTCCAATTCTCGTATATAACCTTCCCCTAAGCTACCATTCTAACCATGTGCAAGAGCACTGAATTTTCAATTATGCCTCTCATAAAAAATAAAGAGCATTGTCGACTCAAAGAATAAAGCGATTTGTGATGTGCTCTGTCAAATATTTAACACACTATTCAAGAATTAATGAAAACAAAACAATGCCAACCAGCACACCAATTTTGTCATTTTTATTTTTTGGTACAATTATTTTATCGGTGTTAACATTGATTTTTGTATAAAAAAAGAAGTAACTAGAAAACCAAACTTTTAAAAGATTTTTTTTAAGGGATGAGAGCCTTGAATCCTTAAGGATATTCGAGACATGAGAATTCAAGGATTCGAGAAACTATCGGTTTGCAACTCAGATACTTAAAAAATTACTTGTTTTCCCCTTCAAATTTGGGATTGTAATTTGTTTTATAGCTTTTATACACTTTATTGAAGGTTGAAGATTGTTATAATTGTTTAGGACAAACTTAGCAACCAGAGTCCAGAATTTAATTTTCCACATAGATTAACATATGACTGTTGTAATTAGTAGATTTTAGCAACAAAATAACATTCAGTTATTATTTATATTTTCTATTATATTTATATTTTCTCTTTAAATAATATTTTTTCCCAAGATTCAGATTCGAATTAGAGATGCATAATATAAAACAAAGATTTGAATTCATAAACGGTAGATTTAACCCACCAATAATTTTTTTTTATAGCCACCCCAAAAGATAATGGGGGGGTGGGGGCCACTTGTCTAGGGGCCATTAGCTCATTCAGCAGCGTGTCTGTCTACTGAGCTAAGGGTCCCGGGTTTGATTCCCGGCTTGGCCAAAATTTTTATTGTTGGTGAAATGTAGGTTTACCCTTTCACAGTGATGATTTAACAGTCGGGGACTGGATGTTGTGCCTGTCCTAGCCTTAAGTTAGATTATGAGGCATATGAAGGAAGCTACGACAGGCCTAGCGAGCTGGTAGTGGAAAATATATGGCTTGAATTAAACACTGACCTGGACCAAAGGCTGGAAACAATAATGGATGGAAAGTAAAGGTCTAAGGTCTGTGAGCTTTAAGTTTTTTTATTAGAGTCAATCTCAAGAGAGCTTTTAAAAAAATCCCAGAGTATCAAACTGATTTGTGTTTGCATTGAATAAAAATATATTATAATTTATAAACTTATTTATATGAATAAAAACATATGTGCTTTAAAAATAAAATTCGTACTGTGATAAAATTGAAACAAAATTTAAAAAAAATTGTTTGAAATTACAAATAGCATTCCTATTTTTACAATGAACATTTTTTTTTATATAAAATTGTTTTAAAATAGAAAAGAAAAAGCCATGATAGATTATAAGATTAATTTTTAAATATACTTGTGATGGTAAATGAAAAATTAATTGTGATTCACTTTTACCCTCCTTGAATATTATATTTGGAAGAAGGGAGAGGAAAGGTAGATATAAACATATAAAAGGAACAAATCCAAAATGGCTGTTACAATGAAAAGAACACAGTTCACACTTTACATGCTGCTATTGGACAAAAGAGGTAATGGCTGCCTCTTTAAGAAAACGGATCACTACCGCCCAATCCTATGACTTAAGTTTCATTCTATCGGAACTCATCAAAAGAGAGAGAGAGAGAGAGAGTGAAGCACGCAACCCAACTTCTTAAAAAGAGGAAATCAAATACAAAAGAGAGAAAAAGGAAAATGGTAAAGAATGACAGGACACTTAAAAACATGTAAAAGGAATAACATAACATAAAGGACAGAGACAGGAAAAGGACATTGGATTGTGAATATATCTCTCTCTCTTCCGCTTTATGAGATAGTTGTATTATATTTAGAAGATATCGTCTTTCAAATATAATACAACTGTGTTAAAAGAGGTTCGCTGTGTGTAATATCTCGGAGAAAAATATTATTTTGACTGTCGCAAATATACCTGTGTTTTTTTTTTTTAGTGAATACATAAAAATACCAAAAAGTTGATAACATTCCCTGACATTTCCAGGTCGCTGGACACCTTACCCTACCCTACCCTATCTTTTATGGGTTCTTCCTCTCCCCTCCCCTTCACCACAACTATACAACCAACATCCAGACAAGTAGAGAGATAAGAGTAATCAGAGTCAATCATTACCAGACACACAACATCCCTGGTAGTCATGTTTGTAGTGTTAGCCTTCAGAGACTGGCGCTGTGGCATTTTCGCAACAGATGTAAGATTTATATTTTTTTAAATTAAAGATAATTAAGTTGGATCCTGTACAAGTATTTCTCATTTAATTCCTGCTGTGCAGTATGATGTCATTAAACATTCAATAAAAGGTTTATTTTCCGAGATACGGTAGTTTTAACTGGCTCCATGCAGGAACGTAGTGAACATGCAACAGCACCAGTCGTGATGTCATAAGCCTGATCATTGCCGCCATATCTTTTTACATTGAAAGTTCTATCACATTACTTTAGTTCGCTGCGGTTGTTATTACCATGTGGTTGATTTTATACATAAAAATACAAATTGAAAGAAGGATCAAGAAAGAAAAGTCTTTTATAAAGTTATGTTTTTGTAACAGTTTAAACATTATTGTAATTTTTTTTAAATAAAATTTACAAAAATATGATATCATTAAAATATTTATTTAATAATATTATGAATTAAAGTATGTGTTTATGATTATTATTCACAACATTATAGGATTTTGCAAAACATGCAATAGCGCCAGTCATCATGCTATGTTTTTTAGCGCCAGTCCCCGAAGGTTAATAGATGGAGGAACATGTCTTGAATGGAATGTCAAACCATAAGTTCACGGGTCAAAGTTTTTATCAAAACAATTTTTAATACACAACTAAAGCTGTATTACCATACATATGAAAGGGCCAACATCAAACTCTAAGAAATTGATTCCCGGTCAGTAAATTCTATAACTTTCAAAATGATTCTGAAAGGTAAAAAATATAATAATAAAATATTGAATTATTGGGCACAGATCCAATATAGATATAAAAAAACAGAAATATCCAAACAAAGGGTGTGGCAGACTTTAATCCAGGAGGCTACAGTTCAATCACCATCGATTGCACAGTTAAGACTCATCTTCTCCCCAAATGTAGGTTTAGCTCTTTTCCCTTGCCCTCCTCATTCCTCATAAATTAAACCATCAATAGCTTTATGTACCATTAAAAATATTATCATTTGTACTCTTTGTAATATGTTAGTTTGCCCGGTCAGTAAACTTCATTTTGCAGCCTGAAGGAAGGACAAGATTAGAGTGTCACCTCATAAAACTAAAAGAAGGTTTACACAAACATCACACATTATACCCGGCATCTCATTTTATCGATAAAGCCACAAAAGTTTAACGACAAACTTACGGTGTCAATTCTTTCAGAGAGAGCTTTGGAAACGACACCTATTTCCTGCTCTTACAGAACTCGACGTCAAGAGAAATTCAAACATTTGTTTAATTCACCTATTGTAGCGTCACACGCACGTCACGTTTCCATTGGCTCTGCCTTTACCGCTGGCGCTACTTTCTTAGTCCTCCGTTGTACTTTGACGTTGTTTTTCTGCCTAGTCCCTCCTTCAGCACTGCTCTCATTGTCCGAGCTGAGCGACTCTCTATGAGACTTTCGCCGGACCGGTCTCGCCATCTCACCGGTGTTAGATTCCCTCGACTTGTCCTGGCGGGGTCTTCCCATCTCACTGTCGGATTTACCTTTTTGGGGCTTGTTTGCCTCGCTATCTGATTCCTTCAGAGACCTACGCCGTCTTGGTTTACCAGACTCACTGTCAGACGAACCAATAGAAGAGTCCCTTGTTGACTTTCTTCTTGCCTTGCCCAGGGAGTTGTTGCCGCTTTCGCTGAGGGCCTCGCTGAGCTGTTTTTGTTTAGACTCCCACCACATCTGCTGACGTTGAACCACCTCTGGGTACCTAGATGGGACCAACAACTATTCTTACACAACAAGATGGGTCTTTTGAGCCCAGTGACAAACTCTGGGATTCAATAATTTAAAAAAAATCTGGGTAAGATCATTAACCCATTTTAGGGCCCCACCTTAACAAATTTATTTGTGAAGAAAGCCAGCCTGGTTTGTTACATTAGTTTTATAGGCCTATATAAGAAGAATTTCTAAACTGTTATTTATTAACCAATTTTTCAGATTATTTTATAATTTACATATGTGTCTTTCCAAGTGATATTTTTCAAATTTGAAAGTAACATTTATTATGAATTTTTATAGAACTGGATGGAGTAGATTTGAAAGAAGCAAAGAGTGTGAAATGTCTTGGTAGAGTGATAGAGGCAAAAGGGGGCAGAAGAGAAGATATAGTGAGATGAGGGCAGCAGGGAGAGGTTTTCTACAGGTGTGTAGGAGACCTACTATGGAAAAGAGAAGTGCTGTATAGAGCATACTTCATACCCACAGTAACGTATGCAGCGGAAACTTGGACTTTGGATAAAAGAGAAACTCCTAAAGTGTAGGCCGTGGGAATGAAGTTTTTTAGGAGTATGTTAGCTGTCACCAGAAGAGATAGGATTAGTATTGAAGATTTAAGTTCTAGAGTTGGGGTACAGGGTACAGGGACTATATGAGATAGTAGAGGAAGCTAGGATGAGATGATAAGGACACATAATGAGGATGGAAGGGGGGAGGATTCCAAGCATATTAATGAATCTTAAGTATGTAGGGAAGAGACCGCAAGGGATACCAAGGAAGATATGGGAGGGAGAATGGTGGAAGGATAGAGGAAGATGGAGGCATTTTACTAAACAGACCCGGCCACAGGCTGGAAACAATTGATGATGATGATGTTATGAATTGAAATAACATTCACTTGTAAATTATAGATTTGGGGCCTAGGGGTCTAGCTAGTCATTAGGTCAGTCTTATTTTTATGAAGCTGCTTGGAAGTGTGATTATTATTTATAAGTCCTAAAAATAAAATCAGATTTTTTTTTTCCAATCTTAAATCTGAAATAAGAATAACTTTTTTTTAAAATTTAAAATCCCTTGACTATCTGACCAAAACCAGATCAACAGGTAGTCAGATAATATGGTCCAAGCAAAATATGGGGCTGAAACAAATAAATCGTGATCAAATGGAAGTTACACACTTCGGTGGCCAAACTGTATCAGGCATCACTCATGTTAGAATGGCCTACTGATGACGAGGAGATTAATGTTCGAATCCTGACTGGGTCTAATAAGTATAGTTTTTCCTAAATGATTTCTAGCTCTTCTTAGAAACAAATGCGAGTAAATTACCTCTAAAATAATTCCATCTTCCATCCCTACCCCATTAGAGTGATTGTCATATAGCCTGAACAGGTAGTAAGACGCGGTGATGAAAAAACTGAAGTGCATAGTAAGTATGAAATAAGGTTTATTTGTAATTACTTTATAGTATAAATTACAAAACTAGTATTGCATTCATGTAAACGGAACCAATAAATTAACTAAGCGCCACTATTAACATTAGAGTATGCCAAATGTAAAGGCCATTGTTTAAAAAAATTAGTTATTTAAGTTTGTTTCCCATCTTTGCTACCCGTCCTTGCAGCAAGGTGACACCAGCATATTAATAAATAATATCATTACATCAATAGCACCTTATATGGACATGTTAGATAAAATGGAATGTTGGATAGCCTGGACTCTATAGGTTTAAAAAAACACTAGCTTATGATTAGTTTTTAAATATACATATGTATTATATTTGGAAGATGACGTAATTGTTTTATATTTGGAAGAATGAGGTATACTTCAGTTAGTCCGACACCTTAGCTCAGTCGGTAGTGTGTCTGTTTGCCGAGCTAAGGGTCCCGGAGCGGCCGGAAGATTTTTCATTGGTTAAATGTGGGTTTACCCCTTTACAGTAATGAATGAACGGTGGGGACTGGATGTTGTGCCTGTCCTAGTCTTAAGTTAGATTATAAGGCATATGACGCGACAACAGGCCTAGCCAGCCGGTAGGGGAAAAAATATATGGCTTGAATAAAAAATTGACACAAGCTACAGGCTGGAAACCGTAGTGGACGTAAACAATTAAATACCTAAGATAATAAGGAATTGGAAAACTAATTATGATTAAGAACAAGCCCTTATTGTCTTCAATACTTAAATAATAAGTATTTTTGCCAAGTTTCTCACCAAAACTATTACCTGAAAGCAGTTCACTCCTTTCAAACCCTGTTTTCAGCCGCCCCCCCTTATAGCTATAATTATTTAGTGGCTCACTTGTTGATGAAGTCCTTATCGACAGGAAGTGAAAGCTCCCAGCCGTGGCCTGGTTGTAACCTTGCGACCTGCGTGAAGATCTCCTTCACCTCCTCAGCGGGAAGTTTGATGATGGGAGTCACCCGACTGCGGTCGATGTAGCGTTTCTCCGTGAACAGATACAGCTGGAAAATACAGGGATCAAACTCGTTATTATGATTAGGAGACAGGCCCTTACAATCTTTAAATCCTTTAGTATAATCAAGGATTCATAAAAATTTCTGATTAAAAAAAAAGAGTCCTTCAATTTAATATTGATTTGTTTTAAAGATATATTATGATTAAAAACTAAGTAGATTTGGTCTTCAAATTTACTGTATTTGATCTGTATTTAGGTATTTTAATTTCTGTGCGAATAATTTAACACTTCAGTCATGAATATTCAAAGTTCGAATACAAATAATTCAGAAATTGATATTAGAATTTTAGAATATTCTCACACCTCTTATACTAACTTAAAAGAGAGAAAAAAATGGAAGTGTTGTGATCTTACAATATAGTCTCTGCCGCGACACATGGGCTCTGCTGGAACGCCATATGTCCCGCTAGTGGTATCCTTGGGGTAGAGGACGTCACTGCGTACCACCCAGTTGCCCTGGACCAACACTGCCACCTGCTGGACTGTGCGAAGGACGTTTACCGGGTCTTGTTCTTTGGATAGGAGCCGCAGCAAGTGGGAGAACTGTAACAGTTTGGCTGGAACACAACAAAAAACAAGATCAAACAAATATCCTCCAAGGATATCCCTAGTTTTAATTGTAAACTATGAAGCTTTGTTCTGACAGTCACAGAGGATCAAGAATGGTTGGAACAGAGGACGACTCACCCTCTTTGAGAAGAAGCTTGACCTGGTCGACCAACGGCAGCAGTCGGAGATTTTTCAGGGGGACAGAATAGGTGGAGGTCTTGACAGAGTCGTCCTCCAGGTCTTCTGGTAGCAGCGTCTTCAGGTAGTCATCCGAGGAGACACTCAGCTCCGACACTTTCTCCATAGTCTTGGAGCAATACAGCTTACTTTTCCACTGCTGCCATATCCACAACAATAATATCATCGTGTAAATAAAACAAGAGAGGAAGAAGTAAATTGCCACGGTTAAATGGCTGAGTTAGTTTTTTAGGTGTTTGTTTAAAGCTTTTGTTACATTATTAAAAGCATTTAAAGAATCAATCCGACAAATTAAAATTAGTTAAAAAAATGACACCTGGACATGTGACTTGAACAAAGGATGTGTTCATGTGTAATTTTTAAAATAATTTCATATTGACATTCCTGTAATTATAATTATTTGCAACCTGTGCATTGATATTCATTCATAAAAACTCTGTAAACATGTTTTAAAAATAAATTTGCAAGAAATGTATAGTGATGAGATGTCTTTGGATCTAGAAAATACCAAATATCTTTTGCTATAGAGAAAAATTCCTCAGATGCATTTTTAAGTTATTTTGGCTCATAATAGTAAAAGTAATGCTGTGGTGTTATATGAATGAAACATACAACAATATCAGATAAGTAATAGCTTTGTTACCACTACATCTAAATCAGGATTGAAACATATTGTGTGCTTACAAGACATATTTTAATTCCATTATAATTAAATGCAGTACAGTTTTTTTTTCAGCACAGCGTCTTACTACCTGTTCAGGTTCATGTTAATTACTACACATGTGCGTGATATGAAAGTAGGGAACCATTTAGGAAAAAAAAACACCCTCAGTAGACCCGACCAGTATTCAAACCCGGATCTCCCCATTATCAGCATCACTGAAGCAGTTAACAACCACATATTAAGAGGAGGAATGTTTCAAATCCCAAAGACTTGTTAGAAAGAACTCTCTCGACAAACCTCAGATGTCTCCGACAAGGTGGCGTGGAACTCTGTGTGGTACCAAGGTTCCTCTGCGCTCCTCTTGCTCAGGAAACCAAAAGAGCGCTCCCTCGCCTGCTTGATGCGATCATTTTCCTGCCGCTTGAACTTCACAGTCACCTGCTTTGCTTCCTCCTCTTCCTCACCCCCGGATATATCTGAGGACAGTTTTGGTATAAACCTAGCAGTCCCTCTTTTAACCTTTTCACTGTCAAACCCGTAAATATACGTTGTGTGACAACATGTCGTTGTTGTCAAACCCGTAAATATACGTTTTTGTGCAGGCCTCACTTTGTCAAACCCGTACATATACGTGGAGCATTAGAGCTAATTGAATTGCGCGCGCTAAAGTGCAAAGAGGCTATAAAGAAAAAATACTGCACTTTTTCCAAGGTTCATCTATAGTTTTTAAGTTTATAATTACAAGTGAATTATCTACTTTCCTGAGCTCACTTACTACTGTCAAGATGGCGTGGCGAGGAAAACAAACAAAGTTGCGGGATGACGAAATTGAAGGATTTATAGTGGACAGTGACTCGGAAAATGACTCTTTTGATGATGAAAATGAATCTGAATATTCCGTAGGTGATATATCAGAAGAAGGTGACAGTGATAGTGTCAGGGAACCCTTTGAAGTACAAGATGATGTCAGCAATCAACTGGCACCTGCTAAACGGAAAAAAAAAGATAAGTCTCCTTTATTTACTTGGATTTCTGGGCAATTTAAACCTATTTTACACAACTTCTGTGCATCTAATTCTGGATTTACAAATGATTCACTAAATGATGATTCCCTTGAAATTGATTTTTTCTTGTGTTTTCTCACTCCTGCCTTGGTTCAGACGTTTGTCAATGCTACTAATGAATATTATCAGAAGGTTTTGACAGTTTCCCCAATTTCTTCAAACAGTAGACTTCACAAGTGGCAAGACACTAATATAGATGAAATGTATGTGTTCTTTGCCCTTACCATGTTGATGACAAGAGTAAAAAAGTTGAAAATTTCTGAATATTGGTGCACAAAATCCTTGATTCACGCCCCAATTTTTTCTCAAATTATGGCTGTAAACAGGTACCTAATTCTTCTAAGTATGCTTCATTTCTCCAGTCTCACCCCTGCAGACAGCAATGATAAACTTTACAAATTGAAACCCGTAATAGATCATCTTAGGACTGTGTTCAAAGAAACACTGCAGCCTTTCCAGAGCCTATGTATTGATGAATCACTTGTCCCTTTCAAAGGTCGCCTAGGTTTCAAACAGTTCATTCCAAGCAAGCGACATAGATTTGGAATAAAACTTTTTGTTCTTTGTGATGTTGAAACTGGTTTCATATTGGATTTTATTGTATATGTTGGGCAAGGAACAGATATCGAGGATAAGTTTTCATTAGGAATGTCTGGTGCAGTTGTCACAACCCTTATTGAACCATACCTTGATAAGGGACATTTTTTGTTTGTGGATAATTGGTATACCAGCCCCTGTCTCTTTGACTTTCTTCACAAACATCAAACTAATGCCTGTGGCACAGTGAAACAAAACAGAAAGGGAATGGCTCCACTAAACAAGAAATTAAAAAGAGGTGAGAGAGAATCATACCACAATGGATCTATGATGGCGCTCAAGTGGATGGACCGCAGAGAAGTTCGCATGCTGACTACGATGCACCCTGATGAGATGACACAGACTTCAAAGACAGACAGAAATACTAACCAACCCATACAAAAACCTAAGTGTATTCTAGCGTACAATGAAAGCATGGGATCTGTAGACCAGACTGACATGATGTTGAGCAGATTAGACTGTATGAGGAAAAGTATCAAATGGTACAAGAAATTGGCATTCCACTTCATTGATCTTATCCTATTGAACTCTTACTTCATGTATCTGACTAAAACAGGAAAGAAACCTTCACTGGCAGACTATCATTTGGAACTTATCCACCAGCTGATCCAGAGATTTCACAAACCGAAACCCAAACCGAAAGGAGGAAGACCATCAACATCTCAAGACAATCCAACAAGACTGACTGCTCGACATTTCCCTGCCATGGTTCCATCTACAGAGAAGAAAAAGAATGCTGCTCGTGTTTGTGTGGTGTGTTCCCAAACAAAGAAAAAAGAAAAGAAAAGAAAGGAATCACGTTATATGTGTACAGAATGTGATGTTGGACTGTGTGTTGTCCCCTGTTTCGAAGAATATCACAAACTGATGAATTTTTAATAAGTTACATTACCTCCTTATTAAACTTTTTACAATATTTTTTATAACATTTGATAAAATTAGGGAATATAAATGTATTTTTTGAAAGAATTATTTTTTCAGAAATTGTATTTGTTTATTTACATAATTTTAATTACATTTTGTTTAAAATATTTGATAAAACAACTGTTTTTCAAAAATTGCTTTTTTCAGTTAAAAAAACCTGACACAGTGGGCTTGTGAATGCAACACATACATGACAGTGAAAGGGTTAAGAGACAATTTGAATCCTCAAAGATATTTAAAGTAAAAAAATAAAATTATTTTTTTGGCGAATCTTTAATAATTATTTTTATAGGGCTCATTATAAGACATGTTTGGTAACCAAACCCCTGATCATTAATTTAACTATCAATTGAATGTATGACTGTTATAACGAATACTTAATAACAAAATATGTTAGCATTTAGTTATTATTTATATTTTCCATTGCAACTTTAAAAATTAATATAGTAAAGTAAACCATCTTCTTATGTTGGTCATATTTTAAATAATAGTAATCTGTAAGTAAATTAGAAATTCGAAATCAACCCATCCATACTACTAAGCGTTGTTTCTAATATTATTATTTATATAAGTTATTTAAAGCGCACTCTCTGAACTGACTGATTATATCAACACAAAAGAATTTCTGGGAGTGAGAGCGAAAGGGCCAACCAATTGTGCTGGAAAATGTAATTTCACATTTACCTTCCAGGATTCTTTTACATCTCGATGTCAACTTGGGACGGACGACTTTACTTCCCCTCTGAAGAATGTTGTGTTACCAATTTTTGTCACTCAAGAAAAACCTGTTGCTCCCGGTTGGGTATGAACCCATGAACACTGGGTCCTGAGGTGAGTACTTTATCCCAAGACCAGCGAGGTTGACGATTCTACTGTAGAATGATTAGAAAAGCTAACTACTGAGCTAAGTTTTTTTTGCGATGTCTCTTATTCCTAATTTGATCTATAAGTATCTAACTATAATAAGAGATTTATTTATTTAATTTTCATCCATCCCGACATCTAGAATGTAGCTTGAGACCTAAATCTACTTACATATTATTGTATGCATCATCTATTATACAATATCCAATTACTATAATAAGACAGAGTGGTGAGGAAGGTATAATTCAGAGAAAATGTACCAATATTTGTATGTACATAGAGTGTGGAGCTACACATTCACTACACCTAGGCCAGGACTAAAGCCCTAACCCTCACTTAGCCAACGCGGGAACCGTCGCTTTTAAACCGTCTTGTTCCGCGGTGAAACCAACCTTCTCCCTGATCTTTGGCCTCTTCCTTGGCCCTCTTGTCAGACTTGTCCAGGTAGGCGAAGGAGGGTCGCAGGTGTAGCAACCCCCGCAGAGCGGTGACATGCAGTTCGTTGTCATGCACCAGCGCCACGGCGTAGTTGCTCGCGTTCATGACCGCCCTTGTCGACGTCAACACTAACTTGTCCATCACGTTACTGGAGACAATTTTTTACAAATGGGTCTCAAATTAACTTTTCATCAAATTAAATATGAAATTGAAACCCAGATGATGAAACATGGGTTATATTTCATAAGAATAAACGAGGTTGTCTTAAACTAATTACTACACCAGAGGAAGATGCCACATTTTATTGAAGTGTTTGTAAATGTGTGTGTTTTTGATTTTATTTCCATGTGTTGTCTCCCATTTGGCCTCTCCTATTCCTTACGTGTCAGGATGGATAAAACAAGGGGTATAAAGGGTGGCCGTGCAGTTTAGTGAATTAGTAAACTGATTTGAGAGTGAGTTGCAAGTTTTTTTCTGTATAGGTTATAGTATAGGTATTACTGAGGGTCTGAAAAGTTGATAGTCTGAGAGAGCCTAAGTCAGTAAAAGTCCAAGCCGCATCTCCTTCTGAGGTCCGACGTTCAGTCCTCGTGGACGTCTCTAACCGCTCGCTCATCTCAAACTCGTAACCGACACTACATTCAGCTCCTAACCACCACCCAGCATGAGAATGATTGCCCAGTGGCCTCTGGTACTATCTTCAATTTCCTATTACTCTCTCCCAGTTAAACGAATCCGAGGTCATGTTTTCTTATCAGCATTGTGTCTTATAAGGCCCCTAAATGATCAGTAAGACTGTCGGTATTCATTATTACTTTATTAATACTGACAGTCTGAGGGATCGTGTGGCTTATACACTTCCCAATTATAAATGTTAAAAGCAGTTTGTGGAGTTGGTACACCAAGCTTTCAACTCAGGCTCCTTTATTTTTCTACTGTCCAACAACACCTTCATAAGTATCTAAGGTATATTAAAATAAGTAATGACAAATTTACAGCAATAAAATACCCCAATACAGACGACTTCAAGGAAAGCTTCTTTTGTCATTGTGAGCGTATTTATTTAAATAAATTTTGTAAATCAAAATTACAAAGATTGGTCCTAAGATAAAAAATAAAAAGTGCAAAATTAAAATGATAAATGTATCATATGAGTTTAAATCTATTCAAATTTGGTGAGATGCCTTGATGTATCCACATTTTATGTAGGCCTAAGTCTTTTTCTTTTTAATTTATTATTTATGTAGGCTATTATAAATTTTATCTTTTTTTTTTATTGGGCTGATGGAATCGAAGGGTACGTGAGAAAAAAGGCCAGTGTTTTTGCAGTTTTCATAGCAAACTTTTTTTCCCCCCAAAATAAATCAAGCATTTCTCCAGTATAAACACAGTTAATTTTATTCAAATATTAATTTCAACATTTGTTGAATATCTGTCAAGAGCATAGCAACATTAAACGAGAAACGTTTAAATGAAGATAAAAAGTTGTCAATAAATTACAGAACACCCTTGACATATATTCAAGAAATGTTGAGATAAATATGTGAAGGCAATCAAACTATGTTTCTAGGTACTGCACCGTAGATATATTTTATCTATTAAAAACTTCAAAATACTGCCCTTAGCTCAGAATCCCTAAGGACATTTCGATTGATTCCTACTGAAGAGCTATGATAAAATAAAAGCTCGGTCAAGAGAGAGGTCAAAACCTACTTGTTTTATTCAAGAGACAGAATTTTGTTATCTTTTTGTACAGTGGCAGCACTGTCAAGTGTTAACTGAATTTCTATTTTGTTGTTAAAGCCATTGTTTCTAGCCCTCTTTTATAAAGTTTCTCGCATGGATAGAATTATGTGGGTCCTGCTTCAAAAACCGAACAAGTTTCCCTTAAGACTTACATTACTGATACATTCATAATGAAGACCTAATAACATACAATTATATTTATCAATAAAAGTGGCAAGATACTTAAAATAAATTCAATATCCGCCGATCACACTCAGGAATAGTAAATATTTTGGTATCAAAAGTAAAAGTAGTTTTGAGCACTGACCTATCAAAGTACTTCTCGTCCGTCTTCTTTGCCTCCTTTTTGTTCCCTGAACCATCAACGTTGATCGCAAACTGTTCCCCCTTACTAGTGTCATAGTTTGGGTTGCGGGTGTCAATACCCAGTTCTAGGCGCACCTCCTGGTGCTGAGGTTTAATGCAGCTCTGAAATAATACAATAATCAGGATTTAAATAAATGTTAGTGAGCTTTTATTTATAACACCTCAGTTACAAATTAAACAAAAAAAAGCTCCAAGGTTTAAGCCCACAAGTGGGCTATACCGACCAAATGGCTGCTGCCGTTAGCGATGATTGTTCCAGCATTTGCAAATAAGATATGTCATGTGGTAAGCACAGTAAACCCTAGGGCCATTTATATCATTTTTCTAAAGCAGAGCTGCTACTTATTTATACAAGTCCTTATGAGGCTGAATTTGACCCCGTTCCAGACCGAATGATTCACAAAAAAATGCTGAAAGTGCCCCAAACCTGGGACCTCAGGATCTGTAGCTAGGAAATATCAAACTCAAACCTATTACAATTATTTCACGCAAATCCTCGTCATATTTCTCCACTTTTTTGTGCCAATGTTCCGCGAGATGGGTGGTTTTTCCAAATGGTTGCCCAGTCTCCCTCCATGCAAATACAAGACTTCCTTTAAATTCAACCTTCCTCATCCTCAACACCTTTGTATAACTAGTACTAATGCTACAGGTAGTAAAATACAGGAACAAATGCTAGAAATATTTAGAAAATATAGTGGAATCACGATATGAAGAGCAAAAGTTGACAGTTACAAAAGTTATCATGCCCATATAGCTACATTAATTAAATCCTAAGTTAAGTCAAATCATATTAAATCTAGAGCTGTCACTTCTGACAGGTAGGCTCTAGTATCTAAGTTGATAAAATAATAACAAAACTATAGCTAAACTTAATCCATCTTGAGCATTATAATTACCTATACCTCTTTTTCTAAATCTACCTTTTAAAGTTACAGTATGGCACAGGTTTGTATTTGTTCCACTTAAATAGTAATTCTAATGTACAGTTTGGATGAAATTTCTGCGTTACACTATTTACTTAAAGGTCGGGAACTTTCTAAATGAACATAGTTAAGTTGTTGAAATAGAATGGTGTCTTACCTTGAGGATATTTGACTCATCGTAGCCTCTGTCATGCTGTTGAAGAGGGTATTGGTAGAGAAACAACTTGTCGTGAAGCATTTGTGATAAATATAGCGGATACTGAAATAAAAAACCCATTAAATTGTGGTACAGTCACAAGCGGATTTACACTATAGGCCCACTAGGAACAGGCCTAGGGGCGGCAGCACATTTGGGATATTTATTTTTATTATAATATTTTGTTTTTAATAATTATTACCTTTAAAATTATTGACTAACATTATCGGCAAAGTTAAAGTCAGAACTCCAATATTTATTTTTAAATAAATGTACTTCACAATCACTCTGTAAATGAGGTCAGTCTCCCTTATTCATAATGTTAACTCCAGCTACTGTAGGGGATGTACAGATGTACTGTACATGACTGATTATCTTTAGTAGAAATCTTTTCTCGAATACTAGCTTTTGTTCTCCCCCCCTTCGCTCCCCAACACCTTTTTCCTCCGAAACTTCCTAGAGCCCTTGAAAAAAAGATGGGGGGGGGGGGAAGGTGCATATTATAACTGTGCCTAGGAGTGCACATTTTTTAAATCTACCACTGGGTACAGTATTTAATAAATATAGATCAGTATCGGTAAACAACTTTAAAATTAATGTACAGTAGCCTCATGGCTTATTGGTGCTGACTGACAGCTCACAGCTGATTTCAGACAGCTTTAAAAAGTTACCAGACCAAATCACGTATCCCTACGCCGAACCATATGATCTACAAAAACATGTGTTTATAGCTGTCACATCTGACAGTCAAAATGTAGGTATATACCTAAATGTTGACTGACAGAAGTCAGCTGTGAGCTGTCAGTCAGCACCAAAGAAGCCATGGGACTACTGTAGCTTATACCTAAATAATAATGCAATACACACTCAAATTTTTGCTTGAAATTACTTATTAAAAAAAAAAAGCTACTTTTGTTGTTTAGCCAATTTTAATGAAAACACACACACACACACACTCACACACACTTTTAGGTAAAGTATTATGATACAGTTACACAAAAACTAGTCTTGTACCCCTTCAGTTTAGTAGCAGGGAATAATAAATAAATACTTGAGTATAAATATTCTGAGTTTTACATTCCTGGAAAGTAGGCTGGATAACTTACTGACCAACTAATAAAATGCTTTCATAACTGTGTTTGGTTTCCTTATTTCCAATCTAATATAGTTGTTGCTAGTTAAAATTGTTCCTAAATGCCTAAATCCAATAACCTGGACAAATTACATATTGTTCAGTCATCCCCAGATTATTGTTCCTAATCTGTGTTCTCTGTGAGATCATATAATTAGTCTTTTCACTTCTAAACATATTTCCTTACTAGATTGTATTGCTTGCCACAACTTCCTTACTATCGCCCAACAAAGCTAAATCATCTACATATCCTAATAGCTGCATTGTTTAATGTCAAACCTTCCCTACTCTCTTGCAGTACACTAATAGCATACGCTAAGGCCAGATTGAAATGTAAGTGAAAGTGCAGCTCCTGGGTCTATTATGTATTTCAAAAGTATCTGATAAGTGACATCCAACCTGTACCCTGTCACACATATCCATCAAACATACATGCCTCAATTAACTTGACAAGTTGTTTTGGTTAGCCTGTCCCAAACTTGGTAGGCCCTAACTAGAAGTTTTTATTTATTCACACATGGAAGGTTATGTCAAGTTTGTAAGGGAAAGGAACTGTTAACAATAAACATTAATTTTAGCTGTTAAAATTAACCCTACTTTATCTACTTTTCACCAAAATAACTATAAGCAATTTTAATATATTTATTTGTGAGGTTCACTCCCATTTCCCAATTGCAATCTATGGGTGTGATAGGGTTATTTATGTTATGTATTTCATTACAAGATTTTTAAGATTTCTTAAAACAAGATAAAAAAACAAAAGTCAGTACCGGTATTCATTTGCAAGAATTGTTTTTTTCTATGAAATAAGGATAAATGTACTAGTTTTAGATTGCTTTGTCTTTTAAAAAAATATGAATTCAATTCTAGGTAGACAATACATATGGCTGGCTGGTATCCCATTTCTTAAGTACCACATAAGCTACTGAATTTGTTGTTTCATTCTGTTATACAAATAAATATATTTTTATGGTTTAAGTCAGATCAAGTTTGACACCTTAGCTCAGTTGGTAGTGTGTTTGCCTACTGAGCTAAAGGTCCCTGGGGTTCGATTCCAGGTCGAAAATTTATCAATAGTGAAAATATGGGTTTACCCATCCACATTGTTAAATTGACGGTCGGTGAATGAATATTGTGCCTGCTCTGGTATTAAGATAAATTATAAGGCATATGAAGCTATGAAAGGCCTGGCTAGCCGGTAGTGGAAAATATATTGAATAAAAATTGACCCAGACCATAGGCTGTAAATAAGTTATGGATGGAAAAAAGTAGAAATCCGGTCACATATTTTGCTACTAGTAAAAATAATTTATAATTTAGTAGAAAATTGATATTTTGTCTAATATACAAGTTTAGTGATGGTGCCATCCTTTAGTAGAATACTGGTAATTATATCTAACATATAACATTTTATTTACAAAGAAATTATAAAAATAAGCCTTCCAAATATTTGGCAAAAATTTCAAATTTTAACAATAGGGTACATCTGCATGCTATAAACAGGATCAATGTTTTCGAGGTAAATTGGAGGAAAGATATATTTAAGAGCTTAGATAAACATAACGTATAAATCAAGTATAAAATTTTCCATATTTTTTTTGTAAAAACATACTGCAATAAAGCATGGAAATGTTGAAATATTTCAAGTTTGTGTATATCCCATCCAAACCCCAAGACCCTCAGGGGATAACAGTATCAACATTTAAACATGGTTTAATTATTGTTTCAGATCATTTACAAACAACATTGGCTTTAACATAAATATTGTTTTTTTGGCGTCCGCATTTAACCTCTGCTAGATGCAACGTGGGGGAGACATTGATAAAATCAAGTGAACTTTTCAAATATACCTCTTTTATAACAGGGTCGTCCTCTTCTTCATTCATGATACTTTCAATACGCTAACCAATTAAAATATGATATTTATTCATCTCCTTACAATACGAAACAACAATTCTTTCACTAGAGGCATTTAACAAACTCTCCGAAAGCACCATTTCACATTAATGTTCCGTATTGGACTTGGTCAATGCCAAAAATACATGTATGAAACCTTTAAATAATCATTTTCCTGGTGTCAATGTTGATACAATGTGAATGTTGGTTACAATGATGTCAGAGATTAGAGAAACGTGGTGCTACAGATTACCATTGATCTCTTTAAAATAACTAGATGGACATATTAAAGGGGCTGAAATCAAAGACAAATTTTCAAGTTGTCGTCTCTATATCAGTGTGTAGGAGTGAAGAATATTTTCGGGCATACTTTTGTCTCTTACGCACATACATTTCAAAGTGGCATTTTGACATCGTTCATTAATTTGATTGAATATTTGAGATACATCAATGTGTTATTAGTTAAATGAAATAAATTTATTAATAAAAGGCTGAACGAGCACAACAAAGTTTGAAATGGGTGATTTTTTCTTTAAATAAATTTATGTAGGCTAATATAGACATACCATGATTTTTGAAGGAAGCATGTTTGGAAGGCTTTATCTCGTACCAGAATCCTGCTGTATGGTAGAATTTAGGTAGGATAAAAGACCGTCCATAAGGTAGTTTCTACTTTAATTCTAAATTGCTGTTTATCCTACCAAAATTATAATAAACAATCGGATTTTGGTACGAAATAAAGCTTTGCAGATAGTGATTTTATTCCAAAATCAAGGTGTAGTAGATAGTGTACCTCCTAAAAACCTATAATATAATGATCGTTTAAACTAAGACCTCTACACAAAATATGTTGTTCAAACATATGTAATAAAGTTTTTAGCTGACTTGTTTCATTATAATTATGGAAATTTCAACATGATGTGATTTCTGAAAGCAATATACAAATTGGATCATTTTTCTTAAAAGTAAGATAATAATACTTTCTAAAATCCTATGACCTAAATGATCTTTTAAACGTAAGACAACTACACAAAATTTGTCATTCAAGCAAATGTAATCAAGTTTTAAGATACCTGCCGGTACCTTATTTCCTTATATTTATAGAATTTTCAATATAAAAAGTAATAGCCAACTTTAAATATATTGTAATCTTGGCAGAATGTAAACAACATGGATGATAGCTACATATTTAAATATATTAAAAATTTTCTTCGTATTTGTACAGTACCATGGTTTGGTACTTTTGAAAGAGTGTGTTTATGTCCATCAATGATAGTATAGAGATCATTGCATATTACAGACGTGTTTAAAATATAATGAATGGAGAGTATATTAAAACCAAATGAAATTAAAAAGGAAGTTTTGTAAAAGTATATGGTAAAGTAAAGTTAACATGCTAGGTTATATACAAACATAATATTTGATGATGTTATAAGAAATGTGTAAGGGAAGTATTTCAAAGGTAAACCAAGACTAGAGTACATGAATTAGATAGTAGATCGTGTTGGAAGGAAAAGTTACAAAGAGGTACAAAATTTAGCCCAGGATGGGCAAAAGTGGAGTCATAGCAAACCAATCGTAAGATTGATGGTCTAATGATGATGAAAGTAGTAGATCATAACATGGTTGGCATTTCAACAAACTGACATAAGGCTAAATTTACACTGGTAAGCGAATTGCGACCGTTCTCCAGTGAATATGGTCCAGATATTTTTACACTAGCAGAAATAAATTACTGTGAAATCTGTCAAGGGAATGATATTGGCGAGTGACTTGCGAGAGTTCTCCCAAAACTATTTACACTTAAGAGAATTGCTCACGAAAGCTTTGTTTTGGTCATTTTTGAATAAGGACTCCCCTAAAAAATGTTTAATAAGCTACTGGATTATTAATCCTAAACCAAAACTATTCTAATAGTAGATATAAATGGAAGGAAAGGCATTGGAGTGGATCCAGAACCACTTCTTTTTCAACTTATTTTTATTCAATTCTTGATTAAATTGACTGCGTGTATTGTGCAGCTTTCCGGATATTTCCAATGTGTTGGTGGATTTTTTTTTTGCTATGGCTTGTAAGACATCGTGTTTTATTAACCTATCTCTATTTTAAACTTCACCCAATCCACACAATTTCATTTTCATCATAAAGAGCAATTTCCAATTTCACTTCACTCCACTTTTCAAGGGCAGATATCATCGAGAGAGTATGTTTTGGGATAAGAATGGCTGAAACACTCTTAACTCGCGTTACCTTAACGCACAACTTAAAGATATTAAGCTTAATCCGTTAATATAGCTAATAAACAGGGAATACAATATTATGTAAAAATAAACACTTGTTTTACATGGTCATAAAAGTAACCAAAACTTATTTTTTCTGAAAAAAATAAGATTAAATATTACCTGAATCACAAATAGGTATGCATATAAAAAAGAATCCAATCTATTTTCTCTTCTTTTATGGGCTCCTGGAACTAAGGGCCCTAGGGCGGTCGCATCACCTGCACCATAGGATTGTACACTGCCTTGAATGAATATTGCTATATTTAAAATTGTGTGATGATATTATTTTTAAAATATTTTTTCTAGTAAATATTTTTTTACTTTAATTAATTTACACATTGCAGGTATTTAACCTATTTTCTTCCCAAACTGACTTTGAGTATCAGCAGAAGAATTACAAAACAACATTTTTAAAACACAATACCTTAATAAAAGGGGAAATCTCAATATTCGAAATGGTGAAATAGGTTGTGGCCATAATGGGGATTTAAACCGAGACTCCTAAATTGGTAATATGATGATACGATTTTGTATATTGATTTTTGACACGTGATACGGTGCCAACTATGATGTTCTCGAGCCCACGATGGCACTGATTATAGTGATACTGTTTAATTAGCTGATATTTGCCCTGTGATCGAGCACTAATTAAGATGATACGGATTTATAATGAGCAAATGCCCCGTGATTGAGCACTACCTTGTAATGGTGTTGAGTTTTATGGTGGTGACGACGTGAGTATGACTTACTGCACACTTGCCCAAGGTTATATTGATCTGATTATAACTTATAGTTAATTTTATTAAATAAATAAGACTTTTAATGTTGCGCACGATTTATTTATGTGATTACATCTTCGGCACTAAAGATGTGATATTGATATTATATAATACAGTTTTTGTTAAAATTGTTTTTCTGTGATATTACCCGTTCCGCGTTCTGATTACGGTGTGCTGTGCTAATTTATGTTACTGCTCTATATTACCGACACAACTTCTAAGTAACCACCAAGGCTGGCCTACACCTAGCATCCTAAATTGACGAGTGGGTCGAGCGAGCTACGATGTTCCTACAAGACGTAGTCCTCACAATCCGATTCTGCTAACGTGTAATGGGCCAGCTAACATTGAAGACGACTAGAGAATAACTATTCACCTGCCCTCTGATGGTAGAAAGATGAACTACTTTCAAAACATCAGATGATTAAAGAAATATGCTGGGAATTTGATGGAGCCGTATCAACAAGATGTGTACGTGACTTTTTGAAGCCACCATTGACGACACCAAGCGTGTGTTCAGTTCTCCCACCTTCTTTCTATTGCGACAAAACCCCACTATATAATAGGCTGTGCATGTATGCCAAAATGACTATCTTGATAACTACGGCCGACGAAGGATCATTGTCTTGGACCTGGACAATGGCAGGATAAACATTTGTATTGTATCGGAATCGTAACTATGTCGATTCGTTTATTGTACTCTGATTTATTTTCAACTTTTAATCATATTTTTTGTAGTATAAAAATTAATATTTTTTTCTTCTAAATCTAACTATTTATTTACCTGATCATTCAAAACGAGACTCTATATTTTGTATGTCGCCACTTGGGCGCTAGAGTCTTTTGGAGAGTTCAATTATTTAGGTAGCCACAATTATTAATTGTTTTGAAATTGAACGAGTTAAATGTAAAATGTTTGAAATTGTGGATAATAGTATTTATATTTAGTAAACATCGAGGTGACATTTCTTAATTTTATTTGCATATTGATAAATCGTAAAGTAAAGTAACCTTCATTATTATTTTTGTATTAATTATTAATTTAATTAATTTTTGTATATTTAATAATCTTTTTCTGAGTTTGTTCTAAATATGACATTTACATTATTATTTATTAAAGGAAATACGGTTTAGTTTCCTAATTCTGAGTCTGGATCAGATAGTCCCGGGGAGTTTGACTAAAGTCTGTTAGCCAAACTCTCGCGTTATGTAAATTCTCTTAAGGCGCGTTCTCACGAGTCAAGTTTAGTTGACCGATTTTAGTTGATCAACAAAAGTTGAATGCGACTTGAATCAGTTTTGGTTCATACATTTCAACTGAAATCGATCATACCGTTTCAGTGTTCACAATGGCTTTGAAGGAAGCGGTGCGCGAAGTGGTGCGTACTATAACAGTTATGTTACAAGAAGAACTGCGAACAATTCTATCAAGTGACAATCGTCGAAAGCGTCGTTTTTGGGTGAGTCAGTGGATCTTGAGAAGAAACCGATTGGGAGCTTCGGAGACATTGCTAAGGGAACTAGCGTTAGAGGATAGTGAAGGATATAGAAATCATTTGAGAATGTCGGAAGAAATATTTGAGGAATTGCTATCGAAAGTTCAGTGCCGCATAAAGAAACGTGACACAGTGATGCGACAAGCTATTTCACCAAGACTAAAGCTGCAAGTAACATTAAGATATTTAGCTACAGGAGATTCATTTTCAACGCTTGCTTCCATATACCGTGTACCTAAAAATACAATTTCAAACTTTTGAAGGAAGTTAGTGCAGCTGTATACGAGGCTTTAGAAGAGTTTATTAAAGTAAGTACAATATGTTTTAACAAAAGTATTACATTTAAGATGCTTTACAACATTTTATTTTATTTTTTTACTGTAAAAAACTATTTAGAGCTTTGGCAAGTATATCAGTTGTCTGCTCCGACTCTTCTTCCTGTTGTTTGTTGTTGGAATCAGTTTCAAATGAGGATGACCAATATTCTCCATCCATGCTATTTGAACACGCTGGTGAAGTAGTAGTACTTGGAGAAGGTGAAAGCACTGGTGATGGATTTGTGTACTGGGACTGTTTCATTATGAGTTCCAATCGTTTTTGTCTTAATACAGTTTGAATTTGTTCCTGGCAGATGATAGCATCGTAAAGAGGCATCTGTTTTAGCTGGGCAGCAACATATTTAGCAAATATATCAAATTCATTTTCAGTCTCATTTTTATTATTACTTAGCACTACTTTATCAAGTTTATCAATCACTGCGCTTATGTCGTGAACCATTTTCCTTTTGCGACTCTGAGGAGCACGAAACACATTTGTCGGTTTTGATTGTTTTGGAGTAGACTGATTGGCAGATTCTGTGTTTTCCACATGTATTATTTCTGCCTGAGCTTCAGCATTTGTGGTAGTAATAGATGCAGATGCAGGAAATCCCCTTTCCTCGGGGGTTTCTTGTGTGTCTTCGTGCATTTCGCTTTCGTCTCCTTCACCTTGCACTAAATTCTGAAAGATAAAGAAAACTTAATCAAAAAATGTTTTTTTATGTTTACACGTTGGTAAATAATTAATGTTATATGTATATATGTTTATTTTATTTTTATATGTATATGTCAAATGTTTATTAATGTTAATAAAAAATGTCAATGTTTCAAATTTTTACAATGTGGGTTACTTTTTTTTGTTATAGGTGCCAAAAACTGAAGAAGAGTGGAAGGCAATTCAAAAGGAATATAACTTCCGATGGAATTTTCCCAACTGTTGTGGTGCTATAGACGGAAAGCATATCGTTATACGAAATGCCCCTCATAGTGGATCAGGGTATTTTAATTACAAAGGCTCATACAGCGTAATTTTGATGGCATTAGTAGATGTAAACTATTGTTTTCGCTATTTTGACGCTGCCGTTTTTGGAAAATCATCTTTGAATGCAGCATTGGAAGATTTCAGTAATAGGTTAAATTTTCCAAAACATGGAGTAATAGTAGCTGATGATGCTTTTCCCTTACGAACAAACATTTTAAAACCATTCGGGAGAAGTACTAATTTATCGACAAAACAAAAAATCTTCAACTACCGCTTGTCAAGAGCTCGTCGCGTAGTTGAAAATGCATTCGGAATTTTGGTTTCTAGATTCAGAGTTCTCGAACGACCTATAGCCGTTGGAATTACTTCAGTGGACAGAATTGTCAAAGCAGCATTAGCATTACATAACTGGCTAAAAATGAGTTCTAGTGAAGGATATGCACCTGCAGGCTCCTTTGATACTGAAGATCTTAATACGCGGTGCACTATACCAGGTTCTTGGAGAACACAGAATACTAAAGTGAATAGTTTAGTTAATTTGCAGGTTAATTTAGGGAGTCGTAACTACACCAGATCAGTGTCTACTGTGCGTAATGAATACGCAGAATATTTTTCGGGAGAAGGTGCTGTGCCGTGGCAACAGGATATGATACATGATGATAAATAATTATTATTGTAAGTTAATGTAAAGTTACTTTAAAAAATAAAGAGTGTACTTACTAAATTTGATGACGTATCTCTTGTGTTTGTAACACCATTCAGAAATGTATCTGCTCTTTTATACCAAAACAGTTTAGGCACATAAAATTCCTCCGTTCACATTCCACTTTTTTTGGATTTGCACACCAATGAATGTTCTTTTTTGTACATAGTTCTGATTGTTTTAATTTTGTTTTTTACGTCAGAAATGGTTAAACCAGAAATGCCAATCTCTTTTATTATGCATCTCAAAGCATTTTCCCGCACATCTTTATTTTTATAATAATCCAAACGATGGTTCCAAAGACAATCGTACTTATTATATAGTTCTAAAATTTGAACATCACGCTTTCGGACCACTTGCCACTCATTTTGATATTCGAAACAAACACGACACGGGAAAACACCTGCACTCGATACGAGTTGAAAGCAAACTGACTGGCCTTGGGCGATCCGAAGGGTTCACACGTGTAAATAACTGGTTCCACTGAAAGTTGACTCATCACTTGAACGATAAAGTTTGACTCGGTCAAACTTTTCTTGATCCACTAAAAAGTTGATCAACTTTATTGAAACAAAGGTTCTCACTAGGTTTTTCATTCAACTTTTGTTGATCAACTAAAATCGGTCAACTAAACTTGACTCGTGAGAACGCGCCTTAATATAAGATTTACTGGTAACGATAACGTAATTTGAAGCCTTTGTTCTTTGTATATAAAGACACCTTTTGTAACAGTTTCATGGTAACTAGCGTATAAACCGAACGGGTAGTAAAACACTGTGCTAAATAATAAAATTCAAGGTGCCCATTAGGCCCTTATATAGAATTTGTCTATCATCCTGACAGGTGATATTATTATTAATCTATTGTATTAAATTCAACCCGTAATGTTATTCTGTCTCCTAAAGACTGAACCGTCAGAATATTGAATATATTACAATTTTATAACTTTCTAGTAAATATATTCGCAACTTTAAAGATATAAAGTTATTGTCTATTAGCTTGATTTTCAACGTAACTCATTTTGAGATAATGATTTCACCACTCCCTTTTATTTAATTTAATGGTCGTAAATAAAAGGACTCAGAGGGGGTGTTATAATGCGCAACTCTGCTCTCCTTGTTTTTGAGTTTAATTGGCTAATTAACTGTCTATATTATTACTGAGCTGTGTTGGAAATCTTTACTGTATATTTCTGTTGTTGTGAAATCATTTTCTGAAATTTAACCTTGTTTTTGTATTACATTAAACTTGTAAATTTAAAATGAAGTATATTAATAAAAAAAGTTACAAGTTAATAGTTACTGTTTTACAATAAGACGTAATCTCAATTATATTTAAATTAAATAAAACATGAAATACAAGAATATAGGTTTGAAGTTATCATATTATTATAAAGAATAAGATAATGTTCTTTCATACACGACAAATATTTATAGTACAATAATGGGTACAAAATTTGTTATTTTCAAATTAAATCATGTCTGAACTGTAGAAAATGTTCAGTAGCTGCCTGGTAAAATGCCCTGTCTTCGGAAGCGCCTCTCCCTCTCCTACCCAATCCCTCTTTGGCATTAACTATTTTTCATATTTTTTTTCTGTAAGCCATGCTACTCCCCTTTCCCTTACATTTATTTCTCCTTTAGGTAAAACCCTGGACTGGACACTAACTGTCTGTCACCTTGTTACTACTATTACCTCCAAACCTCAGTTTTTGAAAATGTACCTTTTGATGTATTTGCATGATATAATTATGTTAAAAGTTTATTTATAGAGTAGGCTTGATTCTGTTTACCTTATCAATAATTTGTGTAACAATCTAGTGTTTCTTTGATTAGATACAAACTTTTTGTATAGAAATTATGTTTTTTAGCAAAGAATAATATTCTAGGCGATTCTCCCGCAAGGGAAACAGAAAATCTGTGTTACTCAGCAGGAGACCAGCTATAGAAAAATAAAACAGATGGAGAAACACTACCAAAGGAAAAAGCGAGTTAAAAAATAACACCTAATTTATTACTATTTTGTATAGTGTTGTTGTTTGTAACATATATATTACCCGCACCAGTGGTTGAGTAGAATAATATGCTAGTATAGCATTGCACTCTATCGCTGTTGTCGGTGAGGTCGAGGTTAGAATCTCGTCCGGGTGAATTAGAGGGGCTTATCACATGTGATTTATCAGTGGTTTTGCCATCCTATCTATGCGCTAATGCAGGATCACTTCCTCTCAACTACCTTGGTAACCAACACGGAAGATATATATTATAGTTTGTGGGTCATTTATAAAGGATATTGTATTTTATTTATAAATGTTTGACAAAAAAAAAACGACAACACATCTAACAATATTATTTCCAATATGCCCCACACGTTCAGTTAATCGACTAAAATTAAACACACATTATTATATGGAATAGGTTAATTACATAAAATATTATGTAATAAATTAGTGTTAGTGTTATTTTTGTCTTTAAATCTAAATATATCCCGGATATCATGTGAATTTCTAGGATGTGATTACGAATACAGATTGGGGGCGGATGTGGGTGTTTTTTTCAACATCTGCGCCGGAATTTACTGACATTACAGCTATAATTTTTGCTTGCATTTTCCAATTTATTTTAAGACATAGTCCATATAAGTATTTAATAGCTCAGATGATAATAAAAATATGTAGGTTACTTTTGTTAACATTTTAATCTATTACTATAATAATACTAATTTAACAAATTATGTTTATTTAAGATTCGGATGGATACTTACTTTAATATAAGATTAATTTTGTCTTCTGTATTCCACAGAAAAAACCCTAACAATAACCTTAGGTTTTTTCATTCAATTTAACTTGTAAACGGAATGTGAATAATTGCACTAAAAAATGAAATTTAATATCTACTTTAATACAAGATATATAATTTTATTTAAAAATAAATAAAACTTTAAATACAAAAGGATTGTTCAAAATTAAGAATTTTGCTCTGACAAGTAAGAGGATTTCCTACATAGAAGACAGTCAAATTATAATGCATTAGACTAATAACTTGCCACTATGGCAATAGAGGGGGTGAAAAAGGAGAGACTAGACGAAGAGACAAATAATTTTTTGTTGTTAAAAGCTTTATTTATGAATTGTCAAGATTTAATATATAAAAATGTCCCACTAGTGGAAGCTGTTTACCAAATTCAACCCTCTAGATAGTGTGGAAGTGGGTTAAATATGGACTCTGGTCCACGCAAACAAACGGCCATTTCCTGAATGCATATATGTCTATAGACAATTTGGCCATAAACAATTGATATAATATTCTCTATCAGACATTATCCTTAGACTATGTCACTGCATTTTATATAATAGGCTTCTCTATAAGATAACCAGTTTACTGTATTAGTGTATAAATATACATGGTCCCCAAAGGAGAACAAAACAAGTATGCCAATGAGTGTACGTCCCCACCCCTTACTCTCCCCTAAGAACTCCATGACCTTGATCGCTGGTGTGGGTGGAGGAGATCTACATTCCTTCGTTGGAGGCAAGCCACTAAGAAGATTTTCATAAAGGATATGACTTTCATGTTTAGTTTTTTCACCCTTCATTTAATTTATCATCCATTATTTCTCCTTCACCCTCACCAAATCATGCCATCTCTATGAACATGCATTCCCTGTCTTTTTTATTTTATTTTATTTCATCTCATTAGTTTGAGTTACTTTTACTATGGCGTTTTTACGTTAAAGGCCTCTTATGCGTCGACACGTGGTTAAAACATAAAAATAATAATATTTATTTTAAACTTTCTATGGTAAGTCTTTTAACAATAAAGTTAAGTTGAAATATGTTACTATAATGCCAACTACTGCTTCATTATTCAAACAACTTTTGCCAGGGTCTTTAGTACCTTCTATTCCTTCCTCCATATTGCCCATTTAATCACAGGTTGAGAATTTACCAGTTGAGGAGGAGAGAAGTAAAACACAACTTTTGTTTTTTTTCATGGAACACGAAGAAAAAATACGCTTGTTTAAAATATTAATGATTTTTTTAGTCTATAATCAATGCTTCATTACGCTCAATTTAAACCTATCAAATCTGAATGCTATTCATGCTTAAACGTTAGATTATTTAAGCTAGTATTGAATAACCCTACAGATTTGAACTATAGGTTTTATTTCATTTTTTTGAAACAGTTTGAATGAAAAGTAGCTAAAGTATTGTAGTCAGATTATTGCTTATTCTCTTTACAAAATATATATTTAGAGTAATCCATTTTACAATTTCAAATTTCCTCCCACACCCTCTTTTAACATCTACAAATATTAAAAGTGATTATTTAACCTACAGTTTCAATTCTAAAATAATATGTTCGAGTATACGAACTTTAATTTGATAATGGCTAAACTAGGAATACACACGCAACTTCCTTTGTAAATTATTGTTATTATTATGATATCGTGAATATCTTGAGAAAAATTAATATTAAAACAACATTTTTCAACAGAAAAGAGTTATATTGTTTGCACCAATCCAAATATTTGCTGGGCTTGGCATGGTTGGTTTGAAACATAATTTTAATTTATTTTTTCCCAGATCAAAACTCAATTTAGAAGAATCTTCCGATGTTGTCAATCGAGCAAGTGGTTCACACCCCGGTGTTGATATTGGATCACAGCACGAAATCCATTTTGCTGGAGATATTGCTGGATCTTCACAGGTTATATCCAAACTATCTCTGGAAGAATTTTGATTTGTCTCAAACACACAATGATATATCTGTGTTTGACCATACTTTTCTTGTATCAAAAGTTTAAGAAGATGTCATTGATGCAGATCACATTGAACTACGTGGTAGAAGAATCGTAGATATTACCCTTTTAATCAAACAAATACAATTAATGAGCCACCACCCTCTAACCAATTGCTCTTTTCAAGACATGTACGGTATCCTATAAAAAACAGTGTTATGGTTTGAAATCACGAATTACTTTTAAATGTAAACTGTGCAAAATAAAGCAGGTTCTGTGGACAGATGCATTAGGTGATTTGGTTGGATTTCAAAGAGTAAAATGATCGTTGATACAATTAAAAGCTACTTTAACTTTGTGTCCTAAATGTTAGGTGCAAGTTTGTTGACTAGTGTTTTTAGTTCAAATTCACTCATTGAAATGAAGGTGTGTTTTTTTTTGCGAGAAGAGATTAAAATGCTTTATAGTTTTATTCATTTTTTATAGACAAAAAATACCTTTTCGTACTTATAGTATTATAACAGGATTTATTTTAAGTTATTAAGAATCAGTGGCGCATCCAGGAATTTACTTTAGGGGGAGGGGGCATGTGCGTCAAAGCTGTTATTTCTGTCCCCCAAAAATATTAATCTAATTATTTTAGTTAAATATTTTTAAAAGAAACTATACAAACGCACACAAACACACACACTCACACATACACAAACACACACACACACACACATATATATATAAAGGTTATTCAAAAGGGTTTAGAAATTATAAATCGTGTGCACATTAACACAAGTCAAATAGTCTTAATTACGTTACATTACCTCTACTTGGTCGATACGTCTCTAAACTTCAATAAATAATAATAATAATAATAATAGTAGTAATATAAGAGTAAGATAAAATATAGTTACAGGAACCAGTTGACTTAGAGGTAAAGGCAAGTTTGTATTCTAGTAATAAAGAATTAGGATGAAAAAAAAATAGTTTTATGGTCTACATGACACAACAGTATAACTTTATTACTAAAAAAAAAAGTGTTCTTCATGTTGTCCTTTCATTTCCACACAAATGCCATATCTTCGAATCGGACAATTACATGATTTTTGAGGAATCTTTGCGTTATTTGAATCGTCTGTCAACCATTTTCAACTCGCTGTTGTAAGTCTAATTCAAATGGAAAACCTTTCCTACATTACAATGTTTTGGCAAAAATTATATTTTCATGATTAAAAAAATGAAACCTCTAACAGTATTTGTAAATTAAATTAGGCGTGAAGTGTGTAAATTCTACTTAATTGAAATAAGATTTAAAAAAATATTTTTTCGCCAACTTTGGCTACTTTTTCTGACTCAATAATTTTTTAAAAGATAGTTCCAATTTGTTTTAATAGTCTATCACCCAGAACGTAGTGTGATTTTCACTTTGTTTTTTAGATTTTCTAGCAACCAAATGGTGGTACACTTATTTTATATCCAACCTCCTTATATGATGTATTTAAATAACTAGTGTAAGTATCGACCTATACTACAGTCATTGAAAAAAAACAAAGAAAGGACAATTTTTTTTAATAATAGGAAGAAAATAATTGTATTTATTTTTAAAGTAGGTAGGGTACCTGCGGTCTAAGTGTAAGGTGTGAGACCTCTGTGCTGGAGTCCGGGGTCCAATCCTCGGTCCCGGCACAGATTTAAATGATTTCCAAACCCTTCCTTCACCTATGACAAGATGTGTATTAATCACAACTTGTGAATGTATGGAATGCCAGGCCTTTACTGTGGTTCGGATCCCACGTTAAACTGTAGGTCCTCCATTTAATCTCACAATCACCCTACCATTACACATGAGTGTAAGTGCGTATAACCCGAACGGGTTGTAAAATGTGGTGCTAATAATGATAATGATCTACAGTGGGTGTTAGATAAACTAAATAAAAATATCACAATTTATTGTAAATAGTGATTTCCTTAGGTAACTCAGGTAAATTATATTTAGACAGGGATTGGAGCCCTTGTCCTTTGACTTGGGAAGACATTCTAACAAAACACCGAGATTGGGGCTCGAAACTCCACACAACTCCTTAGAGCAGAGGTGGGCAAATTTTTTCCCGAGGGCCACATGGACATCAGTAAGGTATCTAACGGGCCACATGTAACAAAAATCTAAATTAACTAAATATATTTTCGCGCAAAATTGCATATATTAGTCATATAACCACGTAAGTTTGATGCAAAAAAAAAAGTAGCTAATAAAATCTAATATGTCATAACAAATTAAACTAAATATGTCATGTTCTCATGTTGATACTTTGCCTACCATATGTTGATTAATAACTACTCAAATTTCCATGGTTCATGGAATTTTGCAACTGTCTAAAATCCTGCACGAGTTTGTTGAAGTCGGGATTCAGCTTGTTGGTCCTAATTCGCAAAACACTTAGTAGATTTGAGTCTTTTAAGAGAGACCTGTTCTTTGCTTTGTTAATGTTAATGCATGAGAAAGTCTGTTCACAAATATAGGTAAAAGCAAATAACACAAACATCTTTCTGGCAAAGGCTTTCAAATTATCAAACTTTTCTCTACAAGTGATGCATACAATTCAGTTAGTATTTTCATATTCTTAAAAGTATCCTTCAGAGCATTGTCTGCTTGAAGAGTTATTAATTAAAACTGGAGCTTATTCGATGCTGCTTTAATTTTGGAACTAAGGGGGTAACTCAAAAAATTGAATTGATCTTCCAAAGATTTAAAATCAGTAAACCGCCTTGAAACATTCTTGTTTTAAAGCAGATATCTGCTTACTGTATTTTCCTGATCACTCTTGTTTGACAGCCAGTGTCTGTAAGATGAGAATATGCACAAAGTGTTGTCCTCACATGCGCACACCCAGTAGAGAATCCACTCTTACCGTAAACACAAGGATATGTTCTTACACATGTAACATTATAATCGAGCTTGCTCACTTTTTCACATGTTTAAAAACACGCACTGATTATCTCTTTGATTTGACATTCTTGTTAGTAAGATCACGTAAGTTTTACAATTGCGTGCGAGCCACGTGTGGCCCGTGGGATGCAGTTTGTTAACCGCTGCCTTAGGATCATCATGATATCTTCTCTTTGGTTTTGTAGCAAGCAACAAAATTGAAAGGCTTTAGGGGGGGTGATGGTGGCCGGGAATAAAGGACACTTCGAAAGAATGGTGCGAGAATTGGAGGGGCGAGAGGGGTTGGTGTTGTTACTGCCCTAGCTACGGCAGCGCAGCTCCGGTGAGGTGGTAGCACATGGTACTACTTGGAGTAGAGCTTTGCTAAACCTCGAGATGTCCATCCGAATCTTAATCATAATATTCTTTTAGTCCTAGTGCATTCTATGAAATGTTTTAAAACTAATATTAGACCTAAGTGCTCTCTATGTGATTTTCCTTAACTAATTTTATACCCTATTGCTGTCTACTAGATATTTTGGAACTAAATTCTCGCTTGGTTCCATTAATTTTTTAATGTTTTCCAAAAACGGCTTTAGTTTATTTTAAATGTAGACAAATTCTGAGAGCTATAAATTGATATTCTAGTGTCAATTACTTGTCTGATACAGTATAAAGTCGTTTAAAATACGAAAAACGTGGAATAGAAATTTGAAATAATTTTAATATATACTGTAGAAGAAAATAACATATTTAAATGTTTCTACATGGATTTTTTTCTTCTCAAGACTGGGCGTAATTGAGGTTAGCTCTCCGTATATTTTATTTTGTACATTAATTTGGAATTTAATCTAGTATTGAACTGCTGTTTCGTTAACATAATCTAAACCATACCTAATTGACAGGAGCTTAAAATTAATCTATCTCCAACCTTTTGTTTTGATTGTTGATAGGTCTATTCTTCAAATCACATTATTCCGTGACATTTCAATAATTTATAGGGTAGGTAGTCTGCTATTGGGAAACTCTTTATACAGCACCAAAACATTTAAAATAATTTTTTATCATACCAATAGGATAACAATTCAGCCAACATTGCTTGGAATGATCTGACCTCCGAACCAATTAAAAGGTTCACACACAATTTTGCATATTATGTATACTTATAAAAAAAGATAGCCTTGTTTATATATATCCAGAATATCTTATATCATGTCCTTAAGTGTTTTTAGTTTTGACAACTTGAATTGTATCCACTGTTGGTCTTTGTAAGCTGGGAGCTGTATAAGATGACTGTAATATGAGTATCTGGTAGCACCAAAGAGTATCTCTCGGAAAGTCCTACAAGGGTTGGTGAGAATCACTCGTTTGAGTGATGAGTACAATGAACTGACATTAAACCAGCTACTTATCTAACAGTCTAACCATATTCCAAACTGTCCCCTATGCGACCTTAACCTTCTGATTCTCATGACATCCTGACACCAATTACGGATGAAGGGAAGGGTTATTGCACTTCTAATGATTTAACAGTAAGTAAACTCTCACACATTGCTAGGGTACCTCTAAACATGACATAATTTAATCAAATATAGCCTTACAATGTCATATATCCTTCATACATAAAATAAATGCCAACTTTGCAGTGGTCCAACACTTTAATACTCTGATTTTATTTGGTTGCCCCTAATGGAAAGCTACCAAGACTTGCATCGAGGCCTGTTGCACTGATTGTGGCTTTCCTCATGAGTTAATAGATGTTTTATTCTCTTAATTTGTACACTTGAATTGGGGTGCTACTCCTCTAACCATGGCTGTGTAGTAAGTATGCCAAGTCTTGGTCCTCTATTTTTTTCTACGGTCTGAATCTGACTCCTTCATAAATAGCTAATGTATATTAATTAGTAATAACAAATTTATTGCAGTAAAATGCTTCAATACGTGTTATTTGATGAGACACTTTTTTGGCGTTGTGAATTTATATTTGAATGAATTTGTTGATCAAAATGACAAATATTGCTACTAAAAGTATTTAAAAAATACCTGTAAAGTTAAAATGATATATTTACCACAGATCTACTTTGCTATATATAGTATTATAGGTTTTTATTTTGAAAACGCAGTCTGTACATTTCTACCAACTCCAATTCAGACTCCGCCCAAAACTGATTCCTAATCCACGAATCTGACTCCGCAGCCCTGCCTATAACTACCCAATTAACTATGTCTTTAACTAAGCTTTTGCCCACTACGGTGGTCGTGGGGTCTAAGACACTACTCTTGCAGTTGACTATATTGCCGATGACGGGAAGATCGAGTTTCGAATCTTGGTCAGGTATATTGAGGGTGGTTTTCCTAAATGGTTTTCCACTCTCCACACAAATGTGGGTACACTTCCTAATAACATAACCTTCCTAATGCCTTAAACCGTTAGCGTAATTAGTACATAAGCATATAACCCAAACACAAAGTAAGACATGGTGCTAAAAAAAACTTAGAATATTAATAATCTTCCATGATAATGGGGTACACTTAAATTCTATTCTCCTCATTCTTACCCCATTAATGTTAATATATTGGTGACTCTGGCAATTTAGTAGGTTGAAAAGCCTGTAAATTTTCTGTGCTGTCCCTTACATCCACTAAAATAAAAACATTATGTTTCAGGAATATCTGTAATTTGGTGATTCATCATTTAAGTCGTATAATGTAGGGTAGGAGAACCAATCCTACTAAAATCACCTTTCAAATTATATTTGTAAATCTTGTTGAAACACGATGACTTCATTGTTAGACCAGTATGAACAAGCTTCACAACGCTACAAAGGGACAGTGGCGACTTCCATCCCCCCGAAATGGTAGGTACAGAAGCTTAAAGCTGCCAATTTTAAATAACTACGGGCAAATGTATTTAGAACTAAACTTGCTGTAGATTATTGATTCATAGTTTAGGTAATTGTTTCAAAACTCTCTTATTTTAAAATTAAATCAGATTGGTTTCAAACTACGACAGTCAACCCCATAAATAGGCCCATTAATTACAACCTGTAAGATATAATTCATTAGCAGTTTGCAAAGCTCAGAAAAGTAATTTGATTGTCAAAACTCAATCGGTTTGACTTCACACCCAACATCGTCACACCTTCGTAACTATTTTATAGCAATATAAATCTCAGAGAGCAATTTTGCAATTCTTATAATATTTTATTCAAGTTTATAAAAGTAGATTGCTACGCTAGGATATATTAATAAAGTCAAATTTGATTCTTATATATTTTGCGATGTTTATAATCTAAAACATGGAATGTTAACGAAATTAATCTTTGACATTTCTTCACATTTTAAAGTTTTATTTTGGCTCTACTTCCAATTTGAAAATATAAATATTCCCCAACAGTGTTGAGATGTTTTAAGATAAACCCTGATATTTACTGGAAGCCCACTTCCAATCTCCAACGTTGATTGAACATCATTAAAATTTGGCATTGTTTTATTTGATTTATTGAACAAAAGGTTTATTTAAAAAATTAGACCAAGAATATAAATATTGTACATTATTGTAATATGTATTTTTATTTACTCCATTATGACAACATGAGTTTCCAGTTTACAAATTACGTGGTTTCTTTGAAAACCAGACTGTACACTAACATTCGTGTATAAATCGAATAACAACCACAGGGAATCATATTTGTGTGTACTAGCAAATCCTTGCGCGATATTTATGTAAAAAAAAAAAAAGGAAGTGATGGTAGAAAAGGAGTGGATGAATTTTTCTTTAGATACTTCTTGGGGAAGCAGGGACCGGATAAGGTTGGGGGTATTTTTTTGGATAAGGTTTCAAGGGGTACTCATCACCCAAAGTTAGTCCCCATAGCCCCAGCGGTTTCATAAATGCGTCTGGGAGGGAGGGTGTTGGGGATGGAATTTTTCGGGTAAGGTCTCAAGGACTACCTTCAACCCAAAGGAATTTTTTGGGTAAGGACTCAAGGAGTACCCTTCACCCAAAGATGGGCCCTATAGCCTCTGCGTTTCCAGAGATGAGTTGGCGGTTGCAGGTAGGGCAGAGGAGGTGACCTTTTCAACTTCCATTAAAATTGTTTGTGATTTTATAGCAGTTGCATATCTTCAGGTTAACATATTTATATTAAAGTCTTAATTTGTCAACTCGGACCCATTAAATAAGTCGGTATTGGGTCTTTAATTCCAATTTAATTATTTTGGTCACACACTGTACTTTGATAAGTGTGTCGAACTCTGGCCATGGATCAGAGCATGCGTCCCCGCCTGTTTCAGAGCACGACGGGTTTCATCCACATGAAGTTGGAGGAGGAGACTCCCATCTTCAGCAAGCAGAAAGTGAACTTCTCCCCCACGGAGCGAATAAACACTTGGCCGTCAGTAGCGACCTTCTGATCCTCACCATGGCCAATAGCATGCTGCTCCGCATTGATCTCAAGCAGCCTGACAATCGTGAAGGTTGTTACTTTTGTTCTCCGGTTTGTTCTTGTTAAGTTTAGGGTTGTCTATCTTGTTAGCATCACTCAGGTATGTGCTATTGCACCCAACTCTGGCCCTGGAGACCAGGACTCATTTCATAATCAGATGCAATAAGAATTTTCTTTTTTACATCGCTTATACATTCTATTTAAACTACCTTACACATTCTTAAACTTAATTTTTTCAAGCACTGCATCTTATTACCTGTTCATGCTAAACGCATGTGGACTAATTACTAATTAATGAATTAGGGATGAGACCAGCTTCAGTAGCCGCATTGTCTAAGCTCTAAGGCATCACTTTCGCTATAGACTGGACTGATGATGGGGAGATCATGGTTTGATCCTGGTTGGGTGCACCGAGGCTGGTTTTTCCTAAAGGGCTTCCCGCTCTCTCCACACAAATGCGGATACACGTCCTCTATATTCAACCTCCTATTCCTTAACATATAAGAATAATTAGTATATAGATAATCTGAATGGATATTAAGACACAATTGTTAAAAATGGGAATGAGAAAGGTTGAATTTGTTCAAGTGCACCTGCATTTGCATGGAGGTTAAGTGGAAAAATGTCTAGGAAAAAGTACCCTGAATACACCCAACTGTGATTTGAACTCGGATCTTCCAGTCATTGGCAGCCTAGTTTACTGCAAGAGACCATGTGACCACCAAAGTGGATGTTACCTTGGTTAAGACAGTTACTGATACTTATATAAACCAATTATGACAGTAGTCTTTCCAAGTTTTCAGTCTCGCATTAGACTAAGATAAATGATGAGGTCGAAGTTTGAATCTTGGGGCAAGGTCCTTTAGAGAGTGGTTTTCATCTTATGATTTATCACGTTGGGTTTTCCATCCCCATGCGGTGTTAATGTGGGTGCACTTCCTTTAACCCTTTTAGTTCCACACCTATAATGAATTCGTGTGTGAAGGGTACCACTGCCATTTAATCACTTTTGCAAGGTTGTACCAAAAAAAATCGCCAAATTCTAATTTCTGAAGCGATTTTTCAGATTTTTTTTTTATCTCCATACCCTGTTCTATAATAGATGGAAATGTTTTGTTCTGGTGACATAGTACACTCCCCCTTATCTACTGGGTATCACAAGAAATAGAGCAAATCTGGAAAGCCGATAAGATTGGCTCATGGCACTTTTAACGTTATATAAGGCAGAGCCGATCAGATTGGCTTATAGCATTTAGAGTTTAAACTATCGTGATGCTTATTCATTGATTTAAGCTATTAATAACCATGTATTTAAATGTAACAATGACAAAACAAAAAATGCTGCTAAATTTTTAATTTGTATACATTTTTGTTTTTAGAAATTGATCTTAGCAAATTCACGACTCATCTAAAGATACTTGAGCTGTTCCTTGACCCTCTTGGGCAGCACTTGATTATCAGTCTTACCCCGAAAAACCCTGACAACCCACCAGAAATTCTGTACCTTCCCAGGAAGTCAAACAAACCTAAACAGGTACAACAAAGATAAACTTATAACTAGACACACTTTTTTTTTTTTGTTTTAGCGATAAAAGCGATAATAATTAAGTCATCATAATAGTTTTTTTTAAATGTTCACGTTTAATATGGTTTGGCTTAATTTTCAAGAAGATTTATATCCGCGATATAAAGCTTTAAACTACAAACAGTTTATCATAATGATAATGATTGTATACATAGTAGAAATGTACATTAAGGGTTACTTGATACAGTCTTGCACAAAGTTGTGTTCTAACAGTCCTACAGAGAGATGACTTTCAATATATATCCTTTATCTAAACCTCATACTCTCCTCCATTCAACACCAGTTTATATTCAGATAATGCCCTGTTTGTGGGGTTCTTCCTACTTATCTCCTCGTTCCCCCACACAACTCATTTCCAAACAAGTAGAAGAGATATCCCTCACTAGACACAATACAAGGCAAATAAATTACCCTTTTCACGGAGCTTCAACTTTTGAGTCCATAAAATATTTCAAGCCTGGACTCGAGTATTTATTTAAAGTTCAGCTTGAAGCTCAAAATATGAGTACTCACAGAGCGCTGATGTGCACTCATTGAGTCTGTTAGTTTGGAAATTTTATTAGGCCTCCCAATCTGTTGTTGAAAAAAAGAAAAGAAAAAAAAAAGTCGCACGTTATTTAAAGTCGCACCGGGCGGACAACACCAATCAGCCTGAAATCTTGTGATTGGTTTAGAGCTTGTCACTTGATTCTGTTTATGCTTTGCTTTTGTTTTTCAACGAAGCCACTAATGTCTCATATTTATGTTAAATTTGCATCTATTGTTTTTTTACTATTTAGGTTTTGTTATTACTTTTAGTGCTTTTAGTGTATTATTTATTTTATATTTTTCAGCCTGGTAAGTTTAAAGGCTACGAAGTGACTGCAGTCGGGTGGAACTACAGAAACGATTATGAGACCACAACTGGACCTATTTTGTTGGGGACCTCTAAAGGTCTCATCTTTGAGACCGAAATCTTGCCTGAAGGGGACAGAATATTTCAGTCAGGCTTGGAACAATATTGGAAACAGGTAAGATATATTATCACCTGCAATGGTGGACACGTGGATTGAAGTTAAAGTCTCAATTAGTCTAGTTTGTAGGTGACGGGCTAGGTCCGGGTTAGAATACCTGCCACATGTGTTGAGTCCCCTCTTCCCCTTAATAGTCTCCCACTCTCCCGCCACACAAGGGCAGGTACAGTTCAATCAAAGTTCTACCCTGACCATTGCTTTCCCAGTAACGTGAGTATGCAGATATCCGGGAAGATGGTATAACACAATGTATGCAAAAAAAAAATATATATATATATTTTAGATTGAAAAATTACACTTGGACACAAGGGATCGAACCCTGAACCTTCAACTTAATACGCCAATGTCTTACCACTGAGCTATCCGGGAATCGTCCGTGCCAGGGTCATTCTACACTAATATGAACTTGCAGCAATTGTAGGCAACAAATGTGTGATCATTTAATATCACGACATATCAAATAACACAGCCGCCATCGACTCGGTAGTACAATTAAAATTCTATGAATGCGCATATCATGATGGATTAAATAGCTAAGCTATTATATTTGTTTGTTAAAGTTAAAGAATATGATATTTAAATGCATTTGTAGTCGTAACTAACAGATATAATAGTTTAAATATTTAATTCATCACTTATTACCTAGTTATGGTGAACAAAAATGGTTGTTGCTCATCGGCAGAGAATTGGCGTACTAAGCCAAAGGTCCAAGGTCAAATTCCCGTGACCAGGTGTTATTTTTCAAATCTACAAATACTAGTATCCAGTTAACTATAGTAGCCTTGTGAGGGAGACTGACTTGAGCTGAGGGACTTGTGGTTTTATTCCAAGTTAAACAAAAGCAGGTACTAAGAGCGCTAGACTAAATACAAGACGACACCTACCTAAACTTGAATTGAGTGGGCCAGTTTACTATGCGAAACTGTATCACTCCATTCTGGTCTAGGTTGTTGTCCTGTATTTAGTATAGCATCACACTTGAGGGTACCAAGCCTGACTATGAAACAGGCCTAAGTTTGGATTTGGGTGGAGTGGTTTTTAGTACCACATTTCCTACTATCTTTCTGTGCTATCCACAACTTTCAATAACTTAAGCACACATAATAACAAAGATGAGTATTCATTAAATACATCAGTGTTTTTATTGGAAAGAGAATGGGAAAACCACTCCCAATGTACTCAATGTCTCGGGGTCAGAGCTAAGCATACAGTATTTTCCTTGTGGACACTGGTCCAACCCTTTTAGTGTTGTTTGATTATGTTGTGTGATGTCTTGATATCAAGATAGAACTAATCCTATATTCTAACAATAATTCTAGGATCCACACCAATGGTCATGTGGTCTAAGACGTTGAGATATCTATAGACGGGATTCCAGGGGAAAGAGGAGATCAAGGTTCGGATCTCAACTGGATTCACAGGGATAGTTTTACCGTTGTGATTTATCATTGAATACCCCTGTTCTAGGTTAACTCCCTAATCCTACTCTTTAGAATAAATTGTCAATAACCTTGGGTTTGAACATTGACCTACTAGTTACAAAAATATATTCTTTGTGCTTTATCATTCATTCATTTAGGTATGGATTATCATCATCATCAACTATTTCCAGCCTGTGACCGGGTCAGTTTAGTAAAATGCCCCCATCTTCCTCTCTCCTCTTCCACACATTCTTCCTCCTTTAATCACTTTCTGTTCCTCCCATCTTTATCTTGGTCTTCCTTGGGTCTTTTTCCTACAAACCTCATCTCCATCATCATTCTCTTTGGCTTCCTCTACTATCTTATATACTCCCTCGACTCTTTTAACTCTTTTCTTGAATTTCCACATAACTAATACCATAAAATTATAGTGGAAAGTTTTGAGAAGTTGGTCAGGGAACTTGGGAAAATAGTCAGGGAAAGTCAGGAATAAGTCAGAGAGATTTTTTTTTTACAAATAACATAGGAACCGTGAATGTACACACTGTACAATACTTCCTTACACTTCAAGGACACTTCTCTTCTCTTTAGCAAGTCTCTTACACACAATAGATCAACTCTCCCTGCTGTCCTCTTAATAGATCCTCTTACATCTTTCACGCTTCCACGATATTTTACATTCTGTACTTTTCTCAGCTCAACTCCATCCAACCTTACAGCTTTACTAGGCCTTACCCTCTTTCTTGTCATTACCATCACTTCACACTGCTAAATTTCCCTCTTGCTCGTACAAGTTACATTGTAGTACCACCCTGTGCTCTTCTGTCCATGCTGCCATAGCTGCCTAGTTACCTACCCTTGTACGGGGCTCGGGAAACTGATGGCTTGGTATGTACCACATTTAAAACATACCTAAATCCTAGGTAAATATTCACTTTGTATTATCCCTGAAAATGGACGCCATACATGTTCCACTCTCTCTCTCTGAATTCCTTAGTATTTTTATTTATATTCAGATCAAACATTGGTCTTGAAAATAAGACAGCTAAGGGTGCTAAAACAAAGATATGTGTAAAGATGAGAAAGAAGTTTAGAGGAAATGTATCAACATTTGCATGCAGGAGAGTGGAAACCGTTGAGTGTAAAAAGCATACCTCAATACTACACATTGGACTGAGAATCACATTAGAACATCTCTGTCGCCGTCAAACCAAACCACACGAGGTTGACTTCTTAGCCCGCATGTTCGGTGATAACCCTTGTGTTTGATTCCTGTCCAGGCATCATTTACTAATTTAAACTAATTATATTATGATATAATGTCACTTTACTTTTCTAACAAAATTAAGGGCTTATGCAGCATTGAAAACTATATCTTTGCTTCAAATATTTGATAACTTCAAAAAAATGTGGACAAACATAGCTACAAAGCTTAAAAAAAATCATTGGCATCTTAAAACATATTCATTTTTAACTTTGGTCAACTTATCCTGATATATATTTAATGATTAATTTTAAAAGCATGAGGTGATTGAGAAACATAAGTATATTTAATTATATAATATTAACTTATTATTTAACTATGGACCGAATACTAAATTTGCTGAACCTTTTTACAATAAAGCATTTTATAAATTACTAGATTTATTGTAAAATTTTTAATGCATGGGCTTACCTAGTGTTTGATCCGTTAAAAAAAAAAATCTTCTAGCTGGTTATAAATGTTCTCTACTTAATTGAGATGTGGTGTTGGCAGGTGTTTGATATCGGCAAGGGTGACAACACTCCCATCACTGGGATAGAGTTCCACCGTGTGCCCGGCTCTGAGAAGTATTTTGTGTTGGTAACACGCCGGACAGGGTGTATCAGTTCATCGGGTATGTGTCCAACTCTGACGAAAAGCCCTTGCTGCAGCAGGTCTTCAACAACTACCTCACTGTGGCAGGTAATGACAGACAGTCTTACTTTCAACAATGCTACTTTGAAACAAAGGCTTTCACTCTTAGGCAGGCCACTCTGTTTCTTAATGATAGAGATGTGAGGAATGGATATCTAAATTTCATTTTACCTTCATCATCATCATAACTGTTTCCAGCCTTGTCTGGGTTAGTTTAGTAAAATTGACTCTTTCTTCCTATTCTTCCTCTCTTCATTCTTCCATTCATCTCCTCTCACTCACACACTTACTGTTATCTTCTCCTCCCATCCCTTTCTATTCTTCCTTGTGATTTTTTTCTATATACTTCATCTTCCTTTTTGCTATTCTTTTCTATTCCACCCTCATGACATACCCATACCATTCAGCCTTACTTCCTCTACTATCTCATGTACTCCTTTGCTTCTACTCTTTCCGGCTAACTTCATTCCTAGTCTTGTTTCTCCTCGTGACAACTAACATGCTCCTCACAAACTTAACTCCCATGGCCTCCACTTTCCTAGTCTTTCTTACATTCAATCTCCACGTTTCTGCTGCATGTGTGACAATAGGTACAAAGTACGCCCTGTACAAAAATTCCTTAACTTCAAAAGCACGCTCTACCTTTGAGCTATCCAGAGATCATCCCGATCTCAGGGTCATTTAAGTTGCTCAAATAAAGTTTCTACGCAAAAGCATCTTCATGAATTTCTAATAATAGCTGTTGTTAACATATTTCCAGAGGCGTTCCAAGAAATCCCCAGCTCTCTCAAGTTTTCCAAACTTCAGTTCCTGTACCACAGCCCTAAAGGACTACCCAGGATATTTGCCTGGCTGACAGAGCCAGGAATCTTCTATGCACAGGTAGGTTTGGGAAGGACATTTACACAAATAAAAAAGTACCTCTTTTAGAGGTGTGTGAAACTTCGAAACAAATATCAGCTTCAACTTTGATTGGAAAAAAATTAAGGCTACGGCAAGTACAAAGCTCTGCTGGCCACTAAAATACTCAATTTACTGTCAATTCTTGCCATCTTTAGCTGTTATATACATTACAAATACATATAAATATGAGAAAATCAAAGTAATTTAATTGTGAGCTGATTGTAGCTTGATTTATTAGAATAAGGTGAAATTTTATAAACAAAGGTGCAATGAAACATTTTCCAAGTAATTTTAGTTCATAAAGCAAATAACCACAATATAGTTTTTTTTTTCAATCATAAAACAACGAACAAAGATTATTCCAACTCTGATCCGACTTAGAGAATATTTCATGTATATTTGATTCAAGTTTGCCCTGAATCGAAAAAGTTGGACCTTGCACAACCCTACATATCTTTAGTTATATCAACCAAGTCCGACACTTCATGTTAGTTGGTAGCGCATCTGCCTACTGAAATAATAGTGACAGTTTCTGTTGCCGTTTCCAGCCTGTGGCCGGATCACCTGGCTCTGAGAGTAAAATGCCTCCACCTTCTTGACTCCATTCTTCTCTCACTTGCACACTTGCTGTGTCAATTTTAAAACATGAGATAGCTGGTGGACACACACAACCACACACATATTTGTACTACCTAATTATATTATGTATAATTAATATAACTATGAAAATTCATTTCAACAAAATGCCAATTCAAACTTACACTTAGCTTACAGCTATAGATCAGACAAATCAAAATATTAAATTTTCTTTTGAATCTCAAATCCAAATTCGAAACCTCAAATCGATTTAAAATGTTTTTTTTAAATGGTTAAAATATTTAAAATATAATTTTGAAAAAGAAAAGTTGTTGTTAGTATTGATCAAAATATTAAATTTTCTTTTAAATCTCAAATCCAAATACGAATCTTCAAATCTTTAAAAATGTTTAGTTTTTTTAAATGGTTAAAATTATAAAATATTTAAAATATAATTTTGAAATAAAGTTGTTGTTAGTATTGATACCACTGACTAATGCTATTTTGTTTATCATATCTGTTTCATCATAAAAAAACAAAGATAACACTTTTTGAATAAATTCATCATATTAATACATTCTTGTCTGGACTGGAGATGTGCCGCAGAAGTGCAAAGGAGTGATATTCAGGGTGTGATATGTCCCAATATCGCAGTATGCATCACGGTGAGAAATGACAGGATGAGAGAGAGAGAGAATGAAGCCAGGAACTCTGCAGGATAGGATGGAGAAGGCGAGATTGAGGTGGTAAGGGCATGTGAGGAGGAGGATTCTCAAAATGGAGGTGGCGGACAGGAGGCCAAGAGAAAGACCCAGAGACAGGCGATAAAGGAAGTTCAGAGAGGAGTGGATTGGGCTGGTGTGGAGGAGGAAAGGTGGTGGGAGGTCAGAAGTAAATAGAGATGGCTTATGTTCGAAACAGACCCAGCCAGTGCGGGAAACTGTGTATGATGATGATGAATACATTTTCCTAGTTATAAAAGAATATATATAATTACCGCTACCAATAATGATTTGGAACTAGGATTTCAAGTCAAGGCGAGGGAAGATCTTGAATACCATAGGATTCAATCATGCCTTCTCTATTTAAAACATTAGTCGAATTACAATTCACAAACAAGAAACAACATTACAAATTTGTTTTATAAAATAAGACATCTAAAAACTGACATAACACACAAAATAAACTTTGTAAACGGCTGCTAAACTATTCTAAGAGCCGCAGGGATCCCCAACTGAACCGTGTATTGTTTCAGTTGGATCCGACCGGTACGGCGTCTGTCCTGACCAACAACCAACTGCTACAGTACCCGTCGTCGTCCCTGGCCCCCCTCTCGTTTGTCCTGACAGAGTTTCATGCTCTGTTGCTCTACCCGGACCATGTCAGGGGCATCTCCATGCTCAACCATGAGCTTGTTTTTGAGGACTATTACAACGAGGTACATGTGTTTTCTCACTATTACATTAAATTGATAATTGGATGCGAATATATAATATATATTTATAAGGAAAACCTCTTTTCACTTTTTGAGATAATTGTATTACATTTGAAAGAAGATACAGCAAAGGTGGATTTTTGGTTTCCTCTTTTAGTAAATTGAGTTGCGTGTTTCACACTCCTCCCTGGTGAGTTCCGATAGAATGAAATCTAGATGGGGGGGGGGGGGGGTTGATGATCAATTTTCTTTTAAGAGGCAACCATTACCTCTTTTTCCAATGGTAGCAATGTAAAGTGTTAACTGTGTCCTTTTCAGTGTGAAAGCCATATTGTGTTCATCCCTTTTATATGTCTATATCCACCTGTCCTTTACCGTCTTCCAAATATAATTAAATTGATAATGTTATACATTAATAATAAGGTACAGGGAAGATGGTAAGGAACACACAAAATGACTTTAACTATGGAAAGAAGAACACAGTTTATAGTTTTTCACTGCCGCCACTACACAAGTGACTATAAGGAGTTAATAGCTTCTTCTTGAAGAAAATCGTCATTACTGCCCAATACCTTGACCTAGGTTTCATTCTATCTAAACTCATTAGGAAAGATTTAGAAACGTACAACGCAACTTCCTGAAAGAGGAAACCAAAATACACAAAAGGGAGAAAAAAGGAAATTGATAAAGAGGACATTTATCTAGAACAAATAACATAAAGGACAGACAGAATTATAATAATTTCATGTTTAACATAACGATTAGGTAACTAAGGGCTTAGTATAAGGGATGTAGAGGGCTGTTTTAAAGAAAGTGCAACCACATTAGCGTAGAAAGGGACTGGTAACTATCCTCAGTGCACTTGATCATGATTCAGATCTTGACCTCCTAGTCACTGATAATCAGTTTACATCCTCCTAACCATTCGAGCTATCCACATTTAACTACACTCAGAGGGACTTAGATAGAATTTGTAGGAAATAGACTCCCATTTTTTTATTAAAGACAGATTGGGAGATCGTTTAGGTAAAATAGCCCTCAATGTGCCTAGTCGGGATTTGAACCTTGAACAGTCTTGTCACTTGCAAACCAAAAACGACAGTGCTGACACCTTTGTCTCTGTACCCATAAATGTGAAAAGGTTTATTATTTAAAGAGGAATGTCTACATATTATGAATATTTATTAAGTGCAAATGCTTACATTTTAATGTAAAAGTGTTTTAGCGCCTGAGTGGTCTGATGAATATTTCTGTTCACTGTCTAGTCATTTGGTAAACTTGTGAGCATCACCAAGGATCCTATAAAGGGGACAATATGGGCCTTCGCGAGAGGGCAGTGTTTCGATACAAAGTGACTCACGAGGAAAGGAACGTATGGCAGGTATGTAGAACATGCGGTTACATTTTATAAACTGATTTAAAATGGAATTTGAAACCAGGACAATCCCTTTGAATCTGAAGGGTTCTTAAGATTTAAGAATTCAACGACATTTAAAATTAGAGGATGAGAGGAGAAGAATGGAAGCAATTAAAAGGGGAAGGATGATGGAAGCATTTTACCAAACTGACCCGTTCACTGGCTGGAAGCAGACGACCAAGAACTGTGTCCAACTAGTGGCGAGGACACTTTAGTAAAATTCTCCATCTTTCTCTATCCTTTCACTCTTCCTCTTTTAATTGCTTACATTCTTATCCTCTCACTTGCACAATTTATGTTATCTACTTCTCTCATCTGTTTCTTGGTCTCCTTGTGTTCTTTTTCTTACATACTTAATCTCCATTATTCTTTTTGTTATTAAATCCTTTTCCATCCTCATTACATGATCATACCATCTCAGTCTTGCTGCAAAAAAAAAAAATTACTAAAACTTTGATCTAACTTAAAGAATATGTCATTATATTCAATTCAAGTTCACTTCATTATTAAAAGGTGGACCCCTTCTCCTCCCTCACCCCTGCCAACGAACATACTTCAAGTATATACGCTTCTGATTCAGGTGTATGTAGAGAAGGGAGAGTTTGAGTTGGCCAAGAAATACTGTCGCGACAACCCGGCCCACGTTGATCAAGTGCTGGTGAAGCAGGCCGAGATGTACTTCAACAATAAACAGTTGAGTAAACGTTGAATAAGTGAAATTAAGTGGTTTTTTTACATGTTTAGTCACTTATGAATTTGATTTTAAAATGTTAAATCATACATACTTTTATGAAATCAAAAATTAGGAACAAAATATTTGTTATTAAGTAGTAACAGTTTTATTTTTAGTTTTGAATGTATGGGGTTTAAAGAGGCTTCAAATTTGGTTGTTGAAAGTAAAAAAAAAAAAAACACTAATCTTAGTTTGTTGAAAATGTGCTTGACAATAATTTTACAGTTTGTTATTTTTGTTAATTAAGGTATGAGCAGAGTGCGTTGCATTATGCCGAAACACAATCGTCTTTTGAAGAAATCGCATTGAAATTTTTGCAAGTTTGGGAGATTGAAGCGCTAAAGACATTTCTTATAAAGGTAACACACACTTTGTATATTAATCAATCTTATGTTTGTCAAAATATATTCAATTACATTTTAAGACTAAGAAGTGGTTTTACTATCGGAATAATAAGCCTTTGAAATAACACAGTATGCGGCATAAGTCTTAGGTTGGGCTGACGGTGACTGGAGGTAGGGGTTTGAGTCTCGATCAAGTGCATTGTGGATGGTGGAACTTATCACTATCAAATCATCTATTCACGCTAATGCTGGCACACTTGTTCTAACTTACTCTGCAAAAAATTCAAGGTATTAACGTGATGGATTTTTGTGTCGCCGGGTTGAGGAAAAAATGTTTAGCGTGTGCGATCAAAATGTTGGAAAACACTGTAATCATAACTATTTTCTTAATGATGCTGCCATTAGATCGTTATTATTTCACTGACGAGAATAAAACTTTACATTACAAGGTTTTTTTTTTCTCTCTCCAGAAATTGGAAGGATTTAAATCTCAGGACAAGACACAGGTGACCATGATAGTGTGTGGGTGATAGAGCTGTTCCTTAACCAGTTAGGCGTCTTGCGTGACAAAGGGGAGGTCAACTCGTCACAGTACAGCATCTTACAGAAGCAGCTGGACTCATTTCTCACACACAAGGAAGTGAAGGTCAGTAATTTCATTGAAGTTTTTTGATTTCCTAACTTTTTTTTTTTCCTTATATATTTTAAAAGGACTTTTGAATATTGGTCTACTTTGACTAAGCTTCTAAAAAAAAAAAGATTCTGGGTTTGACAACTCTGAAGCTTTAACGATAAAAATTTGACGGCCATACCCAACATTTATTTATGAATGAACTTATGTGACAGATTGAAAAGCTACTAGATCTGCTTCCACTTATTCATACGTCAAGTCATGTTATCTGCATCTGTCACTTTTATCAGTACCTATGAATAACAATAATATAGTATTATTTATTGTATAACATTAGGAACATGAAAGTTCATTGTCACTTAAAAAAGTACGCCACTTATCCCTATCTGAGTTAGCTCTATCCAATCCCCCTCACTACGCCCTAATACCATCTTGAGTTAGCTCTATCCAATCCCCCTCACTACGCCCTAATATCAATCTTGAGTTAGCTCTATCCAATCCACCTCACTACGCCCTAATATCCATCTTGAGTTAGCTCTATCCATACACCTCACTACGCCCTAATATCCTTCTAGTAACTCTATCAATATATAGGAAACATCTGAGTAGTGATCAAATCCAACTAACTACGCCTAATATCCTATCATGAGTAGCTCTATCCCAACACTCAGCTACGGCCAAATCATCTTGACTTAAGCTAAATCAATCTTACTGCGCCCAATCCCATACTTGAGTTACTCTATCCAATCCCTCAAAGCGTAATATTACTTGATGTAAGCTCTAAATCCACAATACGCCATAATTCCTCTTGATTTCTCTATAATCCCCTCACTACGCCCTAATACATCTTATTAGCTTATCCAATCCACCTCACACACCTAATACCATCTTGAGTAGCTCTATCCAATCCACTCACTACGCCTAATATCATCTTGATTAGCTCTATCCAATCCACCTCACTACGCCCTAATATCCATCTTGAGTTAGCTCTATCCAATCCACCTCACTACGCCATAATATCCATCTTGAGTTAGCTCTATCCAATCCACCTCACTACGCCATAATATCCATCTTGAGTTAGCTCTATCCAATCCCCCTCACTACGCCCTAATATCCATCTTGAGTTAGCTCTATCCAATCCACCTCACTACGCCCTAATATCCATCTTGAGTTAGCTCTATCCAATCCCCCTCACTACACCCTAATATCCATCTTGAGTTAGCTCTATCCAATCCACCTCACTACGCCCTAATATCCATCTTGAGTTAGCTCTATCCAATCCACCTCACTACGCCCTAATGCCCATCTTGAGTTAGCTCTATCCAATCCCCCTCACTACGGCCTAATGCCCATCTTGAGTTAGCTCTATCCAATCCCCCTCACTACGCCCTAATATCCATCTTGAGTTAGCTCTATCCAATCCCCCTCACTACGCCCTAATATCCATCTTGAGTTAGCTCTATCCAATCCCCCTCACTACGCCCTAATGCCCATCTTGAGCTAATTCTATCCAGTACACCTCACTACGCCCTAATATCCATCTTGAGTTAGCTCTATCCAATCCCCCTCACTACGCCCTAATGCCCATCTTGAGCTAATTCTATCCAGTACACCTCACTACGCCCTAATATCCATCTTGAGTTAGCTCTATCCAATCCCCCTCACTACGCCCTAATGCCCATCTTGAGCTAATTCTATCCAGTACACCTTACTACGCCCTATATCTTTCAGGAACATTCTAATATTAGGAAGAAGGTAGAGTAAGGGTGGATAGAAACATATAAGAGTAACAAACATAATATGGCTTTTACAATGAAAAGAAGAACACAGTTCACACTTAACACTGCTGTCACTGGACAAAGAGGTAATGGCTGCCTCCTTAAGGAAATCAATCGTTTGCGCCCAATCCCCTGACCTAGGTTTTATTCTATCATAACTCAAAGGGGGGAAGTGGGAATCCCACAATGTAACTTCCTAAAATCACAATCGCTCATAATTTCTTGACTCTATTTTTGATTAAATTTTTTTTCAATCTATACATCTTATATTTATTCCATAAATTCAACCTTTCTTCAGACACTTTAACAGTCAAGCTCACAAGTGGAATAGTAAAGTAAATTATACTTTCAAGCGCATAACCAAAGTGCCGTACCACAAGTCTACAATGTATACTGTAAGCAATACAATTGTATTTAATAATCATCATACAGAGTTTCCACCACTGGCTGGGTCTGTTTCGAACATAAACCTCTCTATTTACTTCTGTCCTCCCGCTACCTTCCTGCCTCCACGCGGGCCCAATCCACTCCTCTCCTCTCTCTTCCACACTACCTTTATCCACCTATCCCTGGGTCCCCTTGAGTTCCTGCCCACCACCTCACTTTTGACCAACCTCCTTGGAATTAATATATTATGATGTGTTATTATTTAAATTAAATAATATGAAATACTATTTTGTAAAATTATAAATTATAAGTTGCACACTCGAGTAGTTGGCGCTGTTTGATATATTTGCTAATTTTAAAAGCTCAAAAGGTCAACTTTTAATGACGATGCAGTTTATTACACGATCAACTTAAAATTGGCGTGAGATTGGCAAGTTAGCGACCCCTGGTCTAGGTGTCTTTGTTTCTAATCCATGTCTGAAGACATAATAAGCCAAGTTTGTCTTTTTCAGTTAAAATAAGATACTCTCGGGTGTTGATAATTCTTCGAATTGGAAAAAAGTTAAACTTTCCACACCTCAAAATAATTAATCAACCCAACAGTTTTTTTTGTAATGTTTGTTGAAGGAGTGTGTGATGAACAATAAAAGCACAATCTATGACTTGATGTCAAGTCACGGAGACAAACATAACCTCATCCGTCTCACCATCATGAACAAGGACTTTGAGCGAGTCATCCGCCATCACATCAACAAAAATAATTACCTAGAAGGTGAGTCTTCAGTAGGATATTGTGGTGGACTCTGCCTCCCTGAGGTCAGGGCAAAATCTCCATTCTGTACACTTAAGAGTATTTTTTTTAGTTTCAACTTTAAATCACATTTTCTCTCCCCTTATCATTTTGCATGTATAATAGAAGTTTGAGTGTATGGCCTGAAGGGATGGTAAAACGCGGTGCTTTTTATTCAGAGTTGGGCTTAAATATCTTATAAAGCTCAAATTTCAAGTCAAGCCGAGCTAAAATTCAATAAATATGTTATTTTAACACCTAACTATTTAATTAAACTACTAATGATTGTAAATATATTTTTTTAAATGTTTTAAGATGGAAATAAAACTCAAATATTTAAAAACAAATATAATATTATATTTGAAATTATAATAAGATCAACACATAATATTTTTACAATGAAAATAGCTTTACATTTCAAAAAGAACATCCAAACAACCACTTCAGTGGTTGACTGCTCCTAAGGCATCATTCTTACAATAGACTGGACCTCTGATAAATTTTCACTCTCTCTCTCTCTCTCTCTCCCCTCTCTAATTATGTGTAAATATACTCTAAATATAACCTTTCTCATCCTTAACACATTAGCGTACAGTAATTAATGCATTGTGTATAACTGAAATAAGTAGTGGCACTCGGCGCTTAAAAAAACAAATGAAAACAAATAAATATAAGGGTGAACAAGAGGCTTAGGTCAATCCTCTTTGGTATAAACCATTAGTATCATTTAAAAATGAATTACAACAAGGAGTTTGGAAACACATTTTTTTTAAAATATAGAATTCACTTAAGTATTTTAAGGATCTAGTGTCAACCTTGATTTATGTAAGGTATTGTCTGTTGTCAGCCCTGGATGTTTTGAAGGGTCAGAACAAGAAGGAACTGTTTTTATCAATTCACACCGGCCCTCGTCCAGGCCATCCCCAAGCAGACAATCCAGGCGCTCATCGCTCAGGGGCGCACCTTGAGTCCTAACAAGCTCCTCCCTGCCTTGGTCACGTGTGACGATGATCAGGTAATTCATATATTTCACAGGACTGTTAATTGGATACCAACAGAGTAGGATATATTTTACTTTGCTTGTGCCGGACAGCATACGTTCAAAGGAATCAGTCACGTCTGTTTATTTTTTGGTTGACGATGGAAGCCGGAGATGGAATCCCAGATGGTTGTTCCTAGATATATCTTATATATGGTTTCTCACTTCCACACAAATGCAAGACAATTCCTTAAATCACACCTTCATTTCCAAGCTTTGCAGATAAGTTGAATGAGTAGTAAGACGCTAAGCACATAAAAAAAAATCCTTTTGCAGCTATTTATTATTTCTACTTAACACTATTTGGAAAATCTCTTTTTGCTTTATAAGGTAATTGTATAATATTTGGAAGACGGTATAGGAAAGGTGGATAGAAACATATAAAAGGGACAAGCACAAATGGCTTTTACAATTAAAATAAGAACACAGTTCACACTTTACACTGCTGCCACTGGACAAAGAGGTAATGGTTGCCCCTTAAAGAAATTCGATCGTCACCGCCCATTCCCCCAACCTAGGTTTCATTCTATCAGAACTCATCAGGGAGGAGTGTGAAACGTGTAACACAACTTCTAAAAGAAAATTGAAAAGACAAAGAAGTATAAGTGATATGAAAGGAGGCTAAACTGGAAGAAGAAATTCTTTATAACATTGATACAAATTCCACCTTTTCATTTCAAAGTTAAGTTAATTTAATTATAAGAACTATTCTCGAAATATTTTCTAAGTTTAAATATTTCTCAAACATGTTTGTATTTCAGGCAGGAGAGGTTATTCGCTACCTCGAGTTCTGTATCCACTCCCTGGGCTGCCAGCAACAGGCCATCCACAACTACCTACTGTCACTATATGCCAAACTGAAGCCCGACAAACTAATGCAGTACTTGGCCATGCAAGGTAACTAAACTTCCTTGAATTATTTCTAGAGAAACAGACGAAAAAAGTCCTTGATTTGCATACCTGACAGATAAATGGTTTAATAGGTACGTTCTTAACTGACTGTTTAATGATCCTAAATTTTACATTTCATATTTTTTTCCAAATTAAATATTTATTTCAATTTTTGGTATAATTTTCTACTCTATTCATCCATTTTTTTTATTTAATTTAGATAATCTTTAAATCATTCTCTTTGGTAACCACACCGCATTAGCGCTATGTTTATTTCATTGGTATTAACTTTTGTTGTTGTCAGCGTTTGGAAACTTTCCGTTGTCATGCATCCTCCTTTGTTTGGACAGGAAGTCCTGAAAAAAAGGGTGTCATTCGTTTACTCTCAGCGTGTGGATGTTCTATGTAGAATCCATATTTATCAACGTAATCCTGAGATAAATTGCACTAAATAGGTTATTTAAAGAATAATTGAATAGTTTCAGAGTTGGATGTAATAAATAAATGTAAAATAAAAGGTGTTTTACTGAAACAAAATTACATTAGAATATTTGTAGAATACATACGTCTCAGAAGAGCAGCATAGTGGACATCGCAATAATTAATTAGTCATAACTTTTATAATATACTAAAATTGCTGGGCAATAGTCACGCCATAAATAAGAGCTCTACATGGGGTGTGCACACCATGACTGATTATATCAGCACACACTTCCTCTCTGAAAAAAATTGTGCCAAGGATTTTTATTGCTGAAGAAAAATTTGTTGACCCCAGCTGACTTTGAACCCTTGAACCTTGGGTACTGGGGCAAGCACTTGATCCCAAGACCACCGAGGTTTGAAATTATGTTACTGTTGATAACAAATAAAATAAAAATAGTTACAGTAGCCCCGTGGCTTCTTTGGTGCTGACTGACAGCTCACAGCTGACTTCTGACAGTCAACATTTAGGTATATACATAAATTTTCACTGTCAAAAGTGACAGCTGCTAGACACATGTTTTTGCAGATCATCTGGTTCGGCGTAGGGATATGTAGTTTGGTCTGGTAACTTTTTAAAGCTATCAGAAGTCAGCTGTGAGCTGTCAGTCAGCACCAAAGAAGCCATGGGCTACTGTAAAAAAAATTAGAAAAAGAATTTAGAGAAAATATTTTAAAGCCTTATAATATTTAGTTTCCAGATAACTTAATGCCTTAAAGTAAAAGAGTTGACAAGGTGGAGGGGGAGGGAGGTTAAATTGTAATTGTAATCTTATAATAGTTAATGCAACAGTAATTAATCATTCATAATTAACATTTATCACCTTTATCAATAATAGAGAGAGAAAAAGAAGGATTGATTATGATATGTCACCACATTCACTACACTCTGCACTTGTGTTAAGTCTTGCAGTTGCTGTAACATTATTATGTTTCCCGTGTCAAAACTCTATGGTGATATGTTATGACATTCATTACACTCTGCACTTGTGTTAAGTCTCACAGTAGTTGTAACTTATTGTATTTCCCAGGTCAAGACTCGACAATGGTTTGTTATGATATCCACTACGCCCTGCGGCTGTGCCGGGAACTGGGTCTCAGTGAGGCTTGCGTCCAGCTGTCTGCGTTGCTGGGTCTCTGGGAAGTTGCGGTGGATCTAGCTCTCACTGTCAATGTTGACTTGGCCAAGCAGACAGCCAACATGCCACAGAACGACACCGAACTTCGCAAGAAACTGTGGCTCAAGATTGGTGAGTGAACTTTTTCTCTCGGTGGTTGGTTTCGGTTTTGTTGGCTTGAAATATACCCCCAATTTAGCTAAGTGTTCAAAGGAAAGGAAGATATCTTCATTTTACATTGGAATCCTAAATCCTGAATTCAAATCTTAATCCCATAGAAAAAATTATGAACATAAGAGGAAATAGGAATTTAACAACATAATAAAAAGTAAAAATAATAACTAAATGTCAACATTCTATTATAGTACGTCATTATACTTGCTTTGTTGTGGGTTTCAATTATTATGGTGTATGTGCCTGCCTCATGATGGTCTCCAATTATTGTAGTACCCGCCTCACAATGGGCTCAATTTATTGTACCCCGCGATGGGCTACAATTATCATGCCATCTCTTTTGTCTTTATTGTCCGGAGCTTTGGCAGTAATTAAATGATTCTTTAAAAACAATAACTATGTCAATAATATTCCATATTGACGCCATACTCTACAGGTAATTGATATAAATGAAAATCTCACGAAAACCACCCTTCAAATTAATACCTTTACTCATATTTGTTTTTGAGAATATTTATTCTTTGAATAAAATATGATGTCATTTTTATACAATGACTAATAAGATATTTTGAGATATTGTTAAACCACGTCCTTACAGTTAAGTTCTCGGCACAAAGTAACACTGCTCTTCTTTGTCAAGGACTTCCCCAGCTTGAACACGGATAATGACATCATTTTGTAAAATTTTAGAAGCTGACTACAGAGAAAGATAGTACCATGTAATAAACACAGCACTAGTGCAGTGTACATGTTTTAAATTCGAAGCGAACTCGAATCGAATATATGAAATATTCTCGAAGCCGAATCTGAATCGAAGTTCGATTATTTTCTTTTAGTTGTTTTATGCTTGAAAAAATATTATATTGTTATTTATATAACTTTATGAACTAAAATTACTTGGGAAATGTTTTATTGCACAATTGTTTGTAATATTTCATGTTACTCTGACAAATCAAGTTACTATCACAACCTTCAATTAAATTTATTCAGACTTTTTCCATTAAATAATAATTTGTAATGCATTGAACATAAATGGTGTGTTATAGCTGTCAATATTTTTATTGGTGACACTTCAAAGCCGATGTTTGTTTCGAAGCTTCGCACACCTCTAATAATAAGTATTTATGTTAAATAAAACAAAATGGATGGGTAGATAAATAGAAAAATATACCGAAAATGAAAATAAATATTTAATTTAGGAAAAATATGAAATATAAAATAGAATCATCACAATTCATTCTAACATTCATACACTCAGTTATATTTGAAAGAAGGTACAAGAAAGGTGGATAGAAAACATATAAAAAGGAATGAACACAATATGGCGTTTACAATGAAAATAACAACAGTGTTTGCACTTTACACTGCTGCCACTGGGCATAGAGTTGCCTCTAGAAGAAAATTGATTGTTACCACCAAATCTCCTGACCTAGGTTTCATTTTATCAAAACTCATTAGGAGGGAGTTCTATAAGCACAATGCAGCTTCCTAAAAGAGGAAATCAAATAATATAAAAGGGAGAAAAAAAGGAAATTGGTAAAGAATGATATGATACTTTGATAGGAACATGTAAAATGACTGAATAACATACACAGGAAATGGAAATTGGATGTGAATATTACCGTATATTACACCGTATATTACAAATACAATACTGTAACATACCTAAATAAATTTTAATTCCGTAATTTTTATTTAAATGAAGAAAACCTATTTTCACTTTTTGAGGTATTCACTAAGTGTTTTTTTTAAGTCATTTCTCACAATCCAGTCAGGCTATACGCTTATATACTAACTACGCTAATGGCGTAGGTTTGAGAAAGGTATGAATTTAGAGGAAGTGTATGCACATTTGTGTGGAGTTGAGCGTTAAATTGATGAGTCTTGGGTCTGGTTGTTAAATTAGTCCTAAAGTTATGATTGGGTTGGACCACCGATGTGGATATTTTCTAATTAGACTTATTTACTATCCAAAAGTTACAATTATGAATAAAATTTGAATTGTTACCTACATAACTCTTCAATTCAAATATTCTTTTGGAAAAAAATTTGGATCTAATTTTTTTTTTCAAGCACCTGGGCTTTACAGCTATGTACTAATTACACATATGTGCTAGGGATGAGGAAGGTTGAAATAAGAGGAAATGTACCTGAATTCACTGGGAGAGAGTGGAAAAGCATTTCATAGTAATATTTTAACTAAAGATTTATATTAGTTTCTAAAAAAAATATTTATTCAAAAGTTTTAGCTTTGAACTGGAATTTACAATTAGACTCTATTGAAGCTGAATATGATATCTATTTGGATTTGAAAATTTGGATCTGATTTGAATCTTTTATTTTATTAAGATTTCTCTATAAGGAAAACCTCATTTTGCTTCATGAGGTAATTGTATTATATTAATATACTATGAATATTAAGATTTACTAAGTAGTGAAGAAGATACAGTAAATATGGATATATTATTATTATTATTAGCACTGCATCTTACTATCCGTTCGGGTTATACACACTTACGCTAATGTGTAATGGTAGGGTGATTGTGAGATGAAATGGAGGACCTACAGTTTAACGTGGGATCCGAACTACGGTGGAGGCCTGGCATTCTCCACATTCACAAGATGTCTTGTCAGAGGTGAAGGAAGGGTTTGGAAATCAGATAAATTTTGTGCCGGGACCGAGGATTGAACCCCGGACCTCAGCACAAGGTCCGACACCTTACCCCTAGACCACCAGGTCACATAATAAATATGAATATAAACACACAAAATGTAACAACACAATTCGGATCTTAAAACTAAGATGAAACAGTTCACACTTTATATTGCTGTCACTGGAAAGTAAAGTATGAAATGTGTCATATAACCTGATTTTGGTTGGAATAACAGCTCAAAAATCGAAACAGGTTTTTTTATGGTCGACAATGATAACATTTTACCATATTTTTTGTGTTATTTTATAGGTATTGATAATATCTATCAAAAGTGACATTTGCAGATAACATGACTTGACACATGAATATATTAAAATTGTTTTAGTAACTTTGGTAACTACAACATATTGTTTTTACTACCAAAATCGGGGTGTACTTTTCATTGCCATATTGTTGTTGTACCCTTCTATCTGTTTTGTATCCTTCCTACCGGTACCTTCGGCCATACTTAGCAAAACATACCTCAAGGAGGGAAAAGAGGGCTTCTTAAAGAATACTAAGATTTGTGAATTTGCAACACTTGTTTGCAAGTTTCTTTATCCCACGCTACTATTGTAATTACTGGAGATTTCTTACCACCGCTTTAGGACTCATTTGTTACTTAGAACAGAATCGGGCCAGTTGTTACCCAGCTTGGTGGGTTGAGGGCGTCAGGGTCGGTGATGATGAGCTAAGTTCTGTCAGCACCCGTAGCCTCGGTTAGGGAAGGTCGTCACCAAAAGCAGGTCTAACTCAGGTAGACCTGCTACCCAGGTGTAGGCCACGGCAGGCTTGGTAAGCCGGTGGTCAGAAAAAAAACCTACAAATACTTGAGTAAATAAAGGGAAATGTCATATAAAATACCAAATAGAATGATGTAGATGAAGTATGAAGGGACCACGATAAAAAGTGGGAGAAGCAGATGACAGAAAGTTTGCAAGGTAAAGAAGAGGAATCAAAGAGATTAAAGGAGGAAGAATGGTGTAAAGAGAGAGTGAGATAGAGGCATTTTACTAAACTGACCCGGTCACAGGCTGGAAGCATTTGACGATAGTGGCACAAACATTAATTGTTAACAATGATATTTTATTTTGTTAAAGCTCTTACCTTTAAAATTCGAATATTGTATATAAATGTAATATAGTTGTACAACTATAATGCTATATTTTAAAATCAAACAAAAGAAATTATTGAGCAACTCTATTTACTATGAAATAATATCTTCAAATTAGGCTGCGTTGATCATCACTTTTAACTATTAAGGCAATGCTGATCATTTGGGTTATTTTATTTATAATATTACAAAGATTGTATATAAAAGAACAAATATACAATTTTGAATATTCTTACTTGTTTGTTTATTAAAGTCTTAACAGAAATATTATTAAACATAAAAAAATTATCATAGTAAAAAAAACTTAAACGTGCTGTGGCAACAATTTGAAAAAAAGGGAGGGTCAAGTATAGGGTAGGTAAGTATAAAATGATCAACTGTGAGAATAAATTAATAATAATTTATAGTAATTATTTCAAAACTAGCACAAAGCTATTCAAAGTCTAATATTATATTTGTTTGTTTTCATCTTTTCCATGAAGAAAAGCTAACAATTATTACTTTTTTTTTTACATACATTACTGTTTCCAACCTCTGGCCTGGGTCACTTTTTTATTCAAGACATATATTTTTCACTACCGGCTGCTAGGCCGTGTAGCGTCATATGCCTTATAATCTCACTTAAGACTAGGTCAGGCACAACATCCAGCCGCCGTTCAATTTATCAATCTGAAAGTGTAAATCCATATTTTCATCAGATTATAGATTTTTGATCATGCCGGGAATCGAACCCGGTACCCGTAGCTCGGTAGACAGACATGAAACCAAAACTGGATAATCTGTCGGCCTAACAACTATTAGTTGTTACTATTTATATTTAAAAGTACGATAACAAAAAATAGTGATGATAACAAAATAAATATTTTAAAGTAATTAATTAAAGTGAATGCTTATCTGAGCAGTCTAGTAGTCATGAACCAGTAATTTTTTTTTTGTATTGCCACCCATCAAATCCACCCTCACATTTTTTTCACATTTTCTATATCTATAGTCTTGCCTCCAAGAATGAGTCACCACAAAGTGTCCTTTAAAGCGTGAACAGTAAATAACCCCCACTCTCCCTACTCGTAAGACAATTACTGCCCTGTTGCCGAACATTAGTACAAAGGACCATGTTATCTGCTAAACAGCTTGACTTATAAATAATTAGGTCCAAGATGCTGATTTTCAGATTTACTGATTGTGCCATAGTCAGCAGATGATCAGTCAAGTCAAACTATTTTTAAAACTAGGTTAAGGCTCGAATTTTTGAGTACTTGCAGGCCATTACATATAATATTAATAATAAGAGAACACTTATAAGGTTTGAGAAGTTGTGTTTATTGAACTAAGGGTACAGTGATATACAAGAAACATTGGTGAGCAGTGAGACAAACTGTCTAGTCGACTCTGTAAGAGACGGCGTGTCCGGGGTTGTTGACCACGGTGGTGAGGGTGGCGGCGCGCACCGCAGGCACTCCATAGGCAGAGATGGCGGGGACTCCGTAGGCGTTGATGGGAGAGAGGGCAGGCACTCCGTAGGCGGAAACGGTGGAGTAGGGGGACACGAGGGGCCGGCGACCACGGAGCTGTAAGAGCTGATGGCGGGAGCCACGAGAGAGGGGCGGCCACGGCCAGGGGGCCAGTGCTAGCGGGGAGGTGTCCCAGGGCGATACCGCGCTTGGAGCGGGAGTGGACGGCGGCGACCTCAGCGAGATGGGCGGCCCTGGCGGCTACCACCTCGGGGGTGTCGTGCACGGGGAGAGGCACGACGGAGGGTCCCACGGGGAGAGCGTTGCTGGCCACACGGTATCCGGCGCGTCAGCGACGTAGTCGGTCTTGATGACCTGACCATCGGGGCCACGTAGCTGTAGCTACCGATCTTGTTACCGGAAGCGTCCTGTGGATATAAAACAATTGTTTTTTTAAATAAGAAATACCATTTGGATGCTTATATATGTTAAATATCCGAGGATTCAAAAAATATTTCAAATTTAAGAAAATAAAAACTTTTTTTTTGTTAAAAATTGATTTGGAAAAATTTGCTCAGAGATATAATGAAAATTACTGGTGGTTAAGCTCAACATAATTATAGAACAGACTTTATTTTTAGAGGCTAGTAAACAACCTTCAATTTAATAATCGTTGGAAGCTCCAATACATGATCATAGCTTATATGAAGTATGGCATATGTACCTGAACGGCGTTGTGAGTCTGGAAGGGTTCAGCATGTCCGTAGCTGGCCTGTCCAAGCTCGTCCTGTGCGTGGTACTGGGTTCGTACACCAACAGCGACGGCAGGAGCGGCGGCAGCGTAAGCGACATGGCCGGCCAGGCCAGAGTAGGCGACAGGGGAGGCCAGGCCGGAGTAGGCGAGGGGTCCGGCGCCGTAAGGGGCGATGCCTCCAAGACCATAACCCAGAGGACCTAGGCCAGAGTAAGCCAAGGGAGCTCCTATGCCAGGCTTAGCCACAGCACAGGCCACCGCGCAGCACAAAAACAACCTACAAGAAAACAAAACAGCATCACTTAAATTCTCTTTATCTAAGCTATTCACATGTTTTTTAATTAATAGGGCAGGGACAGAAAGGTAGAATTTAGAGGAAATGCACCCACCACTTACCCAGAAAGGTAGCAAGCTTACCTGTCTTGGTTCCATTATGATATAGCTTATAAGATATAACCTTATTGTAATCAGTCAAGGTATGAGTGCTACATTTCAGCGTAAATGGAGTATATATATATATATATATATATATATATATATATATATATATATTCAAATACCGACCTCTTTGTTGCACATAAATCCAGAAATTTTTTAGTGGATATCATCAAAATGAGTTTGGGATCTTTATTGTAGAATAAAGAGTATTATTTGTTTGACTTTTTTTTACTAAAAGATGAGTGAATCCTAAAATTTTGTAGGAAATTTGAGTGATATGAGGATTATGAAAAAATTTCAATGTTTAAAAAGGGAGGCGGGGTGGGGGGGCGGAATAATTGTATAAATTTTATATGCGTTTTGAGATTCAAAGGTAATAAGATATTCAGATTTAGAAAAAAACAAGAGGATTTTTACGCATGTCTATTTTTGAATATGTTCACATTATTTTTATTAATTTTGCATGTCTACTTTTATTATAAAAAAAATGGCAGAAGTACCTTGGCTCTGCTTCAAACAGGCAAAAAAAAAGTCTTCATTTTATTTACTCTCGGTGACCTGGTGGTCTAGGGGTAAGGTGTCGGACTTCTATGCTGGCGGCCGGGTTCAATCCTCGGTCCCGGCACAGATTTATCTGATTACCAAACCCTTCCTTCACCTCTGACAATATGTGTATTAATCACAACTTGTGAATGTGAGGAATGCCAGGCCTCCACCGTGGTTCGGATTCCACGTTAAACTGTAGGTCCTTCATTTCATCTCACAATCACCCAACCATTACACATTAGCGTAAGTGCGTATAACCTGAACGGGTAGTAAGACGCGGTGCTAATAATAATAATAATAATATTTACTCTCACCCAGCTTTTAATGAATTAAAAAATATATAATCATAAATTTATAATTCCAGCTTTGAGGTGCACATGTTTGTACATACGAACTATTGATTTTAAAATTTCTGACATTTCTTGGTACAGTAAAGTCTGTTCAGCGTAGGAATTGTTTTCAGAAAGGTCTTTTTCCTTACCAGAAATCTATTATATAGTAGGATATTGGTAGGAAAAAAGACCTTTAAGAGAGTAATTCTTACCGTGAATGGAGTTTATGTAAGACTCCTTGCGCTAGTTTGTCTTCATCAAATAGCCTTATTAAGTTTAACTCTTTGTTATTTTCTCCTTGGATTATGCATAATGTTGTTAATTGACATGACATCAAAAGTGTAGGCCTATTTCCTATTTTAAGAATTTGGTATTAACTAGTAAGGACACCATTAGTTACAAAATTTACCTTCTTATTCATAAGTAAAATCATAACACTAGTAATATAGTTAAATGTGATTGTAAAAATGTTTGTAATTTCAAAAAGACCCTTTCTATCTTGTTCTTAGTTAATTTTTTTTAGAAAAAATGTTTTAATTTATTCCCCTATAAACGTTTTTGATTTAAGTTTTTAATTAACAAGGTCTACTTATGCTTCAATAAACAATTCATAATTTAAGTTTGGCCTGCTAATTTAGCACATAATTTATAATTCATAACATAGATGTAAATACTTTTTTCCATCTATGGATATGCCCAGAGTTTTAATAAAATTGCTATTGTAGTGTTGGAAAGACGGTCGCAACTCACCAGAGTCCTCATGTTGGTAATAGTGGGTTAATGGCCGCTGAACGAGAAGTGTTTAATGAAATACGTTACCTCCCAGCTCTTATATAGTTCCCACCCTACATGTGATTCTGATCACACACACCCACTTGTCAAGGCCGGAACCCAGGACCTTGGTTACCGGCACTGTACGGCTTCCTAGACAGCTTTGGTCGCCCTCAGGGGCAGCTCGGCACGACTGTTCAGTTATTTTTAGTATTTCATTTTTTGGAAGAGGGCTTAGAGGGGAAGTGATTAATTATTTTGTATTTTCTTGATCAACAAACTTTAATTTTTAAATAAATATTTTGGGGAAGCTTCGAATCTCATATAGGCCTACTCATTGCTATATCAAAAATATTATCAAATTTATTGAATTATTTCTTAGTGACACCTCAATAAATTCACATAAATACTACGGGATTTTTGTAAAAATCCAAGTCTTATAATTAATTGCAAAGGGTTAACAGTTCTTTTTTGATCAATTTTTTCCCCCAAATTTACGTGAATTCTTTAGTTTTTATTTAATTTGAAATGGTCGTCAAACCTTTATGATACATTATTTATAACAAGAAATTCCTCGAATCTTGAATCAGAATCTTCGTTTCCACTTTTTGAGTCCTGAATCTTGGAAAAAATTATTAACATAAGAGGAAATATAAATATAACAGAATGATAGACAAAATATATTTTTAATTCTTCAAAAAACTAAAGAAAAAAGAAAAAAACCATACAACTATCATTAATACTCTGAACACTGCTTGAGTTAAATATTTCAAGTGAAGAACCAGAACATATGACCAGAATGGTTCAGTCGGCTTAACCCTTAGAAGTAGTGGTCTTACCTTGACTTATAACACTATGGCCCTATCTTATAAGCTACACTACACCATAGTGGTACCATGCAAGGTAAGCTTGCTATCTTACAGGTTAAATAGAGAGTATTCAGGAAGACACAAACACGACTGTTTAAGAGACCGTCTCATGACCAATTTTTGAGACTAGACACACTATTACACTTAAACCAGAAATCAAATCAAAAGGTGGTTTTATACATTAGTCAATTTACCAAAAGGGAAATTCGTATAAAAAAAATTGGTTTGCCTTCCCCTCTCCCCCAACCCCTCCAAATAAAATAAAATCGTCCTTAGATCCTTAATTCATTTTTTTCATGACAAATATTCTATGCCAGTGGTTCCCAAACACTGGGTCGTGGTCAAAATGAGGGTCACAAGGATATTCCTGAGGGTCGCAGGAAAGTCTCGATTTTTTTTTTTTTTCCAAATTTTATGAAGTATTACATTTAGAAACACTTCATCGAACCGGGACATTATGAAGAGTTACTGCGATACTCACAATAGCAACAATGTTTTGAAACCCTCCTGCACTCAGAATTGTAGACCCATCTTGAGGACAAGCCCAATCTTAGAAAGTTTCTGACAATATAGTATGACCCTTGAACAGTATTTTCAAGTCTTGTAACAATCAGGATCTTAATAATGATTTGCACGGTATTTACCCATCAATAAAGCACCCAAACTTGAAGAGCTCTCCTACAAAATAAAGCAGCATCATGGTTGTCACTAAAAAAATATATTTTTTATCGCCAAGCTCTTTCATGTGAACTTATTTTGTAATTTTCTGTTTGTAAGATTAAAATATTATTGGAATCGATTCATTTCAGTTGATAACACCCGTGTGATATCTTAGCTCAGTCTGTAGCATGTCTTTTTACCGAGTTAAGGATCCCTGGTTCAATTCCTGGCATGGCCGAAAAATGTATCACTGGTGAACTGTGGTGTTACCCTTTCACATTGATAAATTAATGGCTGGGGACTGTTTGTTGTGCCTGTTCTAGTCTTAAGTTAGATTATAAGGCATATTAAGCTATGACAGGCCTAGCGAGTTAGTACTGGAAAATGTATGGTTCGAATAAAAAACCGACTCAGCCCACAGGCTGGAAACAGTAAATGTAATATAATAATATTTAGCACCGCGTCTTACTACCCGTTTGGTTTATACGCTTTAAGTACTATTTACGCTAATGGATTAGGAATTGGGAAGGTTGAATTAGAGGAAGTGAACCCGCATTTGCGTGGATGGAGAGTAGAAAACCATTTAGGAAAAACCACCCCCAGTTCACCCGACCGAGATTCGAACCTCGATCTCCCCGTCCTCAGCAGTCGAGCTAAACACGACTAGCCCGTTAGCCATCTACGCCACCGAGGCGGGTAGTAATGGATGTAAAATAAAAAGTTCATAACATCTATCGATACTAAATAGAAACTTCTTCCCAAGAATGAAATAGAATTATAGTGGCCACTCTAATAGTCTTATTTAATCACTTACCGAACAGTGTAATAAAGTCACATTTTCATTAAAAATTATTTCGCTTAACTTTTGTTTGATCATAAAGTTATTGAAATAATACTGATTTTGCTATTATAATTTAATTATATTTATTGAATAAACACTAATATGAAAATAATGATAAATATAAACTACATGTAATGAGTAAAGTGACCCTTTGGTCAACTGGCCGGGAGAATATATTTAAGGTCGCGATTAAAGAAGTTTGGCAAACCAATATCTCGGTTATTGTCCTTCATTGCAGCATCTGTTTGGTGAGCACAACCTGGCGCTACAAGACGGTATCCCTGGGGAATGGAACAGGCTATTATGTTTTTGGGGATTTTTTTTGTAGCATTGTGTCTTAATACCCATATGGGCTATACACTAAAAATTAATTAAAGGGTAGTTCACTTATTACAATTTTTTTAAATATTGTTCTAAACTACAATAGAATATGTGCGAGGTACACTTCATTCACGGTAGGAATTACTCTCTGAAAGGTCTTTTTTCCTACCAATATCATACTATATAATATATTTCTGGTAGGGAAAAAGGCCTTTCAGAATACAATTCCTACGCTGAACAGACTTTATATAATATTGTATTGTACATTATTATTTTTTATTTTTTATTTTTTACACCTTGTATTAATACTCTTTTGGGCTATACACCTATGTACTAATTGCTCTAATGTGATAGGGACTAGTAAGGTTGAGTTTATAGAAAGTGCAGCTTCATTAGCATGGAGGGAGAATGGAAAGACATTCAGGAAAAAACACTCTGAGTACATCGAATCTCTCAGTCATCGGCAGACATTCTATTGGGAGTGTGACACCTTAAACCATGGGGCCACCAAAGTGGGTGGTATCTATTTTAAAAGTTAAAAAAGAATCCATTTTAAACTTCTAAATGATAGTTTTTATGTCATTCTTCATTTAGTTTCCTAGTATTAAGAATGTAGGAATGCATTGGAAAGGAAGATTATAATTGCCTTATATTTTGTTCTAGATTTTATACACAAAATTTTAACACCTTATTTTAAAAGTTAAGAATGTAATGGGTAGCCAAGCGTATATTTTTCCACACGAGCGTGGAGAGAGAATGGGAAAATCAAATGTAGAAAAAAATATCTTCGGCTCATCTAGTTGAGATTCGAGCCTTGACCTCTCTGTCTACTGCAAGCAACTTGTCGCTCTAGATCAAGCATGTCCAAACCCGTGGGCCCCCAAGCTCTTTCTGTGCGGCCCACCAGATCAAATTGAAATACTTCAATACACACAAATAAACAACAAATTAGGCTCTTGGAGCTGATATAAATGCTCGCTAATTTCTACACAGTTTTCGGAATCGTAATTACAATGTTACTTGTGTAATGTGGGTATAAATGGGTATGCGTGTACTTATGTGTGTACAGTAGCCCCATGACTTCTTTGGTGCTGACTGATAGCTCAGAGCTGAAAGCTGACGGCTTTGAAAAATTACCAGACCCAATTATGTATCCCTACGCCGAACTATATAATCTGCAAAAACGTGTGTTTAGCAGCTGTCACTTCTGACAGTCAACATTTAGGTATATACCTAAATTCTGACTGTCAGCTGTGAGCTGTCAGTCAGCACCAAAGAAGCCAGGGGCTACTGTAAGTGTGTTACTATATTTGGCCATTAGATATTATAAATCTCACGTTTGCCCCCTTCTCACCCGTATAATCCCCCCCCCCCCCGTCAATTCTCCCCGAAATTTTGCGGCCCTCATTCGGGGAAAGGTTGGACATGCCTTCTTTGGACTTTGTTATCTTAAAATTGTTGATGTAATTTGATCAACATGAGATACAATTTCACCTGCAACGGGCACACACAATAAACTTCATCAAGCTTGGCTATTATAGTTTGCCGCCGACAAGCAGGTCAGGTTTTTAATTCTGTTCAAGAGGATTTTTTTTTTTAATAAATGGTTTTCCACTCGATTCCTCCACATAAATGCAAGCACTTTTCATCTTAATTCTACCTTCCCTACCCTACTAGTTTATTGTAACTAAATGCTAACAGACCGGCGTAGAGTACGACGTGGCTAAAAGAAACAACAAAAATACAATCTGGACCATTGGTTACACAAAATGTTGATAGACTCTGACTCATGAGACTGGGGTCCATTCGCGAGGCATTTCTTAAACATATATTATCATCATCATCATCATCACCGCGTCTTACTACCACCTCGGGTTAGCTCATGTATAATGGTAGGGTGATTGTGAGATGAAATAGAGGACCTACAGTTTAACGTGGGATCCGAACCACGGTGGAGGCCTGGCATTCCCCACATTCACAAGATGTCTTGTCGAGGTGAAGGAAGGGTTTGGCAGTCAGATAAATCTGTGCCGGGACCGAGCATTGATCCCTGACCCCCAGCACAGATGGCCAACAACACCTTATCCCTAGACCCCCAGGTCACCCCCTTTTTTTTTTGTTCATACTCTCTCATGTCCTCTTTAAAATCGAATGCGAGTGCATCACCCAAACGTCAGACACCTTATAACGTCCCTTAAGGTCACAATTTTTGGCATTACGAGCTAATCTGTTACTAGAATGCGCTAGTTAAATACCACCTCATAACTTATTGGATAATAATTGCATCATTCAGTCATTTTTAATTGTGAAGGTCTTGATCACTTTTTTTATTTACTATTTCACATGAACTTTCTAAACTCAGGGTTGTATCAGAAAGCGACTTACAAACTAACTGTAGCTTGGGCGGCAACACTTGACATTAGACATCTGACACTAAACAGCAAACACTAACACCAGGAATTGCAAAATTTGTTGTTGGCTTCTTAAACCTCTGAAAGGCCTCCTAGACCTCTAGATGGCCTCCAAGACTTTAGGGTCTTCCTCCAGACCTGATATAAGCTCTATAGACTTGTAGGGGCTTTAGAAAACTTCTAGGGGACTTTATAGACTTGTAGATTGTAACGATACTGATTTGTACCCCTCTCATATATTAAAAAAAATCATGCATAAAGTGCATTTTTCTTTTAAGTATTGTATGTAAAATATCCTTTTAATACTTCATCCATGGAGAATCATGCGCTTTTCAGAAATAACGTCAAAGGATTGGACAATTAAAACTTATTTTTTCTTTCAAAAGTCAACTCTGCAGTATTTACCAAAAAGCAAGTGACGCTAGCTCCCTCTACCCAATCGGAAGCTACTTCAAACACCTGTCGCCAGGACTCTTTCTATTTGTTGGTTCTGACACTGGTCACGAGTGGTATCATATAAACTTATATCTTCAGTGCTGAAGATAAAATATCTTTAATAAATCGTGTCCAACATAAAGGTCTTATTTATTCAGTTAAAATATCGCACATAATTCCGTATCAATATAATTGGCGCTCGATGACGGGGCAATTATCAGCTGATTAAACGGTAACACTTAAATCGGCGCCCATCGCGACCAGTAACACTACAAGGTGTCTTCCTATATCTGAAGATGGCTCCTAGACCTTTAGGTATTAGCCTCATAAACCTGAAGGTCTCTTCCTATACCTGTAGCCTTCTTTCTTCCAAACCTGAAGATGTCTTCCGAGACCTGAAGATAGCCTCCTAGAGCTTTAACATTTGTCTTGACCTTCACTTGTCCTCTAAGGTGGCAAGTGATTTCTTGAACCTATAGTTGGCCTCATTAACCACTTGGAATCAGGGAGAAGCTATTACTTAGTAATACAAAAAAAAGTTTTCAAAATAAACTGATATTTAATTAATTATGTATCTGTAATTATTTGTATATAATTATATTATCTCATCAATAATGTTAATATAATCGGTGAATATATTGTTTATAATAGAGAGGTCGGCAACCTTTTTGAGCCCCGAACTAATCGAAAGTCCCGCTGTCACCTGCCATTTTTCCGCTGGACTTTTGATTTTTATTTGTCCATACATCTTATATTATTCCTTGGAATCAATCATCCTCAAATACTTACTTCTCCACCATTTTATGAAAATATAAATAAAATGTACATTTTCAAACCAAACCATTTCATGTTCTTATAACTTCTGTGGTCTAATGTTTGGATCTCTTACTACTGATCCAAAGGTCCCAGGGTTCGATCCCCCGGCGCTTACAGATTTTTTCTGTGAAGCAGTGGGTCTGAAACGAGGTCAACTCAGCTTCGTGAGGACAAATAAGGAGCTACTTGAATAAAGAAGTAGCGTATCTGTTCTAGAAAACTGAGATTAATGGCCGGAGGGTTTGTTATGCTGACCACATGACACCCTCTATCCCCGAATGTTGACACTACCATCGCTAACATATGGTGGCCGTTCGTTCATTGTTGCTCGCTTACGGACTGACTTCACGGATAGTTATTATATTATTAATATTATTATCATCAATATTACTGCCGACTAAGACAGATCAAGGTTATTTTGCTCACTCAAATATTATTTTATTTTAAAGTACTTGATATGACTCAAAGATTGACTTTTAATGGCGTTGTAGTTCTCTAATTCTATCGACTGAAAACTGCCTCCAGTTCGACCGATCATTTGCCGGCCCCTGGTATATAAGTTCTTTGGAGGTCACAGACTGGTGACATTGTCGCGGGAAACCTGTTCCTCTGCTAGATAGCCATGATACACTTTCACTTTCCTCCTTTATGCTGCAGTGACCTTGAACTTGCTCTTTGGCCAAGGTCATCCAACAGGACCACCTGTTGGTTTGTACTGATAGAGTTGCCTCGCAATTGTAGATGCAAATTTTAATTTAAAATAAGTCTTGTTTTCTTATGCATTGATTACATATGATTAAAAGCGAAAAATGCATAGCACATGATGCACACAAAAAATCAAACACATTTTAATCTGTAAAGCAGTGGTGGCTCGTGTATAGGTACTGCGGAACTGCAGCACCCCCTATTTCCACTTGATATTATCGATAACATTTAATATAATGAGTCCTTTTTTCTTTAATTCTCTATTTATTTTTGTAGTACAACACATATTCCTTAAGCTTAATGTCAGTACTTCAGTAGCCATCCCCCAGTTTATGAAAAAGATACAAAAATCTTTGTGCGTAACTGTGCGCTTCACAGTGCCAGCGACGTGATGTTTGACTCTTGTGCGCATGCGCACATAGGAGGGGGAAGGCGGGACTGCCAAGTAGAGAGAGCACTTTTGATCTCGCAGTGCCGGCTCTGGTGTGATGATGGAATAAATTTTTTTATTTACTCAGCGTGTGTTGTGCTTAAAAACCGTGTGCCCTATTCTTGAATGTGATAAAGTGTAAAGAGTGTAGAATTAGATTATTATTCTGCTTCCAGCTATTCTATTTGATTCATTTTTTTTTCGGTGCTTTTATTTAACAGTAACACTAAATGCACTTGCATTACTTTCAATTGAGAATAATTTCCTCAATTGTCATCCAGAGATCAAGGAGAAAATTACTGAACTTTTTGCGCAAATTAAAACAAAAAGAATGGATTTCATTTCTAAATTAATAATCAAGGTTGAACTGTAACAATTTAAGTTAAAGTAAGTAAAAAGTTGATTTTTTTTTGTTAAGATTTTATCAAGTTCCTGAATACATTTTCTTTTTATACATGTTTTTTTTTTCCTTTCACACAATTTTAAAACAAAGGCTAAAAAATTTCTCAAGCAGCACCCCCACTAATTTTAGCTACGAGCCGCCACTGCTGTAAAGTGACCTGCTTCGTTGGCCGCATGGTCTGAGGCGCTACTCTGGCATTAGATTAGACTGCCGATGATGGGGAGATTGAGGTTCGAATCTCGGTCGGGTGTACCGAGTGTGGTTTTTCAAAAATAGTTTCTCACTCTCTCCACACAAATGTGTGTACACTTTCTCTAAATATAACCTGCCTAATCTCTAAAACTATTGGTGTAATTACCACATAACCCTATAACCTGCACAGGTAGTAAGAAGTGATGCTAAAAACATAATTAAAGTTATTCTAGGCCTATGTTCATTCATAGTGACAAATAATGGTGCATAGCACATAGTCCATAGCACATAGTGCACAAGAAGTTGAAACAACTTATTTTCAATGTTAATGTTTGTAATCATAACATAGTGAATAGTGCACGATTCATAAAGTTGAATAAACTTGAACTTTTTATGCGTTACATTTGGACTTGGGCATAGACGACCTTGGACTTTAGATGTATCAGCCAATGAGATACGGTGGGAGGCTCTTACCTGTTGGTGTTATTAATGAATTTTCTTTGTTTTATTGTCAACTATCAGAAGTATCCGGCGTACCCACGCAATTCATTGCTTTTCTTTGCTTCATACAGAAAAAAATATCTTCATTCTATTTCTTCCGGCCCAGTTTCCGATTTAAAAAAAAAATAAAATTCCTTCTCTGAGTTGCACATATTTGTGCAAAGAGGTTACTGATTTTAAAATTTCAGCAGACAAACACTTCACCTTAATAATGTAAAAGATGGATAACCATGATTGTAAACATATTATTAATAATAAAAGGAACTTATATTTTGGATTCTTTTACTAAAAAGTCGATCTACCATGATATTTATAACAGTAAAAAAAATTGTAATAATATAAAAATAAAATTTGATTCTATAGTGCTTACACAGATCCACCAATTCACCTCATTACACCTTAGACCTATCTTGAGTTAGTTATATCCAGTCCACCTCACTACACCCACATCTTGTTCAGGTTTATTCTAATGTTTTCCTCCCATCTGCATCTAGATCTTCCTACTGTCTTATCAAATTCGATCTTCCAGTCTGCGATTCTATTTTTCTCCATTTGCACCGCATGTCCTGTCCTGCCCATTGTAACCTGCGAGATTTGATTGCACTAACAGGGTGTGTAACTAATCATAATCTATTTTCATCCATTAACCCTTATCTTCATCCTGTTTTAGTCCCTGTATGTTTCTAAATACTTTGATTCAGACCACCCTGAATATATTTTCGTCATGTAAGGTAAAATACCATTTTAACAGCCATAAAGAGCAACCTGTAGCGTTATTGTTTTTGTGTATTTTTAGTTTTACCCTCCTAGACAGCAGGCGAGATGTCAACAACTTACTAACCGAGTCATAACATGCGTTTCCCCGACTCTGTTATTTTCCTAATTTCCAATCTAATATCGTTATAATTAATTAAAATTGTTCCTGAATATTTGAATTTGTTACCAAATGATTTTCTGTTGGCAGTAATCTCTAAATTGAGGGGGACGGGTTACAAACACAATATTCCTTATTTAAAAAATGTGTTAGCATGGATTTCTGGTTGCTTACCTCTTGAACTACGAGTGGTTTTTGTAGTCAATCAATATTTTGAGGATAGCTAATAACATCAAATATTTTATTTATTTCTTAAAGCCATATTTACGGAATTTGTAGATGTTTAACTAGTGAAAATATCCCATCTAAATCTGAAGGGGTTATCAAGTTTTTTGCTTCAACACTCATTTATCGTCCCCAATATCTGTTATCTGTGTGATCATATACATGACGTATTACACTATGGCCCTGTCCTATAGGCTATACCATAGTGGTACTATGTAAGGTAAGCTTGCGACCTTCTAGAGTAAACGAAGCGAACAAACTTCTTTGTCAAATATATAACTATACAGCTAAATTTTTGGATTATTATTTGTTTTTATAAGGGACAAATTAAATCGACGAAACAAAGTTTTAACATATTTTAGTATGTTTATTAACACATAATAATAATATTAAATTTTTATGTACAAAAAAATTCCACATCCACATGAAATCCACACATCATTCATTCATGAGAGGAACAGAAATACTATTGCCGAGTCAGGACGGGGGTAACAGGAGGTGTTGGGGTGGAGTCTAGTCGACTCTGTAAGAGACGGCGTGTCCGGGGTTGTTGACCACGGTGGTGAGGGTGGCGGCGCGCACCGCGGGCACTCCGTAGGCAGAGATGGCGGGCACTCCGTAGGCGTTGATGGAGGAGTAAGGGGAGATGGCGGGCACTCCGTAGGCGTTGATGGAGGAGTAGGGGAGAGGGGCGGGACTCCGTAGGCGGAAACGGCGGAGTAGGGGGACACGACGGGGCCGGCGACCACGGAGCTGTAAGAGCTGATGGCGGGAGCCACGGCGAGAGGGGCGGCCACGGCCAGGGGGCCAGTGCTAGCGGGGAGGTGTCCCAGGGCGATACCGCGCTTGGAGCGGGAGTGGACGGCGGCGACCTCAGCGAGATGGGCTGCCCTGGCGGCTACCACCTCGGGGGTGTCTGCACGGGGAGAGGCACGACGGAGGGTCCCACGGGGAGAGCGTTGCTGGCCACACGGTATCCGGCGCCGTCAGCGACTAGTCGGTCTTGATGACCTGACCGTCGGGGGCCACGTAGCTGTAGCTACCGATCTTGTTACCGAAAGCGTCCTGTGGATCAAACAAATGGATTTAGATGGAATTTATCTTAGTTACATCTAAAGTAATAGTTGCCATCAACTTTACATAAAACATGCTTCGCTGGTCGCATGGTCTAGGACGTCACTCTAGCAATAGACTGGACTGCTGATGACAGGGAGATCAAGGCTCAAATCCTGGTCAGGTGTAACAAAGGTGGTTTTTCGTTAATGGTTTTCCAATTCCCTTTCACGCAAATGCGAGTACACTTCATCTAAATCCAACCTGACTCATACCTAACACATTAAAGTAATTAGAATATATGCATAAAACCAGAATCGATAGTAAAACACACCGTTAAAAAATATTCTATTTTGACATGCACCTGTCAAAATCATTGACACGTCAGTGGACACCGCCATCCCAGCTAGAATATCCTCTCACCTGAACGGCGTTGTGAGTCTGGAAGGGTTCAGCATGTCCGTAGCTGGCCTGTCCAAGCTCGTCCTGTGCGTGGTACTGGGTTCGTACACCAACAGCGACGGCAGGAGCGGCGGCAGCATAAGCGACATGGCCGGCCAGGCCAGAGTAGGCGACAGGGGAGGCCAGGCCGGAGTAGGCGAGGGGTCCGGCGCCGTAAGGGGCGATGCCTCCAAGACCAAGACCATGACCGTAGGCTCCATAGCCTCCCAACGCGCCGTAGGCAAGGCCGTTGTATCCCAAGGGAGACCCGACTAGGCCGGGCTTAGCCAGGGCGCAAGCCACGGCGGAGACGAGGACAACCTGTGGGGTGGAAACAGTTTCAATGTTATTATTGTTCGCACTCTTTTAGCCACTCGACTATCATCGTGTCGGAATCAAACCCTTTTCATGTCAGAGTAAATATCGATAAGCGCTATTTTTGCCCGATATCATATTTATTATTAGGTTTTCAGTTGAGATGGGGTCCTGGGGTCTTAGACACATTCAAATTTTTGAAAAGATATTTTAAAAAGATACCTCAAATCCAAATATGAAGGCCTCGACTAGAAATCACACTTTTATAAAATTGGTAAAAGGAATTGGGCTGTATTAAACCGGGTCGGTTTCATTCTCAATGTTTTCTTGTTTTAATACTAAGGACCGAATTAAGTCAATTACATTTTTTTCATATTTTGGCATAACCAAGTGTAATGTATTGAATACACCATGAATCTAATCAAGTATATTTAAATAGTACAATGTTTATATATGAAAATAAAATAACAAAATCATAACAAAAAGCATACAAATACTATATTATTTAATATACTCAAAAAAATGTGTTTTATGTAACTTGACACAACAAAGAGCAAATATTGTCAAGACACCAAACCATTGGAAACTTATTACTTTCAAAAGTCAAGTTTGAATATTTTCCCTTTAACTAAAGCTGTACAGTTTTAAAGATTGGAATTTAAATTTAAGATTTGAAATAAAATTTTAGATCTGTATTAAATAAATATGGTATCCAAGCCATCTCTATTTTTAAGGTATTAATTTATTATTAATCATCTTTGGACTAAACCCATATTGTTGAAAGATGAAAACAATTTGTTTTTGATTAGCTTGTGTGATTATGTAATATTTTGAACCAAGAACTGAAATGGTAAAATTTTGAAAACCTTCACATCACTATATGTAACATAATATTAAAATTCTATCGATATTTTCCTGTACGGTCAATATCTGAAGTTGACTGTAATTTCATTAATTTTATTTTATTTCGATTTGTGAACTATTGAATGTTTCTATGAACCTGTTAAAACATTTTTCTCTCAGATGTTTATTCTAATTCTTTTTCATTGATCCGCACATATTTATCTGATTGCCAAACTCTTCCTTCACCTCTGACAAGACGTGTATTAATCACAACTTGTGAATGTGGGGAATGCCAGGCCTCCACCGTGGTTCGAATCCACGTTAAACTGTAGGTCCTCCATTTCATCTCACAATCATCCTACCATTACACATTAGCGTGTGTGTGTAACCCGAATGGGTAGTAAGACGCGGTGCTAATAATAATTTATCACTGATTCATATGATAGGGTTTGTAAACTTCACTGATATCTAAGTTATCGAATTTAGTAGAGTTTACAATGTGTAGTTAGTTACTTTTAGTAACATAACTGCTAGAAATGTACTAAATTCATGTATTCTCAAATTTGAATCTTGAATAACATGAGAATCATAGGAAGTCAACTTCCCACATTGGTATGAATATTTTTTTCTTAAATTATGATTTTGTTCACATAAATAAAAAATTTTTTTGCAATAAAAATGTTACTAGATATACTTTCATGTATTCATATGTCAAGTCGTGTGATCTGCAGCTGTCATTTTTGATAAATATTACCAACCCTCATATAAATAATACAAATATATAGAAAAAACATCCATTTTAATTGCAAAAAAAAAAAATGTTAGGGTATTATTTAAAGGATACTTCAAATATCCATTCGTAAGAAAATCAAGCTCCAAATGAAAACAATTTTTATTTTTTGAATTCCCAATCAGTTAAGTGGTAAATTAATGTTGGGGGTTGTGATTGTTAGGTTTGTCATATAATTATTTTGAACTTAAACATTAATAGAATTATAATAGCTATTAAAAAATCTAGTTCAAAATTTGAAACTTAAAATCTTTGATAATTTTTCTTTCTTTCTTTCATCCCCAAAAATGGAAACTCTTTCTAAGGACCCAAAGATTCAAATTACCCTTCCTATTTTTGCTACATATTCAAGATAATGGTGACTATATCAATCTTCGTTAAGATTTGTCTCTGAAAGTTTGTTCGGACTTACCAAGAACTTCATGTCGCTTGTTTAGATTGTTTGCGGACTTCTTTAGCTGAGACTGACATTTCCAGGGTCTGTGGTACCTTTTATATGGATCAGTGCGAGAGGTTGGTATGTGCGAGGGACCGGGTTACACCTCTGTCCACACCCAGTTCTCAAGGTCAGACCTTGGGTTAAGTGCTCTGTGCTAGCTATACACAAGACTTCCTACTGGACCTCTACTTTGTCATTAGATCCTGTGTTTGTGTGTGTGAGACAAACAATCAAACCTCCGAAAAGGGGGGGGGGGGGAGCTGGTGTCAACCGAAAAGCCCCTATTTCCACCTTATGCTTAATTCCCTGTTTATTCCTCCCGTACCATTTACTGCCCTTTCAGACTAAATGCATTTTAATCACACTAAGGGAATGCAGCAAAGGAATACAGTATTTTTTTTATGGACTGTGCCCACATTTGCATGGAAGGAACGTTGGAAACCATTTAGGAAAAAAAAACCACCCCCTGTGCACTCGTCTGGGTTTAAAACTTCGACCTTCTCGTCACTGGCAAACCATACTATATGGGTATGCGGGAATAGGCCTAGAGTCATTTGGCTTAAAAGTTAAGACCGAATATTGTTAGCCTAAAGTCATTTGACCTATAAATTGAGATTTAATATCTGTTAGCCTAAAGTCATTATACCTATAAATTGAGACTTAATATCCTTAGCCTAAAGTCATTTGACTTATAAATTGAGACTATATCTCTTAGCTAAAGTCATTTGACTTATAAATTGAGACTTAATATATGTTAGCCTGAAGTCATTTGATCTATAAATTCAAACCGAACATCGTTAGCCTGAAGTCATTTGACCTATAATTCAAACCGAACATCGGTTAGCCTGAAGTCATTTGATTATAATTCAAACCGAACATCGGTTAGCCTGAAGTCATTTGACCTATAAATTCAAACGAACATAGGTTAGCCTGAAGTCATTTGACCTATACATTCAACCGAAATAGGTTAGCCTGAAGTCATTTGACCTATAAATTCAAACCGAAATCGGTTACCTAAAGTCATTTGATCTATAAATTCAAACCGAACATCGTTAGCCTGAAGTCATTTGATCTATAAATTCAAACCGAACATCGTTAGCCTGATCATTTGATCTAAAATTCAAACCGAACATAGGTTAGCTGAAGTCATTTGACCTATAATCAACCGAACATAGGTTAGCCTAAATCATTTGATCTATAAATTCAAACCGAACATCGGTTAGCCTAAAGTCATTTGACCTATAAATTGAAACCGAACATCGTTTAGCCTAAAGTCATTAGACCTATAAATTAAGACCAAATGCCAGTTAACCTAAAGTATTATGATCCATAGTTAACTACACCAAAAGTCATTTTAGGCCAACTGACGTGTACCCGACAAGAATATGACCTTAGCATTTAATTTGTGCCCACCAATGCAAGAAAATCCTCTATATTCTTCAATACAGGGGTTATTAAATACTAAAACTAAATGTGCTTCAGCTTGGTTATATTATGGAAAATACACAATGAAACGTCTATATGAAAATACATCTCTCAAATAAAAATACTTGTATTTAAATTATCTTTTTCTTTTCTTTTTTCGAGTTTCTTTAATCATTTCAGTATCTCTACAGTAGCCCCATGGCTTCTTTGGTACTGACTGACATTATTTAGGTATAGTACCTAAATTTTGACCGTAAGAAGTGACAGCTGCTAAACACAGGTTTTAGCAGAGCATATGGTTCAGCGTAGAGATACATAATTTGTTCTGGTTAACTTTTTAAAGCTTTTAGATGTGAGCTGTGAGTCGGCACCAAAGAAGCCATGGGTCTACTGTACTTGAGCTTCTCCAAAACAACTAGTGATGGGAAACATTCTTTATTTTCCGCAATAATCCTAGTTGAACATTTATTTCTATTTTGAAGTTTTAACTATTTTAAGCACCTTTCATGTTGTGCATAAAATGGCGAGGTTGGCATTGACAACTGAACATGCTCGGGCTTAAAGACTTATGGGCTAGAATAGTCCATCAGAAATTCCTAACCACCGGAAACCAAGTGAGCTTATAACGTTCCTGAGTGGAACTGTTCGGCAGTAGGAGAACAAACAGGAGAGGAGTAAAATACAAAGGATGTACCATTTGTTTTGTGACCCCCTTTATAAAATGACATAATTCTATTCCCAAATATCCATTCTACGCTCCTTTAACAGTTACCTTTCGTTTCCCGGACATTTAGCTCTTAATGATCAACAGAAATATGTGGATTGTTGTACTTTTCAGAGGGAAAATATAAACTACTAAACTATGTTTACAAGTCTATATATGTATAGAGTCATAGAACATAGTTTTATGTTCGTTCCAGTAAACAACAAACTCATGGACTGTTAAAGATTCTGTCGATATTTAACCAAGTGCAACATCTGATTGGAAATATCTCGACCACCTAGGAGCACCCTTAAAGATGGTTCTAAGTTAATTACTAACATAAAAAAAAGAAAATTAGTTTTATTTGCAGCTAATTAGTAAAATGTTCTTAAAAATGTGTTAATTCTATTACTTACTCCTCTTCCTTGAGCATTAAAAACCAGTTTAAACTAGCCTCCAAAGAAAAAAGAGAGGTGCGCATGAGGACTAAATGTCCGAGGACGGGGTTCGAGCCAGTTGCTCTTTAGATGTTTTTTCACCCTCCCTCCACACAAATTGCGTATACGTTGCCTCTAAGGGCCAGTTTCATAATCAGACCTAGTACACCTCAAGTGGCGCTGCACTAAATATGTGACGGCACCTATCTAAACTAAAATGGAACTAGACAGTTCCATACGCGAAACTGACCCATCCCATTCTAGTTTAGGTAGGTGCTGTCATGCCAAACTCAATCGATGAAACTGGCCCTAAATTCTTCCTAACTTCCCCCAACAGTGAAATTAAATTGTATTTAATTTGGATGGGTTGTTAGACACGGCAGGAAATAAGATTTAAATAAATAAAAGTCCCTTATTTTATTTTTGAGTAGGTGACCTGGTGCTGGTGGTCTAGGGGTAAGGTGTCGGACCTCTGCACTGGGGGTCCGGGGTTCAATCCTCGGCCCCGGCACAGATTTATATGATTCCAAACCCTTCCTTCACCTCTGACAAGACGTGTATTAATCACAACTTGTGAATGTGGGGAATGCCAGGCCTTCACCGTGGTTCGCATCCCACGTTAAACTGTAGGTCCTCCATTTCATCTCATAATCAACCTACCATTACACATTAGCGTAAGTGCGTATAACCCGAACGGGTAGTAAGACGCAGGGATAGTAATAATGATGATGATATGTTTGAGTAGGTGGCCACCTTTACGTTTCCTAACAACTCCACCAAAGACGACGATGATTTACTCATGACACCTGACCAACGCGGTGCTCTTACGTAACATTCCACACGCAAGTAGTTGATTGAGTTTGTGCAGTTCATGCATTATAACTGTTAATCTCATTCAGCAGCTGGCTCATTAAAAGATGATCAGAACATGACAAACAGGTTCGCTCTCTCGCGTGAAGACAGAGATTCATTTTAGAGGTCAAGTTTACTCATCTGCCAACGTATAGTGGCATTATTCCAACAATCAACACAGTATAGACCCGCTTCGGTGGCCGCGTGGTCTAACGCGCTACTCTCGCAGTAGACTAGACTGCCGATGACGGGGAGATAGAGGTTCGAATCTCGGTCGGGTGTACTGAGGGTGTTTTCCCATAATTCACATTCCCTCCACACAAATGTGGTCACGCTTCATCTAAATGAAAACTTCCCCTAATCCCTAAAGCCATTATTAGTGTAGTTAGTTGTGCCGATATTACGTCATCGGACGCCCAGTGTTTCCCACAAACCTCCGCGAGCGCACCTGGCCCGGGGTCGTGGAGGGTTTTCTCCCGCGGGAAGAAGTAGTTCGGGTGGTTGACTTGAGGGTGTAGCATGGTGTATGTGAGGCAGTATTGTTCGGGAAGTTAGAGGTGACCACCACCCCTTTTGAACTGGTGGAACTGTTCTAGAGAAAATTTTACAGAAAAAATTGTAAAGGTAATACAGTGCAATAAAAGAATACTTTACAAACTTTACTTTGTACAAAATGGTAGCATAGCGTACAGAAGCATATTGCCCAAATGGGTAGTAAGAACGTGGTGCTAAAAACAAATGATTATAGTGGCGGTACAGTATCAATGAAGCTAATATCTTGATGGCATTAGAACATATCAACAGATAAGTGGGAACCAGTAAACCCTTGCGAAACTTTCGCACTTTCAACTTCCCCCTCACCCCGCCCCCTCAAAAAAAAATAAGTCTTTTGTTGGGTTGTTGGAATTAAATACTAGCGAAGTGTATACACAAAATAACAAAGAAAGTTTATTTTCGGTAATTGATACAAACATATTGTTAGATTTTTCTTTTAACTTATATTTTAAACAAACAATGTGTTTTAACGTAAACTGAGTATGCAATATCAGAAGTAGGTAAAAATTCCTATCCACTGATACCTTATTCATAGCTGTAGGCTTTGTATTAGTTGAAAAAAGGGATGTTGACAACAGAAATAATATCTAGGATACTCCAATAGTCAACATTATTATAGTCGTGGTACTCCAACAAACATAGTATAGTGGGGGTACTCCAACACTACAATATCTCATATTAACACAAAAAGCGCTTGACTCTGTGAAATATAGAACCAGCACACCATATGATGGTGAGGGTAAGCCCATTTTCTTACTAAGGCTGGATAACATTTTATTTTCTCGGACATTAAAACAAAAATATGAAATAAATACTCAAACCAAATCAGTTTGGTCTATAAGAATTATAAATTACATTAAAATAATTATTTCTATCATTTAGGGGCCGAGGAAATGGGCAAATTGGGACGCTATTTTGGTTAGCTTTGCAAGTCTAATCATGGTGTATGACTATTTATTAGTAGATCTAGTAAAGTGGTAAACTGTCAGAAAGGTTCTTCCAACCGGCAAATGCTTGCACATATGCCTTTTTGTTTTTTTTCAAATGAATATTTGGAGCATCTTTTAAAAAGTAAAAATATATTTTTTGCGTTCAACAATGATAACATTTTACTTTATTATTAATGTTATTTATAGTCGACTTTGATGGAAATGGGGTCAAGGCCCGATGTTTGTGGGATCAAACCCGGCCGGGGTCGACACATTTTTCTTGAGCTATAAAAATCAGTAGCACAATTTCCTTCGGGGGGAAGTAAAGCCGTCGGTCCCTTTTTGATTGTGGCGTGTAAAATAACCTTGTAAGGTATGTGGAAATACCTTTCCCGGTAAAATTGGTGGGGCTTTTCACTCTCGCTTATAGAAATTATAGTGTGCTGATGGAATCAGTTGGTTCAGTAAGTGTAAGTTAAATATCTCCAATAAATAAATGCAATAAATGTTATTTATTTAGGAATTATAATATCTATCAAATATGACAGCTGCGGATCACGTGACTAAAGATGAAAATTTTCCCGTAAATTTTCTGCATTGACGTCTTGCGACCTACTAAGTAGGTGAGGAGGTAGTATTGGAAGAGCCTACCCCTCAAGCCAACCTTATAATTATTTTAAGTATAGTAGCCCCATGGCTTCTTTGGTGCGGGTGAGTGACAGCTCACAGCTGACAGCTTTGAAAAGTTACCAGACCAAATTATGTATGCCTACGCCGAACCATATGATCTGCAAAAACATGCGTTTAGCAGCTGTCACTTCTGACAGTCAACATTTATGTATATACCCAAATGTTGACTGTCAGAAGTCAGCTGTGAGCTGTCAGTCAGAACCAAAGAAGCCATGGGGCTACTGTAGCTTATAAATGGTAACTGAAAATAAAATCTAAACAAATAATAGCAACTAAAGATGCAAATTTTCCGGTAAAATCAGTGGCGAATTCAGGAAAAAATGATGGGTGGGGCAGTATGATATAAATAATAATTGCTACCTTACAGAGCTCTTAAAAAATGTCATATCTCTATAATAAAATCAGAAGTGGACCCGGCTCAAGATGGTTGTGTCTGTATCCTGGCCCCACGCGTATGAGTACCGTATGGCCAGCAGGATGTGGTGGAAACACAGGTTTGCAAGCGAGACAGAGTGTACGAGGTGACCTTGCCCCAGGACTAGGTTGGGCATGGTCAAGGGGGAGGGAAGGGTGCGGGTGGTTAGGTTGGTTGCTCCTTCCAAGGTCGGCAACTTGGCGAACACGCTACTCTTGTCTTCGGCTCCGTCCTCTGGATACTGGCTGGCCGCCTCGATATGTTCCACACACACACACACACACACACACACGCGGGCCATGTTTTCGTACTAATCCATACATTATTATTAGCACACGTCTTACTACCGTTCGGGTGTACGCACTTACGCTAATGTGTAATGGTAGGGTGATTGGAGATGAAATGAAGGACCTACAGTTTAACGTGGAATCCGAACCACGGTGGAGGCCTGGCATTCCCCACATTCACAAGATGTCTTGTCAGAGGTGAAGGAAAGGTTTGGAAATCAGATAAATCTATGCCGGGTCCGAGGATTGAACCCCGGCCGCTAGCACAGAAGTCTGACACCTAATCCAATAAAGAAGCTTGTATTAAAATGATAGCAACTACCACGAAACCAGCTTCTCTGGTCGAATGGTTTAAGGTGTCACTCTCGCAATAGACTGGGACTGTTGATAACATCCCGATCGGGTGTTCTGAGGTTTTTTTTTCTTTCTTAATTTTTCGTTTTTATTAGAATTATGATGGGATTGGTTTTTAATTGAATAAATTTGTTTTTAATTGATGAAATTTTATCGGTTTATTTTTTCATAGTAGCCCTTTATTTTAGCAGTGAGTCTTACCACCCGTTCGGGCTATAAGCTTATATACTAATTACGCTAGTGCGGTGGTTCTAAAACTTGTTTGTTTCACGTAATTCTTATTTATTTGTGTGTATTTACAATTTACTTTACACAACTACACATATTAATAAACACAAAAAATGACATAATTGATCCAACAAAACTAACAAAACTATCATCAATATCATACTGTGGATACTCGGTGAGAGGGGTGTGCTTGCTAACTGTACAATAATGTCACCACCTCGCTAGTGGTCTCAGGGATAAGGGATGTTACATTTATACAGTGTGTTCCCGCATTTGCATGGAGGGGGAGTGGAAAACCATTTTGCCAAACCACCCTCAGTACATCCGACCGAGATTATAACCTCTATCTTCCCGCCATCGGCAGTCTAGTCTACTGTGAGAGTAGAGCCTTGGACCGTGCGGCCACCGAAGCAGGTTTCCTAGTGTCTTCGTATTCCGTTATTTTTTTTTTTAGTACCACATCTTACTACCTTTTCGGATCATACTAATAATTATTTTAATTTGTTAAGGAAGAGGAAGGTCGAATTTAGAAGACATGTACTCACATTTATGTGGAAGGATGGTGACCTGGCGGTCTAGAGGTAAGGTGTCGGACTTCTATGCTGGGGTCCGGGGTTCAATCCTCGGTCCCGGCACAGATTTATCTGATTCCCAAACCCTTCCTTCACCTCTGACAAGACGTGTATTAATCACAACTTGTGAATGTGAGGAATGACAGGCCTCCACCGTGGTTCGGATCCACGTTAAACTGTAGGTCCTCCATTTCATCTCACAATCACCCAACCATTACACATTAGTGTAAGTGCGTATAACCCGAACGGGTAGTAAGACGCGGTGCTAATAATAATAATAATAATAATAATAATAATAATAATAATAATATGTGGAAGGAGAGCAGAAAAACATTTAATAAAAAAAATCCGCCTCAGTATACCCAACTGGGACTCAAATCCCAATCTTCTTATCATCGACAATCTAGTCTATTTCGGAATGACACTTTAGAGCCTTCAGTCTTCGAAGTGGAAACTGTTTATTTTAAAACAAAAGTTTGTTCCAATAGTTTCCCAACCATTTTTTTTGAAACAACTCTATAAACTCTCTTGGACACCCTTGGATAAAAAAAAATACCATATTGTGATTTAAAATATACTGTAGGGATTTTAAATTAATATATATTATTATTTATATTATTATTATATACCCGCGTCTTACTACCCATTCGGGTTATACGCACTTACGCTAATGTGTAATGTTAGGGTGATTGTGAGATGAAATGAAGGACCTACAGTTTAACGTGGAATCCGAACCACGGTGGAGGCCTGGCATTCCACACAGTCACAAGATGTCTTGTCAGAGGTGAAGGAAGGGTTTGGTAATCAGATAAATCTTTGCCGGGACCGAGGATTGAACCCCGGCCGCCAGCATAGAAGTCCGACACCTTACCCTAGACCGCCAGGTCACCAATCTATATTAATTATAAAATTAATAGTTTGTCTGTTACGAGCAATGAGCGATATATCCTGCACCCACAGGGCTGACATTTTAACATTAGTAATCGCTTCGCACAAACATGTGAACCTATAACTTGGGATTATACATTTTGTATTAAATTTATTAAAAACTGGGTTGGAGGAAATATATATATTTTGTGTGTGTGTTTGGAGCAAAGAAAAGTGCTGCCCAGTTAGACCGGGCAAGACCGGGTTTTTCTGCTAGTATTAAATAAAACAAATTAACAAAATGTTAAACTTGTGAACGACACAGTAAATGTCCCCTTATTTTGGAAGAAAAGTCTTTGAGAAATACTGCTGGACCTTAACTTACACACATGCGTTCTCTTTGGTTGTTTTTTATGTGTACTGTGTCATTAAAGGATACTTACACTTCCTTAGACGGAGAATGGGAAACCATTTAGAAAAAAAAAATCCACTTTAGTACATCCAATCAGGATTCGAAACCTAGACTCACCCGCCACCGTGAAACCAGATGAGCTTTGGCGCCTTTGTCTGCATGTCCACCAGGGTATGAGGGGAAGGGAATAGGGGGTGTCCATGATAAGGTGTTGGATCAACACAATCACATTAAAGTTTACAAAAAACTCTTGACTTTTTTTATCTTTTTTTTCAGGAATTCTCTCATTTATGTGTGCAATATTTTTAGCACCGCGTCTTACTACCCGTTCGGGTCGTACGCACTTACGCTAATGTGTAATGGTAGGGTGATTGTGAGATGAAATGGAGGACCTACAGTTTAACGTGAGATCCGAACCACGGTGAAGGCCTGGCATTCCACACATTCACAAGATGTCTTGTCGGAGGTGAAGGAAGGGTTTGGTAATCAGATAAATCTGTGCCGGGACCGGGGATTGAACCCCGGACCCCCAGCAAATTAGCACCGTGAATGTTGAGACCCGCACCAATGGGCCATGCAGTCTAAATGTCTGGTTTGCCTGTGATAGAAAGGGTCAGGGTTTAAATCCACACTATAACGTACTTAAGGTGTTTTTCCTTAAATGGGTTCCCCACTCCAGCTCCCCACAAATGCGATCTCACTTCCTCTAAAATTCTACCTTCCTCATTCCTGTTAATAAAACATGGTATGAAAGAAATATTCTAAACGGAATGTTGTGAACATCTCACCATGGCTGTGACCCTTAGTCTCTGGTATGCGTATTACGCCTGATAAATAGTTGCCCGGTGGTCTGACTGACAGAAACCCTAGGGCCGCGTTTTGACTCCAGACAAATCCACTGCTTTGCTCGTTCTATCATTTTGTAATAGTCTATAATTGAGCATGTCTCACTCACGCATAATGATAATTATCTTATAACCACTAGCATAGACGTGCTTTCCACAGTTTCTTCAACATATATCATTTTAATACCAGTTTTTATCTATTTTTTTTGCCAGGAATTAATTTATTTATAGCAAGGACAGTACAGTCAGGTTTGAATAAAATTGCCAAGAGTTACGTTTCTGGTATTTTGTTTGATTTTAGATGGGTAACTTTAGGATAAAATGAGCTTTTTTTTTTTGAAAAAAAAAATGTTGTTTTGAAATTGTGTCGATTAGTGTGCATATTTGTGTGCTTGTTTTGAATAGAAATATTTTGTGTGTTAGGAACAAGGCCACATTAAAACATACGCGAACCTAGACAACAGCCCAAGGCGAGGCGAGACAACTTACGGGCGGGTAATTAATTTACAGGAGCGGAAACTTTTATAAAGGTTTTAAAAATAATCTCGGTTGGAATACCTGCTTCGGTGGCCGCATGATCTTAGGCGTCACTCTCTCAATAGGATTGACTGCCGATAACAGAGAGCTAGAGGTTCGAGTCCTGATTGGGTGTACTGAGGTTTTTTTTCCTAAATGATTTTCTACTCTTCTTACACGCAAACGCGGGTACACTTGTTCTAAATTCTACCTCCCTCAGCCCTAATTCACTAGTTTAATTAGTACACATAGCCTGAACAGGTAGAAAGATGTTGTGCCAAAACAAAAATCAGGATTGTAGACTAAATGTGGGACTCGTCTTGTTTGGTTTGACGGGGTTTGATTCCTGGTGGTTTTTACTTAATGGCCTACTCGCTCTTTACCTCAACACAAATGTTGCTACATTTCTTCTGAATTCTATCTTTTCCATCTATCTCTCTCACATCAACATTAACCTATGGATAGTTTGGGTGGTAAGATGCGCCGCAAACATTTAAAATTAAAAGTGTGCAGGCTACCAACATCTGTGTACAATTTCTTAGTAATCCTACTGTTCTGCGCTGTTCGTTATCGCCGGAGCGGCTGTTCTTCTGATTGTAAAGTGTCATTTAATTTGTAAAAACCCCGCTTCGGTGGTCTAATCGCGATAAGGCAGGGATCGGCGCTCAAATTCCATTCAGGTGTACTGAGAATGTTTCCCTAAATGGTTTTTTCTCCTCTCTTTATTCACGTGAATGCGGGTACACTTCCTCTAAATTCAACCTTCTTAATCCTTAACACATAAATGTAATTAGTACATATGTACATAACCCAAGCGGTAGTAAGACTTCGTGACAAACAAAACAACGTACAGAAGGTGGAACTGAAGGGACTAGTCCAGGGTTACTAACTAAGCAGTCCCTAGCTATGAATTATATTTCACAAACAACATTGTTGTTAATCTGTCATCTTCAAGTTTGACTTAAGTATTTTGTAGAAGCTGGATACCTACCAATTAAGATGTGACTCACTTTGTATGAATACTTAAAACCCAAGGAACTACAGAGAGTGACTCTGTAACCCCCCCACGACCCCTTTCGCCCCTGCTTTTGCTCCCCGTTTCTATTTGGGCGAATGGGGTACTGGTGGGACTTTCTTAATGCCCCCAAAAAATATTTAATGAATATTCAAAACACAAGTATATAAATATTTTAATTATTTATTCAATTAAACACACTTAACACCCGTATTTGGTAAATGATGTTTATAACGTAGTCTCACACGACAGCCAAATTAAAATTAATTATTATGAGCACTTTATATTATCAGCCTGGAAATTTTAAGTAATGGTGTAAGGGAAGATAAAAAATACATATTTTAAAAGGTTCTATTCTGATGGAACTTTTGTGTAGTCCAAGCTTAGTCAAAATATGATGGTTGATCAAAAGTTATAAGAGCTACAAACACCTCCATATGCCCCTCCCATCCTTTCCACTCATCTACCACCCCTTTCCATTCTCCCCCCCCCCTTCCACTCTACCACTACCCTTTCCCCTCTTCCACCACCCCTTTCCATTGTTCCACCCCCTTTCCACTCTTCCACCACCCCTTTCCCCTCTTTCACCACCCCTTTCCACTCTTTCCACAATTCCTTGTAGTTGTTTGGTTGTAAGAAACTTTTAGGAAATACAAACCTTACTTGAGTTCAATATTCTGATAATATTATACCTACTCTATTGTGTGTGACAGCCCAACACGTGGTGCGTGAGAAGGATGACATCGAGCAGGCCATGCAGTTCCTCAAGGAGTGCGACATGCTCAAGATAGAAGACATCTTACCATTCTTCTCCGACTTTGTCACCATCGACCACTTCAAGGACGCCATCTGCACCTCTCTACAGGTAAATATCAAGCTCTTTGGTTTCTTATATACCACACAATTTCTAATATTTTAAACTGTATTTATTATTGTAGTTTATGAACTGCTGGTAACTCTCTGACTACCAGTAGCAATCACAACAGCTATACCCTGTACACATGATATTTTTTTTTTTGCTACAGATACATAATAAAGACTTAGAATTTGTTTTAAAAAACAAACAATAAATGCTACCTTTAAACAGCGGTCACATGGTCTAAGGCTCTACTCTTGCATTAGATTGTACTGCCGATGTTAGGGAGATTGTGGCTCGATCCCATTTGTGTGTATGTACCAAGGTGTTATTATTTGGTTTCCCACGCTCTCTCTCTCTCTCTCCACACAAATGTGTGAATACGTCCCTAAATTCAAACTTCTTCATCAGTAACCCGTTAGCGTAATTAGTACATAGGCGTATAACCTGAATGAATAGTAAGATGCGGTGCTAAAAAACTGTAGGCCTAATTTGTATTTTGTAGGACTGTAATCAAAGCTTTGCAATGATTTTTATTTATTTTTGTATGTTTTAGTTAAAATAAAATGTTTAATCCCAAACTATGTAAGAAAACTACATAAAATTAAAGCTGTTTCATATGTTTTAATTAGTAATAATATTTTTTGTAATGTAATCACTTCCTTTCAAGGTCATAAGGCAAGATTGTACCAACATTATATGTTAGAGGAAAGGGAATTAAAAGTAAAACCACTTCACCGACCAAATGGATTAGGCGACATTCTCCTGTTAGACTGTCCTGCTAAAGAGGGGGAGATCAGAGCTTGAAATCCAGTCAAGTCTACTCGGGGTGGTTTCCAACTCTCCTACCTTGCAAATGTGGGTATATCACCTCTAAAATGCTTCCTTCCTCATCCCTGCCCCCTTAGAATGATTATCATATGTATATATAACCTGAACAGGTAGTAAGACGCGGACCAAGCTCTACCAATTAGATGTACAGGTTTTTTTTCTTTACCCAGGGTCATCCATAATTCAATAGTATAATTAGTGCCAAAAGACAACCCGAGAATAGGTCAAAACTTTGGCAGTTTTTATAGCAAAATGCATTTTTGGACAAAATAAATAAAATATCACTTCATTGGATACATTTAATTATATTCTACATATAGTAATATCAACAGTTCTTGAATATCTGTCAAGGGTGTCCTGGAATTTAATGACAACATTTTCTCATCATTTAAAAAGTTTCTCATCTAATGTTGCTACACTCGTGACAGATATTCAACAAATGTTGATACCAACATGTGAAAAACATTAAACTCTATGTTTCTACTGGAGCAATATTTTACTTATTTCGACCAAAGAATGTTTCGCTATAAAAACTGCAAAAACCCTGCTCTTTTCTCGCGTCCCCTACAACCCCACCCTAAGACTGGATCAGTGTGTGTGATATTGTGGTTGCCTACGCTCCAGGAATACAACCAGCACATCCAAGACCTGAAGGAAGAGATGGAAGAGGCGACCAAGTCGGCAGAGGTGATCCGGGGTGAGATCCAGACATTCCGTAACCGCTGCTCCTTCGTCCACTCTCACGACGTGTGCAGCCTGTGTGACCTGCGACTGCTGATAAGGCCCTTCTACCTGTTCCCGTGCGGCCACCGCTTCCACTCGGACTGTCTGGTGTCCGACCTGAGCCCCATGCTGCCGCCTGGCAAACGGAACAAAATGTTGGAGCTGCAGGTGATTTCCCTTCTCACTCTCCGACTGTCCACTGGTCACAACCTCCTTAACACAATCCGGTCATCAGGATTGAGAACAATTTAAAGAGTAATAGGAACCGATAATGTCTAAAATTTGAAGACCCGATCACAAAACCTTTGAAGACCTGAAAGGTCAGAACTTTTGATTGATGTTGACCTGCTTCCGTGGTACAAAGGGAAGGGGCTCACATTTTCTTGAAACAACCCTGCTTAAGATGATGACGATTTTGAAATTTTTGAAAAGGGCTTTCTGAGTATTTTCAGTGATCGTTGTGGCCCATATTTATTATTTATTTATTTCAGCTCATGGCTGTTATTTTGTGATCTACTTATGGTAATTTTATGCTAGATATTACTTGAGTTGAGTTTTGATTAGTAAAAATATTGAATCATAATGTTCTAAACTTAGTTCAAATAGCTAAAAATAATTGCTATAAACATCTATTTACAAAATTGGATGTTCAAATTTTAAGGCTGCTTAGCAAATAATAATTATGCCCAAGTTAGTATCTTACTAGTTTGACACATCTACCTCAAACCACTCACCCACTGATTGTTATATGTTATGTATATGTGTTGTTTTTTAACTATGACATTATCATAGACAGGCCATATAAATGTTGTATTGTCTGTTTAAGCGCCAACTGAATTTGTACTCCTCTCGGGAGGACACAGTCTCTGTCGGCTCAGCAACTATCTCCGCGAGGGACCAACTTAAAGCTGACATCGACAGCATTGTGGCCTCGGAATGCTTGTTTTGTGGTGACATGATGATCAGGTCAGTTAAATTGGTCAGAGTGAAAAAAAACTTTGGATGAATACCTGATATCTTGCCAAGTATAAATAGTTGTAACAAGTTTAATAAATCTTTATTGGTAAGCTCTGTGACAGGTAAATCATCATCATCATCATCAAATGTTTCCAGTCTGTGGCCAGGACATTTTAGTAAAATGTCTCATTTTCCCTCTTATTCTTCCACCATTCTTAACCCTTTAATCTCTTCCGTTCTTATCTTCTCACTCACACACTTTCTATTGTCTGCTCCTTCCATCTCTTCTTTGGTCTCCTTTTCGATCTTTGTATTATAATTTATCTCTCTCATTCTCTTTGGCTTCCTCTACTATCTCATGTACTCCAACATCCTCAGTACATGTCCATACCATCTCAGTCTTGCTTCCTCTACTATCCCATGTACTCCAACATCCTCATTACATGTCCATACCATCTCAGTCTTGCTTACTCTACTATCTTATATACTCCAACATCCTCATTACATGCCCATACCATCTCAGTCTTGCTTCCTCTACTATCTCATGTACTCCAACATCCTCAGTACATGTCCATACCATCTCACCCTTGCTTCCTCTACTATCTCACGTACTACCTGTAACCCACCTCTTTCCCGAATAACTTCATTCCTAATCTTGTTTCTCCTCGTGACAGCCAACATGCTCCTCACAAACTTTATTCCCATGGCCTCCACTTTCCTAGTCTCTCTAATATTCACTGTCCATGTTTCTGCTGCATGTGTGACAATGGGTACAAAGTACGCCCTGTACAACACTTCCTTACACTTCAAGGGCACTTCTTTTCTCCATAGCAGGTCTCTTACACACCTTTAGAACAACTCTCCATGCTATCCTCTTCTCAATAGATCCTCTATACTTACACCTTTCACCTCAAACACGCTTCCAAGATATTTGACGTCTTTGCCTTTCTCAGCTCAACTCCATCCAACTTTATAGCTCTACTAAGTATTATCCTCTTCCTTACCATTAACATCACTTCACACTTTACCATGCGACATTTCATTCCACACTCGTTCACTTACTCATTCCATTCTAGCAATTGTTCCTATTCTGCCTTTTCCTTCTCCCCGCATACCATCAAGTCATCAGCAAACATCATGTCCTTCATTCTTTCCTCCACGAGTTTTCCTGCCACTTTGTTAGCAACCATATCCTTGAACATTACAAAAAGTAGTGGTGAAAGGGTATGCCCCTGCTTCACTCTATTTCCTTATTTAGAACCACTCCGCCCTTCAGCCTTCTCCATTGCTTTCCAGACTTTATTTCTATCCCCACTGTACCTTCTTTATAGCCATAAATACCATTACCAAGTCTTTCCCGCAGTCATAGTTTCTTTCCGTCAACTGTCGTATAGTAAATATCAAATCTATTGGAGACCTTTGTTTCCTAAATTCGTGCGGTTCCTCTCAATTTTTTTTTCTTTCCAATTCTCTTTATTATTTTCTTTATTCAATATCATCTCCTATATTTTTTTATAATGGTTCATCAGCATTATTCCCCTATATTTCCCTTCTCCCATTCTCCTGGCACCCTGTTCTCCTTGCATATCACTCTCAGCACCCCGTGTAACCGTTGTACTCCTGCTTCTACCGCAGCTCTTATCATAACCACAGTTAGTTTGTACCCACTGGTGCTTTTCACACACGGGAATGAAGGCTTATTTATAAAAGTCCATAACCTCATGTCAAAATTTGTGTTGATTTGTTTATCAGACTTATCTCTTAGACGAGAAACTATCACTTCACACAGTTAAACAAGAAGCCCTCACCCAGCAGAGACGGATCCCTCCACCCCTCAAAGCCACTGGCAGAGACTTCCCCACTCTCCCCCAACGACCAAAGACAGTGGCCGAAACGCGCCAATCCGAGGTCGCGTCCACTATCAACAAATATTTTACATTTTGTATTCCCTCTTTTTTTTTTTTAATTATTAGTCAGTGATGTAATACTAAAATAAGATACTCTATAAAACACTTATACTTGCGAGTCAAGAACCTTTATTTACCAACTGCAACACTAAATACATTGTTCTTAAAACATTCAGGAAAATACTGAAAGGCCACCAACATTACACAAAGATAATTAAAAGTAAGAAAAAAAAAGGTACTCCATTATAGTTTGAAACAGAAATTTGTTTTTCATTAAACTACCCATAGATACATTTTTAAATTAAATACATGTCGGGCCAATTATTTTGTTATTCATATAAAACCCTTTACAAAAATATCCTTTGAACAAAATTAATCAAATGAATTATTGCCTAATGGCTTGTATTATTATTATTATTATTAGCACCGCGTCTTACTACCCGTTCGGGTTATACGCACTTACGCTAATGTGTAATGGTAGGGTGATTGCGAGATGAAATGGAGGACCTACAGTTTAACGTGGGATCCGAACCACGGTGGAGGCCTGGCATTCCCCACATTCACAAGATGTATTGTCAGAGGTGAAGGAAGGGTTTGGTAATCAGATAAATCTGTGCCGGGACCGAGAATTGAACCCCGGCCGCCCGCATAGAAGTCCGACACCTTACCCCTAGACCACCAGGTCACCACTAATGACTTGTAAATGTATAACATGACATTGTTGAAACATTGTTCTGTAATGTAAAGTAAGTGATAATGAAGAAAGCCAATCTGAAAAGATAGATAGGTTAGGCTTATAAAGCTGCTATTCAACAATAATAAAACATATTTTTGTTTTGATTTCAGGTCGATTGATCGTCCATTTATAGAAAATGAAGATTATGACAAAGTTATGAAAGATTGGGAGTGAAATAAGACTCACAGTTTACATTTTTTTTGTATTTCCATAAAAGGTTTCCAAAGTCGCCAGACAAACTGTGATACAATATGTTAGTTCCATGGAGTTTTCTTCTTATCCTATGTTAATGTAATGATTTATAAAGTTTATTTATTTACTTATATTTGAATATAATAATTTTTTCATGTAAACAATATTATAAAATTTAGTTTAAATATACTCGTAGCTCTTTAACCTAGTCCCTGGCAGGTACTTAGCACTTTCACACCATCTTCGCTACTAAGAACTAGAGGCATACAAAAGCTGAGGTTATTTTAAGAGGAAAAGTGGTGTTATTTTTCTCAAAAAGCTATGATAATTTATACTGAAAGTGATGTTATTATTTACATCAATACTAGTCGAATTAGTGTTCATTAAAAACATTAAGGCTTAATTCCAGAAAACATTAGCACGCTTATGAATACATAATAATTTATCCACCAACATTAGGTTACTAGCATTATGGTGAGCGCGCGCACACATACACAAAAAAGAGGCTGTCAAAGAAAATGTTGGAAATGAAGTATGTTGGGAAAATACTGCTAGGGAGGCCAAGAAAGATATAGGAGGATCAAATAACAGAAAGTGTTCAAGTGAGAGGAGAAGAATGGAAGAATTAAAGGAGGAGTAGTGGTGGAAGGAGAGAGGAAGATGGAGACATTTTACTAAACTGACCCGGCCACAGGCTGAAAACTGTTGTTGATGATGATGATAATTAATAGATAAAGATGTAATGTAATAGAAAAATACTTTTATTTATTCAAGAACCAAACACAGAATAGATAAGTAGGCTACATTAAAGGGTGGGAGCAGTAATCACGGGCTATTACACAATACAAATTAATACTAATTAGCTTAAATTACCAACAAACATCTTTGATGTAACTATTCAATAAAAACTTGATTACAGACATTTGTAAAACTTGTAACAGAATCATTGCCATAGCGGACATAATGCAGGATAAATTCGCTCACAAGGGAGGAAATTGGTCTTTGCTAGTGTTGGTGAACATAAGTCACAAGGGAGGAAATTGGTCTTTGCTAGTTTTGGTGAACAGAAGTCCTCAATACAACTAGTGAGCCTTATTGGGAAGTCTCCAATTAATAAAGATTTATCAACAGTAAATAATTCCAAATACAAGGTTAATAATATACTATATTATAAGTATAGTGGGACTGAGCCAGCAAACTATACCACAAACTTGTGACATTACTAGTACTTGGATTCAGCCAGTTTGAACAAATCTGTTTCTAGAATTTTCTAAGTTCACTGAACCGGTACTTATTTTTATAAAATTGGCTGCTATTCATGTTGCTGTCATGGATTTTATTTCATAGTAATGAGCTACATTATCAAAATTCGAGGAAGAAGTTTAATATTGACCTTGGTCTTATCTGCAGAGTAATTGATACTCATCATTACTATCGAGCCACTAGGGACATATATCCTAAGTATTTTGATCAACTTTTAGTTCTGGGCGCTCGCACCGCAACAAAAAACTATTCATTGTTTTATTTTTATCTATGAAAGAAAACTGGCTGCTAAAATTTTTGAATCCCACGACTGGAAGTTACCCCCTCTAACCTAAAATCATAACTGAACATTTAAAGGTTCTTTCAAAGTGGAAATATTCAGTTTTAACTAAAGCTGAGCCATTAAACTATTTTGCCGATTATGCCAATGCCAATTATTTGTTGCCGAGGATCATTTGGTTTATTTGATTTTAAATATCACAAATATAATAGGTATTAACTATGTTAAAAAAAGTGCTTCATATAGGCTTTATTTTAAATTTTTTCATTATTGTTATAGTAGGTTTGCTTGTACAAGCTTTAATTAAATCTAGTGTTAATTTAGAAAAAATTTCTTCTTTCATTAGTTCTACCCCATTTTAAATATAATTTAGGTCAAATGTGACTCCCAGTTTTGGCTTCCCTTGAAGCTTCCTCAATTTCAACTTCCCACGACTTCCCCACTTTCGGCTTCCCTTGAACCTTCCCCAGTTTTGTTTTCCCTCAAATCCTCTCCAGTTTTGGCTTCCCTTGAAGCTTCCTCAATTTCAACTTCCCACGACTTCCCCACTTTCGGCTTCCCTTGAACCTTCCCCAGTTTTGGCTTCCCTTGAATAATCCTTCAGTTTTAGCTTCTCTCACTTTATATTCTCAACACACCCCTCTTCCCCCTCCTTTTTAATCCCCTTGTTATTGATGAAAGAAGTAACTGTTTACTTAGTCACTAGCAACCAACCCTCAACCCCTCTCCACGTAACAGAATAAAGAACAATACTGTCTACCAAGAGCTTAACAATAATTCTGTTCTCGTCGCCTGTACCCAGCTGTTCTCTTCTGCTTGTTTGTGTCGCGGGAGCAGGTTCACACCACCGCCCCGATATCTGTAACCATTGCAGGAAGAAGAAAAATAACTGCCTTTTCTGCTCCATCTCTCTAGTGAGAGTGATTGTGACAGATTTGGAAATGAAGATGAATAATAAATAGCGTGCCATTTTTTAACAAAAATAATTAATCTAGAATCCTGAATTGATTTTACAAAATTGACTAATTTTGAGTTGACAACAAGAAAATTATCTTAAAAAGTGTTAGCATATTAAATTCCATAAAATAAATATAATTAAAGTCTTAGATATGTTGTAAACCTTTTCTACAATATATTAATTTAACATCTGTGCTTTCAAATATAACCTCTTTATTTTTAGCATACAGTATATTTGTGACTACACAAAGGTCTGTATAAAAGTTAAAAACATAAGATCAGGGACCTGATGCAAATGTAGAATAAAGTTCACTTTAAAGTAGGCGGTGGTTGCATGGTCTAACTCTCTACTCTCGTGTTAGACTGGATTACCGGTGACTGTATGAGATGATTAAAAACGGTTTTCTTTTGCCGTTTTTAAAAAGAGAGCTGTAAAGATTAAAAAGTTGTTCGCATCACCTCCAAGAGAACAGCCCGTTTCATCTGCTTCTGACATACGGATTGATCATTGATGTCGGCCCGAGCCTAGTATTTGAGCCTTCATACGTTTTCTAACTAGAATATAATAATAGGGCTGAAAACCAAAAAACAATGTTTCTCGTGATATGAGAAATAGGATGAATACTACAATAGATGACAAAACATCTTAAAGCACAAATGGGAGCCCATAATTTATATTAATAAAATGAGCATTGCATGATATCTACCAAACACAGAGGACTGAGATTTTAAAATTTGCAGCCCCTGTGCACCTCAAAGTTGAAATTTTGATAAGATTTTCTTTAAACTAATTAAAAACCGAGTTGGGAGAAATAAAATGAGATTTTATTCTGTCTGTATGAAGCAAAGAAAACTGCATGGTTACCCTGGAGAACTTAAGATAAATAGATTATAAATGATTGAGAAATGAGTTGAAACATGAATTTATGTAAACAAAAAGTAGTAGTATTAGAAATATTTGGTCAAAAATAGAGTTAAACTTACATTTTTAAACATCCAAACTAGTCAAGTTTAATATTATGAGTGTCACCAAGAGTGATATTCTCTGGTTAAACCAAAGAATATATATATACACCAAGACCACCAGTGAGGGGGAGCGGGGGGAGGAATGATCACATGAGAAGGGAGTCATGGAGTGACGTCCTGGCTGCAGACACTTCACCTAAGAAACATCCTCTAAGATTCAAGCCGGAGTGTAACATTGATCGAGATCATTCTAGAACGTACGAGATAAGAGATGACTGCATTGCACCTCTGCACATGGCTTTTAGAGAGAAGTCATCGGACCGTGAAGGGAGCAATGGGCAGGACCATGGCAGTATACTGTTTACAGTGCCATGAGAAATATGATGTGATAGGTAGAGAGAGAGCTTTGGATTTGTGTAAATAATCAAATATTGTAGCATGATTATAGCTATATATATTACCAATAGTCGAGAAAGGGGGATAGGAAGAGGTGTTAAAATTACGGGGTATAACACTGTATGAGTAACAAAGTATAAACATAACCTAGAAAGGAAGATAAAGAAAGCATGAAGAGAAGGTGGGTGTAACAACATGGATTCAGAGAAGAAAAAAAAGGTTGATGATAAATTTAATATTCGTAATAATACCACTGATAGAGAACATTAATACGAAAAGGACATGGAAATGTCCTTGGATTTGTATAATAGTGTGGATAGAAAGAAATCCTGAAAAGTGATGGAGAAGGCTGGAGTAAAAATAAGAAAGGTAATGGGAGTAAAGAATTATTATGAAACGTATGTTGTGTAAATACTACGAAAGGTTGGACAGAGTGGTTCCAATTTAAAAAAAAAGTCTAGAAGGGGAAAGTCTTTACACCACTTCTCTTAACAATTGGAATAGGAATTCTCACGAATTGAGTTGTAGCATGTCACTCAAGTAAAATGACATCTACAAGCCGTAATCTGCACAAAATACTAAACCGAAATAAAGGAATCCAAAGAAGAGAAGTAAAACTGATATATTCTGCTAAAATATCATTTTTGTTCTACTTACATTAAGTGGATGTTCCCAGATACAATCACCATGCTTCAATAGAGTATGCTGCCAGCATGGCGGAAGCGAAGGCGTGGCAGTTTCAAACAGACGTCTAAACCCTTGAACTCAAAGTTGAGGATAGGCCTGACTGTCGTTGTTTCGATGCCGCGAACCTGAGCGCTGCTGCCCTAGCGGACTTACTTGGCAACTCTTTCTCCACTGTTCCAAACCGCCCCCTTCCTTCCTTTTTTTTATTTACATGCCCATATTTGGTCCGGTATAGTCAGGATATAGAGTATATAACGGCTGACCTATAGGTTCACAGGACTGTAGTTCTATTAAATGTTTTATTTGATGTTTGGAACACACTGTTCTTACTTAATAGACCGCACACGGTAAAAGTTCAACATGACTGTTACATGACGCCAACAAGACAGTAAAAGAAAAAGTGCTTTAATGAATGTATTCATGCGCCACACTATTGGGCACTCACGCTATTGGTTGAGAGGTTAGGCCTAAACAAGCATGATATTTTAAACATGTTTTGACACTCCCACTAAATGAATGCTTGTTTACAGTCTTGCAAATGGTTAGAAATATGGCTTATTTAAGTGTAGTTACTAATTAGCTTCAAAAACAAAAATAATAAGCAGCTTTATATACATATCAATGTCAATGAGAAGCATTATTAGCTCTCCAGTCTTGTCATTCCAATTGCACCACGGAGTGTCTGAAAACGATCACGTGGAAGAGGTTTGGTTAGTATATCTGCTAACTGGTCCTCAGAGGGTACATGCTTGATGTCAATCTCACCGTTCTCATACTTCTCACGTATGAAGTGGTAACGTATGTCTATGTGTTTGGTTCTCTTGTGGAACTCTGGGTTTCGCACAAGGCGCATTGCACTCTGATCATCAACCGCTAAAACTGTGGCCTCTCCCACTGTTTCCCAATGTCAAGTAGAAGATGTCTAAGCCAAATGACTTCTTTGGCCGCAGTTGATGCAGCGATGTACTCAGCTTCGGTAGTGGAAAGGGAAACTGTTTGTTGACGTTGACTAGCCCATGTTATAGGGCCATTACTCAATTGAAAGAGGTATCCAGTTGTGGAGCGTCGGGTGTCCAAATCGTTTGCGAAGTCAGAGTCTGAGAAGCCAATTAATGGGGGTGGATTCTCACTCCTTGTAAATTCAATTCCATAGCTGGATGTGTCTTTTAGGTATTTTAAGATGCGTTTGACTGCATTCCAATGACTTGGTCCATAGTTTGACAAGTATCTACTCACGTTTCCAACTGCGTACATAATGTCTGGCCGACTAACTATTGCAGCAAACATTAAGATGCCAACAGCTTCTCGATAGGGTACTTTTATTTCTTCATTTTCCCCTATGTTTGAACTCAAGTGAGTGTGTGGATCAGCAGGCACACTGACTGGCTTAGAGTCTTCAAGATTGAATCTCTTGATTATTTGTTTGATATAGTTGGCTTGATGTAGAAATATTGATCCGTTCACATTATTTCGTTTTATTTCTAGACCCACAAAGTAATTTGGTTCACTGATTGTGACTTCAAAGGTTATCTTCAGTTTATCGAGTACAATTTGTAGTGCCATTTGGGTTTCAGCCATGATCAGCCTATCATCAACATATAACGCAAGCAGAACTTTGATTTATTGAAATCCCCTCGATAAACACATTTATCTGCAGTACTTTGGCTGAATCCAAACATTTTCAGGAAACCGTCAAACTTTTCGTTCCAACAACGCGATGATTGTTTGAGGCCATATAGTGACTTTCTTAATTTGCAGACAAGGTTTTGGTCAATATTGATTCCATCTGGTGGAAGCATGTAGATATCTTCCTTGAGTTCACCATACAAAAATGCAGTTTTCACATCAAACTGCATTATTTCATAGTTTTGTTGAGCTGCGATAGCGAGTAAGACTCGTATAGAGTTATACCGTGTTGTGGGATAGTATGTGTCATTGTAGTCGACCCCTTCTTTCTGTGTGAAACCTTTAGAGCACAGTCTTGATTTATATCGTGAAATGTTTCCATCACTGGTGCGTTTTACTTTGAAGACCCATTTTGAACCTATAGCATTTTTACCAGGAGGTAATGACACTAGCACCCAAGTGTTGTTCTTTTCCAGCGCATCAAGTTCTTCTTTGATTGCATCAGTCCACTGCCCTGCATCGGGACTCTTCATTGCTTCCTCGTAGGTCTGTGGTACATCTATTTCCACTAGGTTAGCTTCATAGCGTTTGGGAGGCCTGATGACATCTCTTGGTCGCAGCTCATAATTTGCTTCAATGTGCCTGGGTTCTTCATCGTTCTGTTCAGAATGTTGAGGGCCTGCGTCCTCCTGCTGAATTCTTTGATCAGAATGATGTGTGTTTTCTATCACTACTGGGACTACAGTATTTCTTTGAGGAATGAAACTACTTGAATTCTCATTGAAAATCACATTTCTTGATACTGTAATTTTCTGTGTATTTTGATCCAGCAAACGATAATTGGTTGAGTTTCTATCATATCCTACAAGGGTAAGTTTCTTGCTTTTCGGCGCCAGTTTGTTTCGCAGTTCCTTTGGTACATGCATGTATGCCTCACTGCCAAAGATTCTTAAATGTGACATTACAGGCCTTTTTCCACTCCATATTTCATAGGGTGTCGAGTTTGGTGCTTGAGAGGTTGGTGTCCTATTTAGAATGTAAACAGCTGTGTTTACTGCCTCTGCCCATAAATATGTTGGCATATTCTTTGCATATAACATTGAACGTGCACTTTCCATTATGGTTCTCATGTCACGTTCGGCTCTACCATTTTGCTCAGGAGTATAAGGTGCCGTTGTTTCAAACTCAATTCCATGTTTTGACATATACTCTCTCATTCCCTGATTACAGTATTCTGTCCCATTGTCAGTATGTAGGGTCTTAATAGAATATTCATATTTATTCTTTATCATGTTTGCAAAATCTTTGAAACACACAACAACATCCGCTTTGTGCTTGATGAAAAATACGACACGATAGCCTGAACAATCATCCTTAAATAATACAAAATATTTAGCACCCTGAACTGATAGTGTTGACATTGGACCACATACGTCACTGTAAATGAATTCGCCTGGTTTGGCCTTGGCATGCTTTGAGGGTGAAAATGGTAACCTGTGCTGTTTGCCATACTGACACGACTCTCGGAAGAAATCTTCAAGGTCATTAATATTTACACATTTGACCAAGCCTTTGGTGACCATTTCACGCAGAGTTCTCTTATTTATATGTCCGAGTCTCTCGTGCCACAATTTTAGACTTCCACTTGCAGTGAAATTTAGGCCATCTTGATGTGGGATCACTGTGCGGAATAACATTTGATACAGATTGTTGGTTTCACGGACCGCACTTGCTACTAGCTCACCGTTTTCGTAAACTTCTCCATATCTGTCTTCCTTAAGGATCTTCATCCCTTTTTCAGTTATTACACCTTCAGAGAAAAGACTTTTTCTTAGTTCAGGAATATACAACACATTTGTGATAGTTGAGTCATACCAATTACCTCTGATAAATTTCTTTATTTTAATGCTTCCTCTTCCCTTCACAGAAAGACCATGGTTGTTTCCAAGTACGACACTCGTATTTTCTACAGTCTCTTCAAACTTATAAAAATAATCACGACGATTAGTCATGTGTGCAGAAGCGCCACTGTCCATTGTCCAGTTATCTTCGGTGGTGACTGCTGACATTAGCATAACATCTTGCTTCTCTGCACTGAATGCTGAGAAATGACCTTGTTGGGAACGGTCACTGTGAGTGTTTTGCTGTCCGTTTTCTCGGGGCTTCTTAGACAATTTTCAACTAATGTGATCTGTGATAGTTCCATTGCTGTAGCGAGTGTAAACAGCAATTGCGTCGTCTTTGTTCCACTTTTCTAGTTCCTTCTCTTTGTCTATTGCCGGCTTTTCTATGGCGCCTTTTGCAACATCAAAGACTCCTTTTGCCCTTAGGGCACATTTCATTTGAAATTTCCATTGATGATAATTATTGCCGTCGAACTTATTTACGTGTGTCACGTCAAACTTTTCGGCCATTATTTCTAATTTGGTCTCGCGGATTATATAACTTCAAACACAAAGCTGTTTGTTTGCTGATCGCGCGAACCTATATAAATAAATGGCGAATCACGTCGCTTCCTAACGCGAACGCGAATTCACAAAACGGATTTGTGAATTGCCCGACGGACAGTTTTTACGAAATATTACGTGGATATTTACGCAGTTGTTGGGTGCCTGGGCCCATAACCTATTAAATGTTTTATTTGATGTTTGGAACACACTGTTCTTACTTAATAGACCGCACACGGTAAAAGTTCAACATGACTGTTACATGACGCCAACAAGACAGTAAAAGAAAAAGTGCTTTAATGAATTTATTCATGCGCCACACTATTGGGCACTCACGCTATTGGTTGAGAGGTTAGGCCTAAACAAGCATGATATTTTTAACATGTTTTGACAAGTTCATCATATTATGTCCTCGAAGGAAGAACCTCTGCTCCAATGCCTGAAGAAGAAATTGGTGGTCTTGATGTTTGGGTCGTGGGTCTCACCGCCTCGACGCCGAGGGAATCTCGTCTGATGTTACAAAAAGCCTATTCTTCAAATATCCAAGTCCTTCAGTCTTGTAGTACTCAAGGAGACTAATTTTGTTTCTGTTAGTCGAAGCAGCTGCAATGTTTTCTTAAGTCCTTCAGACTTGTTATTTTAGTCAGAATGACTAAATTTGGTTTTGTGTAAATCTGACTTAATTTCTTTAGTCAAATAGTTTGACTATATTTTCCCTATGTCCATATGCCATAGCTTAAATACTAGGGCTTTGAGCTCTATATGTAATAAGAACCATGCTTTAAGGTTTTCTCTTCTCCATAAGTTCATTATTCCGTTTTAAGTCCTTATGACTTCATAATATTTCGTGATGCCATGAACGTCATGCTCACTTGTTCGAATTTTTGTATAGATACAAGCAGGTTGTCTAAACGCCTTTATTTGAGGACCTAGTTAGGTCAGTATCTCATAGCATTCTTGTTAGCATCACTCTTTCTGTGTTACTAATTTGGATGCACAAAGTGCGGAACACGGCTAGTGTTGTATAGTGGCCCGCACAGATAATATTTTCATTTTCCCCTTGTTGGCACCTCATTGGTCCAAGGTTTTAAAGTTAATGTGTACTAGATTTGATGTATACCCCAGGGAGTGGGTAATGGTATAAATGTACTATTGAGTGCTCTGGCAGTAACCACTAGGAAAGGACCGGTTATAGTACAATTTTGTGTGAACACCTGATTGTTAGCCAACTGTTAATGTAATGGACAGACCGTCATCTTACCATTCATTATTTAGTGTGTCTATGGGACCTTTCTTAATTTCAAATCAAGCTAGTTAGCTTGGCCGACATTTAGCTTAGTAACTCTAAAACTATAGGGTTTGCAGTTATATTTTTATTAGTAATTTATTCATCATGTTTTCTGTTTAGACCCTTCTGATGGTAGTCTGTCTCTAGCCCAGCTGTTTTTGGAATCCAACACACACTATCAAATTAATTTCCATTTGACTGTTCCGTGTCGCCTTGAACACGTATTCGCCCGTGCTACGGGACGTTCATATATTTTTGGAGTTGTTAACTCTTATATTTATCAGTTTAAAACTTAATGTTTTCCTTTATACTTCTAAGAGTTACATGTGTTCTTTACTCAATTTAACGGACATTTATTACTGTTTACCTGCTATCAATTGTAACCCTATATAATCTTTTTATGTTTATAATAAATCTATTATTGTTACCTCTTTATTTCTCTTACTCTTATGAAATATTTCCCAGTCTCTACTTTGTTATACACTCACTTTGTAATAGTTATCGTTACCACCTCTACATATTAGAGTGAAGAGGAAGCAACAATACAGAGTGACAAAAGAAACTTGAAGAGGAGAGGATGAATTCAATGATTATTATTTTATGTTGGATGATTTGATGGTAAGTAATGAAAGAGAGTGGAATTAAATTAAAATGGCGAAGAGTAAATTAAGTTTTGCAATGATAAGAAAAAGAAAATACTTCTTAAAAAAACCATACAGCTGGATGGACAAGCTATGAGAGAAGTAGAGATGTGAAGTACGTTATATCCGAGAAGCGATATATTGAAGCGAAGAGTGGGCGTAGAGAGAATGTAATGAGAAAAGGATAGCAAGGGGTTAATTGTTCTAAAGGTATGTGAGATAGCTGTCATGGAAAAAAGTGTAAGGAAGTGTTGTATTATGTATAGGTGTACTTTATACCCATAGTCACATATGCAGGAGAAACATGGACATTGAATGTAAGAGAGACTAAGAAAGTGGAGGCCATGGGAATGAAGTTTTTGAGGAGCATTTTAGCTGTCACGAGGATAAACAAGATTAGGAATAAAAAGGGATGGGAAAGAGTTAAGGTTCAGAGAGTTCATGAGATAGTTGAGGAAGCAAGGCTGAGGTGGTATGGTATAGAAAATTAAAGGATCCTAAGTAGAATGATAGACTTAAAGTATGAAGGAGACAAAGAAAGAGATGGGATTAGCAAATAACAACATGTTTGCGTGTAAGGAGTACTGCATAGGAAATATTAGAGGTATAAAACTGACCAATGCAATAAGGAAACAGCGGGAGATGAGCTCATGGATGTCTATCTGTCAGTTGTGACCCCGATAGGTCAAGACCACAACCTTGAGGTTTAAATTGGACGCACTCATTGGGAGAGCTTGAGTCCTTCAAAACGGGGTTCGCTATGTCCAGTCCCAAGGGACAACATCGCTATCAAGCAGGCATTTTTAAAAACAGTTCACTTTAAAGGTGTTTTCATTCTTCTTCTAGAGATCAGACAAAAATTGCCTTCTAAAGTCAATAACTTCCGTGCTTAAACCGCCCACCTTGTAATTTTCTCTCCTGCTTTAGCATTCGCAACGAACAATTTGAAAGTGAGTTGTTTCATTTGTAAGTGCTGTTATCATTTAGTACTGCAACTAGCACTGCCCAGTGCCCTAGGACTCAACCTGGCTCAAGAAGCTCAGCAAAATCCCCGCAAGGCTGAGTATCTGATGTATACCTTGTTTGTGGCTGAGGAAAAGCTTAAGGTAATTTAGAGTAAGTTTAAACAACCATATAGTATTGCAGGTGCTAACATTAAAGTTTTATTTGTATGGTAGAAAAATCGTTAGATGGGATCATACTCTTTAAATAGTGTCTCTAAAATTGCTATGACAATGCTTAATTGACTAATTTACAGTAACTAAATTTTAAGCCTACAGTAGATATACACTAGGTAGTTATTATTATTATGATTATTATTATTATTATTATTAGGGTTCTGGCTTACGACAGGTCCATTCCTTTTGCCAGTAAACTTAGACCACCAATTCACCCTGTCCTCACCTCCTTCTTCAGTTGCTAGGATTTTCTCCTTCCCTTAAAGTCATAAAATATATGAATCCTTCTTTCTAAGCTCCTATTCCCTCAACCTTGCCTTTTATGATGTCGTGGAGAAAAACGTTCTTCCTAAGGATGTGTCTGATTCAGTTTGCCTTGTACCTAAGAATTACATCAAAATTGTTCTCTTCTCAACCAGCCACTCTCCACACAATCTGATTAGACTGGGTGACAAACAGCATACCTGCCTCACCCCTCTAATATGTTGGTATTTCCACCATGCATTCAGCCTCAAATTCACTCGCTGTCCCAGGTAGAAGTTTTCAATAAGCTTTTTGCCCCTACAGTTGATACCTAACTTCTTGAGTACGATACCTATACCATCAGTTTCTTCCACTTCACTCTAGCAAACGCCCTTTGTCAGTTTATGAAACCATCGTATACTTCTCCTTGACTTCTACCACAATCTCTCTGAATTTATGCACATCATCCGATGGCATCTCTGGTTCCTTTATAGAATCCGGTACTTAAATACATATAGATTTCTTCATAAACACTTATAAATATTGTGGACCCATTGCTTATGGGTTGGCTCTCCAAAACAAACATATGGATGGTAATTCATATATTCGATAAAAAAATATTCAAAAATCAAATCTCAATAGCAATCATTTCAGCACCAATTATAGGCCTCTTACATGGATACATTATTTTGAATGGCGAAACTAGCTTTAGCTTTACAATTTCGAAATTTGAACTTCAATAATATTTATTAAGTTATATTTAAATTAAGAAAATAGTTTTGTATAATTTTCAGTAGTTTACTTGTTCTGTAGATTAAACAAATGCTTAAATTACTAAAGTTATCAATTTATGTTTCATTTTAAACATTATTTGCATATTTTTGGAAGCTTCTGTGATCACTCTATAATCATAATCAAGCATTATTAAAATTAAATGATTTCGTAATAAAATGTATCTATATATACATCGCGCAAAAATGGATAGATAATATAATTAACCTTAAATGTTATGTTTATTTTTGTTGATACCAATTTTAAATTCTTTAGCACAGCTTGGTATCCCTGTTGGTGAATTCTTCCTATTCAAAGCATACTTGTCTAATTTCTTGTAAAGATAATTTTACTGACTCGACACTCATACTGTTCCCGTAAGAAGTAAAAACCTCAATTTTGAATTAATTTTGTTTTTTGGGTTACGTGGCCAAAGTAGGCATAATAAACGATATTTTTTTTCATTACTCTTTCCTTAAGAGTTCTTCAGAAATGTGACTGAAGGCCTACCCTCGACTATGTTCGCATGGAGGTACACGTTAGTATGTAAAAGTTGATGCCATTATTTTTTAGATACACATGCCTAACACGAGTGAGGTTATTAATGCCAAGTATATCTTATTTTTTGTTGCATAAAAAACAATACAAGAATTCAGTGTCTCATGCAAAGACTAGTGGAGTAACGATTGGGGAACTAACTATCCCCCCTTCCCCTAATAGAAAAATTTGGCCAACGTATGTCAATAATTCACAACACTCAAGATTTGTTAAGGACTATTGTATGAACAAATTTTGATTGTCAAAAGGTACGTTTAAAGGACCCACAAATTTCCAATTGATAAAATTGTACAGACAAAAAAAAAAAGTAAAATAAATTTATTAATTTTACCATCCACTGTAAGGAGATAGTGTATGAGCCGAGGGTGGGATTTTTTTTTTGTTTGTCAAATTATTAGAAATTTAATGTTTACTAGCATTTATTTCTTTAACATCATAAGCAAATTTCCAATAACGTTCCGCCAAGCAATTTACACGAATAAATATGATTAAAAGATAGATAAAATTAAATAACCAATGCTGTGGACGTATTGAATCGATTCACAGCACAACTTGGTGCTTGGAAAAAATCATAGCCATAATAATATAACTGTACGCAAGCCATTGGTAAACAATCATTTTTGAAAATTTCCTTGTGTTAATGAAACTACCTATAGCTAACGTGACCAGACATCCCGCTTTGGGGAAATTTGTCCCGCTGTCCCCAAAAATTTCCATGGGATGCACGATTGTCCCGCTTTGGAGGGTAGTCCAATTTGTTAACTAACTAAATTAATAAAAACGGTGTTATGACTCGTCTAGACGCTCAGAACCCCAACCCATTGCCTATCAGTCCAATCTAGATGACGCAAATCCCCCTCCACCGTACCACACCAATGTACCCACAGCTTCGGAAATACAGTATTCGTTCTGACTCAAGCCTTCTTTGGAAGTATTCGGTAGGACTAGTCAGTCGCCAACGTTCATTTGCAGTACACAGGATTATTGATAGATTATTGGATCAGCCAGTAACCTCACCTGTGTTTATTTCTTTCGAAAGAGTTTTGTTTAGACTTTATTAAGTTGTGTCGTGTGCGCTTAAGTTTGCAAACGAATATATTTAATAATGCCAAAAAGAAAGTGCTCTTTCAACGCTGACTTACGGGCAAAATATCTGTTGATAAAACTTAAAAAGTGAAGCGAACATTAGGGATGTCGTCTGTGAAGAATGTTGTACTAGTTTAGTGTTGCGCAAGGAGGTTACTATAGTGTGAAAAAAAACATTTAAATTCCCATAAGTACGTAGCTTCAGACCAGGCCACTTGTGCATATAACCTGAATGGGTAGTAAAACGCGGTGATAGTAATAATAATAATAATAATAATAATAATAATATAGCAGTTCAGACACCGTCAATTATCCCTAATGGTGATTAACATATTTATTAATACCCATTAATTCTTTACAAGTAATAGTCTTATTTTTGAAGTAGCAAACCTAAGTCTTATAAATGAATTGTTTTATTACAATAATGTAGGCATATTGTAACTAAAAAAACTTTGAACATCTTTTAACAAAACAACAAAAAATTATATCGTCACAAAGCTCTACTGCACATCGTCAAACATCTCAAACATGTAAGAAATATTTTAGTGTGGTATTTTTTTTTGTGCACAATATTTATAATGTTTTAATCGATAAAAAAACTTAATCAAGCTTAACTTAAACTTTTATGTGTGAATAAATAAATAAATTGATTTACTAGCTATAGGAGCATGCTAAAAATAGCATTTATGTGTGTTTTCTAATAACTTTTGAATGATTTTTAATTTTTTTCACAACATGTTTTGCTATGCCTACAATCATAAATTTACTTATGTTGTTTGTATGAGTGCTAGAAAATATTAGATTTCTCATAATTTGACAGAGAAAAAAATATTATTCTTCCACCTTTAGCTCACATTATAACCCACTGTTATCATTAATATTAGACACAGGTGACCTGGCAGTCTAGGGTAAGGTGTCGGACTTGTGTACTGGGGTCCGGGGTTCAATCCTCGGTCCCGGCACAGATTTATCTGATTACCAAACCCTTCCTTCACCTCTGACAAGACATCTTGTGAATGTGGGGAATGCCAGGCCTCCACCGTGGTTTGGATCCCACGTTAAACTGTAGGTCCTCCATTTCATCTCACAATCACCCTACCATTATTACACATTAGCGTAAGTGTGTATAACCCGAACGGGTAGTAAGACGCGGTGCTAATAATAATAATATTAGACACACAAAAATAGTCAGCCGTCTCTATACTAAGACAATTCTATTCTTAGTCTAGAAATATTTGCTTGACTCACCTATTTCACACAGTATGGCAAGATGCAAAAATCTACAGCAACCACACCTTGAACATCTTTTTTTTTCTGTAATAAACTCAACGTGTTTATAATAAAAATTATTAATCAACCAAGCTTAACCTAACCTTCCAGGAGAATTATTAGAATTCAATAAAATCCTGATGGATTTATACATAATATAGACTAGTGACTTCCATTTAAAATGATCATGGGTGTATCTTGTGGCAAGAAGTTAGTAGGCCTGACCAATAAATAGTCCATGAATCTGATTGAAATATTTTAATTTTCTTTGAAATGAATGAATTATTTAACTTTCTAATGAATATATTTTAAAGGGTGCATTGTTTGTATCTTTTATAATTAATAATGATGGAAGGTAATTTTTTTCTTGTACAAATATTGTTCGTGAATCTGATAAAGAACATTTTAGTCTTATTTGAAACTAACGAATTATTTAACTAACCAATCAAAAAATGTTAATGGCTTTTTTTTTTAAATATAATTTCTCAAAAAGAAAGTGTAAGCATTTTCTACCCAATAGCTTAAGTGGGAATGAAACCAAAGGACTATATTATACAGTAGCTACTTCTAAGGCTTTTTTTTTTAAATATTAGAAGATCACTAAATTTATACAACCACAAAGTTCTAAGCCAAACTCACCTACGTGATAGAGTAGCCTACTGCTTGGCCAATATTTGTTAGGAAGGCCTGGAATGCGTTCATTTGCAACCTCTCGTAGAGTTCCACTTACATAAATATGTCGGTGTGTTTAAAAACCAGCCGTGATCACAACACTCCGAGCCTTCTACATAAATCAGCAAATGAATATTCTCAAAAAAATGTCCTCATGCAAAGGGATTCATACATGTTGTAATGATACTGTTTTGGACCCCCTAATACATTATAAAAGCCCATGGATGAAGTGTATTTTTATTAAAAGTAATGTATGTAAAATTTTCTTTTAATACTTCAACCATGGAAAATCACGCACTTTTAGAAGTAATGTCTTGCACCATTAAACTTTTTTTTTTTTTTTTCAAAGATCAACTCCGTAATGTTTACTAAAAGAGCATGTGACGCTAGCTCCCTCTACCCAATCGGAAGCTAACCTTCACAAAACCTGTCGCCAGGACTCTATTAGTTGGTTTTGACACTGTTGTCAAGGGGTCTAAGAGGCAAGGGGTAGGTTATATACAAGCCGCTTGTGCGTATGAATCCATTACATTGGACAGCACTACTCAAGAACTTTGTAATAAAACAGAACTCGTACTATACAATAATACAAAATATTAACCGTGCCGGCGACATAAATCTACAAAACGTAATAAATCAATGCCATTATCTTAATAAATCGTGTGCGAATTTTAAGGTCTTACTTGTTTCATAAGTGTAAGAAATATCAATATAATTGGTGCTCGATCACGGGGCTATAAATACCAATATTAAATCGTATCAACCTAATCGGCACCCATCGCGGGCCGAGATAATTTTAATAGGTGCCCATCGTGGACGTGTTTCATTTTAATGGTGACAGATGGACACCTTAGAGATAAATCTAACTCAAGTTTCCAATCTGTATTAATGCGCAGTAATTGTCTACAGCGACCACACTTTGCTCTCGTTTGCATTTGATGAACTTTTTAAGTGATTAGCTAAAGGTAGGCCCTACCTTCATATCTGATAGAATACACCCTTGCACATCCACCAACGATTTAAAATTTACCAAACTCACAAAGTACTTCTTTAGAACTATACTGAAAACTGGATTAAAATCCTAACAGACACACCCATCGAAAGCCAAATATTAAACTAAAGTAATAATTTATATTTTAAGGCTAAATAATGTATTAATATATTATTGGGGAGATATTTACTTACCTAACCAAACCTAACCTTCATTACAGTTATTACTTGTCTAACTTAATCTAACCTTGCTAATGTTCCATTCGCCTATAAATTAAAGTCTCGTTTAATATTCACAAACTAAACAATTTGACTTTTAAAGTATGAGATGACAGATGATGCCATATCATAAGATCACATATCAAACCATATGTTCATCTAGTATATTTACATCAGGACTTAGATTTTGGTGAGTTATTTTAATCTTGTAGGAATAAAATATTTTCAAATAAATAAGCCTTACAATTATTGTAGCATTCAATTCGCTGTTTCCTTGTGAGTCGGGGCATTTATTGCAACCCTCTCTCCCACAGTATGTGCAACCGCCAGGATTCTAAACAAATTATCGTAAGAATGTGACCAGTCTTATTTCCTTTATTAGATCGCTACCAATGAGACCAATGGACTGTATACATATGTTCAAGGGGATTGATACTCATAGAGTAGGATTGTTGACATTATTTCTGATTCACATTCTTTTAAATAAATAATTTTTCACTATCAATACACACACAAAAAAAATGCAAATTCCATTAATTAACAAAACAATCATTGCAAAAGAATTATAACTTTCAAATTATAATGAAAACCATCCCAATGTAACTTAATACCTAACATTTATGATTTTGAAATATTTTATGTGAAGGAATGTAGTAGAAGCATGATAAAAGAATATAAATCTAAAGAAGACCATGGATTAAAATGTTTTGTTTGTCAATACTTTATTTTCATTCAAGATTTTTGAGATCTCGATATTTCAGGCAAAATATGTTGACACATGGAAGTTTAGGTTTTATTTGGGTTGGTAAAGCCTAGAATCATAAAAATTGTAATTATTCTGTTTTAAAATAAGTGCCACGTTGTTACAAATTAGGCTTAGTTACATTCTGTTAAAATATTTACATTATTCTGTGACTTATAAGTTTTGTTTTAGTTATGTATAGGCCTACTAATATTTTTTTTACCAATTTTGATTAAATTGTTATTAATGACTTAAGTGTTGACCATCAACCATTTGTGTTATATTTCCCATTCAAGCTTAACCATTATAGATAGGAGCGTGAATTTGTATAAATATTCATTAGGTACAATTAAACTGCTTGATGGGGCAGGGATGGTCACATGATTTACTGTAGGGCTACTAATCTTTTAATATCTCTCAAAACAGCTTTACTGCTAAATACTACTACTTTATATTGGGATTTATATATAATGGTAAGTAGCCTAGCTCATTGGTTCCCAAAAAGTGGTATGGGAACCGGCCCCGCTAGATGAACAAATGTTTAAATAATTCATGTTTTAAAAATGTACTTTGGTTCATTTATGAGTCAAACAATTCAGTGGGAGAGTCGCATCAATGTTTTGTCACTCATAGCTTGTATAGGGCCCCCACACGAATCCCTCAGACTGTTTGTATTAATAAAGTAATAATTAATACTGACAATCTGACTGATCATGTAGGGGCTTACAAAAATACTGATCTGATCCGAGTTGTCTGATCACATCAGTCTTGCAAGTGGTGGTGTGCTCGTCAGTATTTCCTTCAGTCTCGGTAGCTAACATGGACTGCACACACCTTGTTCTTATCATCCATGATGTTGCACTTTGCATGCAGGAGTTGAGACTGACACGAAGACTGGCCGTGTAGGGGCCCAATTAAGGCAGAATCTGTGGTTTGGGTTGAGATTGGCATTTGTACTGCATCCATGCGAAGATTACAGGGAGAAGACAGGAAGTCACATTACACAAATTTTCCATGACAAACTTTTATATCTCAAACTCCATAAGGACTTCAACAAATACTTTTTTTTATTTTAATTAATTTAAATGTGACAGACTCTTCTCTTAACCATCGTCTAAAGAACGTTAGAAAGTTCTCATGATTATCTAACTAAAACAGATGGCAGCACTAAATCAAGGAAATGTTTCTTAACCTTCGCTCATCCTATTGGTATAGTGTTTAGAATGATTGTTTGCAGGCTTAGGGACCACAGTTTGATCCTGGGTGCTGCAAATTTAAATGCAACTTGTAGTTTTCAAAGTTTCCGCCTGATATTCAAATATTTTATTTGGTTGTTTAGTGTATTCTATTTTAGAAAGTTTATGTTTATAAATATTACACATGTGCCCTTGTTTTATTGTGTTTTTTTAGCTCCACGTCTTGCTACCCGTTCAGGTTGTACGCTTATGTACTAATTAGGTTTTGGTTTTAGGGATTAGGAAGGTCAAATTTAGAGGAAGTGTATCCGCATTTGTCTAGAAAGAAAGAGGAAAACAATTTTGTAAAAAAAACCACCCTCAATACACCCAACTGAAATTTGAACCTTGATCTCCCCATTATTGGCAGTCTAGTCTAATGCGAGAGTAGCGCCTTAGACCATGCAGCCACCAATGTGGGTTTTACTGTGTTAATGTCCCAATAGTTAGTTAATATATTTATTGCCATATTTACTAGCATAACTTTAAATGAAATTTGTTTATTTCCAGGAAATCAAGGAGGACTGTGTGGTAATTATGAACTTCCCCAGGAAGTTACTGAACCACACAGGAAAGGTTGTTGGGTTCATATCCCCGGACGATGGTTTTCTAGAGTGTGAGGTCAAAGATGTCAAGAAAACTGTGCTCTTCTCACGAGAAAACATCTTCCTAAATGGTTTGCAAGCTCTCCATGTAGTCAATTTAAGAAACATCCTCACGCTGAACACCCAAGTGTGTTTCGATGCCAAACTAATCTCGCTGGTTCTGGAAGATTCTTTATGGAACTGCAAGATTTACAAAGCCATGGTTCTATGGGTGGGTGCACGGACACCGATTAGTAGAGAGATACAACTCAAAACTAGTGAAAATAAAGCTCTCAAGAAGTTGTCAGATCAATTGGTGGGTAAACAGTTTATTCAGAATCTCAAGATCGGGCGAATGAACCTGTGTATGTGAGCGTTAAGGATGTGGAAGAGTACGTAGATGAAAGGGATCCACTTCTGTTTGGTAGCCGTTACATCATCGATACTCTGGTTACTGTGGGAGGGTTTGTGTCATCCTCTTACGGTATACTGCTCCTAGACAATCAAGGTGTGAAGCAAGGAGTCCTCTTTCACTATCAAGATCTCTACATAAATAATATAAAATGTACTTCAACGAAACCATTGGATGAATACATCAAAGTGGGAAAGGCGCTACACTGCACCGCGGGTAAACTCAAAGAGGTGCACCAGACCGGAGCTTGCTACAAAGCGTCATGTGTCTGGGATAGAAAGAAACCTTCTTGCAACCAGGTGTTTGAGAAGTTTCTTACTTCGCTCAAGGAAACCGTCAAGCTCGTCCCTGGCAGTATCCACGATGCCATCGTGGTAGCTTTCCATCCTCCCAACACAGCACTCGTGGTGGCGAACGTCAACGACAAGCTGGTTCCTTTACTGTTGTTTGTCGACCAGCTTCATCCTGGGAAAGATGAGCTCAAGTTGTCCCGAGATTCATGGATCGAGGATTATCTTAAGGTGGACGATACCTTGGAAGTAAAGATTGCTGCGTTGGCTGGGAAATGGAATAAGAATAGGTTGCAGCTTATAGAAGAAGCTTTCAAAGTGAAAAAAGAAAATCAAAACTTGACAAAACTCGTGACAGCGTGGAAGCTTGAGCTAGAAAAGAGTTTTGATTTTGAGGAAATTAATACATTTTACAATTTTAATTTGTCTTCGGTAGACGGTGGTGTAGACGATTCATTAAATAACCGTCTTACGCAAGAGTCTTATTGTGAGGAGACATCACCACCACCACCACACCTCCTACCCCTACAAACAAATATCACAAATAAAATGTCAGGGATTGAAAATAAAATAAAAGTGGTAGTGGAAACCGCCCAAACTAAAGACCCATGCCTGGAGGCCATAACTGAATCTGAGCTAATCAATCCACACACTTTGGAAAACCACAACTGGCATTCATTCAATGTGGGTACTCATAATAGTGCCAAAACACATACAGGAGATGATGAGCATATTTCACTAAGAAATGTTCAAAACAATAAGAAGGCACAAGAAAAAATAATATACTCTATGGAGCATTCCACCTCTTCAAACAATGAAGAGAATGATGGGTTATCAGACATGACCCACCTTGAGTATAAAGGTGTCGTAGATAGCGTCAGCAAAGTATCAGGAACAATCTTGTTTAAAATAAATAATAAAATGTCCAAAGCTTTGTTTACAAAAGTAAAGTTGTTATAGGTGGTTGCCCAATAGGTAAAGGTAACGACCTTTGTGATTTGATTAGCCTGGGTACTCCTGTAACTTTCTCTGTTGAACCTTATAGTCTGAACAACATCAGCTACAGGGCTGCAGCTGTGGTCGTCACGTCAGATGAATGCAACGTCGAATCTTCAGACAAGACAGACACAGATAAATCACCAGCTTCTAACCCACAACCATTTGATGCAAGATTGGAAGTGGACTTGTCGAACGTTGAAACGACTTTAGCTGGCATCCTCGGTCTTTCAAATGATTTTGTCAAAAACTTTGATGGACAAAGTGTTCGTCTTCCAGGTTTGGACCAAACCATGAGCGACGCTATGCAAAAAATAGCACCGGGAGAACTTTACCAAGTGGTTGCAGACATTTTCAAAGATTGTGAGAATGATTTTATGATAGGAGATGTTCTTAAAGTAAATCACTCTCAAACTTTGTCACATAATATTGAAGAAAACTCTTGTGAGGAACCTCACTTATCAGTAAGTCCATGTCTTGTTACAGATAATATACCGAAATCTGAGAATTTAAACTCGTTATCTGAAACTATTCTCCTATCAGAAAACATCAACATTGGAAGTGGAAACCAAAATGGTTCAGAATCTTGTAAACTAACCTCTCAGGAGAAGATTGTTGATGAAATTACTCACCAAGATATGACACAGACAGATGAACTAGATAACAGTCTGAGGTTGTCTTTAACTCACAAGTGTGTGAGCTCACAGGATAAAGAGACTATATTTGATCCTCCTTCACCACTCTATGACACTCGCCAAGGCGATTTGCATCACAACCATCACTCGGCCTCAAAAGAGAACGGCCCATTTAATAAACAAACTTGTACTGAACCAGTCCCCCCACATGCTGATGGAGCACCTACAGAAAAAGACACACAGACAAGTCCATGTCAGGAACTAAGGAAACAGGAAACAAAATCAATTATTAAAAAAAATACTTCGAATATGAAAATGGAAGCAACCGTGGGAAAGACTAAACATAAAGTCAAAAATCTAGAGCAGTTCCCTTGTCTGACAGATGCAAAAAAAGAACCAGTCGCATCCTCCAAAGACAAAAAGTTGAAAAAGTCGTCTACTTTAGTTGATAATACAGGCTCTACCATCCAACTGAAAGGTCAACCAGGTAAGGTCAAAGAGATATCTGAAGACGGGGGAACGATTGAGATTATCATCGCAGATAAAGTGCTTCAAGTGGCGTTTAAGAAGGAGGCTGTGTATTTCCCCAAGAAAAATACTGGTGGTAGCCTAGTAGATTTGTTGCCAGTCGGTAAAGAAGTGTTTTTTGATGGTGAGGACCTCAGACACAGAGTTGATTTAGGATGTTCGGGCATTTATGTCTCTAGCATATACACTGGGAAACGACCCAAAAAACTAGTGGCTTACAAAGAAATGCGCGTTCCTGTGACATTCTCTGACAAGAAGGACTTGCTCTTACAAGGGAAGGCTTACCAAGGTGTCGTATCTGAAATCCGACCCCCAAAGGCATTTGTCGTGAAGGTAAAACACAAGAGCTCATATTATTCGGTATTTGTGTTCGGCCTAAACTTCAGTCCGGGCAAAAACGCAAACAAACTTGTAGACGGTGAGTCTGTGAAGCTTTTCATCGACGTCGGGGACTATGTGTTTGTAACCGTTCAGAAGGCGGACAATAACAAGGAGTTTGAATGGGTGGCTACTGAGGCGTGGACTGAAACTAACAAATACAATCGTCCTTTGACAAAAGAAAGTTTGTTTTCTTGGGACAAGTCAAAGTGTCCTGAACCTGAGTGTGCTTTCAAAGGAACTGTAACCAAGATCGTGCCCGACCTGGGCATTCTAGAGAGTTCGGGGAATCTAATTTATTTAACAGGAAAAACGCTTTCTTGTTTGGAATTTGTCTGGAATCATTTGATCTAACAAATATATTTTTTAAAGGTAAGTGTTTGAGCAGTGTTTATTGTGTATGATTTTTTGGCAATCTACTAAAATTAATTTTGAAATCCATAAATGTAACTTATTCTTCTTTTGAAATTTTTTTTATATTAAAATGGATGTTGTTGGTCAGATGTACATACATTAAAGTGTGAATGCGTTTTGATTAACTTTTTGCCTTTAAGTTTTCATGTTTACTCATTTGAACTATCCTCTTTTAATTAAACTAAAGGATTATTCATGAAGAGGTATAGTTTTACTGTAAATGTACATGATCTTGCATGGGGAGAAAGTTGAAAACTATTTTAGTAAAACCTCAGTACACCTGTCCGGAATTTTCACCGGCCGCTAAAATGAGTTTGATGTTTAGTCTACATGCTCACTGATGCGGGCTACATAAACTTGATATTTAGCTTGAGGGGAGATCTACAAATTGTTTACAAATTGTCAAGCATTTTAAATAAAATGTGCTGTTTCTTATCAACCAGTAATAGTGAACTTGGTAATTTCCGACATGAAAACATTAATTTGGTTTTAATGTTGCAACAGACGAGGAGCTACATTTTGATTACTTTCTAATGGAGAAGGATCTTGAGGCTGAGAACGGTAACTTGGAAGAAACGGTATGCGCCCAAGCTTGGTTTGGTTCACGCACCGCCCCTGACAGTTGTGATGCTCTGGCACGGACGATGTTCGACTTGGATTGTTACTGCACGTCAAGAAACCTTGATACCTTGCTATTGACAGCCTTGGTAAGTCGTGTTTTTGCATGTGTTGTGTTCAACCCAGGTTAAAATAACCCGCTTTGTTGGCCACATGGCCTAAGGCGTCACTCTCGAAATAGACTGGATTGCCAATGACTGAAAGATAAAGGTTAAAATCCTGGTCAGCTGGACTGAGAGTGGTTTTTCCTCTCTCCACAAACATACATATGGGGGTAAACTTTCTCAACCTTCCTCTTACCTAAAAGGTATCTACTGGCTCACAAAAAGTCACTAATTGAAAAAAATTAATAATAACAATAATAGTAAAAAAGATCACGAAAGTCCCTGAGATGTCGCGAATTTTCAATATATTGGTCATAAAGTTGTGAAAATATTTTTGTTTGAATTTCTCACGCATCGTAACAACGTGAACGCATCGTGCCACCCACTACCCCATGATACCTTGGGCTAGCCCCAAGTTGCTCGATTGTTTTTTCCTTGATATCAAGGACAAGGTTAACGTTCACCATCTAGTTAGAGTTTAATGTTGCTTGTGGGTGCATTATGCCTATATATACATTATACAATGTTCAACCATTTACCGAAGGAATTTTTTGGTCATAAAAAGGTCACTAATTTTTGTTTTGCCAACTCATTAGACAACCTTACCTATCACTTTAGTATATATATGCATAAATCCCAAAGGATAGTGGGACACGGTGCTAATGGTAAAAGTTCAAAGCTTTCACTAGTGACTGCTTTCAAAAGTTTGACGAATTTCAGTGCTCCTTTATATAAATACAACTTATTTTCAAACCAAACAAAATATTTATTAACTTTACACTTTAGCTAGGCCTATAATATTCATAATCATATGTTCAAATACATTTATTTGATTTTGGATAGTTTATTATTTATTAATATTTTTACAACTTAGATAATTAAACAAAACACAGTCTTTCGAGTGACTGAAACTGGTTCCTCTTCTTCAAATGTTACTTAAAACAATTATTTACTCGTTTCATTAAGATATTAAACACAAACGCTATCAACGACTTAAACTTAGGAGAAAGTATTTGTTTAGCTTAAAGGGAATACACCGCTTTGGCAGGCCTGTAAAAATATTGTCACCAATAACAACCATTAGGCGAGCTATTTTAATTATCTTATATATATTCATTAATTTGGTTGATTTGGAAGCATTTTAGTAAACTGATTTATAAACACACAAGTTAGTTTTTGCATTTATTCAAATCTAAAAGTTTGGTTAACTCATTAATGTTATTTAGGATTGGGGAGTCGTATTTTATGTACATAAAAAGACAATACAAATATTTTTACAATTTTTTAAGTTAAATAAACCACATTCAATCTTTAATCTAACATCATTATTGTAATGTTGTAATATACATTTAACAGAAATACATGTTTATTACCTATTTCAGTGATCAGTTATCTTGCTGGTTAGCAAATTTTTGAACCATAAAATAAAAAATCACTAACTTATAAATATTTTTATTTTTCAGATTAATGAGTTGGGTAAGATGCGAGAGCACATTGAGGCCAACATGAAAGAATCAAAGAGTGAAATGGAAACTTGCGATGATTCTTCTAGTGAAGAGGAGCTGGAGAAGGAGGGAAAGGTCACGCGTTACTTGAGACAGACAAAGTTGATAAAACAGGAAAGGAGGTTTCTACAAACATGGCCAATATGGATGAAGAAGTGTCCAAACCCAAAACAGGGGATGATTTGCACTTGTTGACAAAGTTATCCACACTAGCAGCAGCACATTTATAGATGGTTTGTGTAGTCTTAAGGATAACGGAGAAATAGTGTCTGCTAATGGCAGTAAACATTGGCGAAACACATGCGAGACAACAGGAGGTGAATTGAAAAACAATATTCTTCATGATCCTAAACATAATTCTGGTCTTTATTCCGTGACAACATTATTGAGGTCAAGCATTTGGAAGAGAACTGTGAGACTAAGTCAAACACTCTAGGCGCTATTAAGAAATGCACAATTGGTGACTCGACTTCAAAAGAAACCTTTTCTATGTTTAAGAGAAAACAAAAGCCAGTCATTAGTCAAGGTGAAAAGCAACAATCGCTCAAAGACGCTGTAAAGGAACTTAAAAATTTTCAAGCCAAATTCAAGATGGATTCCACGGAGCCATCACAGGAACAAGCCAACTCCGATCCTGCTGTAAAAGAGCCGATAGAGGTATCTTCATCCTACTCGGAAACAGGGGAGACTTCAGAACTGCCGAAAAATTCAAACACGAACTTTATATTTAGCTCTGATACCAAAGAATTCCTCCAAAGTTGTGTGAGGGAGGTCATGAAAGACAAGGTTGGCTCAAAAATCCTCCTGGAGGAACAGATGGAAGTGTATTGGCAGTACATGATAGAAGAAGCAAAGGCTCATATGAAGGACTCGGCCTGTCGGAATGTGACAGAAGGGAGGCGAGACACCTTAGAAATGCGTAACCCCTCGGTACCTGAAGGCCGTGTTTCACAACACCCACTGAACAGGAAAGAAACCGATACCAAGTATATCAACAAAGGCACTCAAACTGTGTCGACAGGAATGATTTTATACCTGGGTGTTGCATCAGATGAGTAAATGTGTTGTGATATTTTCTTTTCTAGAGTTACTTGAACTTGTACAGGAACATTTATTTTAGTTATATCTCATTCTTTTTTTGAACATTGACAATATCATTCTCCAAATAAAGTGTCTTAACCAAGACAATTAAGTCTGTGATGTTAAAAGTCTAAATATTCATTTAAGTTATCTGAAGTTAGCTTGATATCATTTTAAAATTGATATTAAATGTTTTTTTTAAAGGTTGTACTGCCTTAGCTTTTATATACCATTTGTTGTACACGTATTTAGTAAGTTTTGTTTGATATATACAATACAGTATTTAAATATTTAAATATATTATGCCTCTGGTACATATGTAGTTTAATGAGTAAATCACAAACATATTAGAATGGCCAAATTTACTTGTGAATGGATTTTTTTTTAATTCTCAAAAAATACAAGTGCATAAATGTATATGTTTTATTAATATTATATTTGGGGAAAAAAGTGAAGCTCAGAAAGTAGGGCAATAAAACAATATATTTTCTTTTAGTCATTTCTTAATTTAGTTACAAAAAACAATAGGCCTATGATGTCTTTCAAGTACTTAATATGTTTTTTATTTTTCCAAGCAATCATTTATGATCTTGATTTTCCATATTTTGCTATCTAGAGTAGCGTTTCCCCTAAATTTATTCATGGAACCCTTTTATTTTTTGTGCAGAGTACAGAACCCCTTGAATAGTTTTAGCATTGCACATAAAAAAAAATTCACCACTGTGAGTGAGACATTTTCTTAGTTCTAGGTCAATACCTTTAAGTTGAAAGTCACATTTTTCCAGGGGGAAGCATGTCCTATTTTATTTTTCATAAATAAATGAAAATGCCTTATATATGTGTGTCTTGGGCAAAAAATGATAAGGGTTTACTCTTAAATAAATGATAATTATGGTATCAGATCCTTTGTTTATTATATTTGGTATAGAAAAAGTCTACATACATTTTAAGGTGCCAAGTGTAATATTTTTTTTCCATGCAAAATTCTTTTATATTCTGTTCAATAATTGTTGGCAATGTATTCTCATGTCTCGAGTTGCATCGAGTCAGTTTCGATACTTGGTTTTGGTTCCAGAATATAGCGATAATCCAGAACTTAACAAAAGTGACCTGTGACCCAAATACTGGCGTCCACCAAAATAAACATATCTACAATATTTTTAACTTTTAATGTGTAACATTTTTTAAATTTTATATTTTTTTCGCAGAACTATTAATTTTACCTCTTGTAAATGTTTGGATGTAGATTAAGAGATAGGTGCACACAATGATTAGGACAAATGGAATTACATTAATTCTAAATCCTAACCAATGATCTCAATCTACTGTATTGGAGCCAAGACTTTTAAAACAAATAATTGTTCATTGTGTAGGACTCAAATTTCTGTATTGTGTTTTATTAAAGGTGCTGCACTAGAAATTAATTTGTAAACACATTGTTTTTTCATCATAAAACCAAGACATTATTATTAGATAGTAATATATTTTATAGGCGTGTGTGATGTCATTTTCCATCTAGAAGCAAACTTAAATCGAAAATATGAAATATTCTCAAAGCCAAACTTATATCAAAAGTATGAAATATTCTCAAAGGCAAACTTCAATCGAAAGTATGAAATATTCTCAAAGCCAAATTGAAGTGATTTTTTTTTTGCTTGAAAAATATATATTTTAGTTATTTATATAACAATGCACTTAAATTACTTGTAAAAATTATTTTTTTGCACAATTATTTGTAATATTTCATTTTATTCTGATAAATCAAGTTATTATCACAACTTACAATTCAATTACTTCAGAGCTTTAACATATGAATATTAATTTGTAATGTTCACAACAGCTCAAAGTGGCAGTAATTGAACGTAAATTGAGTATTTTTGCTATCAATATTTGTATTGGCGAAATTTTGTAAATTGTCAAAGCAATTTTTTTTTCTTCTGAAGGAAGGTTGAAGGTGATATTTTTTTCAATGCTTCACACTCACCTAATATTTTGTTAGGGGCGGCTGCCCGGGGCGCAAAATAGAGAACTAACCTAACATAGCTTGAGAATGATATGAAAATAATTCGCAAACCTAATGTAACCTGGACGAAATAGTGGTATTGCTAAGCATAGCACTCATTCATGTTAAGATACTAGCATGAAATTTGACATAGTGGTATAGTTTTGTGTGGCGAATAAAATGGGCAGTAGTGCAAATCTTAAAAAGTTAATTTACATACACTATCTTGAAAAATGATGCCCCAAAATTGTATTATGTTATTATTTCTTAAATCGTTAAATCAAAATTAGAGAGGCGAACATGTCTACAAAACACGTTCTAGTAGTTTTCCATGTAATCCTAACTAATTTCTTACAATCTTGCAGTGAAATGGTTGTAGTACTGTATGATAACTATTTATAATGTTTCCCCTTCAGATTAATTCATGCCACAACTATGTTACGTTAGGTTTGGCATGGGCATAGGGAATTATATTTTGGGGGGAGGGGGGGGGGGTTGCGGTGTTAACCATAAGTTTATGACATGATGTTAAGACTTACTATCAAACCCTAAGAATTAAGAACATTGTTATTTTATACAGTGGTGGCAGAACTTTTTTTTTTTTTACGTTCTACCCTCTTCTCCCCCAGTCAAGGTTAGAAAATTGGATGATTCTATAAGCTCTTTTAAGTGGTCCTCAGAGAATTTTTTAAAATCAGACACCTAACAGCTATTTAGAAAAGTGCTCCCCCTGAAATATTTTGAAATTTGGTTACTACTTGAGGATATTTGAAGTAGTCCTACTTTGACAATTTTTTGAAAATTAGGCGTCCCGAAAAGCTATTTTAAAAAGTGTTTAACATATTTAAAAAAATATGAATCAAATTCCCTAGAAGCTATTTGGAATGGTCCTCGCTGTCTTTTTTTTCCCCTATGTTAGTTTATGTTAGGTTTAGAGTTGATGGTTTTGGGGATTATTTTCATACTACCTTGTTATCCCCTTATATAAGGGGGTGCCAAAAATAATCCCACCTGGGTGCAAAATTTAGCTCTGGCCGCCCCTGTATTTTACTGGACTGCTATAATAGTTTTAAGATTGGTGATTAATCTTGTTAGGTGAGTCTTATTTCCTCTGTGTTATTTACATTATAGATTTTAGGTTCCAAGTTGTCATAATAGTTCCATAAAATATTCTGTTCTTATATCCTTGTTAAATTGCTTTTAATCTCAGCCCAAATATGTTTTAAGTGCCTTAAAGAGTGTTACAAGATGTAATGTTGTTAAGCAGGTGCTGCTGTCCTAGTATTTTGTATCTGTTACAAGTGTTATTCTGTGAGTCATAAAAAAAATTTAGCTATAAAAATTGTATATCAACTTTAATTAATAACTTTTTGCAGCTGATATTAAATAATACAAATAAAACTTTTATACCGATACATGGTTTTTATCAAATTATTTTCTGTTTATATCTGCATTGGTGGAGACGTGATGCCAACCTCTGGTTTTACATTGACAGTAAGTTGAGGAGGGTCAGGGTTTGAATCTTGGCAAGGTGTAGGACTACTGAGGGTAGTTTTTCTTAAAATAGTTTTACTCGCCCTCTACATGGAAATTTAGGTACATTTCCTTTAACTATACCTTCCTTGCTAAAGCAATTTAATGTGTATAACCTGACTAGGTAGTATGCGTGAAGCCAAGAAAAAGATATTGTATACTCATATATTTTATATATATTTTTTTTTTGCCTTCAGGAGTTATCCATAAACTATGTAATGCTGTTGAGACAGGGTGAGACGTTAGGGTGGTTTGAACTTATACACTTTAAATATAAACTAATACAATATAATTATTGCACTATTACAATAATGTATGCAGGATTTATGACTAATGAATATATAACTGTAAAGATTGCATAACACAAATAATATTATTTAGCACCACGTCTTACTACCCGTTTGGGTTATACGCTTTAAGTACTAATTACGCTAATGGATTAGGAATTGGGAAGGATTAATTAGAGGAAGTGAACCCGTATTTGCGTGGAGGGAAAGTGGAAAACCATTTAGGAAAAACCACCCCCAGTCTACTCGACCGAGATTCGAACCTCGATCTCCCCGTCCTCAGCAGTCAAGCTCAACACGACTAGCGCGTTAGCCAACTACGCCACCGAGGCGGGTAACACACAAATAAAATTAAATATAAACAGTAAGCATGAGTACTGACATCTGATGACACAACCACCGGTAATAACTCAGAGGGGATAGAAAGTAGACCTTGAAGTATCGTAGACTAGCTTAGAAACGTTCCCTAGAGGGGAAGGCAGGAATGCTCACAATTCGTACGAGACAATTTAGAGAATACAAGACATAAGTATGTCTTGAGAAGTGTCTGTTTCCCTTATTAATAATATAATAATATTTAGCACCGCATCTTACTACCCGTTCGGGTTATACGCTCTAAGTACTAACTACGCAAATGGATTAGAATTGGGAAGGTTTGAATTAGAGGAAGTGAACCCGCATTTGCGTGGAGGAAGAGTGGAAAACCATTTAGGGAAAACCACCCCCAGTTCACCCGACCGAGATTTGAACCTCAATCTCCTCGTCCTCGGCAGTCGAGCTCAACACGACTAGCGCGTTAGCCAACTACGCCACCAAGGCGGGTGTTTCCCTTATTAAAGAAGTCCGTTTTTGGGAGGTTGTTTTGCTGTATGAGCCCGTGATATTTTGTCAGATACACAAAACTGTCCTCTATTCAGAGGTGTCCATTAAGGTAGATTTCATTGTATTACTACTTGAAAAGTAATATAAATACTTATCTGTATGTGCAGTTAAACCGTAAATAAAAGTAATATAAAATTATTTGAAATATATTCAGGATTTAAAATGGGCTGTGTAAAGTATTAAATCTGAGTCCCTCTTTTAGAGCCGCAGAAGCTTCTTTATGAATTAATGAGACTCACTCTTGTGAAAAGTTATGTAACATAGATTGGAGGCAGAAGAAGTCAGGATAAATGTGTACACTTTGTGTTAAATTGGGAGAAGGAGGGTCAAAAAAAGGCAAAAAAGTGTTATAAGGCTTATAGATGACCCCCTGAGTAGTGGCCACACGGTCTATGACGTCAAACTCAAAGACGAGTGGATTGCCCAGGAGAGTGTGAAGTCGAGTGCTAGGTGCACCAGGGACAATTTTCCACAATTGTATTATTAGTTCTCCAATCCACACTAATGTGAGTGTATTGCCTCTAAACCTTCCACAGCCCTTCTCCTTTTGATTAAGTAGTTGTTGACCTCTATGGTCACCTCAGGACCCGATGTTCATGGGTTCAGACCCAGCCTAGGTCGACGAATCTTTCTTGAGCAATAAAAATCCGTAGTACAACTTGCTTCAGAGTGGAAGTAAAGTTCTTGGTCCCATGTCGATTGTGGCTTGTAAACGAACCAGGCTGGAAGGTATGTGGAAATACATTTCCCGGAAAAATTAGGCCTTTTTGCTCTCACTCATAGAAATTCTCGTGTGTTGACATAATCAGTTGGTTTAGAAAGTACTCATTAAATACCTCAAATAACTAAGCTGTTAATAATCCTTGTGTTAAAGAGTATTATCACCCGTGGCTACTTTATGCCACATTTTGTTTGTTTTTTTAACTTTGCCGTGCTGTACCTTTCCAAAATATTGTTCAATCCTACTTTTTCTGTTATTCACAGATAGTTTTAACATTTGTAAGTTGGTTCTTTATGTTGAATAATACTTTTTTTTTCAATTACTCAAAGTTACCTTTTAAAGGGGTAACTGAAATACGTGTTTACCATTTAAAATTCCTGCTTCAGATAACACTTTGTGCCACTTTTTAATCATAATCTATTACGTACAGCTATGTAGTGTGATAGAAAGTCAAGGATTCTAATTTGCAATTTTTGTAACTCTACAATATATTATGACAATATTTCACTCGAGAAGTTCATTGCAGCATTGCTAGATAGCATTCTAGTATATATTTTTTTTAAATATGTCAAATGGCACAAACTATCCCTAGTGGTGGTATGGCGGGGGTTTTTACAACTATAAGGATTTCATTATATCAGTGGTTTCCAAATTTTGCCAAGTTTGACCCCAATTTTTGTCTTTGAAATCCTCTGACAAGAACTCTTGTGAATGTGGGGAATGCCAGGCCTCCACCGTGGTTCGGATTCCACGTTAAACTGTAGGTCCTCCATTTCATCTCACAATCACCCTACCATTACACATTAGCGTAAATGTGTATAACCCGAACGGGTAGTAAGACGCGGTGCTAATAATAATAATAATCTTTGAAATCATAGCGACCCTATGAGATAACATACAAGTATTAATATACTAGTTTTATGATTTTCACCAAATAATACTACCTGCACGGGCTAATCCCATTTAATTACACTTTGAGAGTTGGTATTAAGCCCACATGCTTTATTTAAACACTATAAATTACTTATATTATGATTATACGAATGAGACTAAGGTGTCTAAAAAAAAATGAGTTTGGTGGGTATTTTAGAAGGTAACGGCGGCACTCAATTACTAAGTAAGCAAATAATTGTCAGAGTTGGGTAACCAAAAGTGCATCGATTACAAATATGTTTACTAACAAGGCAAACAAAAAGATATAGAATTACATATGTGTGACAAGATTTAAATTCAATTAATTATTGATAACTGTATTCTGTTATTGAGGTAGAAAAGATTGTTGGACAAATAGGTATTATTACTTTGTACACAAAGAACCGGCAGTACTTGGAGAAGAACATGCTGTTTAGTTTAATAACTCTATAAATAGGGATATTCGCTGTTACTCGAACGAATAAGCCGTCTGCCGCAACTCAGCAACGGTAAAAAGGGGAATTAAGTTTTAGGTAATATACAAAAAGACAATCTAGCCAGGCTAAAACCAGACTATTACCTGAGAGGTATAATCATGAAAAATAGTGAAACAATTAAAAATAGAAACATAGCATCATATCTTATATTTTTAGATTTATTAAGAAGACTATTATTTAAGCTAGCTAGCTTGTATTAACCCTCATGGAGAGCTACGGAAAAACTCTAAGAAAAATAGCCTATAAGAGGAGCTTCCATTTTACAAATAACAGATGACTAACAATCAGGCATCTACACAGTATTTTACTATGGCCGGTCGTTTCCTAATAAATACTGCCAGAGCAATCAACAGTAAATTTATAAATATACCCATTACTAGGGAATACAATAGCTAGTACAAACTATCTTTGAACACTTAGATAAATATGGCGCCTGAAGGGGCTGAAAGAAAATATTATCCTCGCGGGCCACTACTTCAACCTAGTAGTGCTCCCACAGGTTGCTCACCGCAAATAGCTACACAAACAAGGGTGCAATCGTGACTGCAACCAGTCACTGACCTAACTAGGGACAAGAAGAAAATGTTAGATGATCTGATTGTTGCCATAAAGAGATTCTAAACGAGATCATACTGTTTAGGGTGTTATAATATAACAATGTCTTAAGAACTTAGAAAAGGAAATATAATTCATGGACTCAGTATACTCAATCACCTGGTCCTATACATATGTAGAGCATAGAGCCCTCGTATTTAAACTATGCCTCATGGGCATAGGGAAATAATCGTCAGACAATCTGACTAAAGAAACTATATCTGATGGACATAGATAGCAACGTCTCATATTCTGACATGGTACTCATTATTTCTCAGAAGAGGCTTCCTCTGCGACGCGGTGGTGAGACTGACACCTGACACATCGTGGCCACCAGTAATCTTCGGTGCTAAAGTTGTATGGAGTAGTACCTCCTCCAGTGAATAAATACAATGAAATACAAAAATGTGATCCTTTATATAGCAACAGAACTGGCTTGGATTTGGATTACATCAGGATATCTAAGGGGAGTTAGAGTTGTAGAATTAATCCACTTTCTCAGCAGCACTGTGAGCAGGAGTGGTGAGCAGAGACAATTGTCTTTCTTTTCTTCAACGTGTGCCCTTCAATCCAGACGTGAAAATGCTCGCGATGTCAAAATGGTTCGCTGGGGCAATGTTCCTCGATGCTTGGGCGTTTCCCAGCAACATCAATTCAGAGTGAGTCACCACCTGCCACATCTTAATGGAATATATATTAGTATTTATCTTGTTTTAATTGTCTTTATGGAATTTTGTTTGTAGATGTTGTAGTATATAAATGACATGCTATTAAAGGAACCTAAGCAGTCACTTAATTTTTTTTTTTTTGTAATTTTACACTTTTATTGGAATTTTGCACCCTTCTATAATCATTAAAACCACTTTAAAAATTAAGCATAAAACCATAATGTTAGCAAGCATTGTCAGCGCATGATCCAAACGGGTGGTAAGATGCAGTGTAAAAAAAAAGTATCGCCACCCCAACTGAAACAAGGAAATGGGGTCATGACCGCCCAATTGGAACCCACTGTATTAGATTGTACCTGAAACTTAGTGTGTATGCACGCTATATTTTTCAGGTACCTACCTACGATAATTAAATCCTTCATCTGTGTTTAGGTCTTCTCATTAGTTTTGCCAGTCGATAAATTGATCTTTGCCCTAGTTTCCTACATTCATGACTTGGTTTAATCCTTTAGCGAGCGTTTCAGGGTATAAAGTACCCCGATTTTATCTTTGTTAGTATGGTAACTCTGCCAGGTGCCTGGGAAGTGTTTAACTACTCTTTATATTCCTTTAGTGTGATCTTGACTGCTGGTATAGAAATTATTTTCAGAAAGTGAATGTTATCATTAAAAACAAAATAATTACTTTTCTCAGTGAATGATGCTACTTGCAGAAAATTGTAAAATATTGGAGGCGAGGGAGATTCTAGTGCCTTTTTTTTCTATAAAAATGATTAGTTTTTACGCGAATTCCCTTTTATTTTGTTCGCGCCAACTATTGTAAACAGTTTTACACCTGCAAGTGTAACGAGTATGGCTACCTTTTAGGAACAGATTAAGGATGGATGTGAAATCACAACCTGCTCCTTCTTCACTGCTCCTCTGACGTTACATTCACAACCTGTTCCTGACTGACGAAAGGAACTGTTCCTTTTTGTCACTGGTCCACGGATCAAATACATGCTAGAACAGGTCCGAAGTAACCCTGCTCCTCGTTTATGTCACAGACAGCGCTGTAACAGGTCCAGAGCAACCTCGTTCCTTTATGCTCCGGAGATATTTTGGAGCAGTCGTACAGTAAAAAGGAAGTGGATGCTTTATGTTCTTGTCACAGCGCTGAGCTCAGGTCCGGCGCAACCTTACTTATCGATTATAGGCCTAGTTTAGAGTTGGTTTGGGGAGTCACAAATGAGTTTTGAAGGGGAAAGCTTTCGTAATACAAAACATTATTTCCACAATACAAGCACAGTATGTAATATATTCTCACAATAAATTGTTACGTTGAAGAAAGACATTGAAGGACCCACTTGGTGATCAAATGATTTAAGGCAAGGGTCAGCAATCTACTGGTTGACTAATTTGATCTAACCCACAAAATATTTAGCAAACCAACAATTTGTTCAAAAAATTGACTTAATAGCTAATTACTAATTGGAGATGTAAAATTGAACTTTTTTGGCTTTTCTTTTTTTCAAATTAGCCAAACATTTTAAAAAAAACCATAAAGCCCACGACATAAAAAAATTTGCCAGCCTCTCGCACTAGAATGGACTGCCGATTACAGGGAGATTGAGGTTCGATTCCGGTTTGGTGCACTGAGGGTGATTTTTTTCTAAAAGTTTCAACTCTCTTTCCAAACAAATGTGGGTGCACTTCCTCTAGAATGAACCATTTTCATTCCTAACACATTGGCGTAATTGGAATAAATGCGTAACATCCGAACGGGCAGTAGACACGGTGCTAAAAAAAATAGGTTGGGAGTAGGAACGAATACTGTAACTGTGACTAAAAGGAGCAGGTAAAAGGAACAGGACGAGTGGTGGAGCAGTAACAGATTGCTCCTGCTCCACTAATGGAGCAGTTTTTCCCATCCCTATAAATGATGAACCAGACTGTTCTCTCTGAAGTAGGGATGGGTTGTGAAATCACAACCGGCTCCTTTGTCACTGCTCCTATGATGCCACATTCACAACCTGTTCCGACAGACGAAAGGAGTTATTTCTTTTTGTCACTGGTCTACGGATCAAATACTCGCTGTAACAGATCCGGAGTAAACTTGTTCCTCAGCTGTCATAGATAGCACTGGAACAGGTCCGAAGTAACCCTACTCCTCATTTATGTCAAAGACAGCGCTGTAACAGATCCGGAGCAACCTCGTTCCTTTATGCTCCGGAGGTATTTTGGAGCAGTCGTACAGTAGAAAAGAAGTAGATACTTGAGCTGAGATCACGTCCGGCTTAACCTTACTTATCTATTATAGGCCTAGTTTAGAGTTAGTTTGGGGAGTCACAAATGAGTTTTGAAGGGGAAAGCTTTCGTAGTACAAAACATTATTTCTACAATACAAGCACAGTATGTAATGTATTCTCACAATAAATTGTTACGCTTATGATAAACATTGAGGGGCCCATTTGGTGATCAAATGATTCAAGGCAATAGTCAACAACTTACGGTCCACTGACATTTTTTATTTAGCCCACAAAATATTTAGCAAACAAACAATTTGTTCAAAAAATGGACTTAATAACTAATTACTACATGGGAAATGTAGAACTGAACTTTTTTTGATTTACTTTTCTTCAAATTAGCCAAAGATTAAATATATATATGGCCCGCGATATCAGAAAGGTTGCCAACCATTGGTCTCTGCCTTCACTCTCGCACTAACCGAACGGTTATAGTAGACTCAGTGCTAAAAAAGACTAGGATGGGAGTAGGTACGAATATGTGACAAAAAGGAACATTTCCAGTGGTGGAGCAGTAGCAGATTGCTCCTGCTACACTAAAGGACCAGTTTTTGCCATCCCTACTCTTGAGGTGGGACAAATAGCTTCTCAGTCCTTCCAGTTCTCTTTTTTAAAGATGGCGGAAGAAAACTATGTTTTTGATCATCTCAAAGTCACCGGTAATATTTTAGGTTAATTATAACTAAAAAATGGCGCTTTTTTATTATTCAGTTCCAAACTTTCTGTACTCACTTCTACTCGTGAGATAGAGCAGAAAAGGCCTTTATTTTCTGTGATGGCGACGCGAACAGCCTGGGAGTTCTCATCAATGAACCTGCATTTATATTTTATAACGCGAACGCAAAAAAGTACTAATAGAATTATTTTTAATAAACAACCCGAAGACAGCTAATGTATTTGTATTAGCGCCAATTAAAAAAATAATAGAAAAATGCCAAACTATTATTATCGTTTGTAATCATGTGAAAGTATAATACCATTTTAGAAAATATTCTGCTATAAATTTTGGCACTTTGTATTATTTCATTAGTAAAACAATAATTATTATTGTATTTAGTAGAATGTGCTTAAATTGACTTAAATTAAAACAAAACGTAAAAAAAAAAAATTCTTTCACACAAATACTGTATCAATGATACCATAGAAAAGGAAGTGCACAGTAAAAACTGAAAGAAAAGTTGAAAATGTATTGTATCCCTTGTTGTTTTATATTGATTTAACATACTAAAGTATAACAACTCCTATTTTCCATTCTTACGAATTTTAATTGCTTTATTGTTTCGAAATTAATATAATAAAACAAAGTTGAAGCATATTAGAACAACAAAAAGCAATGCTGAAAATAGCTTCTACTCTTATGTCCAAAGATTGTGTCAGTACTAGCGCCAATTTCTTCATCCTACAGTTTCACTATAAGGATGAGAAGAAAGCATAAGTTGTCATGTTGGCTAATCTAAAATGTAGCTCGTTTCCATGACAACAGAGATGTTTACAATTTGAATCAAAAGGTATAGGACAAACCATTGATAAGTTAAGTGATTTTAACATATTTACTTAATTTATCTATTTACTTAGCTTGGTTATACTTCAATTTATTAACATATATTTTTTCTAATTCATAAAAATTTTTGATTAGTATAAATCGTTTAAATTGTTGGTCGGCCAGAATTCTTGTTCAGGATGTCAGACCCCAGCCCTCTTGAGATGGGAGAGTTGGCTCAGGGTGACAGAATACCGACCCGAGACGATAGTGGGTCTATTTCTCCGAGATTGATGCAACAGCATGGAGAAGGGGATTCGATGGACCTGCTGGAACCCAAACATCCACTAATGAAGCGTTTCCAAGCCGCCTTAAAGGCCCACCTGGAGCGCCAGCTTTTGCGCCTTAGCGAGGAGGTTCTGGAACTTGTAAGTTTTCATCCAATGGCTCCCTATACTACGGTTTATGTTTAGTGAAGCAATTTTCAGTGTGTGTGTGTGTGTGGGGGGGGGGGGGCGGGGGGGGGGGTGCAACCTGTGATGGTGGTCTGTGGCGAAGTCCCTCCAAAGTGGGATAGCAAGAATCAACTTTAGAATTGTATTCCTCTTGAAATAATTGAATGATAATTAAATATAAGTGGCGTTATGGGTATCCAATAAGATACAAACCCAGGCAGTATGGACAAACACAAAAACAAATGATTATTTCATATCATAAAGGGTGTTGTGAACCCCCAAACCCCGTAGTATGGCCTTGATGTGTGGTAGTTTGTCATGTAAGATGAGTGGCAAGGGAGACCAAACTAAGCAATTGAGTGGAGGTCAGTATTTGAGGCGATAATGTCAAAAAACTTAAATGATTCTAAACAAATAGACCTATTGTGAAACTTGGAACAAAAGTTTGGCTAATTCAACTAGATGTACCGTACTATAACTGCAGTCCGGACATTATAACAAACACTTGTGTGTTAATTGCTTGTGAAAACAATATAAAATTATTAAAACAATAGTATTACATTTTTTTTATTGTTAGCACCACACCCTATTATTTGTCTGGACTCCAGGATACTCACATTTAATTCAACTAATGGTATAAATATGAAGAAAGTAAAATTTATAGAAACCATGCCCATATTTGTGTGACAGGAGATTGGAAAACCATTTAGGAAAAACACCTTCATAACACAGAGCAAGGATTCAGACCCCAACTTCCACATTGCGCACAAAACAGACAAGATGAGATTGGTATTTAGTCTTTGGGATCACCAATGTAAGGTTTATTTTATTATTTTTGAACATGGATAGACCTTACAATTTGTTTGGTAATACTTTATACAGAAGAAATTCAATGGATTTATTTATTTTTAGCATGGTGTCTTACTACCCATTCGGCTATACGCTTAAGTACTAATTATGCTAATGGATTAGAAATTGGGAAGGTTGAATTTAGAGGAAGTGAATCCGCATTTGTGTGGAGGGAGAGTGGAAAACCATTTAAAGAAAAAACCTCCAGTTCACCCGATCGAGATTCGAACCTCGATCTCCCCGTCCTCAGCAGCTAGCTCAACATGAAACCAGTTTGTTAACTAATTACACCACCGAGGCGCGTAATTAAAAAGATAGTATTCACCTAAGCCATCAGTATTTTTAAAGCTACATGACTTTTTTATTTTCAATCGAAAATTAAATTTGAAAACAGAATAAATCTGTGACCCCATCACCTTCCTACTAGTTCTGGCGACTTGTGATAGGAAGCAGCACTGAAGGGGAAGCAAACAGAACGCGAGGACTTGGGAGTGGAGTTGTACAACGTGCAGCAGGAGGTGACTAAACAGCAGCGTCTCCTGGACAATTACCATGACACCCTGGACTCTATGATCAAGACAAGGCAGGAGACCGAAACGCGAGTCCACACTGCCAGGATGCGTCACAGGGCAGAGGCGGAGAAACTCAACAAGGCGGAGAGGAAAGGTGGGAGGGACAGCTCGGCCCAAGGATGACTCTAGTGCCATTACAGACTATCAGTCATTTAAACTGTCTAACATTAGTAACCTTGTACACGCACATACAGCTCATTTACTTCAGTTTTTTTCCATATGAATATTAATTTGAATGGCAATAATCGACCATAAATTAAGTATTTTAGTGGATAATAGTTTTATTGCTGAAGCTTCATTGTTGTCAAAGCCAGAATTTATTTTTGAAGCAAAGTCAATGATATTGTTTTGAAGCCAAGTCAAATTTTCGCACACCACTATTATAATACATTTAATTAAGTGGTAAATTAATTGTCTGGGGTATAGTTGTTAAGTTTACATTATAATTATGTTTGGCAAACCTACTTTACTTTACACCCATTACTGTTTCCAGCCTGTGGTCCACGTCAGTTTTTTATTCAAGCCATATATTTTCCATTACCAACTTGCTAGCTCTGTCGTAGCTTCATATACCTTATAATATAAGGGAGCAGAAGGGAGCGCGAGTAATTTTACAGTTTTTAGAGCATTACATTTATTTGGCCTAAATAAATAAAATATTTCTTCAGTTGCAACGTAGAGTTTAGTTTTCTGCACATGCTAGTATCAACAGATCTTGAATATCTGTCAAAAGAGTACTGGAATTTTGTCAGAACTTATTCTCTTTTTTTAAAAAGTTTTGACAAAATTCTAGGACACCCTTGACAGATATTCAAGATCTGTTGATATTAGCATGTGCAGAAAACTAAACTCTATGTTGCTATTGGAGAAATATTTTATTTATTTTCACCAAAAATTTTATATTCTATAAAAACTGTAAAATTACTCGTGCTCCCTTCTGCCGCACCTTAAGGCTAGGACAGGCACAACATCCAGTCACCGGCCGTTAATATATCAATGTGAAAGGGTAAACCCATATACGCATCAATGATACATTTTCGGCCATGCCGGGAATCAAACCAAAAACCCTTAGCTCCGTAGGCAGACACGTTACCGACTGAGTTAAGGTGTCAGATTATCTAGCTTATTCCTAAATTATAATTAGTATAAAAGCTCTAAAATAAAATCTAATCCACAATTTAAAATACATAAAAAATTTGTTTTAAATCTTGAATCCTCTAATGTAGAATATCTTTAATGAATTGAGGGTTTGGAGGTAGGCCTACTATTCCTAGTCTTCAATTTATTGGAAAACACTTTTTGTAATGTTTAGACTGTACATATGTTACAACCCATGTTAATACATTTCTAATGGTGAATGTATACCCTCTTTGTGGTGGGAAGGAATGTTTGAAAGGTCTTTTTCCCTGACAGAATTCTTACTAATATATAGTAGGATTTTGTTAGGAGAGAGGACCTTCCTCGCATACCTCCCTATCATACTCCAAAATACATTTGTACATAAAAAAATAACTTAACTCTGGTATACTAATTTTTGAAACATATTTTAAGTTAAGTAAGAAGAGATAACATATTAATTTATGAATCAATCATTGCATTATAAAGAGATATATGCATTATAAAAGGTACCAAAAAGAGTTAAATCAAACACTAAATAAGTTTGGAAAATAGACATGAAAAATTAATAACTAATTTTATATCAAAAAGAATTATACCGGTAGTAAAAACATAAAAAAACAACTATATTTGTGATACAGTAATTTATTTTACCACTGTTCATGAGCCTGATAATCTTATATGTAAGATGACCTAATTTTAATATGTTTATCTTGTTACAAAGGATCTTGTAATAAGTGTTTTTACTATCATGCTTTTTGATATAAAATCAATCAATAATGTTTCGGGTACATTTTCCAAACTTATCTAGTGTTTAATTCTATTATTTTTGATACCTTTTACAATTTTTGTATCTTTTTATAATACATTGATTGATTCATAAATTAATGAATACATTCAAATACATTTTAATTAATTATTATAATTGGTTTCTAATCTATTAATTACAAGCTAACATAACCTAACAGATTCTAACCTTCCATTAACTTAAGGCTAGGTTTGTCTAGGTAAGGTAATATTGTTTAAATTAGTCTGTCATATAGAAGTTAAAAACCTAGTATATATATATATATATATATATATATATATATATATTTATTTATTTAGAGGAAGAGCTGCGGTCTGAGTTGGAGAGTTTGATGCTGCTGGAGAAACAGTTCTCAGATTGGGAGAAAGACATGGAATCAGATTTAACAGTCTCTCAAAGGATATCGGAGAAAACAAAAGTTGACAAGAAACAACTGGCCGATGATAAACGACGACAGGTAAGAAGAGCTTTACTAAATATTAGAATGCTCCATTCAATTTTGTTTTGTTATTTTTACCTTGCAGCTAAGGTCAAATAAACAATAATAAATATCTAAAATTATTCAAGTAATTTTTTCTTTATCTTCTCATATAGATAAAGTATTGTATATGCAATATATATATATATATATATGATGGGTATCAAATTCAAAAATGTGCGTCTGAAAATATTATCTTTCCTCAGGTTTGTCTTTCTATACTTAAGGCTACAGGTGTAATGGTTTGATGGATTTTGTCTAAACTTATATTTAGATGATCATTCCTTGAAAAGAAATTTTAATTTTATTCTAGCTTTAAAATTAATGGTAGTTAACGCATAACGTTTACTTTACCTTCATTCACTGTTTCCAGCCTGTGGTCCGCGTCAGTTTTTCATTCAAGCCATATGTTTTCCACTACTGGCTTGCTAGTCATGTCGTAGCTTCATATGCCTCATAATCTAACTTAAGACTAGGACAGGCACAACATCCAGTCCCCGGCAGTTACTTCATCATTGTGAAATGGTAAACTCATATTTCACCAATGATAAATCTCTCTGCCATGCCGAGAATTGAAAGAGGAACCTTCAGATCAGTATACAAACACGCTACCAACTGAGATAAGGTGTCGGAGTGTTAACTCATAACTAATTTTGAAATTTTTGTTGAAACAACAATATGCTAAATGAGAAAGAATGTGTGATTGTCTCACATCATTTATATTATTTGATCCGCTTCGGTGGCTGCATGGTCTTAAGCGTAACAATGGCAATAGACTTACCGCTAATGATGGGGGAAATCAGGGTTCGAATCCCTGTCGGGTTTATTAAAGTTTCCTCCCTCCCAAATGGTTTTCTACTCTCACTCTTTGCAAATGTGGGTACACTTCTTAATTTAAACCTTCCTTCATAGCAAACTTCTTTGCATGATTAGTTTATCTGTGTGTAACCTAAGCGGGTAGTATGATGTGGTAACTAAAAAAAAAAAAGCTTACCTCATAAATATCTATTATTTGTAAGAAGTACAGGAAAGGTGGATAGGAAACATATAAAAGGGAACAAACACAATATGGCTTTTACAATGAAAAGAAGAACACAGTTCACATTTGACATTGCATGCCACTGGGCAAAGAGGTAATGGCTGTCTCTTTAAGAAAATCGATTATCACCGCCAAATTCGGCAATCCCTGACCTAGGTTTCATTCTATTGGAACTCATCAGGGAGGAGTGTGAAACGCACAACACAACTTCATAAAAGCAGAAATTAAAAAACATAAACGAGAGAAAAGGAAATTAATTGGTAAAGGTTGATAGGACACTTAGATAGGAACTTGTAAAAGGAATAACATTAAGGACGAATACAAGAAAAGAATATTGGATGCGAAAATATAATACTGTATATCTCTTTAAGGAAAACCTCTTTTCCCTTTTTGAGGAAATTTGGTAGATTTTAGACCCTACTAGTGCTATTGAATTAAGTAAAAGTCGACCTTGATGGTGTTGGGGTAAAGTGCACGCCTCAGGATCTGATGTTCATGGTTTTCAAATCCAGCTAGGGTGGACGGATTTTTCTTGAGCGATAAAAATTCATAGCACAACTTCCTTTGGAGGGGAAGTTAAGCCGTTGTGTTCGGTCCCATGTTGATTGTGGCATATAGAAGAACCCTGGAAGGTATGTGAAAATACCTTTCCCGACAGAATTGGTAGGCCCTTTTGCTCTCGCTCACTGAAATTCTTGTATGCTGATTCAACAACCAGTTCAGAAAGTGCACGTTAAATACCTCGAATAAATAAATAAAATAAAAAACAAAGTAAAATTTAATTTAAGCATGTAACATTTTTCTGTCTAATTAATATCCTTATTTTATTTCAAAATTTGGCTGACGCATGTTTGCTTCCAGGACATATTCCTCCTGAAGCTGATGACGGAGGTGTCAAATCTGTCGTCACAGAACTCACTACTAGACACTCAGTTCCGGGTGAAGGACTGCGAGCGCGCCACCATCGGCCAGACGGTGGCAGATGCCAATGCTGACCTGCAGGCCTTGGGCCAGGAACAGCACCGACTGCTGCAATCTTGGAATGGGGTCGTCATTAACATCAAGCAGAGGGACCGGGTGTATGAAGGGGTGCAGAAAGAGCTGGAGTAAGTGGTTTGTCCGCAAACGAGAGGAATGAGAACTTACACAGGTGGTTACATGGTCTAAGATGTTGGTCTCATCATAAGACTGGGTTTATTGGGAATATTGCTCTTCCGCTAATGAAGGTGCACTACTCTAATAAAACATTCCTCATCCCAAACCCTTAAATTAACCTGTTAGTAACCATAGTGGTAAAACCATGAATAGTCATATAAATTACATACTTTTGGGGTCAAATGGTTTAAAGCATCAGTTTTGAAATAAACTTGACTAAAGATAATGAGGAGATCAGGGTTTGAATCCCGGTCAGGTGTAATAAGGGTGGTTTTTCATAAATGGGTTTCCACTCACCTTTCATAAGATGTAGATACACTTTTCTAAATTCAAGCTTTCTCATCCCTAATGCTTTAGTGTAAATAGTACATATGCAAATAACTTGAACAGATACTAAAAGACCTACTTAATTACAATCTGACATCAGGAACTCAAAAGTTCATTGCTGGACTTAAGAAAATACGCCACCTATTTTGAGCTAGTTCTAGCCAGTCCACCTCATTACACCCTATCCTGTTTTGGACCCCTCTAATATATTACAAAAGTCATGGATGATGTGTATTTTTCTTTAAAGAACTATACATAAAGTTTCCTTTTAATATTTATTCATGGAGAATTATGCGTTTTCAAAAGAAATTTCAATACACTACTTTTTTAATTTTCTTTCTTTAAAATACTTCCTCAATTCTCTTTGAAAATCAGGTTAGGGAATGAGTTGGCTGCCTTTGCCCAATAGGAAGCTAGCCTTCGCAGCATCAGGTTACCAGGAGTTCTCCCATTAGTTGGTTTTAACACTGGTGACGAGGGGTCCAAGAAGCAAGGAGTAGCACACACACACACACAACACACAACAATATATATATTATATATATAAGCAGCTTGTGCATATAAATCCACACAGTAATATAGTAATACACAGAAGAACTAGTAATATCACATGAAAAATGGTAATTTTCAGAGATAGAATCTCAGTTTGTAACAGCACTAGCTCAGATTTTTACGCATCAGTTCATAAATGAACAAAACTGTATCAATGTTAATTTTATAATAATAAAAGTGAAATTAATAAAATAAATCGAGTACAATGTTAAATCTCTACTAATTTCAACAATCAACCAATCAGTAGTCCTACATTGATAAACGTAAAATCAGATCGTCATAGTTGTGTGATAACAAGTGCATAATATGGCATGCATGCGTCATCTTCATCATAAAACCCAGTATCATTATAATTACTACTCAAGAGTAAGTCATATATGAGTCCATATCCATATCATAAAAATCGGTGTCGTTATAATTGCTGCCCAACCGTAAGGCATGCACGGTTCGACATCCGCATCATCATCAACAAAAATCCATTATAAGTATACTATCTTGAGCCAGTTCTATCCAGTCCACCTCATTACACACGATCTCTATCTTGAGCTAGTTCTATCCAGTCCACCTCATTACACTCCATCCCTATCTTGAATATACTATCCATCCACCTCATTACACTCTACCTATCTTGAGCAGTTCTATCATCCACTCATCACAACCTATCTCTTTCAGGTCCATTCTAACGTTATCCTCACATCTGATAAAAATATTATTGTATAAATACATGTAATTATTATGTTTAGCAATGTTTAAATAAATAAATATTATAAATTATAGGAAATGAAGCACAAATTAAAGTATAAACACTAACACATATTAGCAAAGAGTCCCAGGTTTAATTCCAGACATGGCTGAAAAATTTGTCATTGGGGAAATATATGTTTACCCTTTCATAGTGATGAATTAATGTCCGGGGTCTGAATATTGTGTCTGTTCTAGATTTAAATTAGTTTATAAGTCAATACTGAGATAATAAGTCGGTTCAGAAATTCATGTTCAATACCTCAAATAAATTAAAAATGAAAAACTAACACATATTAATGTGTGCTTCATTTTTTACAATTCAATCATATTTATTTATTTAATAACACTCTAATATGCCTTTGCCTTTTAGGATTTTATTCAAACAAATTGAGGTTAAGTGCATCTATCAAAATGAAACTCGGCTTACATGATTGTGATTTTTTTTATATATTTCACCAGAAAAGCCAAGGAACAATTTCTGAACATAAACAGTGAAATTGAAGGCTTAAAGAAGTCATGCACGGGCGAAATGGAGCTGAATGAGAAGTTGACTCTGGTTCTCCATAGACATAAGACTGAAGTGGCCAGCACCCAACGTTCGATAGGTCTGGAGCTGGACAAGAAGAGTAATGCCGAGATGCAGTTGTCGTTGGTTGCCAACATGATGCAACAAACAGAGAAAGATCTCGGGAACGCTGTTAATGTACGTTAATTCTCACAGCAACCATTATAAATAATACAGTCAACTCTGGTTATAATGAACCTCTATGGACTCAAATATTTTGTTTACTTTGTTCAAAGTTCACTAAAACAGTTTTTTTTTTAATTTGAAAGTAGTGAGTTTGTGACAAACAAAATAAGAGTTCAAATACAATCGCTCTTTATTGAAATCTATTAATTAATCTTAAAAATTCTGTTATATGCTGTTGTTTACTGTCTACTGTTTTAGTTAATATTTTTTACAGATCCTTCTCTAGAGTCTGTGCTTTTTCCACAATTCATTACAAACTATCCATGTGTTCATAAAACTAAACTGAGTAGAAAAGTATAATTTTTTGAGAAGAAAAGAATTAGTGAAAAGAATTACTAAATGTCCACAGACTGTAATTCACTGTCCTGTAACTCCTGTTGTATTAATACAACTCAGAAGACTGTCTTCCTTTACTTGCCGCAGACAAGGGTATTAAAAACTTAAGCCAGGTCATTGAGTACAGTGAATGTTTAAGCTCAAACTTTCCCCTTTCATCATCTTCCCCCTCCCCCTTTTTAACACACACACACACACACACACACACATTCTTTACTTTCAGTCAAGATTTGTGATATCCAACTCAGGCAGAGAATCGTTGTCTTTAAGTTTAAACAACCAGATGTACTGCGAAAAGGTTTTAAACAGGCAATTTATTTCTGTCGTTTATCACTCTCTATTCACACTATAACAAAGCTGTATTTATTTCTGTCGTTTTATCACTCTCTATTCACACTGTAACAAAGCTGTATTTATTTCTGTCGTTTTATCACTCTCTATTCTCACTGTAACAAAGCTGTATTTATTTCTGTCGTTTTATCACTCTCTATTCACACTGTAACAAAGCTGTATTTATTTCTGTCGTTTTATCACTCTCTATTCACACTGTAACCAAGCTGTATTTATTTCTGTCGTTTTATCACTCTCTATTCACACTGTAACAAAGCTGTATTTATTTCTGTCGTTTTATCACTCTCTATTCACACTGTAACAAGCTGTATTTATTTCTGTCGTTTTATCACTCTCTATTCACACTATAACAAGCTGTATTTATTTCTGTCGGTTTATCACTCTCTATTCGCACTGTAACAAAGCTGTATTTATTTCTGTCATTTTATCACTCTCTATTCACACTGTAACCAAGCTGTATTTTTTTTCTATGCAATCTCTTTCCTACCTTAAAAAGTGTAATGATTATTTCTGATTATGTCTCTATTACAAACAATTATTATTCTCGCTTATGTTGCAATACTCAACATTTAAACTTAAGTTCTGATCGTTTTATAACAATTCTAGTTCAACTTAACAAGTTATTTATTTGTGTTAAATTCTAAACCTGTTGTTTAAGTTATTTCTGTGTTTTATCTCTTCTATTCAACTGACCAATGATTACTCGTATCACTCTCTATTTCATGTAAAAGTTATTTATTCTGTGTTTTATAGTCTCTATTACAATGACCAGCTGTATTATTCTCTTACTCTCTATTTAGTTATAAAAGTTATTTCTGTCGTTTTATCTGTTCTATTAATCATATGAACAAGTGATTTTTTCTAACAATCTCCTTTATTTAGTGTTAAAGTTTATATTGTTGTTTATTATACTTGTTATGGTTGCAAATACCCATTGATTACTCGTTATAAATTTAGTTCTTACGATGTTGGTTGTTAAAGTTATTTCTGTGTTTTATTGTGTGTCTATTAATCGATGACCCATTGATTACTCTATGCTTGTCTGGATGTTGGATGTGAAATGTACATTTTACATTGTTATTTTAATTGTAAACACATTACTGCTTTTGTAATTTTAAAGATGATGTTTTATTTTAAATATATAAGACCTATTTTCATTTTATAACTTTTAAAAAATATTTTAATAGTAACCTTTATTTAGCTAATTGAGTTTTAGTTGTGTGTGTGTATTGTGAATGATTCTTGCGATCACAGATGTACCACCAGCTTACGGCAGAGGACAAGCTAGTCCAACAAGAGGTGGAGAAGTTGAGCAATGAGAAAGTACAACTGGAGGACGCCATATTGCAGAAGCTGCAGTGCCAGATCACCCAAGACAAGGCGGGCAGACACATGAACAAGCAACTGTTCAACCTGCGGGACAAGACAAGGTCGCAGGTAGGTTTTTAATCGAGTTATCAAGTGAGCGTTACTATTCTCGTTCTTGTGTATTTGTTCGAATAAATTAAAATGTGACACTTAATTTGAGTCAGTAAAGTGTCTCCCTACTGCAATAAGAGTCCTGGGTTTGATTACCTTCATGGATGAAAAGTCTTATCATTTGTGCATTTGGTTTCCTCATTCACAATCGTGGCTCTGGTTTTTGTGTCTGTTCTAGAATTAAGTTAGTTTGTAAGTCGTCTGCCGATATAATTATTCAGTTCAAAAAGTACATAGTGAATACCTAAAATAATAATATAACACTAAAGGTATATGAAAATTATAATTACTTTTGAGGCTGAAAACATTTTGATCGATGAACCAGAATATTTTGAGTTTTGACAAATTGTGTTTTATTAGCATGAAATATTTCTTTTACAAGATAAAAAGACGGGATCTTTCTCCATAGCACTTCTAAAATTATCTTCATCAGCATTTGTCATATCTTCTTTAATTTTTATAGTTCAATCGTCCTCAAATAAAATTTATGATATGTCCTTTCTGTATTTAAAAAACAAACAAAAACAAAATCTGTTGTATGTTTTTTAGTATGTATTTTGACCTTGAAATGAAAATAGGGCTTGTGACTATAGTTAGCTATTTTTTAATGAACAGATCCAATTGTGGTATTAAACATTTGTCAAAATACAGGTTTATTGGTCCCTGGACCAAATCATGGTTATAAGTAGGAGTAGGTGACCTGGTGGTCTAGGGGTAAGGTGTCAGACTTCTATGCTGGCGGCCGGGGTTCAATCCTCGGTCCCGGCACAGATTTATCTGATTTCCAAACCCTTCCTTCACCTCTGACAAGACATCTTGTGAATGTGTGGAATACCAGGTCGCCACCGTGGTTCGGATCCCACGTTAAACTGTAGGTCTCCATTTCATCTAACAATCACCCTACCATTACACATTAGCGTAAGTGCGTATAACCCGAACGGGTAGTAAGACGCGGTGCTAATAATAATAATATAAGTAGGAGGGATCTTACCTAAGAATTACTGGAGGTCGTTGACCTCTGTGGTCTTTGGATGACGTGCTCGTCTCAGGACCTGATGATAGTGAGTTCAAACCCAGCCGGCGTTGGAGGACTTTTCTTGGTCAATAAAAGTCTGTAGCACAACTTCATTCGAATGGGAAGTGAAGCTGTCAGTCCCATGTCGATTGTGGCATGTGGCGTGTGAAAAAAACTTTCCCGACGAAATTGATTGGCCTTTTAGCTCTCAATCCTAGAAATTCTCGTGTGATGATATAATCAGTCGGTAAAGAAAGTGAAAAGTTAAATACCTCAAATAAAATAAAATACTGGCGGAGACATTGTTGTGATTGTGGTGAGTTTACATTGTTCTTTCGTGAGGATGTCGATCACACATTCGTACCTCTCCAAACTTCTGCGAGAGCTCATGGTCTGTGTTCAGAGGTATTTCTTTTGCCGGGAATAGTTCTGGCGGGATATGTCTGGAAAGATACGAGACTTTTCACGTCTTCCTACTCTTGTTGGAGCTTAGCCACACAAAAGAGGCAATTTATCTCGGTTTAGCTGTAGGAGTGGCGCTAAGGTTTTTTTTATCCACATTAGAGGATGGTAGTGTTAGTGTACTCTTAAGTGAAGCAAGCCCCCAAGAGAGTTTGTTTAGTCGCGGGGCCATAAAGAGGACTTCAAACAAATGAAGAAAACTATGTGTCACATCACACTAAGGAAAAAGAGGCCTCATGTTTGTTCGTTGAAAATGTTTTGTACTATTGGGCCGGTCAAAATGATTTTTGGTTAGGCCAATAGTTCAAGATTATTTATCTTTATGAATAAAAATAAAGTGAATACATGAGCAGTGGGTACTCCCTCACCCTTCTCTCAGAATTTCTCATTCCTCGCTATGGAAATCAATCCTGAGCTATGAAACGACGAGGAAACTAAGTTCCATTTCAGGTCGATGTGTCACAGCTCTATTGGATGAGTCGTTTGTCAGTTCTTTGAAAATATACAGCACAGGGACGAGGCGAGAAGATGAGAATTATATCTACAAATATCCAAGGTCAGACTTAACATATCTAGGAATTATTTATAACAAATGGAAAGTCAAGCTTTAAAATAACCGTTAGTTGGCGACAAAGAGCGGTTGCAAGATAACCTAATTCATATTTTAAATAGAGTTGTTTAGAATCCACTATTTTACGAATCTGAATCTTGAATCCGAATCTCCAATTTACCTTTGAATGCCGAATCCGAATCTTGGAAAAAATTATAAATATATTATTAATAGAGTAATATAAAATACAAAAATTAACTAAATGTTAACATTATTTCTTATAATCCATTTATTATAACATTCATACATTCAGTTAAGTGTTAAATTACTGGTCTGGGGTCTGGTTGTTAAGTTCATCCTATAATTATAATTAATTCTGAACCAACAGTACGCAGTATTAGTGCTCTAAAACAAATTCCAATTAATTTTTTGAGTCTTGTATCCGATATTTTCTCGAACCCTCGAATCTTGAATATCCTTAAGGATTCGAGGGATTCAGGGGTCGCATTCTTAATTTTAAATATGTAATGTCAGCAGTCACACCTTCAACAATCAGTCTGTTCTCGACTCTTGAAGAAAGTACCTATGATTAACCAAAAGCTTGTGTTTTATCTCAACAATTTACACTCCAGAACTACCAATGTTTCATATTTGACAGGTATAAAAGTCACTAGCTAGATCTACTTTCACATATTCATACGTCAAGTTATGTGATCTGTACCCGTTACTTTTGTTAGATATTATCAATATTTATTAAATAGTACAGTAAAATATTATCAATGCTGATTACAAAATACAAAATGTTAGTATTTTTTAAAGGTTGCTCCAATTGTCCATTCATAAGAAAATCAAGGTATAGGTGTCTCGGTTTAAACATACACAACATATACAGTTATATTTTTAACAACCGAGTCTGTTTATGCTTTCGGCAAAACACAGGGCATTCGTTTCCCAAATAATCTGCTGAATCAACTCTTGGTTTGCTTACATTTTCCATATATACATGTATTATTTTACTTATTAACTCTAGAATTTTGATTTACTGAACCGTGTCTGACCATCAGCCCTAAATTCTTGATTGTGTCAACCTTTTTTGACAATCAGTGTTAACCCTATACCATTTTTTCAACTGTCCCCGAGCCTTGGTTTGGTACTGTCGAGTGCCCTGTCTCTTTCTCCGTCCTCCAGGAGGTGCAGCTTTTCACCACAGAGAACCTACTAGCGCAGACGAGTCTGCAGATAGAGCAGCACAGAGGGGCAAACTCCCACAACGAACTGCTGCTGGAGGAGCTGGAAGGGGAGTTAAACCTGCTGAACAAGGAGCTGCTACAAGTGGAGCGAGATCTCAAGCAGAGCAAGTTCCTAGTCGGCAAGAAGCAGGGCGCCGTCGACACGCTTAACAAGAAGCTAGAGAGCATGGTCTCCAAGACCGGGGTAAATTATGCTCTAAGATCTGTCTTGACCATTGTGATGAACAAACTATGTTATACTCTTTTTTTTTTAATTCAAATCTTGAATTAAAAATCTTTATTTTACCCCATAAGTTTAGTAAAATGCCTCCAGCTTACTCTTTTCTTCCACCATCTATTTGTTTTTAATATTCTTATCTACTCCTTTCAACCCTTTCTTGGCTACCCTTGCAGTCTTTTTTCTACATATTTAATTTCCACCATTTTCTTTGGCATCGTCTCCTTCTAAATCTTCATTGCTTTCTCTACTATCTCATGTACTCCAACATCCTCATCACATGACCATACCATCTCATCCTTACTTCCTCTACTATCTCATCTACTCCCTGTACCCCGCTCTTTGCCGGATAACTTCATTCCTAATCTTGTTTCTCCTCATGACAGCCAACATGTTCCTCACAAACTTCATCCATATGGCCTCCACTTTCCTAGTTTCTCTTACATTCAATGTCCAGGTTTATACTGCATATAAAACTAAAAATACCAAATCTTGGATGCGAATTTTAATCTTAGAAACGGTAAGCCTAAGGGATCATTGCACATTTCCACCTAAATTTTTATTCTTGTCTACACTTATTCTAAAGATGTCATGAAAAAAAAAAGAGGCTGAGGCTATGGACAGAGCACATAGACAAAGTTTTTTTGGGGGATGAGGAGGTTAAAGTTCAAATCCTGACCACGTATACTCAAGTGATTTTTCTTAAATAGATTTTTACGTTCCCTCCACATAAATTCAAGTACATTTCCTCTAAATAAACTTTATATTCCCCCATTGGTGTAAATAAACCCATAGGAGTAGTAAGATATGAACCATAGGCTAGTAATTTTTTATCTTGAGCCTCGTTGTTTTATTCAATTAATTGACAATGTGATATAATTCCGTGGTCGAATGGTCACTCTCGCAATAGACTGGGCTGTCGAAGACAGGAAATTATGGTTAAAATCCCGGTAAAGGGTACTGCAGGTGTTTTTTTTTACTCTCCCTCCACACAAATGCGGGTACACTTTCTATAAATTAACCTTCCCTCTCCCTAACACATCAGTATTATTAGTTCAAATTGCTAGTAATAATCAGTGACAAACAAAGATAATTAAGAATCTGATGACATTTTCTCTCAGAATCAGAGTTGCAGGTGAAACATAGTTCACATCCTTAGTTTTTGTTTTGAATATATTGTTGATTTGTTGCACAGCCTAGAGTCAAAGAACTTGTAGAAGTCACAACAATATGTAAATATCCCCGTTGACATTACAGACAGAAGTAATGTCTCCCGAGGAACTGAGGATCAACAGCTTGAACAAGAAGATTGACGAGACCACGGAACAATCGAAGAAATTGCAGCAGTTCTGGTTGCGGCAACAGGGGCACATTGTCCAGCTTTCTCACCAAAGGGACGAGCAGCTTCACGAGATAGACATTCTGCGTAAACGTATTTGTCGTTCTTTCGAGAACCTCTCAACATTTTACAATTTATGTTGGTACAGGGCAACATTTTAGAAGCTGTGCTAGTATTATTATTGTTTTTATCTATAAATGTCCAGAAAATATCCTTTTAGTTACATTAATGGGGCAAATACTAAGAGGTAGAATTTAGAGGAAATATACCCTAATTTGTGGTGAAGAATAGTGGGAAATCATTTAGTAAAAAAATTCTCACTACTTCCAGCCGGTATTCAAACCCTGACCTTCCTTTCACCGCCAAACAAGAAAGGAGTATCGCATTTTGTTGATGTGGCCAGCAGCGGAATTATCAAAATATTAATTTTTCGACAGCGCTCCATTATCCTTTCAATTATTAAATTATTTAACCAAGGGAATACAAAATAAACTATTTTTTAAGAAAAGGCATCAGCATTCACCTATAGTGAGGATGGAGAACTAAATCATGGGAAATATTTTTCCAGAGCAGATTGTCGAGACATAACCCCAGATTCTCAAGTCAGAGGAGAATGTTGGGGAGAATGTAAATCCTTGCGATTAGCTATGTCACTATCCCCTCAGGTGGCTGCATAGTCCAAGGTGTCATTCTCGCAATATACTGACTGCCAATGATGGGGAGATCAAGACTTACATTTCACTTGGGTGTGCTAAAGTTATATTTTCCTCTCCCTCCACATAAATGCGGGTATACTTTCTCTAAATTCAACCTTAATCATCCATAACATAATATTGTAATTAGTACATTTGTCGAGTAGTAAGACGCAATGTTAAAAGAACTATAACAAATGTATATAAAACTGATACATCCACTTGATATGTTTGGCGTGTGTTAGAATCAGAGACACTTGGATTTAGTCTGTCGGAGCTTGTTTTAGTGTGGTTTCTTCGTCTTTTTTTGCGCTGTTTTTAGTTTTGTTTTCAATTGAAATATTAAACACATCTAATGGATCACAGATGAGGAGGATAAATAAAAGGAAATACACTAGGAACTGTTTAGAAAGAGGACAGGAAACACTTTTTATGCGCATAGCTGGTGTTTGGGCTCTAGTACAGACCTGGTTCAGTCAGACACAACAATCGAACATGCTGGTATTTAGTTCTTTTCACCAAGATTTATATTTTCCGTGTAAAAGAACGAGCCTTTACACAAATGCTAGCCATTTGTCTATGGAGATAAGCAATTTTGGTTTTATTTAAAATATTTACTTATTCACTGACTTAACCTTAAAATCATTCAATGCTGAAAGAAAATCGATAGAACTACTCCGGCAATAATCAGGGGGTGGATGGATGTCTGTTACAGAGGTGTTGGTTATGGAACAGAAGAACCTCAAGATAGAGCAAGAGATTGAGCGCTACAACAAGGAGGAACACAGCGTGGGGAGATCCATCAAACACTTGCTTCATAAGCTGGTGACCTTGAACCTACAACTCTGCCAGCGGCGTGGGTATAAGGAGGAACTTGACAAGGACAACATGTTCATTCAAGGGCACTACCTCAATGTGCTCAAGGTAGATATATCACAGTGTTCACTCAGGGGCACTACCTCAATGTGATCAAGGTAGATATATCACAGTGCTCACTCAGGGGCACTACCTCAATGTGCTCAAGGTAGATATATCACAGTGCTCACTCAGGGCACTACCTCAATATCTCAAGGTAGATATATCACAGTGCTCACTCAGGGGCACTACCTCAATGTGATCAAGGTAGATATATCACAGTGCTCACTCAGGGCTCTACCTCAATATTCTCAAGGTAGATATATCACAGTGCTCACTCAGGGGCACTACCTCAATGTGATCAAGGTAGATATATCACAGTGCTCACTCAGGGGCTCTACCTCAATATTCTCAAGGTAGATATATCACAGTGCTCACTCAGGGGCACTACCTTAATGTGCTCAAGGTAGATATATCTCAGTATTGTTTTTCACCATTATTTCATGCAAATGTATATTTACATTTTTTCTAAATACTATCTTCCTCCTCATCTTTACCTCATTCAAGTAAGATGCAGTGTAAAAGTGTGTATACATTAGAAGAAAATTTGAATAAAGGCAAGTCGAGGCCGAAAAAATACTTAAATGTATACAACCGAAGTATCCTCGGCCCATTCGGTGAATAACATGAGGCTGAGCCATCTTGTGTCGGTACCTCAGAGTGAGGCATGTTTCCTCCAGTGTAGACAGGCATTCAACCATTCGCGGCAATCATTTCATTTTGTTTTACTATCTCTCATTTGTGTTTGTTCAAATGGAGTGGACAAATGAAAGTGCACTAGAATTAACTTGGAAATAGGAAATTTAACGAGTTGCTTTGAAATATCAAACATCAGTAATGATTTTAACAATATAAAGCTCCAGCCAAGGACATTTCTGCAGTACTGCTTCATACTGTGTGAAAAAGTCAACCCAGTCGAGCTATGTATTCATTCGACCTTGCTTCGAATATTTTCCTCTGATGTATATGCACCTTAAGTAACAACAAACATGCTACTCTTGTAGTAAACTGGACTGCTGATGACGGGAAGATTGAGGTTCGAATCTCGGTTGGGTGTACTGAGAGCGATTTTTCATTTTCCTTCCATGCAAATGCAGTTACACTTCTTCTAAATATAACTTTCCAATCCCTAAAATCGTTAGCGTAATTGATACATAAGCGTATAACTCGAAAGGGTAGTAACACACGGTGCTAGAAAAAAGTAACAACACTTTGACCTGTTGAGGATGCTGAGATGGAGTCTGTGAAGCTGGAGGCGGAGTTGCGAGAGCTAGAACAGGAGAAGGTTCACCTGAGTGACAGAGTGATGGACAGCCAGAGGGAGAGCCTGGCCTGGGAGAAAAAGCTGCAGATGGCCGTCGAGAACAAGATGAGATGGACCAGGAGCGCAGCAAGGAGGGGGAAATTGGCAACATGAAGGCCGAGATACATCGCATGGAGGTGAGACCGCCACTGTCCAAACATTTATTAAAATCCCTCAAACAAACGTTTGAACCAGGCTAGCCAGCTCTTCAGAGATTTTGGTTTTAAATACTGGATGGTTCGAAGATTTAATCTGTTTATGATGCACACTGAAAATATTCAATGAAAATTTTAATTTGTTCAACTAGACTTCTTATATTTCGGCGGTATAAACTTTGTTTATCGTAAACTGCATTTCAAATGTACTAAAATGGTTAAAAAGAAGGACTCCAATTTACAAGTGCTGTGTCCGAAAGAAGTGTTTTAAATATATATTATAGGGGTGTGCGAAGTCAAATTTTTCAATTCGAAGCGAACTTGAATCGAATATATGAAATATTATCAAAGCAGAATCGAAGTTCTAATATTTATTTTAAATTATTTTATGCTTAAAAAATACATTTTGGCAATATATATAACTAACTATGCATTAAAATTACTTGGAAAATGTTTTATTGCACATTTGTTTGTCATATTTAGTTTGATTCAGATAAATCAAGTTATGATCACAAATTACAATTAAACTTATTCAGATTTTCTTGTATTGTGTACAATTAAGAATGGCAATAAAGTACCACTATTGGCGAATATTCGTAACTGTCAAAGCCATTTTTTTTTAAGCAAATTCAAAACCTGACATTCGTTTCGAGGCCAAGTTGAAATTTTCAAGCTTTGCACAACACTAATATGTAATATAAAGTTATTGTATTATTTATTGGAGTGTGCCATGTCTAATTTTTCAATTAGAAGAAAAGTTAATCGAATAATATTAAATATTCCTAAAGCCAAATCAAAGTTTAAATATTTAAAAAGATATATTTTCTTTGAAAAATATTATATATATATAATTAATTTATATTAGTAAAATGAAGTGTTTGTTTGTCATGACTGAGTATTGCACAATATCTAAGCACGAAGAGGTCTGCAATTTCAAAAATTAGTAGCCCTTTGCACAAACATGTTCACCTCAAAATTGGAATCTTAATTTTGAATTAGGTTTTTTAAATATTATTAAAACTGGGTAGGAAAAGATTGAATTAAAAGATTTATTTTTCTGGCTGCTTAAAGCAAAGAAAAGTATTGCTCGAGGTAGCAATGCATTGCCTGGCTACCCCAGGCAAAGCTAGGCACTTCTTTTAGTTTATTATATAACTAAACAATTAATATAATTGACAAAAATGTTAATTTGCAAACAGGCAGTATATTTTATTCAAAAGTGATACATTTGGTTTCTAGTGGCTGGATTCTTGATTTGTAAATAATTTTCCTGCTTGCTTGTTAAGGTCTTATATTCTTGGCTTTCTTTGTTCAATGCGGTATATTGCAATAGATGTTCTGCGTTGATGATTAAGTTGTCAACAGGGCTGTGTAGTCAGTATGCCAAGCCTTCGACTCCTTTATTTTTATGCTGTCCAACTCTGATCCTTCATAAATAGATTAAAAGTATATTAATTAATAATAAAAACTAGGGGTAAAATACTCCAATAGATATGGGAAGCTTCTTTAGCATTGTGAATTAATATTTATTTAAATTTGTCAATCCAAATTACAAATATTGCTCTTAAAAAGTAAAAAGTATAAAGTTAAAATGATATATTTATCATTTATTGTAATAATATTCTAAGTTTTTATTTTTAAGCTGGAGTCGGTACATTTTTGCCAACTTCAACTTCGACTTCACAGCCTTGGTTGTCAGCTTTACATATTAAACCATTACTAGAATTTAGAATGTGTATTCGGGTTGATGATGGCTATGCAGTCATGTCCACTTTTCCAGTAAATAACCTAAATTTTTCAACTTCTTCTTTTCAACATAGTCCGTGGATATTTATGCCATCAGTTTCTATTTTTTTCCAACTTTTGTTTTTATTTTTGTCCCTTGCGTCTTCCAGAAAATCTTACTAAAATTATAATTTTCTTTCTTCCTTTCTTTATAGTAAGTAATGTTGCAGTTTTTTCAATTGTGTGTAGATTCTGACTCTCCTATTTGCTAATAAAGCTGATAAATTAAATTATTATAACAATATGTGATTTAGTTATTTTAAATACTTGTCATGTAAACAATAATTTGTGATTATAAATATAAAACAGCACGAAACGACGAAAGTTAAACACAAATATGTATTTTTATTTAAATACTTTTGTTGTGAGGATTTGTAATCGTCAAATTCGGAATTTTACTTTCGAAATAAAAGTCAAAATGATAAATACTTAAAGTAAAGTCGAAGTTTTTGAAAGCTTCGCACATGGTGTCCACTCAACTCGATCAATGAAATTCCCTTCTTTTTACCTGATCATTTCCTAAAATTCCCAATTCAAAAGTATGTCACACCCTTCCATCCCTCCATCCTCCCAGATTTTTTATTAATTTTTACATGAATAGCAATAAGTTTTAAAATTCTAAAAAAACATTTTTTATTTGTATTACATAATCTACTAGGAATCAGAAACTTTAAAAATATATTAAACAACTACAAATAAAAAAAAGCAGTTTGAATCACATTGTGATTTTCTGATTTAATGATTGTTATATTTTATATTTTGAGTAAAACATTTTCCCAGGTTTTTTTTTTTTTTGTGGCAATTATCAAATTCTAGTTTTCCCCCCGGCCACTTCAAATTCCAGTTTTCTCGGATTTTTTCGCATGGTAGATACCCTGTTCGCACAGCCCTAGGAATTGTAAAATCTGGCATTTGTTTTAAGCAAAGTCAAAACTTGTCACCTCCCCCTGTCCCAGGTCCGTTATTCTCAGTTAAAGGGAGTCCAAAGAAGGCTGGTTCTGGACCTGGAACAGTGCGTATCTCGCCGAGAGGCCATCGTGGACGTAGCAGACGCTCGAGAGAAGAGGAACATCAGGGGTGCCAACAACGTGAGGATCAACTTCCAGAAGAAACTGGAAGACCTCCAGAATAAGCTTAAACAAGTGAACAGCGTGAGTTTGTTGCGACTAAGTAAAGCGCAAGACTATTTTTTATACAAATGTGTTTTAGGTGGAAGGAACATCGCCACTTCATTTGAAAGGTGTTTTTTTTAATCTTATAACTTTCATGCCTACATAAATGATTGGTGTAGTTTTTGTATCTTATTACATTTCTGTTCTGCTCTTGTTTTTCCACAAACTTGTTAAGACGCAGTAAGAGTACAGAGTTTTATTTGACCAGACTGTTACTTGGTTATGTCTGTGCACGACTATGCCCCTCACAAATAGGTTTGTCTATTAAATGTGTGTGTGTGTGTGTACACACACACATTCTCTTACCACAAGTTCAGGCTATAAATATTAATTAGCATTAACACTCAAGGATGGTTTACAACATCTGAATTGCCTACATACTAACTCTTGAGACTTAAAGAAACAGTATTAGTTTTATAGGGATTTTATCTTATTTATTCAAAGAAAAACGATAAATCACAAATACACAATCCTTGTTTATAAAGGTGATATTTTATTATAATCTAAAAACAACTCTTTTAAAAAAAGTGTTCAGATATTGAGTCCCATACCCCAAAGGAAGGAAAGGAAATAGTTAAAGGTATATTCCTAGTAACATTTACAGTTTGTAACTGTGGCACTTTCTGTCGTCGTGTTTAGCAAATCAAATCAGTTGAACAAGATATCTTGGACGCAGAGAAGAACCAGCAATCCGTCCTGGAGCAGTTGAGTGTGAAACAAGATGGACTGAAAGGGCTGGAGGAGCGGTGAAGGACACGGAGAAACAACTCGAGGATGGGTGGCTCGCCAAACAAAAGGTGATGTCTAGAGTTCAATTCTCAACATGGCCAAAAAATGTATCATTGCTGAAATTCAGGTTTCCCCTTTCACAGTGACGAATTAATGGTAATGGGAGTGGGTATTGCGCCTGTTCTAGAATTAAGCTATTTGTATGTCTTGTGTTGATATCATCAGTTGGTTCAAAAAGTGCATGTTGATTATCTGAACTTACTATACCCCATCAAACTAACTCTAAGACAGTGGTAGCTTGTAGTCTTGGGTGTATATTAGGCTCAAAGGTGGTACATTCCACGATAAAGTGTAATGACAATTTAACTGTCGGTGGATGCTGGTAGTAATATATTTATATTACCGTACTAAATTATTATTATTATTAGCACCGCGTCTTACTACCCGTTTGGGTTGTACGCACTTAGCTAATGTGTATGGTAGGGTGATTGTGAGATGAAATGGAGGACCTACAGTTTAACGTGGAATCCGAACCACGGTGGAGGCCTGGCATTCCCACATTCACAAGTTGTGATTAATACGCATCTTATCAGAGGTGAAGGGTTTTGTAATCAAATAAATCTGTGCCGTGACCAAGGATTGAACCATAGACCCCAGCGCAGAAGTCTGATACCTTACCCCTAGACCGCCAGGTCACCTGACAGGGCTATCAAGCCGGTAGTGGAAAATATATGGCTTGAATAAGAAACTGACCCAGGCCACAGGCTGGAAACAGTAATGGATGGAAAAAACCACAATCCACCTAGAGAGGATTCAAATCTGATCTTTGTAAATAGCATACCAGACCAAACAACCTTGACGCTTTAGTCTTCATACCATCGCTAAAAGTTTGTTGTTAAACAGCTATGTTCTTGAAATGATCTAATATCCAATTTTATTTAAGTGAATCAGTTTATTATCTTAAGGCAGGGTTGTAGATAGCGCGAGAAAAGGCAGGTGTTTTTGCGGTTTTTTAGTGCATGCTTCAGTACAAACCTAGTAGTTTAATTTCCTTTGCGTAGTGACCTCAACAGTTGTTGAAAATCTGTCGAGGGTGTCCTGGAATTGGATGACAACTTTTTATCTCCATTTAAAAATTTTCTCATCTAATACCGCTATGCCCCTGGGAAGAGATTTAAACTATAGGGTTGTACTGAAGCATGCATTAAAAACTGCAAAAACACCTGCCTTTCCCGCGTTCCTTACATCCCCACCTTAAAAACACTACTTTTTAACCTGAACTAAATTTTACAGAATCTTGAACTTCTAATTCGTCGTCAGCATAAGGTGAAGATGTATGAGGATGTCAAACGAGGCCGCCACAAACTGCTGTTCCGCAGCGAAGCCTCCCTGAACGTCGAGCATCAGCACCAGAAAATTGTCAAATCCGAGCTTATTTCTATAGTCGAGACTCTGATGAGTGACTTTCCTCTTCACAGAGTCAAGTTCGGAAGAATACTCAACTATCTTACCACATAACTTGGGCCTTGTTTATTACCATTATTGAAGAGAAGTGATTCATGTAGCATAAAAAGTGTTTTTTTTAAATTTGTATTCTTTTTATACAGAAATTTACAAGTATATAATTTTTAGTAAGGAAAATAACTCTTCACTTTATGAGGTAAATAATTGTATTACCGGTATATTTGGAAGAAAGTTCAGGATAGGTGGATAGAAACATATAAAAGGGACAAACACAATATGGCTTTTATAATGAAAAGAACACAGCTCGCACTTTACATTGCTGACACTGGACAAAGATGTAATGAATGGCTGCCTCTTGAAAAAATTCGGGGGATTGCGTGATAAAGAATGATTTTCTTCAAGAGGCAGCCATTACTTCTTTGTCCATGGCAGCAATGTAAAGCGTGAACTGTGATCTTCTTTTCATTGTAAAGCCATAGTTTGTTTGTCCTTTTATATGTTTCTATCCACCTTTCCTATACCTTCTTCCAAATATAATACAACATACAAGTATGTTATTTGTGCTACAGTACGTGCTTTACTGAATTTAAAGCCTATATAAGAGTGTGTTATACAACTCAATCATACATTCTGGTGGATTTGTATTCACAAAATACAAGTCTGACAATCAGTCGAGTTCTAGTTTGTTTTGTGATTTATTAAATTATGCAGTAATGAGAACAAGATTACAGGTGTATAAAATAATAATGGATAATAATTATGGGTTGGTTCCAAAATGTTAATGGTTATGCTTATTTTTTTCAGTCATTGGGACATTCAAGTATTATGTGAGCACATTTTCCCCCATTTTAGACCCCCCTTCCTCCCATTGTTGGCAAAAATAAGCAAACGCCCTAATCCCCAACCCCCACCACCTGTCTTGCATTATATATGTTTACTGTTTTGTAATTTCTTCACAGTAATAACCATTATTTTTTATTCAATTTATTAAATTGATGGTAATTATTAACAAAGAAAGGGAAATTTATGGTGCAAAATAATTAACATTAAATAATGTTGTAAAATTAATTAAATTCACGATACAATTGAAATTATACTAAAAAGTTATTAGTGAATGCATTAATTAGTATACTTAAAAAACCTCTAAACCACTTTTAATTTGATGACCAAGGTCAGGTCCTTGAATCCACGTCTTTTAATCATTGTGTGTCCATTTCGAATGGCTGGATCACTGCACCATTCTTACCTGTTTCTGTCTTAAGTAAGCATTGTTCTGAACCCTTTGTCAGCAAAAATAAGCACAGCTCGAACCTCCCTACCCCCTTAAGGTGCTTACATAATACTTGAACATCCCCTTCGTTCCAAATCAGACAAACTGATATGAAGCCATTTGGTCTTCATTGTTTTGTATGAAACCCATGATGTTTGCTGATAACATGATGGTAAGGGGGGAGAAGGAAGAGAAAGTACAAGAATGGAAGGAGTAAGTGAAAGAGTGTGGAATGAAATTTAGCACGGCAAAGTGTGAAGTGATGGTAAATACAAGGAAGAGGAGAGCTAGTAGCAATACAGTTGGACAGTGTAGAGCTGAGAAAAAGGTCAGAATGTAACTTATCTTGGAAGCATGAGTGAGGCGATAGGTGGAAGTAGAGTAGATCTAATAAGAAGGGGGTAGAAGAAGTGCCCTTGAAGTGTAAGGAAATGTGTACTTTATAACCATTGTCACACATGCAGCAGAAATATGGACAGTGAATGCAAGAGAGGCAAAGAAAGTGGAGGTCATAGAAATGAAGTTTGTGTGGAGCGTGTTACCTGTCATGAGGAGAAACAAGATTAGGAATGAAGTTATTTGGGGAAAAGTTGAAGTACAGGGTCATATAATGAGGATGGAATAAGAAGGATGCTAAAAAAAATTATGGCAATGAAAAATATAGGAAAAAGACTGCAAAGGAGGCCAAGAAAGAGATGGGAGGAGCAGATAACAGAAAGTGTTCAAGTGAGAGGAGAAGAATATAAGAAAAATCTGGCCACAGGCTGGAATAGAGGCTTTCTCTTTCACAGTGATAAGTTCAGTAGCATGGTTGTTGTGTCTGTTCTTAACTATTTTAGTTTAAAAGTATTGGATTGACGTAATTACTAGTCAATTTAAAGAAATACATCGATTTAAAAAAAAATTATCAAACTAAAAACTGAATAAGCAAAACCAGTTCAGGTTCTTAAGATAATAATTATTAGTGGCTCACGACGAATCAAACCGAATGAATATAATACATCACAAAGTGAACATTTTCAGGACACATGTTTGTCAAAAGTGTCAGTGTGGGGTATATTTAATGTTATTCAGTAGACCTGAGGTATTTTCCAGTTTGTGAGCAACTAGTGCCATCTGTCAAGAATCTTGTGAACTATATCTGTGCAGTCATCTACTTCTGTTGACCTTCAAGAAATGACAACAATGTCTAGTCCAACGATAAACATGTAAACTGTAAGTGAAAACAAGTATATACCTTATAGTTACTAAACCTACTTTAAATACTAATATTGGGGAGGTGCAAGAACCACTTTTTCAATTTGAGATGATATTGAAACAATATGAAAAAATATCAAAACGGTAGAGTGGCACAAGGAAACTTCCTTTGAAAATACAAAAATGTGTGTTTATTAAAGTACACATATATATATATTGTTTATAGAGTTCTTTTTTACATTTGGGCTGGCGCTTACTTTGGATTATCTTATTGTTCAGAGGTTTCCAACTTAAAAGGACCAAAGGGCCACAAGTGAATCCACGAGTCTAGTGGCGGACTTAATAATCGACTAGCGGGTTTAAGGAAATATGACTCACACAAAACAACCCCCCCCCCCTCCCCCCCATTCATTTGAGATATTTAACGTGCACTTTTTGAACCGTTTGATTATATCAGAAGGTGACCTGGTGGTTTAGGGGTAAGATGTTTGACTTATGTGCTGGGGATCCAGGGTTCAATCCTCGGTCCCGACACAGATTTATCTGATTGCCAAACCCTTCCTTCACCTCTGACAAGACATGTATTAATCACAACTTGTGAATGTGTGGAATGCCAGGCCTCCGCAGTGGTTCGGATTCCACGTTAAACTGTAGGTCCTCCATTTAATCTCACAATCATTCTACCATCACACATTAGCGTAAGTGTGTATAACCCGAACGGGTAGTATGAAACTGTGCTAATAATAATAATGATTATATCAGCACACGAAAATTTCTATGAGCAAGAGCGAGAGGGTCTACCAATTTTGGCAGATAAGGTATTTTCACATACCTTCCAGGTTTCTTTTATATGGCACAACTAACATGGGACCGATGGCTTTACTTCACCCTCCAAAGGAAGTTGTGCTATGAATTTTTTATTGCTCAAGAAAAATTCGTCGAACCTGGCTGGGTTTGAACCCATGAACATCAGGTTAACCACAAGTTTTTATTAAAATAGTGTGTAATTAAGTTTATTCCTGAATGAACATCAGCTGGAGGGTTAATAGCTTTTAATCCCATATAAGTAAAAACTTTTTGTTTCTCAGCTATACATATCAATTTTACTACAGTAAATTACGTTTCCAAAAAACTTCCTGCCTGGGGGAAAAAAAAAAGAACAGTGTGGGTTTCGTGTGGCCCAGAGGCCACCAGTTGGAAACCCCTGTTATAGTTCAATGATATACTTAAGATACAACTCAAATACATTTTAAATACAAAAATTAGTAAAACAGTGATGGATGTAGTGAGTACAATTTATAATTTAATTTTGTAGCTTAACAGCTTATGTCAAAGTTTGATGTTGAAAACAATATTTACAATTAAAACCTTTCTTAATGAAGGCTGTTTTTTGGGAAAAAGTGTTGCCTATTTCCAGGTCTATAAGGATGATATGCTTTATATTTAAAAATGACACTCGGACATAGGAATCAAACCCGGGCCAGTTATTTGTTTCTTTAATTTTCTTTCAAATTTTCAATATTCATTTTTAACTTTCATCACGAGATATATTTTTCTCGTCTCGATCAAGATATTTTCAAATCTTGCACATCCCTAACTAGTATGGTTAGTCATATGTACTGCAACTACCTTATTAATTGACAAATCATAGCAATGCCAATAATATAAAGACTATATTTTGTCAATGACATTAAAAGAATTATATTTTTAAACCAAGAAAATATTTTTTGTACCAATGTTTTAAACTTTCCTTTCTAAAATGACTCCATTAGTTAAATCTGAACAGAGTTAATTTTTAAACAAATCATTTATAAACTATAAATAATACCCACATATATTCGTTTGTATTTGTAGTCGCAACAGTTTTTATTTGTAGAAGATTTTATTTATGTATAAAAATTAAAACTATACACATTAAATAAATTAAAAATTATCGACGCTGATTCAAAAGTTCTTCACTACAGCCATTTGACAATGTAGTAATTTTTTTTACCTGAAAAATATGAGAGACAATATTAGATAATTCTGAGCATCTAAAATGTGTAACCCATTCTCTGGCGCGTGTTTAGAACAGCAATCTACAACAACCCGGCAGCCATTTTTATACTCGTATACTCTGATCAGACAAATATTTTCCCGTTTAGTGCTTTATTCATGGTCATAATATAGCATTGAACTGGTAGCCCCATTTATTAGCTTCAATGTGAAGTATTCAGACTGTCTAAAAGTACAGTGGTTCATTGATAGATGGCATTACAATACTGTAACTCACTTTAATGAAACATTGATTTGCACCCGCGCCACAGAATGGGTTAATAGACTGATATAAAGGCATTAAAAATTAAAAAACTAGGTTTTTGTGAACATATACATTGATAAGTAAAACAACAAATATTAGCAAGACCGGTGTAGTTTGTTTGCATTTCTGATTCCCATCCTGACAAGAAGATTGTTTTTTCATTGGCTAATGTAAATGGTGCTGCATTTCTTTAACATCTGTACTCCACATCCTATATTCTTACCTTAGTTAAAGAAAGCTGAGGAAAGTACTAAATAACAGTTCAGTAAGACAAGTGACATAAAATAAATAGTCAAACAAACTTGTCTATATTATTTTTATCACCGCATCTTACTACCCATTCAGGTTATACACTTATGTACTAATTACACTAATGGTTTTAGGGATTAGGAAGGTTATATTTAGAGGAAGTGTACCCGCATTTTCATGGAGGAAGAGTGGAAAACCATTTTGGAAAAACCGCCTTTAGTACACCTGACCGATATTCGAACCTTGGCAATCTAGTTTACTACGAAAGTGGCGTGTTAGACCACGCGGCCACCGAAATGGGTATAATTATGTTCACATAGGGTTTTCACTAAAATCACTTCAATATTTAGACAAAAATTAAAATTATGTCACCTGTCAGATACATCACAGTTCTTTGTATTATTAAATAATATTTTGGCCCATCTTAGTTCTTGTTTGGGCTGTACCAAAACATAAATTATGTAATGAAATAGGTATGAGGAAGAAATAATTTTAGAAGAAATGTACCAACATTTGTGTCAAGGGAAAGTGGGGAACCATTTAGTAAAAGCTCTCCTCAGTACAACTGAGCAGGGTTCGAACGTCGATCTCCGTGAGAGTGTCGTGTTAGACCATTCACCAGTGATGTGGGATGTTTGTTTTACAAGCATTTCAAACTAAACCTGACAGTGGACCTTCGACCACTCTGTCTGATCTCTTGTCGACCGAAACCCTGATTTTAGTTGGGAGAACAATAGGGAAAATTCAAACATATTTCTTTGTGGCCAACAATGTCATTTCTTTATACTATTTGTGTTATTTTATGGGTATTGATATCTCCATCAAAAGTGAGAGCGGCAGATAACATGACTTTATGTATGAATATATTAAAACTGTCTTAGTAGCTTTAATAACTAACTTTTACTGTTCTTCCTACCAAACTCATACTATAATTGAGTTGTATATGATGATGTCACATTAAACTAGATTGTATATAAGCCAAGGGATGAATTCCCAAGTGTACACGCCATAATGAAAGTAGTTCCGTATTGACCAAACTTCCTTTAGAGTGGAGCGTGGCCAATTATCCCGACCTGAAGGATCTGCTCCTCGCTAATTGGTCAAAAGGACAAAACAACTAAGGATGATATTATTTATATTTAAAAATGACACTCGGACATAGGAATCGAACCCGGGATCTCTGGTTTAGTACGCTAATGCTCCGACCACTGAGCTATCCAGGAGTTGTCCGTCCGGTGCTCAAAGTCATTCTTCACTCATATTTTAAGGCAAAGTCTTTGACAGACATGAGAAAAATGGTCAGCTATCAGAGACAGCCACCTTCAACCGACTCAGGGGAGGGGAGCCTCGACTGCAGAACTCAGAGAATTCAGAGGAATTGTTCCAAATGTTACTTACCTACTCGAACTAGAGACACGTTGTTTGGCAGAATGTGTGTGGTGGCGCTCAACACCTCGTCGATGTTCATCGCACGCTGCTGATTGATGTAAAAACCACCCGCAGAGATGATTCTCCTGGCATCCCCTTAAACAAGTGATTAAATATTGTATTTTTAGCACCATTTCCTACTACCTGTTCAGGTTGTAAACATGTGTACAGTAGCCTCATGGCTTCTTTGATGCTGATTGACAGTTCACAGCTGACTTCTAACAGTCAACATTTATGTATATACCTAAGGTTTGACTGTCAGAAGTGACAGCTGCTAAACACGTGTTTTTGCAGATCATATGGTTCGGCGTATCGATACATAATTTGGTCTGGTAACTTTTCAAAGATGTCAGCTGTCAGCAGGGCGGCTCGTCCCTAAGGCGCGGAGGCGCGCGCCCCCCATCCCCACGAATCCCCAGTTCCTTTTAAAGTTATTATTCGCACTCTCACGACCATTTTATCTTGCCATAATAGTTTCAAGAAAAATATGTTTTTGGTTTAAGTAATAGAAGGCAATGTTTTTAAAATGGCATGCGATTGGGCGCGAGGCGGTCAGCGCTTGATATTGGAAACCAAACCTTCCCACCTCTTCACCTCTTATCTTCAAATGGCATGCGGTTGGGCGCGAGGCGGTCAGCGCCTGAAATAATGAAACCAAATCTTCCCTCCCCTTAACCCTTGTCCTCCTACTGCTAGCTAGTTAGCATTGCTTTTTCTTCTTTTGAAGGCGCACTCCCTTACGCGCCCTAAGGTTGAAAGCTTGTGAAATGTGTATAGCGTGAACCAGCAATAATTGATGTCAGTCATCCTGCGTGCTCCTGCATCTTGAGGATGTGTGTGGCGTGTGTGTTTATAATATTATTATGTAGGGTTATTTTAGGATAATGTTTATTTGAGTTATATGTTTTAATACTTTTTGTAACTAGGATTAATATGAATAGTTCAATTCAGGCGCTTAAAACAACGAATATTGCAAGATTAACTCTTGATCAAAAAAGAGAATTGAAATCATTAGGTAGGCCATATCCTGAATTTTGTATGGAACAAAGTGAAAAAAAGAAAAATGAAAATCGAGTTTTTAAAAGACAGCTCAAGTCCAAAGATGCATACCAAAAAAATGGCTGGATTTGCGGCTGTGATGTGAACAAATCTTTGCACTGTTTCCCGTGTATTTTGTTTTCTCCCAGAAAGAGTGGTGAATGCTTGTGGATAGTAAAGGGCGTCAATGATATAAAACATTTAAACAGAAAAAATTAAGAAACACGAAGTATCTGTGAATCACATGAATAGTGTTGTTGATCTTTCTTTGCTAGGAAAAGTAAACATATCGTCTAGTCTAGAATCACAATACAGAGAAAACGTTAAAAAACACAATACTCACGTTGACAAAAATAGGCACATATTAAAAAGGTTGATTTCATGTGTTAAATTCTGTGGTGTTTTTGAATTACCTCTCAGAGGTCATGACGAATCAGCATCATCTACAAATCCTGGTGTCTACAAAGGTTTAATTAAAATTATACTGCTGAGCTGGATTCTGCAATGAAAGACCATTTAGAATCAGCCACTGTATTCAAAGGAACATCGAAAATAATACAAAATGACATACTGGACTGCATGCTCAATGTCTGTAGGGAGGAAATAGAAAAGCAGATACGTGATTCTGAATTTGTAGCCATCGAATGTGATGAGACAACTGGTGTAACGAACCATTGTCAGATGGTATTAGTTTTTAGGTATGTGTTTGAGGGGTTGGCTTGTGAAAGGTTTTGGGGGTTTCTTATTCCTGAAGGAAGATGTGCAGCCACCTTAGCAAAATGCATAATGGACCACATCAAACCTCTTCTAGACACTTCAAAAGGAAGATTAATGGCACAGACGTATGATGGTGCTAATGTTATGAGTGGCTCTGTTGGGGGTGTACAGGCCAAGATTAGAGAAACATACCCATTTGCCTATTTTGTACATTGTTACGCTCATCAGCTAAATTTGATATTGGAAAAAGCAACCAGTGCAAACAGCAAAGTTCGAGTTTTTTTTCTCAAACCTTTCTGCCATTCCCGCATTATTTTCGCACTCATCTCTACGATCCGACGTTTTGGAGCAAGTAGTACAAGTCAGACTACCCAGAGTTGCTACAACAAGATGGAACTGCAACATTCGAACTGTTAACGTTGTGTACGAAAATAAAGATAAGTCGTAGGAATGCTTCGACGTTCTTGAGGAAAAGTGCACAACAAAATTACTGTTAACGAGGCGAGTAGCCATAGAAGAGCTTTTCAGGACCCAAATTTCATGTTCTGGCTAACTCTTTTCCACAAAATTTTACCTCACGTGGATATATTGTACCAACAACTACAAACTAGGAACAGGGACAGTGTAATGTGGCAAAATGACATTTGCATTTTTGAAAATGAGCTGCAGAAAGAAAGGAGGCAAGTGAATGAAATAGAGAAGCAAATAAATGAAGAGTTCCCTGAACAACCAAGAAAAAGGAAAAGTAATGTTGAATGTAGCACCAGATTGGGGGATGCTAAAGAAGTTGTGATGTCATTACAACTAATGTAAAAGACAGATTCGCTTTTACTGGTCATTTGGAGGCAGCTTCTTTGTTATGTAATGAATCATTTCCACAATTTTCTACTTGCTTTCCGGAAGAAAAACTCACGCGAGTAATCCAATACTACCCTTTCTTAGAAAAAGAAAAACTCCGGTCTGAATTGGGACTTTTATACAGACTTTGACATTAAAGGAGCTATACAACTATTGAACTTCATGGAGAAAAATAACATTATTTCAGTTTTCAGTGAGGTGATGAAGCTTCTAAAAATTATCATAACAACCCCAATGACGTCTGCTGAATCTGAACGTTGCTTTTCAACATTGAAAAGAATAAAGACTTTCCTGAGGAATACAACAACAAATGACAGACTTAATGCTCTAGCGATGGTAGCCATCAACAAGGAACTTATCACACAAATGAAGGACTTTGACGACAAAGTTATGGAAAAGTTCATTAACTTAAAAGAGAGGCGTATGGACTTCTTATATAAATAATTTATTTGTTTATTGCGTTCTAAGTCATTTCTCACAAGTGTAAATAATGTAAATATTGTGTATCCTACATATTAATGTTGTGATCTAGTGAGGACATTGAACATACATACCTATATATTTATGCACATTACACAGCTGCAGAGTTTCTACAACACATCCACGATCTTTGGGGTGAGTTTATTTTTTTTATCTTTTCATGTTGTTTGTGATATTCATTTTTGAGTTTAACTAAATGAATATTTAGCAAAACATATTCCGAAATGTATGTCTTCTTTTAAATATATTATTTAGAAACAATTTATGTACTAAACAGGCTGCGCCCTCCAGCTTCTAAAGTGACGAGCCACCACTGGCTGTCAGTCAGGACCAAGGAAGCCATGAGGATACTGTAGTTACTTCATTACTGTGTTAGATCTTCTTCGGTGGCTACATGGTCTTAGGTGCTACTCTTGCCAAACCGATTTTATTCTTGTCAATCTCTCCGAGGTTCTCCCTGTATCACGTGTCTCCAGTCCACTCATTTAACTTCCATGTCCTTTTGCGGTGGGTGCGTCCACCTCGTCTGCGGTCTTCTACCTTTCTCCTTACTCCATGGAACTTAATTAGGCCTTTTGACCTCCTTAATTCTCATCATACATCCTAACCCCTGCAACCTTTTTTTTCTCTCTTCAGCGTCTCTTCTAATGGTATAACCTAGGGGTGTGTGAAGTCCACTTTTTCAATTTGAAACAAACTCAAATCAAAATATACGAAATATCCTCAAAGCCGAATCAAAGTTTGAATATTTTTTGTTAGTTGTTTTATGTCCGAAAAAATATTATATTGTGGTTATTTACATAATTGTATGCACTAAGATTACTTTAAAAAAATTAGTTCACAATTATTGTTTGAAAAATATAGTTTTATGATAAATTCAGTTATGACAACATGCAATTCAATTATTTCAGATTTTTTTTTTCATGAGAATATTAATTTGTAATGTATATAACAGCTAATAATGGAAATAATTGACCATAAATTGAATATTTTTATCTGTTAATGTATTTACTGGCAAAGCTTTGTAATTGTCGAGGTCAGGAATTTTTTCAAAGCAAAGTCGAAGTTGATATTATTTTGTCTTGAGACCAAATTGAACCATACTACTAGCCAGGGGTGTGCATAGGTCGCTTTTAAAATACAAAACAAAGCTTGAAATATGCGAAGCAAAGTCGAAGATAAGGTTTTTGTCATCATTACATAACATTACTTTTAATTATTAAACTAATAAGTGTTGACCTTGGTGGTAAGTGCTCAACTCAGGAACTGATGTTCATTCGTTCAAACCCAGCCAGGGTCGACAGATTTTTCTTGAGCAATAAATACCAGTTGTACAACTTCCTTAAAAGGGGAAATAAAGTCGTCATTCTCAAGTCGATTGTGGAGTGTAAAAGAATGCTGGAAGGTTTGTTAAAAAAAAAACTTTCTCTGCAAAATTGGTAGGTCCTTTCGCTCGCGTCATAAAAATTCTGATGTGCCGATATAATTAGTTGGTTCAGAAAGTGCACTTTAATTCCTCAAATATATAAATAAAATACTAACCAATAATTATATTCAGGTAAAGAAAAAGATGTATAAAGTAGACTTGTGTTCTTTTATGCTAATAAGTAATAAATCAGAATGTATCTAAGATTATGTATCTATGTAATTTGATCATTAGTCGGTGATAAAAATTGTTTAGTTGCTGTTCTAAAAAATGATCATGTGTTTAAATGTGTCATATTTAGTGAGGTACCTCAAATCGGTTCATAATATATCAAGTTTTGTTCCTACTTTGAAATGTTTTAAAGATGTGAAAACTATTGTGGGTGGCAAAGTTGAACAGAAGTGAGATATGAACTCTGACTTCAGAATTTAGAAGCTTCACACAAACACCCAAACATTAGCAAAACCTCAGAAGCCTACTTCGCAACCCTCATCCAAGAGATGACTTGTCTACAAGGAAAAGACATTATAAACAACAACTCACCCTCCGTGGCGAAACATTTGGCGCGCAGAGCCAGGTCCAGAAGAGTAGTGCCTGGTTCCAATAGCAGCTCGCACACCGTGGCTCCTTCAAACAAGTGACTAAGCTCACTGGTGTTTAGCTTCCCCAACGCCTCCAAGCTTCCTTCATAGAGGGTAGCACTGGATTGCAGGGCAGAATGGAGACCTTCCTCTGCTCGCAACAAATTATTTAATTACAAAGACTATAACCAGGGAGATATGAACGTTTATTAGGAGTGTGCCAAGTACATTTTTTTGTTAATTTAAAGTGAATTCAAATTAATTATATGAAACAGAATCAAAGTTTGAATATTTTCTGTTAAATTGTTTATTGCTTGAAAAATACTTATATTGTGCTTATTCATAAACTAGAATCATTAAGATAATTTTTTTTTTTGCACAATTGCTTGTAATATTTCACTTTACGCTCATAAATTAAGTTATTATCACAACATAAAATTCTATTTTTATTTAACCCGCCTCGGTGGCGTAGTTGGCTAACGCGCTTGTCGTGTTAAGCTCGACTGCTGAGGACGGGGAGATCGATGTTCGAATCTCGGTCGGGTGAACTGGGGGGGGGGGGGGTTTCCTAAATGGTTTTCCACTCTCCCTCCACGCAAATGCGGGTTCACTTCCTCTAATTAAACCTTCCCAATTCCTAATCCATTAGCGTAATTAGTACTTAAAGCGTATAACCCGAACGGGTAGTAAGACGCGGTGCTAAATATTATTATCATTATTATTATTATTTTATTTAGCAGCGTGTCTCACTAGTTTAGTTTGTATGTATGTATATATTAATTATGCTAATGTGTTAAGAATAGGGAATGTTGAATTTAGAGAAAGTGTATCCACATTTGCAGAGAAGAGAGTGGAAAACCATTTTGAAAAATACCACCCTCTGTATATCAGACCAGGATTCGAACTCCAATCTTCCTTTCATCAGCCGTCTAGTCTAACATGATAGTGAGACCTTAGACCATGTGGACTTGAAATTCAATTACATATTAATTAATTAATTTCATATTAATATTTGTTTAGCACTGTGTCTTAGTACCTGTTCAGGCTATATGCATATGGTATATATACTAATGAGTTAAGGATAAGGAAGGTTGAATATAGAGGAAATGTACAAACATTTGTGCAGAGGGAGAGTGGAAAACCATTTAGGAAATACCACACACAACACAGCTTCCTAAAAGAGGAAACCAAAAAACACAAAAGAGAGAAAACGGAAATGGTTTAGAATTAGTTCTCCCTTTTGTGTTTTTTTTTTTTGTTTCCTCCTTGAAGAGGTTTCATGTTTCACATTCCTTCCTGGTGAGTTACGATATAATGAAACCTAAGTCAGGGGATTTGACGGTAACGGTCTATTTTCTAAGAGTCAACTAGGGATGGATGGGAATGACTTTTTTATTTCAGGACGTGAAATTAGTTAAAATATCGGGATTTAGGACGGGAATGGGAAATTTTAAAATTACCCTTTAGAATAATTTTAGATTTAAAATATATTGATTTCTAAACTAATATTGGAAGACTTGTTAAAGCTATAATATTATTAAAACCCGCTTCGGTGGCTTCATGGTCTAAGCACCACTCTCGCAATAGACTAGACTACCGATAATGGGGATATTTAGTTTGAATTTGGCTCGTTGGTTTTTCCTAAATGGTTTCCCACTCTATCCACGCAAATGCAGGTACACCTATAAATTCAATCTTTCTCATTCCTAACACACTAGAGTAATTAGTACACAGGTGTATAACCTGAGTGAGTAATAAGATGCTGTGCTAAGAAAAACCATTGCTAAAGGTAGTAAAAACAATCAAAAATAACATAATAAAATAGAATGTGCGCGAATAGCATTTTTTATAAAATTAAATAACAAAATTTTGAATTAATATCAAATAATACAATTAATAAAATAGATAATTTTATTACATTTTTGATGGAAATTAATTTTATTAAGTAATTTCTTTTGAAAATGGTGTTTTATATTTAATTATTTGAATAGGGAAACAAAGTACTACAAAACATAATGTTTGGCACCTGCAAAATATCATCTAGGTTTGAAACCTCTTAAAAGTTCTCTCTAGATTTGACATCACCTCTTATACTCTACTCCCTGGCTGGCTTGGCAACAACACACACACGAGCCCTCATAAATGGTTAAATGGTTGACCTTGGCAAGCTACTCCCCACTCCCCTTTTTTCCATTCATTTCCGCACCATCCTGTCCACCCCTAGAGTCAACCATTACCTCTCTGTCCAATGGCAGCAGTGTAAAGAATGAACTGTGTTCTTTTCACTATGAAAAACATATTGTATTCATTCCCTTTTATTTGTTCCTAACCACCTTTTCTGTATTTTCTTTCAAATATAACAAAATACCTCAAAAAGTGAAAAGAAGTTTACCCTAAAGAAAAAGAAATCTTTGAAATTACAATAGCATTAATATTTTTACAATGAAAATAACATAGTTTGAAAATTAGAACATAGTGTTTATTCAAACATTATTAGATAATTTGAAGTATAGTAAATAGATAAAGTAGTGATAATTATTTGCTGAGCAATTAATCACAATTTAAGTTTATGCTAAATCCCCCTTACATCTGGGGTGTAGATGACCTTGGACAACTCTCTAAGAGAAATATCTCCATCCTACTATAGGAAAAAGTTAAAACAGTAGTTTTTGAAGATATGTGCTTTGTTTACCCTGAAAGGTAGCAGTCATACTTTGAAGAGTCGCACTATGGACCTATCTTAAAAGCTGTACCATAGTGTAATTGTAATCCAACAAGCTAATATTGCTACTTTTTGGGGCAGACTGAGTGTACATGGTACATTTTTGCACTAAGCCGTAAACTTGATACAGTCCTACTGTGGATTCACACTTTCGCAGAACAGAAAGGGGGTCACATGACGAGCTATAAGCCAATCACAAGATCGGTGTGAGCTGTTCTGCTAAAGTTCAACTACTCTCTACTTTGTCCGCTCTGCCTGAAATGTTCTATACAGGATAACCAATCAAATTTCACAACCAGCCATTTCAAATCAGTGCGCATGCGCTCTCCAGCCAGAAGTGAGCAGATAGCTTCGTTGTCGGTTGTGATGAGATTTGAAATAACACGTTAATGTGATGATGTGGTACAACACAGCATTATAACTTGAAAACATACATAGAAAGAATTTTCCAAAGTGTTTATCCACTATAAAATAAATATGATGATAATCAGCTGTTTCTAGTTAGCGTTGCAATGCATCATGGGTCAACATACAGCGTGTGAATTGCTGCACCACTCGGGCAGATTCTGTTCTCTATTTTCAGCGAACGTGTGACTCAATCTTTATGCTATCATTTGTGTGATATCAGTCTTACAAAGGGCTCTCTTTCCATACCTCCCTTATCACTGTCTCAAATCCTTCTCTACCCAAAAACTAGTTTATTTAGTCGCTGAAGTTGACATTACAATGGTCAGATGTGTTTTGGGTATTAACTTCCATTACCCAGCCCCTTTCCTCACCTCGATTCAGGGCCTTGGAGTCGGTACGCAAAGCTTTCGTCTCCAACTCCTCTATTTCTCTACTGTCCAACTCTTTCATAAATAGCTAATATATATTAATAACAAATATAATGCTGTAAAATGCTCCAATAAAAATGACTCCATGGAAAGCTTCTTTGGCATTGTGAATTTATATTTGAATAAATGTGTCAATCCAAATTACAAATATTAAGTGTATTCTAACAAATTAAAATGATATATTTACCATGTATTGTTACAATATTATAAGTTTTTATTTTGAATCGAGAGTCAGTACATTTTTACCAACCATGAATACACCCAAAATTACTACAGACCTTGACTCCAAAACCCTTCCTCAATTGTACATTTCGCAAACAACACACAGGCGAATGGATTTAAATTATTATTACTAATATTTTTAATTTGAAGAAATAATAAGCTAGTACCTCCATGAACCAACAATGTAACTTGCTCGGCTAATTTCTTCTGAGCGATCCTTAATTCAGGCTTAGTCTGAAAGAAAAACAAACATTAATATTTTAATTTCATATCCAATAGAAGAATGACCCGCTTTGGTGGTCGCGTGGTCTAACCGCCTAACACATTACTTTCGTGTTAGACAAGACTGCCGAAGACGGGAGATTGAGGTTCGATCCTAGTTGGGTGCACCAAGGGTAGTTTTTACTAAATGAATTTATACTCTCCCTCCACACTAATGTGGGTGCATTTCCTCTCAATTAAAACCTTCCTAAATCCGAACCCATTAGTATAACTAGTGCATAGGCGTATAACCCGAACGGGTAGTAATAATCAGTGCTAAAAAAAATACATATAAAAATGCTAAATACAAATTCATTTTAGGCACTAATTTGGCAAAACAAAAAGGGTATTTTTTTTCTCTCTATTGAGTCTTACTAGATGTCCAGGCTATAGATATTTTAATCTCACTAATGATGTATAGATGAAACACCTCTGTGGTTTAGTGGTAAGAGTTCCTGGCACATATCCTGAGGTCCCAAGTTCAATCCTTGCCACTTAAGGAATTTTTCAGTGAAACAATGGGTTTAGAACGGGGGTCAAACTCAAGCCTCATGACGACAAGCTACTTGAATAAATAAGTAGCGGCTTTGGTCTAAGGATTCTTTAAGTGCCAACCACATGACATTCGTCTTCTTGGAGGGTGGCCCAGATGTCTTCTTCTGCGGTGCTGATAGTGGTAGTAGTCCAGCTCCCCTCTGTACCCCACAAACGTTTTCCTGACTCAGTGGGTTCTTCGCTATTTTTGTATGGTTAACACCTATGGACAGAGATGTTGTTGTTGGGTTCCCTCCGCTTTCCGAATGAGTCCCAAGGTATGGTCTCTCGCGCTTATATACCCTTCGAGGAGACACCCTTTGTGTGCAAGTGTTAGCTCTATCTTCACCAACATATGGTGGCTGCTCGGTCGGTATAAAGTTCACCTACGGGCTCAAACCACGGAGTTTATTTTTAGTTAAATATGAAAGAGGAAGGTAATTTTGAGGAAATGTACCCACATTTACTTGACAGAATAGAAGTAAACCGTTAAAAAAACATCTCAACAATATTTCTTTTGATTTAACTATCACTATTTTTTACTACGCATTTTTTTTTCTTTAAAATTAAATAAACAAGTTTCAAATTACAAGCCATAAAGACGGAGCATCATTACCTCTACCCTTACCTGATGTTTCTGTACAAATTCATCAATCGTACCGGGAGGCTCAAACGAAAACAGTTTGAGTAACTTTCCAACATCGGAATCTTTCACTCTTATGAAGAACTGATAGAGTTGAAAAGGGGACGTTTTTCTAGAATCCAACCAAATCGCACTGCCAGAGGATTTCCCAAACTTATCGCCCGACTCTGAAGTTATCAACGGTAGAGTTAGACCTGGGAAACAGACAAAGAGGTCTTGTGGATGAAGAGAGACTTCAGCAGCTTAGTTTAGTTGAAGCATGTTTAGTTGTTTTTTAGCACTGTGTATTACTACCCGTTCAGGTTATATGCCTGTGTCCTAATTACAATAATGGGTTAGGGGATTATGAAGGTTTAATTTATAGTAAATGCACCCGCATTTGTGTGAAGGGAGAGTGGAAAACTATCTAGAAACAAACGCCCTCAGTCAACCTGACCAGGATCGAACCTAGTCTGGTTTGTCAGTAGCTGGGAGGTTGAAGTTCAGGTCACAAATGAATAAAATTAGTTTATTTTAAGCCCCACACAAATGTGGGTACACTCCTTCATCCCTGACTCAATTATACGGCTAAGTCCAACATGAAGCCAGATAGAAATCATGAACTGTTTCCAGCTTGTGCCTAGGTCAGTTTATTAAAATGCCTCTATCTTCCTCTTTCACTCACGTCCATTCTTCTACTATCAGTCGCACACTGGTTGTTATCTGCTTCTCCCCTCTATTTCTTTGTCTCCCTTGCAGTCTTTTTCCCACATATTTCAGCATCATCATTCTCTTTAGTATCTTTTCCTTTCCCATCCTCATTACATGTTCACACCATCTCAGTCTTGCTTCCTCTACTATCTCATGTACTCCAACATCCTCATTACCTGCCCATACCATCTCACCCTTGCTTCCTCTACTATCTCATGTACTCCAACATCCTCATTACATGTCCATACCATCTCAGTCTTGCTTCCTCTACTATCTCATGTACTCCAACATCCTCATTACATATCTATACCATCTCAGTCTTGCTTCCTCTACTATCTCATGTACTCCAACATCCTCATTACATGCTCATACCATCTCCCCCTTGCTTCCTCTACTATCTCATGTACTCCAACATCCTCATTACATATCTATACCATCTCAGTCTTGCTTCCTCTACTATCTCATGTACTCCAACATCCTCATTACATGCTCATACCATCTCCCCCTTGCTTCCTCTACTATCTCATGTACTCCAACATCCTCATTACATGCCCATACCATCACACCCTTGCTTCCTCTATTATCTCATGTACTCTAACATCCTCATTACATGTCCATACCATCTCACCCTTGCTTCCTCTACTATCTCATGTACTCCAACATCCTCATTACATGATCATACCATCTCAGTCTTGCTTCCTCTACTATCTCATGTACTCCAACATCCTCATTACAGGCCCATACCATCTCACCCTTGCTTCCTCTACTATCTCATGTACTCCAACATCCTCATTACATGCCCATACCATCTCAGTCTTGCTTCCTCTACTATCTCATGTACTCCAACATCCTCATTACAGGCCCATACCATCTCACCCTTGCTTCCTCTACTATCTCATGTACTCCAACATCCTCATTACATGCCCATACCATCTCAGTCTTGCTTCCTCTACTATCTTATGTACTCCAACATCCTCATTACATGTCCATACCATCTCAGTCTTGCTTCCTCTACTATCTCATGTACTCCAACATCCTCATTACAGGCCCATACCATCTCACCCTTGCTTCCTCTACTATCTCATGCACTCCAACATCCTCATTACATGCCCATACCATCTCAGTCTTGCTTCCTCTACTATCTTATGTACTCCAACATCCTCATTACATGTCCATACCATCTCAGTCTTGCTTCCTCTACTATCTCATGTACTCCAACATCCTCATTACATGCCCATACCATCTCAGTCTTGCTTTCTCTACTATCTCATGTACTCCAACATCCTCATTACCTGCCCATACCATCTCACCCTTGCTTCCTCTACTATCTCATGTACTCCAACATCCTCATTACATGACCATACCATCTCCCCCTTGCTTCCTCTACTATCTCATGTACTCCAACATCCTCATTACATGCCCATACCATCTCAGTCTTGCTTTCTCTACTATCTCATGTACTCCAACATCCTCATTACAGGCCCATACCATCTCACCCTTGCTTCCTCTACTATCTCCTGTACTCCAACATCCTCATTACATGCCCATACCATCTCAGTCTTGCTTCCTCTACTATCTTATGTACTCCAACATCCTCATTACATGTCCATACCATCTCAGTCTTGCTTCCTCTACTATCTCATGTACTCCAACATCCTCATTACATGCCCATAACATCTCAGTCTTGCTTCCTCTACTATCTCATGTACTCCAACATCCTCATTACATGTCCATACCATCACACCCTTGCTTCCTCTACTATCTCATGTACTCCAACATCCTCATTACATGCCCATACCATCTCAGTCTTGCTTCCTCTACTATCTTATGTACTCCAACATCCTCATTACATGTCCATACCATCTCAGTCTTGCTTCCTCTACTATCTCATGTACTCCAACATCCTCATTACATGCCCATACCATCTCAGTCTTGCTTCCTCTACTATCTTATGTACTCCAACATCCTCATTACATGTCCATACCATCTCAGTCTTGCTTCCTCTACTATCTCATGTACTCCAACATCCTCATTACATGCCCATAACATCTCAGTCTTGCTTCCTCTACTATCTCATGTACTCCAACATCCTCATTACATGCCCATACCATCTCAGTCTTGCTTCCTCTACTATCTTATGTACTCCAACATCCTCATTACATGTCCATACCATCTCAGTCTTGCTTCCTCTACTATCTCAAGTACTCCAACATCCTCATTACATGACCATACCATCTCAGTCTTGCTTCCTCTACTATCTCATGTACTCTAACATCCTCATTACATGACCATACCATCTCACCTTGCTTACTCTACTATCTCAAGTACTCCAACATCCTCATTACATGCCCATACCATCTCACCCATTAAGGATGCTTCCTACTCACCATACACTTTAGTTTTAGTTAGCCTGGAAATCAGATCATGGCCGGACATGATATTGCCCATCTGGTCATTTCCGCCCACCTGGAACCTACAGTCATACTTCTGTAAGAGTTGCAGCCAATCGTAAGCCTGGAATATTTGATAGCAGAACTCGGTGAAACTCATTCCTCCTTCTGATGCGAGTCGGGACTGTACACTGTGACGCGACAGCATAGTCCCCATCCGAAAGTGACGACCAATTTGACCGACAAGATCTACTGCGTTTAGCTTTGAATACCATTCAAAGTTGTTGATGATTCTAATTAAAAGAAAAGAGGTTCTGGTTAAAGCTTTACAATTGTAAGTTTTATAAGACTTGTAAGACACTCATAGATGATCTACAGTGTATAGTCCATTATATTATAATCTAATTTACTAGTGTTATAGAAATTTAAATTAGATGAACAGTTCGGTCCTGTACGATATCAATATAAAAAAAATAAACACATTACCTAATTTCATGAAGCTTATCACCTTTCTTCCAAAAATATTGCTCGTGATTATTGAATATTTGTCTAATATTTTCAACAATAGAAGCTAAATTCTCATTTACGAAAGAAGGGTCCAACGCAATCCTCTCGTTTGTCCGCCCACTAGGATCCCCAATCAGACCAGTTGCACCGCCGACCTTAACCAAAATAACATGTACATAGGTAACAACAGTTTAATATTAAAAAAAATTAAATATTAGCCTAATCTTTTCTTAGTTTGGATACACAATGGTAACATGAGCTAAGTTTTCATTTTCTAAAGGCTAGATAATTTGTATGAAACCGTAACTGTATGGTTCCCAATATTTTTAAAAAAAAAATGACAAAGATTTTTAAAAACTGTAGATTTGCACAAAAATCACAAAAACTCTTAAATGTTGCTGAACTTTATTACAAAACCCTGGTTTTGTGTACTAAGAAAGTTGACTTCCGAGTGATTTTTTTTTGTTGCCTGTATACAACTTCTTGTTAATATCAATGTTATTATTAAATTCACTCACACAATAAAGATTATAAGAAATTGTGACTTCCCTTAGAGTCACTTGTAGATATCCCACTCGCTTCCACAACACATTTTCATGCCCATCGAGATTCAAATTAGGGCTGTGGAGTCGGTACGCTAAGCCTTAGATTTCTTTATTTTCTATTGTCCGACTCCAACTTCAACTTCGACTCCTTCATAAATGGCTAAAGAATATTTATTAGTAGGCTAATAACAAATTCACTGTAATAAAATGCTCCAATAAAGATTACTTCATGGGAAGATTTTTTGGCATTATGAAGTTATATTTGAATAAATTTGTCAATCCAATTTACAAATATTGCTCCTAAAGAATTAAAAGGTATAGAATTAAAATTATATATTTACTATATATTGCTATAATAGTATAAACTTTTATTTTTAAGCCAAAGTCAGAGTCAATACATTATTACCGACTCGAAATCACGACTTCAAATTCACCTAAAATTGTTTTCATCGCCGACTCCAACTTCACAGCCCAGATTCAAACTCATTTATCATAGATGGTTGTGCGACATTCAAAGACCCAACACATTACGCTAAACTTTTGATTAGTACTGTACACCACATCAAACTAGCATTTCCTGGGCCGAACTAAAGCCAAAAAGTGGCCAAATCCGCACAGGGGGTTGTATGATCCATAATAGTAAGCTTGCATTAGACTATTGAGGATGACAGGTGTCGAGGTTTGAATCTCGCGGTAGATGATTTATGGTCTTTTTTTTTAGCATCATGTCTTACTACCAGTTCAGGCTAAATATGTGTACCACTAATTATGCTAATAATGAGTTAGGGATGAGGAAGGTTGAACTTAGAAGAATTGTACATATATTTGTTGTGTAGAAGGGGAGAGGAGCATTATTTTGGAAAAAACCACCCAACCGGGCTTCGAACCCCGATCTCCCTGTCATCGGCAGTCTAGTCTGTTGCAAGAGTCATGCCTTAGATTATGTGGCCACCAAAGCTTTATAGCTGTCATATGAACATACTTTCACCAGGTTAATTTGGGTGCATTTCCTTCGAGTTATTCTCCTAATCACTTCTCTTTGGACATGTCATTATTAACTTTGGCGTCAAGTGACCCAATTAAAAACAAAAGTGTTCAAGCTAAAACAAATTTGGTTATTCTTGTTTAGTTTTGATTTTGAGAATTTAAAATTAATATTTATCAGACATTATTTGTAAGCCCCTCAGGATGTCCCACATGTTATTTCCAAACTAATCATACACAACCTTTTTTTTAATGATTTTTAAATTCCCGATAAGGTTTTTAGCCAAGACTGATTCAAGAAAAGTTGTACGAACTCACCAAAGCGACCACTCTTTGGCCAGCCCTTTGCCAGTGAAGGAGATTCACCAGGACAAGTAGATTACCGATGTGCAGACTTTGTGCCGTGGGGTCGAATCCTGCATACACACACTGTTGCCCAGAATTCAGAAGATCTATTATCTCTTGACTTTTAATAACATATATTACAAATAGAAATTAAACTTTGTTTCACAATATACAATACTTGGAAACACAGAAAGATATTTATTTCTATATTGAGAAATTAAATACTACAATAATATTAAAATTATGCCTAGTATTTTATTATTAAGTAGATATTTTTTAAACTTAAGTGTAAGCCTATATCAACACAAAGTAACTTATAATGAGACAACAGACAGGCCTACTAAAATCTGGCAAAAGGGATTTTTTTTATTTTAGCACCGAGTCTAACTATCCGTTCCTAGTTTTAGGTCTATGCCTATGTAATGGTACTAATTATGCTAATGTGTTGGGGATTAGGTGAGTTGAATTAAGAGGAATTGTACCAACATTTGCGTGGTGTGGGAAACACTTGAGGGAAAACCACCCTTACTACACCTGGTGGGGATCCACCCACAATCTCGCCGTCATCTGCAGTCTAGTCTATTGTGAGAGCGACACCTTAGACCATGCAACCACTGCAGTAGGTAGAGGGGATTTTAAACTAAGATTTGGTTCGAGGCTAATGTTCTCGACTAAGACTTAGGAGATCAAAGTTAAAACTCTTAGCAAGTTTGTAAAGGTGATTCAGGAGTTCTGCCATATGGGCTACCGCATAATAAATAGGCGTAACCATGCTAGTTAATTAAAATTGTAGTTATGCCAAACGAGCACTAAAATTTGTAACACAAAGTACAGTCAAAAAAATTAAAATGTCAATATTTGGATAGTAATCCACCATTTGGAACTAGGTGATTAGGTCTAAATCTTTAATTTAATGATAGCAGAAATCTAGAAATATCTAATTGATATTATTCGATTAACTTAATTGCTAGTGTGTAAATTTTTAAATTCTGTATTGTAATATAAATGTAGAACGACTAACATAGTAAAACAACAAAGTGGGATTGACTTTGATACATGTTCATACCTTTCAAACTAAGCACAATAATGTACATTATTTGTTACACACCTGGAATTATCAGGAAATATATCTTGAAGCATTCCTCTTTCCTTCAGTTTCAACATATTTCTATTGGTAAAGCATCTTGTATTACAAAGAGCTGCATTGTAAAGTAATTGTTCTGTTCTATGCAACAGATACTTTGTGCAAAACCGGTACATATTCAATTATTAGAAACGTCGTAAATTAATTGAAATTATTTGTTACCATCGGATCGATATAATTATCACTATCAAAGCATATTTTATTAAAAAACATGTATCATTTAAAAACACAAATAATCCATGTTATTTCTGATAAAACATAACCTTAATTTTCCATTAAAGAGCAGTGTTGTTGTTGTGCTTGTTGATCAATACGACTCTCAGATGTTTCCAATCCTAAAGCAGTGTAAAACAAACTGAAACAAACCTATGAAAAAGAAAGATTTCATATTCCATAAACATCAATAGAACGTTGACTTCAAAATATTTCCATAATTAATTGGTTTTAAATATATAATTAGCTCTCAAAGACCAAAATACTCTTATAGCTAGATGTTTATAAACCATACACATTTCCCTTTTTAAGATCTCTGTCAGTCTGTCTCTGTTAAAAAAAGTATTTAGTTTAATCTTCACTTAATTAGGATTTATTTTTATTTATAATGCCGAAGAAGATTAACAAACTTGAGTATCATATCTGAAAATTGAAAAATACACTGGCATGGATTAAACACGGACTTTGGGCTTCGGGTTCAATTCCTGTCCAGTGTCATTTCAATTTTCAGAATATGATATCATATAATATGGTGTTAAGCCTCACAATGTTAGATGTAGCTTCAGCTATTGATTCATTATATAAACCAAAGATGTTAACATATAATAAATGTTATTGTTTTTATTAAATATTAAAGCTTTATTTTAAAAAATACCACTGTCACTTCTAATTTATTTATTAGTATTTCACACTCTGATTAATTTTTTGATAAAATAATGTTGTGTTGTAGTTACATTTAATTTATGTTGGTTGTTACTAGATCAGACATATTTATGATCGTATTCAAATATAACTTATCCTGCGTTAAAAATTATATCAGAAGAATTTAAATGGACAATGTTAATATATATCACTATTCATACAAAATACACTTTAGAATTTGATTTTTAATCATTTATTTTATGATATTTAAATAATAATTTCTATTAATTGTTTGTAGTAACAGGAACTAAAGTAACTTTCTTAAAGTCAAAACAAGTTTGATAATTGAATTAAAATATCAAATAACTATTTAAAAGAACAAAGTTTGAAATAATAAAATACATATTAATTACTTAATTATTTTATAGCATAAATAAATTATATTTTAAAGTAAATCCTATTCTTATTGTGTATTATAATCCGAATGACCTTCCGGTCGAAGAGAAGAACACACGCGGATATTTTAGTGACGGTATTGCAGTAATTATTTTCGTGTTCTGTACTTTTGGACAATACTTATAAACATTATCTAATGGCTAATAACGGGGCTCCAGACTCTTGGGAACAACAAGCTGACAGTGGTGCGGGGGACTCGGGCGAATCCTCCGATCTCTCGGGGAAATTCTCCACGTTGAACGTGAACGCAGCCGAATTTGTGCCTTCATTCTTACCCCGACAAGCCGAACCCCTCCCGAATAGTGATTCACCAGAATCCACCGATAGTCAGGTTCCTGTCACCAACGGTAAATATTATATATTGAAAATGTGGGCTCCTTTAGTAAATGTCTCATGTTTATGTTAATAAGAAAGTAATTATGTGTATTTATTATGTAGGTTAGAATGCTGTGACATACTTTATCATCCTGCAATATGGTTGAATCATTGTTCTTGTTTTCACATGTTTATTTGATATTATAATATATAAATCATGGCATTTCTTTGCGCATTTTTGGTATTGGCCAATGTTGTTGGCAGTATTCATATATAGGCTGTCATTAGTGAAGAAGGCAGTGGTATCATAGATTCTATATTCTTCAACATGATCTTTAACTTCCATCATATTGAAACGATTCTGTCGAGATAAGTGGTGCCCATTTATTGTTTTATATCTTCACTATCCTCTCACTAATTGAAAATTGGTGTAATTCCTGAAGGTGGGGCAGTTGCAGATAGTGAAGCGTCTGTTTCCAACGCTATGGAAGTCGATGAGCCTCCAGGAGAAGGCGCACCACCGCCTCCCGCGGACAGCTGGGAGGAAGCTGCAGACGGGGATGGGGACCCTCTCCTAACTCCAGATGACCCGGATGATGAAGACGATGAAGATGACGAGGACCTAGAAGCTGAGGAAATTATCAAGCCAAAGAAGAGACCAGCCAGTAAAACTGAGGAAACTAAAAGCAAGAAGGAGCATGTGAATGTAGTTTTTATTGGTCATGTTGGTAAGTTATTCTGTCGTCTACATTTTATTGTTGTTGGTTTTAGCATATAGTTCTTGCTTTTTTTGATGGTACAGTAATAATAACACAGAAAATTTTAAATCCAAAGTCCAAGAGATATCTTAAAAAAATATTAATAAGTATCTAAAATTCGAATGAAATATTTTTATTCGTTTATTTTATTCAGCCCTTTAGGTCATACATTTTCTTTGTCAAAACTTGTTTTCTTGAGCTATCCTATTAGGAAGAATGGTGGAAGGTTAGAGGAAGATGAAGGCATTTTACTAAACTGACCCGGCCAGAGTCTGAAAATAGTTGATGATGATTTACAACAGTAATTAATATTAAAAATAAATTTAAAAAAGTTCTGAATATAAAATACATGAGTTTAGGTATAAATAGCCATGATCCAACCTTAACTGGGATAAATCATTGTGTTGAAGCATCGAAAAAACACAGCTTTGAGATCAGATCAGCAGCTTAGATGACCATATCACAATTTTCTCATAAACAAACTCATTTGACAGCTATAAAACATTACTAGATCTACTTTCAAATATTCATACACAAAGTCATGTGATCTGCAGCTGTCCCTTATGATAAATATTATCAATACTGTGATCATACTGTGATCGCTCCACCGCCCCTCATTCCCTAAGTTCTTGTCAGGAGGCCCCATAGGGAGATGGAGGCTTGGGATCAACACAGAGGGCGGTGTCAAACTGGCTAGAAGGTTAGATTACTGGCTTATTAACTTTAGTAGATCACTGTACAATAGTAAATAGGATAGAAGCTATGGTTGTCCAAGTGCACTTGCTCCTGAGCAACACACTCAACTTCAGAGTCCTCATCACTAAATGCACTCGTCATTAACAACACATTATGACAACTGTCAACAACCAATTGCCCAGAACTACCTCATTCTCAGCCTGTCACCATATTGGGTCTAACCTCCCATTTACATCCACAAACCAATTGGAACAAAGCTATGTAGGGGCCTAGTTCCCAAGAAGGCTGTAACGGTTAATGTCTTAGTTCTTACAAGGGTCTAGCTTCGGTGGCCATATTATCTTGGGCGTCATTCTAGCAAGAAACTAGACTGCCAATAACAAGATCGTGGTTCGATCCCGGTCGGGTTTATTGGTTTTGGTTTTTACTAAATGGTTTCTCACTCTGTCCATACAAATGCAGGTACTCTTAATCTAAATTCAACCTTCCTCATTCTTAACCAATCAGCTTAAAGTAAATAGGCATATAAGTTAACTCGAATGAGTAGTAAGACGCGGTGATGCAAAAAATTAATCATGTTGGGGCTTGAATCCAGGCCAAATTCATTGGTTTGAGTCCAACATATTAGCACAGTCGATAACGCATGTGTCAACTGAGTTATCAATATCGGGTTCTATTCCTGGAAAGATAGAAAATTTATTATTAGTAAATTATCGGATATGGTACTGAATGTTGTGCTTCTTTTTTTTTTTAAATTAGCACAATGTCTCACTAATTACACGTTTGGGTTAAATGCTTATGAACTATTTATGCTAATAGATTTGAGATGAGGAAGGTTGAATTTGAGAAGAAGTGTGCTCACATTTGTGTTGAGAAAGAGTGGGAAACCAATTAGAAAATAACATCCTCTGTACACCCGACTGCGATCAAACCAATATCTCCCCGTCATCAGCAATCCAGTCTTGTAAGACCACCAGACTTGCGGCCACCAATGTGTTTTGACATAGTAATAAGATTCTGTTATCAGTTTCTGACAATTTCAAAAGTTGCTAAAACTGGTTTCATTTGTCAAGTCGCTTGATCTGTAGGTTTCATTTTGACATATTTTTATCACTACCTATAAAATAACACTAATAATATTGTTAAATGAACACAAAATAATATCTTTGTATTTTCCTAACCTCTTTCCTACCGGCAGTCTAGAATACTTTAATGACACTTTAAACTTAAATATTTACCTGTATCATTTATATTTTATTTTTATAAGGGGGAAAATTTATGCAAATTGTCTTATGGTATGTTTTCAAATCCACACTGAATTATTTTGAATTAAAATTTCAGAATATTTACAGGATATTTAAAAAACCTAACTAAAGTGTCAATTTCTTTAGATCATCGTTGTTGTTCTTTAATAAAAGGTCATTTTTAACCTGTACAAAAGTTGTCAATTTCAAGATAAAAAAAATTGTATTTATTTTGCTATTGCACATGTCATTCAACAGTTGAACCACCCGCCTTGGTGGCGTAGTTGGCTAACGCGCTAGTCATATTGAGCTCGACTGCTGAGGACGGGGAAATCGAGGTTCGAATCTCGGTTGGGTGTTTCCTAAATGGTTTTCACTCTTCCTCCACGCAAATGCAGGTTCACTTCCTCTAATTCAACCTTCACAATTCCTAATCCATTAGCGTAATTAGTACTTAAAGCGTATAACCTGAACGGGTAGTAAGACGCGGTGCTGAATAATAATAATAAAAAATCAGTTGAACCACAAGGAAAACTGGTCAAAACCAGTTTTAACAGGTTTTATTTTCTCTAGGAGAGAAAGTATTTGGTTTAAACCAGTATCTGATTTATTAAAAAAAACTAATGATGTTTGAACCTGTTTAAAATCTAGTGTCTTACCATAACCAATATTAATATTTGGTTATTCATCTCATAATAAGGAAATAGAACTTTACTTGAGGATTTGTTTAAGTTTGTTTAAGATAACAAAACTAACTTATGTAAAAATTTGGGGCGTGATTAGTATTATTTTGTTTGTTATCTTATGAAATATTAGTTTAATTAATAATCAACCATTTAATTGCTCCACTTCTTTAAAAATGATTAATAAGGTTTTATTCTTGTTTGATAGACTTATTAGATAAATGTTTTGTATGTTTATTTTTGTGAATAATAAGTATGATTATTAAAGATTGTGTGAGCTACCGTGGTCATACAATAAATACAAGAAAATTATATTAGTATAGTTAATTGAATATTCACATGTAATATTAAGTTTTTAAGGTAAAATATTAAAATATAAATAATTTATCAATGAACCTTTGATTATCAGACAAGTTCTTATCTAAATTAAACTAAGATTAAGATAGTTACTGGTACCCTATTATTTTAGTTGTAATATTTATTTAAACTAGGGTCATAACAGTTAATAATCTAGAAACTCAAATAATTTTAGAGAAATCTGTCCTGTAATTGATAATCCACATTAGGGATCATATCATTCTTAAGGCAGACACCTCGGTCAGTGAAAAAGTATAAATCACTTTCATGCCAAATCATACACTTTGTTAATCATAAACTAGGAAGGCTATTTTTCTACCAGGAGCTTGAGCCTAAACACTTTCCCGACTCAAGAAGTACAATCCTGTGGTATGAAAAATGAAAAATACACAAACCAAAAACAAGTGAAATCCCCCCCCCCCCCCCTAGGTCTTACTATTAAACTAAAATACCAATTAAAGTTTATTATTTTACAAAATATGAACATTATCTTAAATAAAACCACACTAGTCAAAAGGTAGTTTCTGGCTCAGGTTGATGACAAAAGTATGGGGGGGGGGGAGATTGAATAGCATTTCCTTCAACCAAGACCAGAAATGCCTGGGAGATGTATTGTTGTGTCTAGATAAATGGTGCAGTCAGGCAGTCACTCATTCACAATATAGCTCAAAAGTTGGTCACTAATTCAGAGTTGAAGGTCATTATTAATAGTCTGTCATATATGAATAAAACATTTTTACACTTAAAAAATGTATAATAACAATTCCATTTATTCATATGTCAACATACATGTGTACATCGACAAGGAGAAGTCAGGAAAATGTTTGGGATTTTTCACATATTAACTTAAAAAATAAGTTTTATTAAATATAGACAAAATTACATTTTTCTTCTAGTTAATACATAGGCCTAGACCTACCACAAATCTTTAACACACTTGAGCATACTAATCTTAATTCTCACGGTAAACATATGATTTTCTTGTTGTCTCTCCAGCCACGTACTTTCGGCAACAGTCGAGTCATGGCTAGTACATGCACGATAATTCATTTACTTGATAGGAAGAAGAAACTAATAAATAAAGTGTCTCACAACCATTTTAAACTGCATTTGTGTAAGGCAATCTTTTGATGTCTCAATATGATATTTTATAATGCTCTAAAGATCGTTTCCAACCTATAAATAAGCTTTTCTAGTCATGTACTTTCAATAGCTACATTGATTTGTGCTAAGTAAAACGATTGGATTTCACTGAATAAAAATTTGTAGTTCGGTATTAAAAGTCGGTAAGTAAAGTTTTGTTGTTGTTAAAGATGGTTAAAAAAAATACAAAAAAAATTAAATGGAAAAATTACCGCTAAATTTATCATTCTTAATTTAAAAATATTTGCCCTTGGACACATTATGACTGTATTTACCATTGATTGAGGGAAATGTAATTTTAGAATGAAAATATTAATTTTAAAAATTGTAATAGTGCAATTGATGCTATTTTTTTTCTAGCAATTTATTAAATATATGTATAGTTCTTATATCATTATTTCTAATCTAATTGACTATCATCTATACAGAGAGGCCCCAAAAAAATGTATACACACTTTAACACTAAGAATATTACTCTGAAATTGTAACTAAGTCCTATATTCATACGAAAATATAATTTACCTAAGAGGTGTCCTTGAATTTTGAAATCGATGTAGCTGTTCAAATTGGCCATCATCAGCATCTAAACAATATTGATGCCGCTGAACTGCTCCACAAACTACGTTGTGTAATGAGTCCAGTGTGATGGCTTTTTCTTTAGGGTCCCCCATGGGTATAAGTCAAGAGGTGTTAGGTCCGGGGACAATGGGGGAAACTCGACAGCACCTCTTTGACCTATCTATCGTCCGGGTAGATTTTCATTCGGATACCCCCTGACATCTTGATGGTAGTCGGGTGGGATGTCATCTTAATGCGAATAAAAGCTCTCATCCTCAAACAGCTCTCGGGTGTCAAGTAAAATTGATGTCTGAAGCATATTGGGGATCAGTGGGCGGGTAATTGTGTCTTAAAAAAAGAACAGTCCAATAACCACATCGTAGTTGAGCTAGCTGGAGTTGTTAGTGTTCAAGGTCACCTGGAACATCCTTTATGCACATTGCCAACAATACCGTCAACTTCAAATTCATCCCGAATAAGCGCAATTGTTAGAGGTGTCATTGACTGTATTTTAAAATGTTTAGTCGAAATTTAAAAAATATTTTTATATATGCTAATACAAGTTAATAAAAACATGTCTTGCGATATTTCGATGATTAACAATAATTTGTACAAGCGTTAGCTTTCACAATTTTTTTTTTATAATGTAGACACAAATTCTTACAATGTAGCTTTTATAGTTTTATCAAACTTGTGTGGATTACATACCCTTTTATAAAGACCTGTCAACTAAATTTATAAGATTAATATTTTTTTCTTCGTCGACCAAACCACTAAAAAGAACCTGGTGCTATAAATATAGCGCAATCTTTCCCTTGTTCCAGATGCGGGCAAGTCCACCATCGGGGGCCAGATTATGAACTTAACGGGGATGGTAGACAAGAGGACTCTGGAGAAATACGAGCGAGAGGCCAAGGAGAGGAGCAGAGAGACCTGGTACCTGTCGTGGGCCTTGGACACAAATCAGGAAGGTGGGACAATGAGTTGAAAACCAGCTTCAGTGGCCGCAGGGTCTAAGGTGTCACTTTCACAATAGATTGGACTGACTGGTGGGTTGGAGTTCGAATCACAGCCACTATACCAAGGGTGGTTTTGCCTAAATGATTTTACACTCTGCCTCGACCCAAATGTGGCTACACTTCCTCTAATTCCAACCATACTCATCCTTATCCCATTAGCTTAATTAGTACTTAAGTGTATAAGCTAAAGGGATGGTAAGACGCGGCGCTAAAGAAGTAAGAGAGATTCTAGGGTTAAGGGAAATATAAATATCTACCCTTGTCTAAAAAATAAAAACACACAAGTAATAATGATATAATTTGTGTGTGGTGACCTGGTGGTCTAGGGGTAAGGTGACAGACTTCAGTGCTGATGTCCGGAGTTCAATCCTCGGTCCCGGCACAGATTTATCTGATTGCCAAACCCTTCCTTCACCTCTGACAAGACATCTTGTAAATGTGGGAAATGCCAGGCCTCCACCGTGGTTCGGATCCCATGTTAAACTGTAGGCCCTTCATTTCATCTCACAATCACCCTACCATTACACATTAGCGTAAGTGCGTATAACCCGAACGGGTAGTAAGACGCAGTGCTAATAATAATAATATAATTTGTGTTTTAGAACGTGAGAAGGGCAAGACTGTGGAAGTGGGGCGGGCCTATTTTGAAACTGAGAGGAAACATTTCACTATTCTCGATGCCCCGGGACACAAGAGTTTTGTCCCAAATATGATTGGCGGGGCTGCTCAGGCCGACCTTGCGGTTCTGGTAAGTACAAGCTAATTACAAAATGATGTTAAAAATAATTAGAGAGATTGGTCAAATCTATTATTTTTGGAATGCTAATCTTCATTTTGCTGTCGAATCCATAACAGAGTCTTGAAAAAAATTATGTACCCAAGTGTAAATCGGTTTATCCTCCTCAGACCCCACAGTTAGATGAAAATATTTTTTTAGTTTTTATGATTGATTTCATCTCCAAAAAAATCAACTTCAAGCTTAAAAAATTAAATTTTATTTTTTTCACATTTGTTATATTTTATTTGGCATGTAACCTATTGGTTACTTCGGGTCTTAAATACTTTTAAAAAAATACATGAATTTTTTTATTTTAGAAAAGTTAACATAAAAAACACTAAAAGTACACAACATTTAGTAACTGTAATTCTACATTTCATGAAATAATTTGAAACAGTTTCTATTAGCATTTAGACAATAAAAAACATTGCAGGTTGAACATTTCACACGGCATTTTGGACTGCTGCAGCCAGGAAATCTGCATCGTGATGGCTTAGCTTCTGTAGGAATTTCTGGCATGTGTTCACATTTTTGGTTCGTCGAGCATCATGTGGTAGTGGAACTGTTGCCTTTCGTTTTCTTGTACTCACATTATTATGCTGCTCATTTTCTTCACTCGAGTTTTCATTAGATGCGAGAGATGAGTTCAAAAGGCTGTGAGCTACTTCCACGCAAATATCCATATAGTCTAATTTGTTTCTTCTAGGAGTTCCTTCTGTTGCTTCAGAACGCCTGTGTTCTATCCACGAGCTCGCGATTGCTAAGTCAATCATGTGAAAAAAGAGTCTAACTGTCCATTTTCTTGTTCGAGCACAAATCCTATAGTAAGAAATAATTCTATCAAGAAAATCGACACCTCCCATGTTTGTATTGTACTCCTTTATCATGTGAGGTTGTTTTACCACCACAAATTCTTTAGAATGTTTGCACCAACGACGAATATTCTCTTCCGGTTCTACACCATGAGCTGAGGATGTAATGATAACAGCTTTATTGTCAAACCATTTCAACGCAGAAATTTGATCGTCGTTTCGAACTAGCAAATCATGGGATCCTCTACCAGATCTTCTCATTTCAAGGTCAGTCTTAAATTTTTGAATATCAAATCTGGACTTTTGTAGTGTTCCTGTGCCTTGTAGTTCTTTATCTGAGTGAAGAATATCAAGAAGATGAATAGATGTGAAATATCTGTCCATGAACACTTCTGCTCCAGGGGGTAAATGTTCTGACAATTTCACAACAACTTTTCCCCCTATGTCAAGATCTTGTGCCACTGGATCATTGGTTATGGTATCACCCTTACCTTGGTATAAAAAAAAATCTAGTGGTAGTCCATCTGGTGCTGCACAGACAAAAACTTTCAAACCACATGGGTTAGGCTTTCCTCTGATGACTTGACGCATTGCCACTTGACCCCAGAATGGTACCATTTGTTCATCAATGGTTACTTTCAAACTTTTCGGGTTTGAAACACAAGCTTGATGGATATTATTTATTATCGGCTGCAACTTCCAAAATTTGTCTTTCTTTTTTTCATCATCAGTAATTAAGTCATCAACCACAAGTTTGAGGTTATTTCTTATTTTAAAGTATCGATTCCTGGTAATTAAATCTGCTATTTGAGGAACTCTAGTTTTACATCCCCAATACATCCTAATTCTAGGATATTTGAGATATGACATAATTATAGAAACTCCTATGAAGATTTTCACTTCAATTTCACGTAATTCAAGGGGTACACCACTATCTTTCATGTACCTGATATTTGTACACTCAGCTATTTTGTGGTACACATCTTTTCCCACATACCTTTCAAAGCGATCAATGGGATCCATCATCTCGCCAATTACATCTTGTATATCAGGTGGAGGAGCAGGAGGTGGAGGCTCAAATTTATCTTTACGTACCCATTTGGCATCTATGTGCAAGTGTTCAATGTTAGGATCTTCGTCAGAACTTGTGACTAAATCAATATTGTTAGCAGCATTATCAAAGCAAGGGTTGTATGTTCTGTCATCTATGTCATCCTCATCTGAGAGAGCTGATAAGTCAGAAAGTTCATTTAGTTCCTCTTCAATTTGAATATGAGATAGTTCTGCAACAAACGTCACAACCAGTTTAGTGAAAGGTATTTTTTTTTAAACAACATTTACTAAGAAAATAAATCAATATATTGCTATGTAGGATAAACATTCATGTGCTCACTTTAGTAAATGAAAATAAGAACATAACTAATTATTTATCAGTATAAAAATAAAACATAATATTATTGAAAGTTTTATCATTGAAAGACTAGAACCCAATGTAACCAGGAGGTTACAATAAAAGAAAGAGCCTTACAAGTCATACAGATTATCCCTATTTCAATATATTTTGTGCTCAATGTATCTATCAGTGCTTACAGTGAAACATATTTTTTTTTTCATATTTCAAAAGACTACTTAAATATTAAAATTTACTCACTTTCACGAGAGCGTAGAATTCTGCTTGAACAAGGGTCCGCCATCTTGATCATAATGATGATTAACCAGTGTGTTTTAAAGTCTAAGCACTCTGTCTTCACAGTGGTACTACTAAAGACACCTAGGAGCCATGATTCGAACTGTAAAAACTCTCAAGGGCATTTTGTTTGATTTCTGGCGGGATTTTTAAAAGATGTAACCTATAGGTTACGCAGGGTCTGAGGAGGTTAAAACAGAATGATATACAATAGAAATAGTAATATATCTCTATAAGGAAAACCTCTTTTCTCTTTATGAGGTAATTGTATTATATTTGAAAGAAAGTAATGGAAATATTGATAGAAACATATAAAAGGAACAAACACAATATGGCCTTTACAATGAAAAGAACACAGTTCACACTTTACATTGCTGCCATTGGACAAAGAGGTAATGGTTGCCTCTTAAATAAAATCAGTGTCACCGTCCAATCCCCCGACCTAGGTTTCATTCTATCGGAACTCGTCAGGGAGGAGTGTGAAACGCACAACACGACTTCCTAAAAGAGGAAACAAAAAAAAGGGAGAAAATGGAAAATTGTAAAATGTAGAAGGTGTTTTTCTTTTTTTCTTTTTTTGGTACCTTCTACATGTTCCTATCTGTGTGTCCTATCATTCTTTACAATTTTACATTTTCTTCCGTTTGTGTTTTTTTTTTTCTTTTTTTTTCTTTAGGAAGTTGTGTTGCACATTTTACACTCCTCCCTGACGAGTTCCGATAGAATGAAACCTAGGTTGGGGGGGTGACAATCAATTTTCTTTAAGAGGCAACCATTACTTCTTTGTTCAGTGGTAGCAGTGTAAAGTGTGAACTGTGTTCTCCTTTTCATTGTAACAGCCATATTGTGTCTGTTCCTTTTATATGTTTCTATCCACCTTTCCTATACCTTCTTACAAATATAATATAAATAATAACTAATTATTACCATTCACACTTTCAGTTCAATACTAAATTAATGGTCAGAGGTCTGGTTGTTAAGTCTTATCTATAATAATGTTGGGCTAATAAGCAGTTTTAGAGATCTAAAATAAATTTCAATATAAAATTTTGAAGGAAAAAAAACATAATTTTTTTTAAATCTTCTAATATTTTCTCTAATCCTTGAATCTTTAATATCTTTAAGGATTCGAGAGTTCCTTCCCTATCCTTAAAAATAACTAGCCTATGTTGTTCATATAGTTAGAGTTTTCTTTGTTACTTAAAACAAAATAAATGACAATCATCATCAAATGTTTCTAGTCTGTAGTTGGGTCAGTTTATTAAAATGCACCCATCTTCCTTTATTATTCCAACACACTTCCTCTTTTAATTTCTTTCATTCCTCTCCTCTCACTTGAACAATTTCTGTTATCTGCTGCTCCCATTTCTATCTTGGCCTTCCTTGCAGTCTTTTTTCCTACATACTTCATTTCCAACGGCATTCTCTTTTTTTCCATCCTCATTACATGTCCATACCATCTCACTGTACTCCCACCCTTTCTCGGATAACTTCATTCCTAATCTTGTTTCTCCTCGTGACAGCTAACATGCTTCTCACAAACTTGACTTCCATGGCCTCCACTTTCCTAGTTTTTCTTACATTCGTCGTCCATGTTTCTACTGCAAAATGTATTTGAATATGACTGAATAAAGAGGTACAGTGTTGCTAAACGCTCATCAAGAAAATCATTTTGGTTGTGGTGCCAATTTCTTAAACAAAGCAAAGTTTCATATGTCATTTGGTTTTTAATTTGTTCACTTTTACTGAAATTGTACATTTGGTTTCTAGATTGATTTGTTTTGACCCATATCTATCTTTTAAGCATAACCATTCACTCATTTTAACTATATAGGCTTTATTTGTGTTGATTATGCAATGCCAAACATAAATGCTCTTTTTTTTTTAGGTTATATCGGCGCGAAAGGGCGAATTTGAAACTGGTTTCGACCGAGGTGGACAAACGAGGGAACATGCCATGTTAGCCAAGACGGCTGGCGTGAAACACCTTGTAGTTCTCGTAAACAAAATGGATGACCCGACGGTGGAGTGGTCAGAAGTTCGCTTCAACGAGTGTCGAGATAAAATACTCCCCTACCTCCGCAAGCTTGGTTTCAACCCTCAGAAGGATCTGACCTTCATACCATGTTCCGGGTTAATGGGTCTCGGCCTTAAAGATCAGTTGGAGGAGGCCCAGTGCCCTTGGTACAGGTGAGTTGGAATTTGGTAGACATCAGGAGATATTTATCAGAGCTTGAAAAAATAATTATTATTTGAGCTGCCATTCTATTATTTAAAAAGCTTTGTGGTTAACTTTAACAACAGAAGATTTTGAAAACAAAAACATGATGAATGTTCAAACGTATGTGATTTTTTTTTATATGTCAGATAAATATGTTAACATGGTTGCCACACACCTGGAAAATTGGGAGAGCCGGCAAAATACAGGAAATTTTGGAAATTTAGTAAAAATACAGAAATATCTTTTAATTTGGGACATTTAACTGAAAGTTTAAAATAGTAGGTGGATCTTTGGATGGTCAATTTAGTGAAGTAAATAACTAAGCACACTGATTAAAAAAGGTCTTACTACCCCTTAAACAAGGGCTGTGAAGAGCCATAAGATGTATTTACTCATCAATCTTAAATCATAATGTTTTAAACATAAATTACATTACTAGTCAGTTTGATTTACATTTTATTAATCTTTTCTTCAATCTAAGTTGTTAGGAGAAAATGAGAATGCCTTCTGGAAAACCTGAAAAACATGGGAAACTTGGTAGAAAGCAAATAGTGGCAACTCTGGTTAACTCATTATCAACTGCTTCCAGCCTGTGGCTTGGTCCATTTAGTAAAATGCCCCCGTCTTCCTCTTTACTTCCACTATTCTTCCTCCTTTAATGGCTTCCATTCTTATACTCTCATGTGCACACTTGCTGTTAGATGAACCTTTAGTTATGTTATCTATCAGTGTTGTAAGTGCACTCATAAGTAACGTTGGGTGACTATCTGCCTCTAAAGGGACTGTCTTGTGTTAATTTCAATCCCATCATTTTTAAAGGTGCGGCCCCAATTTCTATCTCAGGGGAGACCATCGCAGCCCCTTGATAACCTACAAGTGTTCAAATTCTACTTTTTAAATTATTCTTTTTCACTTTGTCTCACTTCCCTTCTGGGCTATCCATCCACCTAATTGCACTGGTCGGGTGGATGTAATTTATAAGAAATGTATCCTTATTTGCATGATGGAAGAGGAAGAAATGTTTAAGGTGTTTTGAGGATCGTTTTTATTTTCCTAGTTGTTTTCTCACTCTTTCTGTGCAATTGTTAATACATTTCCTCTAAAATATATTTTCCTCATCTCTACTTTAATTTTTTTTTTGTCATTGATTCTTACTGCCTGTTGGGGCTGTACTACATGTACTAACCATGTCAATTTGATTGAGATAATGAAGGTTGAATTTAAAGTAAGTGTACCCACATTTGCCTGAAATAAACCACTCCCAGAACACCCGAACAGGATTATAACCCCGATCTCCCTGTCATTGGTAGTCCAGTCTATTGCGAAAGTGACATCTAAATGGTTTTCCACTCTCCCTCCATGCAAATATAGGTACATTTAGTCTAAATTCAATCTTCCTCATTCCTAGCTCATTAGTATATAGGTATATAGCCTGAACAGGCAGTAAGACGCGGTCCTAGAAAAACCAACATTTAGTCATGAACCTGTTTTTTTTTTTTTTTTTTTTAATTTTTGTAGAGGAGAGCCTTCATCCCTTTCATAGACTCTCTGCCATCACTGAATCGCAAAATGGGTGGACCGTTTGTAATGCCTGTTGTAGACAAATACAAAGACATGGGCATGGTTGTGATGGGCAAAGTAGAGGCGGGGAAGCCAAGAAAGGACAGTCCTTGCTGCTTATGCCCAACAGGGTAAGTTGATGTCTTTTTCCTCGCTGGCCCACAGCTTGGAGCGGCCATTCTTCCTACTAAACATTAATTCTTATGTTGATACCGAAAAGAAGATATTAATCAAAAATTAACAAATTTATTAATTATATTAATTTTTATTCATATATTTAAGTGGTAATTTATGGGCTTGACGTTTTTATGTTTGTCCTATAAATATGTGGAATGAACCAACGATAGGCAGCATAATGTTATAATATCATCATTCAAACATTCATTAAAGTGTTAAACTACTGATCTGGGGCCAGGTTGTTGAGTTCATCCTATATTAATTTATAATTGGTTCTGAATCACCAATAAGCAATATTAGATCTATAAAACAAATTTTAAACATTTGAGTCTCGGATCCTCAAATCTATAATATTCTTAAGGATCCAAGGGTCCCTCCAACCCCAATCAAGGTCACACTGGTGTTTCTCTTCATCTCACCACAAAAAAAAACCCGTTAGAGTTTTGTCTGTCTAGTGTGCTTTTGTATTTTATGTGAATTTATTAGCAATTTTGACCAAAGTAAACATAATCCACTAAGACTAACACCAAAATGTTGATCACACGAGAAAGTTGAGATAGTAATAAAATTAGCTACCGAGTAGTTTTTGGGTAAGTCGCCCCATTTTTGATGTGAATTAAAATGCCAAGATGATGTAGGAATGTGTTTCAAGGTCAAATCAATAAAACTTATAAAAATAAATGATACAGAAAATAATGCTATTATACTTTTGTTTATAATTCCTTCATAATTTGAATATCTTTACAATTTTATTTTCGAATTAGCAATGCCGTGCTGTATTTTCAAATCCTCAGATCTATAATATCCTTAAAGATTAAGAACTCTAAAACACCCATCCCCACCTTTTACCTGTTGATGGTACCTATAGTCTATTGGCCAGTGCGAGACTCTTGTTGTGTATTTCCAGACAACGGTGGTGGTGGATCAGATGTGGTCAGACGATGAAGAAGTCACAACAGTAGGGCCCGGGAGAACGTCAAAATAAACTAAAAGGAATTGAAGAGGACGATGTCTCGCCCGGTTTTGTCCTCTGCGACAGTTCCAACCCCATTAAGACTGGAAAAATATTCGATGCTCAGGTTGGTAGACTAGATTTAATTGCATTGTAGATGTGTGAAAAGAGGAAAAACGCTTAACACTGCTGCCACTGGACAGAGTAAATTTTGCCTAAACAAAACTTCCCATTTCTGGCCACTTCTTCAATTCGGTCATTTTAACAATCTAAGGCGTGAACTTGCGAAACTTTGCCAGAGTTTTGACAACTAAACCTTGCTATGAGGGTTAATAAGAATTGACAGATTTTATTTATGAGACAAAAGTAGCCGAAGGTAAGTAGAATCGGATAAAATAAAAATCACCCAAAATTATTTAGTAGTTCCTATTTTATTTTAAAAACGGTCCTTAAAAAACACCCCTCATATGTTACATTAACTCTATAATTTTAAGTAACTTGTTGAATATAATTTACAAAATGCTATAGTGCAAACATAATTAACATATTAATTTCATCATACCTAAGCTAATAAATTAAGTTACTACCACAAAATTTAATTCAATTATTATTTTATATTTGGAAGAATGAACAGAGAAGGTGGATTGAGGAATATAAAAGGAACAAATTTACTTATTTTAGATTTTTGTCATATGAACATTAATTTGTAATGTAAATTACATCAAATAAATTAAAGACAAAATATAACCTAAATGTGTAATTTAACTATAAATATTTTTATTGGCAAAACTTTGTAGTTGTTGAATCCAGAATTTTACTATTAAATCAAAGTCTACAATAATCGTAGCTAAGTCTTTGAAGCTTTGCCTATCCCTATGATTATTTTATCTTTTTTTATTATAGATGTTTTTTAATGCTTGTTTCAGGTTGTAATCTTGGAGCATAAGAGTATAATATGTGCAGGCTATTCGGCTGTAATGCACATTCACTGTGCAGCAGAAGAAGTTACAGTAAAAGTAAGTCCTTACTAGAACAATACAACAATCATCTCAAAATCTTAGATTCCCCACAGGTAAAAGAGTTTATTTCTCTGCACCTAAGAGACAGGGCACATCTGCTGTAATCTTAGACATTTCTAGACGTCTGAAAATGTTATTTTCTTCAAACCTTCTCAACAATTTAGTGTAGGATTCAGAAAATCAGTTTTTCTAGAAATGTCACATTTCCAATTCTTAACTGTAACCCTGAATTTGTTATTTCAATTTCGCATAATTTATTATTTCTCTCCTTTTTTTTCCTTGTTCAAAATATATTAAATCAAGTATTGACTATTTCCTCCTTTAAACTATTTATAACAAACTTTGTGTTTACGATTTTAACTGTAAAATGATTCAAAAATGAGGTGGCCCAATGGCTAGATAATTTTATAATAAAGGAAATTGATAAAACTAAAGAAATAGGAAAAATAAACTACTAAGAATAAGAATAATTTGATGAAGAAAGCCCACCTAGGGAAAGAGGAAAGATGTGGGAAGAATCCAATGCACAAGGTGACATCTTCTTCCTTTCTTCTGTCTTCTATAGTAGAAGTAGTCACACACACATTTTAAACACAAATATAATAATATTTCGGCATTGTTGCCTTTATCAAACACAAAGAAGAAGAGAGTACAAATGACACAAACAATGGATTACTCCATCTTGAAATTTTGAACTGTAAATTATTCTATTGTTCCAAAATAGATTTATTAATCTACTAAATTCATTCTTACTATTATTATTTAGCACCGCGTCTTACTACCCGTTCGGGTTATACGCTTTAAGTACTAATTACGCTAATGGATTGGGAATTGGGAAGGTTTAATTAGAGGAAGTGAACCCGCATTTGCGTGGAGGAAGAGTGGAAAACCATTTAGGAAAAACCACCCCCAGTTCACCCGACCGAGATTCGAACCTCGATCTTCCCGTCCTCAGCAGTCGAGCTCAACACGACTAGCGCGTTAGCCAACTACGCCACCGAGGCGGGTATTCTTACTATTACATTTTGTAATAAATAAAATGATATATAATATTAGGAAAATGGTAGAGCACAAATAAAAGTAAAAACACTAACACATATTTACACACACATCAATATTTCAATGCTATAATAGCATGCTATTATTATATGCTATTATAGCATCGAAATATTGATTTGTGTGTGTAAATATGTGTTAGTGTTTTTACTTTTATTTGTGCTCTACCATTTTCCTAATATTATATAATTTTATTTATTAGCAATTGTTTTTGCTCAATGCACTTTATTTCATCCATATTACTATTACATTTGTGTTTTATAATTCTATTTATTGTCAAACATCAATAATTTAGCAGTGCCTCAGGACAATATCAAAATGTTTTCTAGAATTATTAACCTGTACTAGCCGTTTGTGTGTATTAATAAGTGCCTCTATTTGTCCCTCCCGCAGGCCTTAATATGCCTCGTAGACAAGAAGAGTGGAGACAAGTCTAAGACGAGGCCCCGTTTTGTCAAGCAGGACCAAGTAGCCATCATGAGAGTGGAGTGTGCGGGGGTTATCTGCATGGAGGTGTTCAAACTCTTTCCACAGATGGGCAGATTCACCCTAAGGGATGAAGGTAATGGTGGCCTCTTGCCTTTGAGAAATATGTTACACTCAAAACAAACCATGATGAAAAGCTACACTTCTTTCGTGGTAACTTTGGCCTCTTCTAAAAGTTGGTTATACATTCCTGCATGCGAAAAATATGTTTTGCCACTTTGACGAGTGATGTAAATTAATGAGCTTATATATGTTCAAAGCCGAAAAGTACCGAACTATTTTAGTGACTTGCTCAGAAAAGGCCCAAATTATTGTGAATAGTTCATACCAATATGTTTTACTCTTAAGATGTCACAATCATGGCTATGATAAACATGTTGATTAAATGCTGTCAAAAAATACCAACCATTTAAAAAAAACATTAACCTTCCACTAAAAAAATAATTTACAAAAATGTTGACAACATTTTGTTTATATTCTTAAAATATTTCCGTAACCTTATATTACAATATGTTAATTTCTAATACAGCCAAACCCAATATTAAAGTCGGTCTGTTAGCAGATTTGCAGAAGTCTTAATTTTAGCTATGAGAAGTTTTACTGACAAAAATTATTCATAAATTCCTATCAACATTCCTTAACTGTCTAACAGATTTGATGTGGGGTTGTCACACATTTGTAAAACCCAGGAAAAAACTCAAGGAATTTCACAACAAAAAATTAGAATATTTATGAATTTGGAGCATTTTATTACAAACTAAGTTTTATGTGTGGAGAAAAGGTTTAACTTAAAGACCGAGCATGTCATATAATACTGATTGATAGCATCCTGTCCTTAACATGGGACTTTCTCTCTCGTGTGAGATTGCCTTTCTTTATACTGGCTGAGATGTTTTGTTAATGGATGTATTCGGGTAGTGAAAGTTGGAACTATTTAATTCTAACGTATTATATTTGGAAGAAGGTACAAGAAACAAACACGATATTGGTTTAACAATGAAAAGAACATAGTTCACACTTTGCACCACCGGCGTTGCGCAAAGAAGTAATGGAACTACCTCTTGTAGAAAATTGATTATTATATTATGTGTTCTCCATTTGCCCCTAAACTTATAGTTCACTTTTGTGTAGAAAGATGGCTAGAAAAGTTTCTAGGTCTACTTTCATATATTCATACGTCAAGACATGCTATCGGCCGATGTCACTTTTGATTGATATTATCAATATTTATAAAATAACACTAACAATTTAGTAAAACGTTATCAGTGTTGACATATTTTTTTATTTTTGTATCTGTTCTTATGAAAATTGGATTATAGCAAGCTTACCTTGGTTTCACTATGGTGTAGCTCATAAGACAGGGTCATAGTATATAGTTAAGCAGGAAAGACTTATACATTTTGTATTTTTTTCTGTTTTCAGGTAAAACCATTGCTATAGGTAAAGTCCTGAAAGTTATCGAGTAAAATGTTCCCTACGTGATGTTTATCATGGCTAACAAGTTAAATTTAAAGAGTATGACAAATATTTATGAACTTTTTTCCACCTTACAACGTTATGTAAGTGGCAAAACAACGAGATGAACGTGAAAAAAAAACTAACTGAAATATCGACACCCGAGAGGAGTACAATCCGTCAAATAACGTTGTACATTTATACCGAAGTAAGCCCAAGCTACCTAACCTTCTCTTTATGCAGAAGAAGACCAATTCTAGAGGTTGTAAGAGCCATGTATGAACCTTTTATGACTGGGAGAAAAAAAACAAATTTAAAAAAAGGGAAATGCCAAGTGATAAGCTAAAGTAAAAAGCCCAAAGTGATAATGATGATGACGTTGAAATTTCCCAGAGGTGCTGTTTGACTTACAAGCTGGAGGTGCAGTGTATTTGTAGTGCGTGTGAAAGCGAGCTAGCAAGAATATATTACGTGACGATGTTGTTTTGTGTGTGTCTGTGTTGCAAGTCGTTCGTCAACCATCAGTTCCTGCTCAATAACACGTACCGATGACATCTTAAGCTCGTTGTTCACGTCATCTTCAACATGCTTTTACCTAATATCTCCTATTTGTTTTTGGTTTTTTCACTAGCAATAATTATTTTATTTATGGTATAATCTGGAAACCTTGTTCTACCTTGAACTTAAAAAAAAATTATCTACCATTAAGAACTATTTTCTTATTTTGACTCTGGCAATGCAGCTGCTATCAATTTTTTTTTTTTTTTTTAAGTATGTGTTACTTATTGAGCATGGAATTGATTTTTCAACATTAAAATGGGAGTTTTTAAGTTCATTAATAATTTCACCCTTCCGCTCAATTTGCCGACAGCTTCCTACATTTCATTAAAACGTTAATTCTTGATAGGGAATTAATCTAGGCCATGGTCAAAAGTGCCAAAATACCTCATTTAACCACTTTGTGAAAGGATATCAGTTTGAATTATTGTTGAGTAAGAAATTTAATCTTTACCAAAAGTGAGGTAAAGTCATTCAAAGTTAGTAAAGTCGTCCTTAATGTTTTTAGTCCCTCTTAATTCCCAGATGCGTCTATTTTCAATTTTATCTTTTTTCCATGTTTTCAAACAGATTTTAAACATTTTGACTACACATAACAAGATGAATGACTACTTTATATTAAATTATATTTTACTTTGCTAATTTCTTCATCTAGTGTGTTGCATTTTTAGGCTATATCCAGGCACAACAAACTTCTAAACAAAATCTGATGCTGGAATTTTCAAAAACCACTTTTAGATCCAGATAAAAAGTATGTTTATTTGGGCTGGACCAATCGGTTATTTTGTGTGTCAGGTCGATGCCAATTATTTGTTGTTGATTATATTTTAAATTTATTTCATTTTCAATATTACAAAGTTTATATGTAATAATGACACGCAAAAACAATAATAAGTGTTCAACTGTTTCATTTTTATTTTGTTGAGGAAAGTGGACTATAGCAGTTTGAATGAAGACTTTGAAATAGAGATTTTACCTTCAGATACACAAACCTTTTGAGTATATTGAGATTTGAGAAAATATTGCTTTGAGACAAAAATCAATTGAATTTCCCCCCCCCCCCCCCCCCCTCCAAGTTTTCAATTGAAATTTATTTTAGAGCTGTAATTATTGATGGTTTTGAATCAATATAATTATAGGACGAATTGAACTTCCAGGCCCCAGACCAGTAATTTAACACTTAAACTGAATGTATGAATGCTATAATTAATGGAGCTTGACGAAAAAATATTTAGGCATTTAGTTACTATCTATATTTTCTCTTATGTTCATAATTATTTCCACGATTTGGATTTGTAAAATAGTGGATTCAACTCCAACTCTATTTTGAAGTTAATCAAAATATAAGTTACGGGATCACTGGCCCTGCCACATTTTAAGGGTATTGAGTTTTAAGTTAAACAAAACTCTACTTTTGTGATAGTTTTTGATATAAATTTTATTTTTTTAAATGTACATAGACTATCAGGGGGAATATATTAATTTAAGAATGAAATTTATTTTATTTCCTGGTTAAATATATTCAAAATTAAATAAGCATAATTAATTCAGTATACCAAAGAAACTGAAATAACTACACCTCGAGAATCCTAAAAGCTAAAAAAAAATATATAAATTATTACTTGACAATAATATTGTTAATTGTTACGAAGTGGTGATACAAAGCTAGCACAGTTACCCATAGGCCTAAGGTCTTGTTTTATATTCATATTTTCCATGAGGAGTAACTAATATGTTTTGGATCTATTTATTTATAAGATCATTAATTTAAAATTTAAGCCCAAACAATATATATATATTATAATCTACTAAGTACTCTTTGGTAAATAAATGATGAAACTGAGATAGTCATAAGTCTTCTAACTATAGTTGTGCGAAGGTTCAGAAAACTCTGATCCAAAGCTTCAACAATAGAAATATTGACAACTAAAATACATATATACTGTAACACCTCATGATTACCCATGTCGGGTCAGACAAATAAGTGTTACGTCTTGGTTGTTCATATACGAGTGAACTGTCCTACCGCCAGGCGACAGACAGCAAAACTACCTTTCCTATGCTAATGGCGGTCTCACCTGCCTTCCCCAGAAAAGGAGAGTATGCTAATGTACAGTAATATACTATAATACATATTCAATTTTTAAAATGTACCATTATGTACAGTATGAATTAATGTCCTTTTCTACCATAAACTTGTAGAAATTGAATTATATGTTTTTAAGACTTACTGACGTAACTTACTGATCTATTTATGGACACTTTTGAATATTTAGAAACTCAACACCAACCGACCCCTCCTTATATGTCACAACAAACATATTGTCAACTTGTCCCCCCCCCCCCTCCCACCCCTGTTGACTGGCTTGAGTTTAACGGCTCTATAATTAAAAAAAGTTTCTACTCTTTGGGGTTTGCTTGAGATTTCAACAAATTACTGCCAAAAAAATTATCCACAATATTCTTTCCTTTTGAACTCAAATTTTAAGGCTGTACAAAGTTCCTTAAACTTAAGCTTCTTTTTTTTAAAAAACTATGATTTTTTTTAACTGGCTTCAAGCTCAGTTCACTTTAAATTTAAAATGTTTGACTCCCATACCCTTTTTAAATTCAATAAACTGCACACACCCCTTTTAAATACCATTAACTTTGCACATTCTATTACTTCATTTTACTAACAGAATGGTCTATGTAGGAAGTTGTCTGCAAAATAAAGGTCCTATTATTTTTTCAAGCAAATAATACAATAACTTTTCGAAAGGGGGTGGGTGAAAGCCAACAATTTGTTGCTCTAAAGTCACAATCCCTAAAGTGAATTGAAAAGAATAGTTTGTTTTACAGGTACCCTCCAGCTGACAAAACAGACATAGGGTGATACTGTTACATAGAAATGCTTTTCATTGTGTACACAGCACTTAAAAACAATAATACACTTTTACAAGAAAAATAAAATATATTATATGCCTAAAACACTTTAAATAAAAACCACTAATCTTGGGTTATGGTCAACCGTAAAGCAAAAAAAAAAAAACTATTTTTGTTTGAAAGTGTATCGAGGAGTAAAAGGTTGTCACATGCTAACTGTCCAATAAATAATACGCATGTTTGTTTTTTCTGTTTCTGCTTGACTGTAATCTTTGAAAATATTCTAATATACCCGATATTGTATTTTGTTTATTTTAATTCCTTTGATTCCTATTTCTTTGTGAGGAACGATTGAGCAAAATAAACTGCTTTCAGTGTAACGGTGCACACAACAAAACCGTGTTTATGATCATGAAGTGTACGCTGAGGGGCATATCGCAAGTCTTAGCGGTAATTTAGAAAGAACGAAGGATTATCCAAATAGCTGTTGTCTGCCTCATCTGCATTCATAGCAACTTCTTTTGTTTTATGTTTGTTTTTATTTATAACAAAATATAATATAAAAAACTATAAAAACTGTACAAAAAAAATTGCTGAAAATATCTGCTATTGTGGGATATTGTTGTTTATTAATAATGTTAATTTTAAGGGTTAGGGAATAATTTTATACAAGCAAAAAGACATACGGTTTCTTTCAGTTGGCAGAAATACATGAATTAATCTTTCCTACTATTATTAGGTAATTTTAGATTTTTTTTGTGCTTAAAAAGTTATAAAAAGAACAACTTTGAAATGTAAATACTGTGAATTTGTATTTTTTAGAGGATTGAAAAGGGGGCAGTGATTTTTGAAAGTGAAATTTGAAATATATTTTGATTAATCTGTTCCTTTTATTTTTCTTTCTTTTTAAATCTGGCAACTGATTAAGAAGTATGTCCACTGTACAGATGTTAGGGATATGGTTTTTCCTTGCCTTTTTATAAGCTGCTACAAGAGATGCCCTCCCTGTAGGGGGTTCCTTGAGGAATATAAATTTTCACATTACAATAAAGGATTAAAAAAAAAGTTGGTTTTCTTTATTTTCCCCATGCATTTAAAGCAAATGCTGAGTGATTTTTTTTCTGCCTTGGAAACTGTTTTATCCATTATTAAGAAAGCTGGTCTTTAAGGTGTGAGTGTCGGGGACGCGACAAAAGATCAGTGTTTTTGCAGTTTTTATATCAAAACATGTTTTTGGTCAAAATAAATCAAATATTTCTCCAGTAGAAATATAATAGTTTAATTTTCTTCACATATTGATATCCAGTTGTTGTCAAGAGTGTCCTAGAATTTAAGACAACTTTTTTTTATCTTCATTTAAAAAGTTTCTCATCTAATGCCGCAATGCTTGTGACATATTCAAGAACTGTTGATATCAAACTACAGCCGAACTTGGTTATAACGGACTCGGGTGTAGTGTCATTTTTCACCAGTCTGGTCAAACTGTAATCTATTAACGTTATAAAAACCTCTATTTTAGCGTCACCACTCGATTGTACCGTCAAAAACTTCTTAAATAGTTTACTTTAAATTGTTATGTACAGTGTACACACACTAAAAATGTCCAGGTCCTACAGAGGTATATTTTATAGCAAGCTGGGAGTGCGCTGGTCTAATAATAGACTGAATGGCAAAACAGTCAGAGAGAGGGTGCAGGAATCATAGGTGCTTCAAGGTCAAAATGAAGAGGGCTTAGCCGCCCTCCATTGTCACTGAGCTGGCTGGAACTGTATGTTCATTAATAAATTAAATGAAATTTGTGAAATGTCCTTCCTTACAAGCTATCAAAAGTGTTCTGTTGGTACCTCTTTTATAAAGTCACTCTGACGTAACGTCAAAATTTGTTTGACCCTTTCGATGACGCTATAACCAAGTTTGACTATTTGTTTCTACTGGAGAAATATTTGATTTATTTTGGCCTAAAAAAAGTTTTGCTATAAAAACAGCAAAAAAACACCAACCTTTTCTCATGGTCCCTACATCACACCTAAAAAAAATTTAGGACCTACATTATTTGTCGGTTGAAATATGGTGACTTGATAGTGATGTGTTCTTGTGGTGAAAGCGGGAACTACTTTATAAGAACTCAAATTAATTTAAGATAAAGTTTATCAACCAGTTGCATCAATCTTCGTTCAAACCTCTTGCCTAATATGCACTTTAAATAAAGAAAAGGAATTCCTTAATTACATTTTTATTAATTTATATTACCGCCTAGGTGGCGTAGTTGGCTAACGCGCTTGTCATGTTGAGCTTTAGTGCTGAGGACGGGAAGATCGAGGTTCGAATCTCGGTCGTGTGAACTGGGGGTGATTTTTCCTAAATGGTTTTCCACTCTCCCTCCACGCAAATGCGGGTTCACTTCCTCTTAATTATTATTATTATTATTAGCACCGCGTCTTACTACCCATTCGGGTTATACGCACTTACGCTAATGTGCAATGGTAGGGTGATTGTGAGATTAAATGGAGGACCTACAGTTTAACGTGGAATCCGAACCACGGTGGTGACCTGGCATTCCACACATTCACAAATTGTGATTAATAACGTCTTGTCAGAGGTGTAGGAAGGGTTTGGCAATCAAATAAATCTTTGCCGGGACCGGAACCCGGCCGCCAGCATAGAAGTCTGACACCTTACCACTAGACCACCAGGTCACCCACTTCCTCTAATTCAACCTTCCCAATTCCTAATCCATTAGCGTAATTAGTACTTAAAGTGGATAACCCGAATGGGTAGTAAGACGTGGTGCTAAATATTATTATTATTATTACTAATTTATTTTAAAGGAGATTTTACAACATATGTAAACAGTTTAGACAAAGATGAAAGCATGATATAAAGATTTATTTGACAGTTAGTAATTTTTATGGTTGACAGTCTTATGCTAAAATGTAAGACTAGTTTGGTCAAAATATTTAAAATCGAGTTTTGAAAAAATTGTGAAAAGCTTGGTATCTGACACACATTTGATTTGTCATATCTGTTACAGCCGAAAATAACCCTGTAAATTAATACAATTTTTTTTTCTGGTGATTTTGTTATTTTCCTAATTACACAAGCCTTATTGTTAACAATTGCTTAAAATTATGCAGAGTCCTTCATAATTGTATTAAATTTATCATTTTGAGTTTTTTTTTATGAATCTTGAATAACATGAGTTGTGTGTCCCATCAAAGAAAATATTCATTTGTTTTTAGCACCGCATCTTACTACCTATTCAGGTTATATGCTTATGTACTACTGGTGAGGTTTTACAAGGAACTTGGCTGTGCAAGTAGGGGGGGAAGTTATGAGAGAGGGGGATATAAGATTGATTCTTTCTCTCTCTTAGGTATGAGGCATTCTTCGCTACTATCCCAGACACAAACATGTTCTACTTACCCTATACTGTAAACTCTCGATTCTACGACCGTGGGAAAAGGTCAAAATTTTTAAGGAAATCGGCTGTAAAATGTGTTCGGTGAACTTATTTTGTTCTCTGCATTGCAATTATCTTTGTGGGCGTTTTATTGCTAGTAACTGGGGTGGGTCAGGTATAAAAATAGACACCACCCAACAGTGCCAGACAATAGCACTTGACTCTGTCCACCCCCGATTTGGTTATGTTTTTGGTTTGATTTTGTGAATGATTTTTGACGACCCACACTATTTTTTTTTATTTGATATGAACTTATAATTTAGACGAAATTAGTGGAAAGAGGACCTTCTTAACACTCATAAAGAAGTACGGGGTCATCCAGGGAGTGGATGAGAAGAAGATTACAAAGGCGGGGATTGCGTAGCGGCATGGGATCCCAAAGCTGACACTTTTCACGATTCTCAAAATGAGAGAAGAAATTGTGAATACAGTGCAGAAGGAAGGCCACAATGTAAAGGGTGTGATGCACGCGAATCTGGAGAGGTTCAGCCAGCATAGAGCGCAAAACATGCCTATAAACAGACCTATGATGCAGAGGAAGGCCGATGAATCAGCCCTGAGGTTAGGTATAGAAAACTTTAAGCGTTCAAGGGGGTGGCTAGAACGTTTCAAAGTGTGTCACAGAATATCCAGCCACAAGGTCGTCGGTGAAAGCACATCGGTCGACCCAACACCGGTGAGGGAGGGGATGCCCTTGCTCAGAAACATCCTTGGCGCTATCAACCTCAAGATGTATACAACGCTGATGAGCCTAGGATGTTCTACAACCTCATGCCAGATCACACCCTAATGCTGTGAAAGGGGATATGTGCAAGGAGCGCCTCACCGTCCTTCTGTGCTGCGACATGGACAGCAGCGATAAGATGAATCCCATCGGGATCAGGTAGTTTAAGAAACCCGGGGTTTCAAGGGCAACATCCTGCCCTGTGACTATGATTTTAATAAAAAGGCATGGATGACCTCTGGGGGTTTTCACGAAATGGCTTCAAGACTTCGATTCGAAGATGGATGCCGCAAATAGAAAAGTCGTGCTCTTCATCGACAAATGCTTTGCACATCCTGCTCTTGACAAACTCAGGAACATCGAGCTGGTGTTTCTGCCAAAGAACACCACCAGCATGCTTCAGCCCCTGGACCAGGGAATAATTCGGTAAATGAAGGTGAAGTTCTGCAAGATGCTTGTGCAGAGTATGGTGTGGAATCTCGACATGGGCAAGGAGGTCAAAAAGTGGGATGTGTTCAGAACCTTGGAAGGAATCCTCGCCAGTTGGAGGCTCATGAGACCGGTGGTAATCTCCAACTGCTTCCGACACGCCCACTTTGTCCTACCAGTCAACGAAGAAGCTGCCGTCTGTGTGTTTCCCACCGCTGCCAGCGCCAAAGACCCAGATGACTCACTGCCAGTGGACGCCAGTTCCCAGCCTGGCTCAACAACAGCACCTTGACAGCCGGGGAGTAGATGTTGTGCTTGTCGTAGTTTTGAGTTATATTTTAAGGCATATGAAACTATGACGGGCCTAGCCAACCGGTAGCGAAGAATATATGACTTGAATAAAAAAGTGAGCTGGGCCACAGCTGGAAACAGTAATGGATGTAAAAAATCAACATGGGACCGACAGTTTTACTTCCCCTCCAAAGTTAATTTTGTTAGGAATTTTTATCGGTTAAGAAAAATGTGTTGGCCTTGAAGATGTATAAACCTACAAACATCGGATCACGAGGCGAGCACTTTATCCCGAGACCACCGGGGTCGCCGACGAGAGTTAAAGTGTAACAATCACTCCACTTAGCAATTATTGTTTTCGTTTGAGGTATTTAAAGTGTATTTTTATGAACTATTGGATTATATAAGTACAAGACTTACAAGCTAACTTTAATACAGAACAAACCCAACCCCAACAACGTCGTTTATCTGACTCAATTCATCATTGTGAAAGGGGGAAAGCAAACATTTAATTAATGATATATTTTCTGGCCATGGAGGTAATCAAACCCGGGCCACTTGACTAAGTAGGCAGACACGCTATTGACTAAACTACTAAGGTGTCTGACATTAAGCAACTAAAACAAAAGAGAAAGAAAAAATTGTAATAGGTAGTAAATAAACTTGACGTGTTAACCATTTACAAAGAATAAGAGTGTAAAATCATTTAAGAAAGATCACCTGTGTACATCTAAGATTCAAACCACAACCTCCCCAGTAAGCGGTAAACCAGGATAGTTTAGTGACGTCTTTGTCCTTGTTCCCACATACATACATTTAAAACGATGTTGGCCAGAATGCATCATGAAAGATTTTCTTATATTTACAACTAGTTTTAAAATTAAATGGTGTTGAATATTCAAACCTAAATGGAAAAAAAAAAGTTTTATTGGTGGAATAAAATTAAATCCTTATAAAGTAAATATATTACATTTATTATTTACAAATAAGACTTTCTTCACAACGAAATCACAACATAAAGGCACCGGTCTTTGTCAACACAAATTTCTTCACAAGCTTTGGCGATACACGAAATCACAGCACAGCCAATTTTATAAAATAAATGTACAAGTATTGCATAAACATTAACAAGTGGTTCACATATTGAACCCGAAATTAAAAGTGCCAGAGTATTTCTTCAGAAAGCAGGCATTTCTCAATGTTCAATAAATAAGATATTCTTAATTCAATTATAATTTTTTTCTCCTACCTCCTCTTCCCATTTTACCTCTTTCTCCCTTTCGTTTCCCTCAATCTACCTCCACTATTGCACCTCTCCACTAGCACTTCCCTTTAGCCTTTATTCATCTCTCTTTCCCTCCTTTATCACGTTATTTTACTTATTTCACTCCCTCCCACTTATATTATTTCCCCATATCCTTCAGTTTATATCCCTCCATTCTTTTTCACCTGTATTTACATTTGTTTGATTATCTGAATCACTACTAGCAAAAGAGATATCACTTTCAGAAGGCCTATTTATATTATTATTGCTGACACTTTCACTATCATAATCATCAGAAAAATCTACATCCTCGTTATCACTAGTATTTACTAAATCATTTTCACTGTCAGAATCACAAAGTATCTGTTCGTCAGCCATATTTTAGGCCGAGAATCTTTATTGTGTACTAGTTGATGCCATTGCATAGCTTGACTTTACTTATAATTGAGTAACACTACTTCGTAAAAAAATACCTGAAAGTTTTGGTTGAAATATAATTAATAAAACTGAAAATTCTATTCATACTGCTCCTGCGACCTATGGAAGTAACACTTGCTATTCATGGGTAAAAAAAGTGAGAAAAATAATTAATAAAACTGCCAAGTCCTATTTATATCACTCATGCTGTCAATGGCAGTAACACCTGCAATTCATGAAATAAATAAGAAAAAAACTTTAAAAAAAACGAAACATTTGTTTGAAATATAAGGAATAAAACGATAAAGTTTGATTTATACAGCTCCTGCCATCTATGAAGTATAAGCAAGAACGCAATGTGCGAGCCTGCTTGTTAAAGTATCTGTTTGGTGTACTACGTTATGACGAGCCCTGCTCGTCAAAGTACGTCAAGGGGTTAACAATTTACTCTCTTGTTTATCCATAATGCTGAGTGGTGGAAACTAAACGTTTGTTAATTTGACTTAACCAGATTGTTGTGGTGCAGACCGAACAAAGATGAAACTATTTTACTCATTTTGAGCAGATGATGCTGAAATCTCGTGATGGGGTTTTGTAACAGTCCACATGAAAGAGATCGTAGTTAAGATTCGTTTTGAAGAAAAAGATTTGGATAGAACCTGAGCCCTTCAATACTGTCATCTCTGCATGCCTTGCCATATTTTTCAGTCGTTATCAATCGTTCTTTAGCCAGAACCACGGATATTCCGAGTGACTGGGCCAGTTCTTCTGCAGTAATTGATTTGCTCTCTGCAAGCTGAGGAGGAAAAAAAAAACAATACATTCAAACCAGAAGAAAAAATTAAGGTTCCCTTTCCAACATCACTTTGTATTAGAACAGTGATCTTCTAATCAAGATTATATTTTAAATATCAAGAGTTTCATTTTGAAACATTGTCAAATTACTCATTATTTTGGATGTCTCAATTTTTTTATTTTTTTTTGCCCTTTCTACTAATACTTATCCAGGCTATTCAATTGTAATAATTGGGTAAGGATGAGGAAGGTAAAATATAGAAATCTTGAACTAAGAGAATGTGGGAAATAATTTAAGAAAAACGAGGTTAAGTGTTATAATAAAATTATAAAAAAATTGAGTGATACATTGAAATTGCCCTCTCAACACAACTATTTGCGATGGAAATGATTGTGAATATAGTGCCAAGGAAACTCGGGGAGGAAATTATGAAAAGCCATGTTTGTTGATGACTTGAGGTTGGGGGGGTGGGGGGGAGAAGGAAGAGGAAGTATATAAGAACAGATATAGGGATGGAATGAGGAAGTTAAAGAGTGTGGAATTAAATTTAGCATAGCAAAATGACAAGTATGGATATGTAATGAGGATGGAAAAAGATAGAATAACAAAGAAAATGATGGAGATGAGAGGAGCAGGTGTGCAAGTGAGAGGAGAATAATGGAGGTGATTATAAGAGGAAGATGGAGGCATTTTACTAAAGTGATACATGCTGAAAACGGTTGATGATGGCGAGTAAGACTGACCAGCTCTGATGTGCTCTGGACAATGTTTGCGTCACTGTAGGATTGCAACTGCAACACTGTGACCCCGCTGTCAAACTGACGCAGTCTGATGGGTAGATGGAGCGCCTCCAATGTGTTGCAAGCGTTGAGGAGATCTTCCGGGGAATGAGCTCCAACCCTCGGGCCCTGTTCACTCGGCAATACACGTCCGTGAGGGACATCATGCCGCCAACCTCCTGTGTATAAAATAGATTTTATTAAAATGACACAAGGACTTAAGTTTGTGAACACCAGAAATGGAAGAAAAGAAAAAAAAGTTTACTTTTTTTTTTACTATCGGTATGTTGATTATTTAAGTGTTCTGTTTAAAAATGTCACAATTCTAAATTTTTCTTATTTCCGATTCTTAAATTTTAACCTGAACTTTTTGATTCTCCATTCGTTAACCAATTTGATTTCAATCCTTTTTCATGTAAAAAAACTCACATTAAATATGTAATAAATAACCTCATTAGCTAGACACAAGGAAAGTTGTACTTAGATGTAGTGTACCTGCATTTGATTGTAGGTAGAGTGGAAAAAAACATTTAGGGGAAACCACCTTCAGTACAGACGATCACGATCCAAAACTCAATCTATTGCAAGAGTGATGCCTTAGATCATGTGGCCACCATTGCCCGCGAGGACACCTCTTGTAGTGCTTTAAGTTTAAAGAAAGCTAGCACTTCATATTCCATTAACATAAAAATAGATCCCTCGATTCTAGAGAAGGATAAAATTATGTCTTTCTCAAATCAGATCTCGAATACAAATTCAAATCTTTGAATCTTTAAAAATGTACAATTTTACTATAGTCAAAATATTTAAAATTAATTTTGAAAAAGTTGTTAAAGGCTTGTTACGACTAAAGCTATTTTGTTTGTCATATCTGTGTTGAATCATAAAATACCACAAAGATAACACTTGAGTAAATTAATTATACTGATACAATTTGGTCCTTTTTTGTGATTTTGTTGTTTTCCAAACCAAACAATTCAAATACTGCTACTGATTTGCTTAAAAATTGTGATTTCAAGTCAAGGACCTTAATATTGTATTCGAAACACCTTTTTTGAGATTTTTACAAATATCTAATCTCTAGAATATACCATAGGATTCAAGGATTCAAGTGTATCTTCTCTCAATATCCTTGATTCTTACTGGTACCAAAAGAATCAATCTTGATATTACAATAATCTCTATACCTCAATTCTTAACTGCCGAATATAAATAAATCAAAGTTCTATAATTGAAATGGCAAAATATTGAATTGAGTGAATTTCCAACGCATATTCTTATTATTTATTTTTCCGCTTCATTTTAAAATGTTTTAGTGATCTTTCGCAGTTCAAACATTGTTGTTTTATTACTTTTACTATTTACAATTTTAAAATTATTTGTTTAACATAAATTATACATTTTTAATGTGAGCTTGGGTACATTAAAAAATGAGTGAAATTGTATGTGATGAAGAAGTGAAAACAAGAATTTTAAAAATGAGGCTAATGTAAGCCTTCTCGTTACTATCCCTATCTCTTTACCTACCAGGATGGCTATAAATGAGGGTGTTTGGAGATGGCCACAAAAATTTGAGATAGAAGACTGATTGACTGCTAGTTATTGAAGTTATTATGGAACCATCCTTTACAATTAGGTGACATATATGACCTAGTATCAGGGTTCAGGGCGTTGAATGTCTGAGTATGTGAAAGTCTGTAAATCCTATACTAGACTAAGCTACTGTCCGGAAGTCCTGGTTGGTGTCTCACACATTGGTTCAATCCTCCGCTATCAGCACTCATATCACACAAAACAACACTAGAGAGACACTCTGACAACTTCTTGAAACCCCACTGTATAGGGCCCCTCTCTAGAGCTCACACTTCCCAGTTTACGCCACAACAGAGTTTTCTCCTATTTCCGTCCTAGAAACCAATCAGGAGGGTGTTTGTTTCACATCACAGAGACTCAATACAGCTGAAACTGAGGTTCCCATGGATTATCATCTATCGCCGGCTAGTTAAACAAGACTGTGTGCCTTTTTTTAGCACCACGTCTTACTATCCATTCAGGTTATATGTTTATGTACTAGTTACGCTAATGGTTTTAGGGATAGGAAAGTTATAATTATATGAAGTGTATCTGCATTTGCATGAAGGTAGAGTGGAAAACCATTTTGGCAAAACCACCCTCAGTACACTTGACTGAGCTTTGACCCTTGATCTCCTCGTCATTAAAAGTCTGATCTGCCGCGAGAGTAGCATGTTAGACTATGCAGTCATCAAAGTAGGTTTTGTGTATGTTGAACCATAAATTGCTTGAATTACTGTCAGATGACATGGGTCCCAGACATCCGTACAGAAAGACCTTTAGAGTAGAAACAAACTAAAGTGAAATCAATGTTACTTACTTGAGAGCATTTCACTATGATTTAAGTTAATTAGAATTGATTTTAAAAAAACTTTAATAGACATTTCTAATAAAGATATGCCATAAATTGGAACTATTGTGATCATTTTACCGCAATAGCTTGAGAAATGTTAATAAAATGCCTATTTAGGCTAAATATGATTAGAAAAATCAACTTAAATTTAAAGGCTAAATTTGTCATTCTTATATTTAAAATATTTACCTTAGGTCACCAACATGATTATCTTAAAAGCGAGATCAAATATATATTCTACTTCTTTACCTATGGTTTTTGTTTAGGGAAATAATATTTCAAGAATGAGAACTGTGATTAATTGCAAAGATATTTGGGGAAAAAATTGTAATAATATAGTTAGAACAAATTTTTTCTGGTAATTTCATGCAAAAAAAAAGTCTAAGAAAGACGAGGTCTACCGCTTGGTAAAAATATGTTTGGTTTTTATAGAATTAATTCTCATCAAAATTGACCTAATTGACCATTATTCACATTTAGAAGACAAAGAATTTAATTTTACAATAAGATTAAATTTGATTTAGTTTTGCAATGTGTAGAATATTTAAAAATGATATATAAACTCTATAAATATTTTGATATTCATATTAATGCACTAACAAATCTTACAGAATTTTGATGTGTCTAGCGATAATCCTTGATTCCCTTCAAACATTACCTTTATCGGTGTTTCCAAGATGTCTGCCAATTCCCTCGCCAAGCCTTGGTAGTACTGATTTTCAGATCGGTATGACCCTCTAGTCACCGGGTCGTCAATCCCAAGGCTCAACAAATAAGACTTGAACTTCACCGTTTCGTCTTCGGTGATATCACCTTGTTTTTCCTTCAAAACAGAAATGTGGAAGAGAGATATGATTTAAAAAACATGTATGTGGTGAATTATTTTTGAAAAATATGTTCACTTGATAGGGATTTGAACCAACAACTTTTGGACTTTTAATGCCAATACTGTTGTCAATATTTGACCTAATGTCAGTGGTATAGTTGAGATTGTAAAGAAAGAGTGCATCCAAATAATATTATTTTTTTATTCTCTGTCATCAAGATCTGAAATAAACCTATCTCTAAAAGTGTGTGAAAATAATATGAGATATTCCCGAATTCAAATTGAAGTTTTAATACTTTTTAAAAAATATTTAATATTGGATAAAAATTAAGGCTTTGCGAGTACTTGTATTTCGTCATCGAAATCTAAAGTTTTGAAGGCTCGTCATTTTTGAGCTTCCACTATTTAATTGAGATAATATCGGCATTCCCACTTATAAAGCATTCGGTTGCTAAACAAATTGTTAAAAATTGGATTTCAATTTTCACATTAATAACGTAATAGAGCTTTAAAACCACTGTTGACCTGTACATTTATTCAATATTGTCATTCATTTTAAATTATGCTTGATTGAAATTGTTTACTTGTGTTGCCATGGCAAAGCAATGAAAATAAAAATAGCTAAAAAGATTACTAAATAATTGAATGGTTCTTTTTACTATTTTTATATCTGGTCCCTTTATTAAATAATAATTTATGTTTAATTAAATATTATGAATATATTACTATATTAAATGTTTTCAAACTTAAGATATTTAAAACTTGTATTAATTAATACGTTTACCTGCAAAACTAGCTCTAGTTTAGTAACTATTTAGCTATAGAATTATGTTGCTTAACCTATTTAAAATCAATGTTGATCTTATTTATTGCAATACCTGTTTTACCAAACTTATCACATTTATATTAAAAAAGCATTTACTATTTCATATTGTTTGTTAGAAATATTATTCTGGTCACATTTTTAATTTTAAAGTATCAGCATCAACTTTTATAAGCATTAAAATTTGAATTGAAGTAAATTTATCATAAAATAATGTCTAACGAGAGCTCGTACAATGTGCATGTGAAACTGCACATAAAGGAATGGAAATGGAACAGAAGACATGATAATACACGATTACACTAAGGAATAATAAACGAAACTTCAAATTTCTTTATGATTCTTATGTTTTCTTATAGGGTAAATTAAGTTAATGAAGCATATTTGGGGAAATATTATTTATTAAAACGTCGATTTTATTAACTTTTTATCAGACAGTGTATAAACACTCTATAATAATGTAAAGTGATAGTGAAGGAAACCAACCTGAAAGGATTGTTAGGTTAGGCCTAGATATAAACAAACACACTTCTCTATTTTCTTTCTACACTTTTACATTTCCCACTTCTTCAAACTTCCACAGTTGCACATTGTTTAGAATTTTCAGAAATATTTATTTTTCATATGAAGAGACATTAATGAAAAAGTAATATTCCCGAAAATTCAAACTAATGTGCAACTGTGGAAGTTTGAAGAAGTGGCAAGTGTAATTTTTAATAAGATCTGAAGAGAGAAGTGTGTTTTTCTATCTAGGCCTAACCTAACTATCCTATCAGGTTGGTTTCCTTCACTATCACTTACTTTACATCAATGTGCAGTGTTTCTCACTGTCTTGTTATACATTTCCAAGCCATCATGCAACTATCCAGTTGGTTAACTTTTTTTATAATTATTGTTGGTGTAATTTTAATGTCCTTAAAGACATGAGTGTGAAACTATTTTAATTATTTTTTATTAGATTTTTATTTGAGTGTTGTTCTTATTTTTAAATTGTGTTTTATAAGTGTTATTTCTAATTTATAACCCGATTTTTCCATTGTTTAACTTTTTTTTTCAAAAGTATTTACTCTTAAAATAAATGTCATTCATATTTTAAGAACACATATTTTAATATACTCTAACATTTTAAAATTATGAATATACTCGAACTCGACTCAAACTCAGAAGCTTTCAGAAATACTCGACTCGAATGAAGAAACCCTAGCTTGCAGACCTCTAATAAAAATAGTATACTTTGCATAGCTATGTAAATTTAAGTATTAATTGTAATTGACAAAATTATATTTCTTCTTAAAATGATAAATTAAGTTATTATTAATATATTTCTTCTTAAAATGATATATTAGACTACTATCACAAAATGTAATATTTTTTTTTACACTAACACTAATTTGTGATGAAAATTAACAGCGGAAAATTAAAAACAAATAAACATAAATGTGTGTTTTAACTTTTAATAATCTTTGGTGAGGCTTGGTAACTGTCGAATCCAGAATGTTACTCTAGGATTGAAGTCGAAGCAAATGAATATTCAAAGCGAAGTCAAAGTTTTTGAAGCTTTACACACTCTTACCTATTTCCTAGAGTAAGCTAACTCAATTACCCTTATTTTCTGAGATATTGTTTTCGAAAGATTGACCATGTCTTTGGCCATGCCCATAAGCTTGCTGAGATCTTGAAAGGCAACAGTGATGCTCTCGTCCGTCGCTTTGTGCTTTTCTTCGATGTTACGCTCTATACCGACAATTCCTGTCCGTAATTTTATGTTGCGTGGCTGAATCTGGAACCAAGAGGAACAAGTGAAATGATATTAAAAAATTTAAATCGTGCCAACTACTTTTCCAACCCCTTCCGATGAATCCTACTATAGGTCTGGGCTATCTGTGCTGTCAAGTTTAGAATTTAGGAGGGAAATTGGGTAAAGTAAAATATATTCTAGCAGGCTGTGAAGTCAAGAGTCGGAAGCCATTGTGGGTGGAGTCAGAGTTAAAGTCGGTAAAAATGTACCTACTCCGGCCTTAAAATATAAATGTATACTATTATAAGAATTTATAGTAAGTGTATAATTTTAATTCTTTAAAACCAATATTTGTAATTTGGATTGACAAATTTATCTAAACATACATTCATAGTAACAAAGAAACTTCCCATGAAGTAGTCTGTATTGGAGTATTTTAGTTTGTTACTAATTATTAATTAATATAATTTGGCCATCTATAAAGGATTCGGACAGTAGAAAAATAAAGGAGTCAGAGTTTAAGGCTTGGTGTACCGACTTCACAGCCCTGAATTATAGTTTGACACCATAACTATTATTATTATTATTATTAGCACCGCGTCTTACTACCCGTTCGGGTTATACGCACTTACGCTAATGTGTAATGATAGGGTGATTGTGAGATGAAATGAAGGACCTACAGTTTAACGTGGAATCCGAACCACGGTGGAGGCCTGGCATTCCTCACATTCACAAGATGTCTTGTCAGAGGTGAAGGAAGGGTTTGGTGTCACCATAACTGTGTTGGTAACGTGTCTTTCTACCAAGTTAAGAATCGTGGGTTCATGGCCAAAAATGTTATCTTGGTTGGAATGTGATTTTCCCCCTTTTACAGTTAATAAATTAACAGCTGGGGGCTGGATTTTGTAACTGTTCTAGATTTAAGTTAGTTTAGAAGTCGTGTGCTGATATAATAAGTCGGTTCAAAAAGTTCATGTTAAATACCTAAAAAAAAATAAAGGAAAAAAATGACTACAAATCATAGCAAGAAAAGCTATATCGTATACAACATGTATTGGCTGTTCTATAGTATTGCTGAAAGTGAATGTTGACATTGTGGATTTGAAAATTACGAATTTATTAGTGGTATAGCTGCACAATTCGAATGAGGATTTATTGACTCTGAAGTGAGGAGCTGGATTTAAATCCTGAGTGAACTGATGCTTTAATTTTTTAAATTTCCTTATATTTACATAACAAAGCATCACATGCTTGAAGATTCATCGATGCGCACACATACAAATAAAATAGTCTCTTATTGTCTGGTTTGCCTATTAAGAGGAGTCAGGGTTCGAATCCAAACCAAATATAATAAGATGTTTTATCATAAATAGGTTCCTCACCCTACCACCACGCAAATGCAGTTATATTTTCTCTAAATTGTAACTTTCTCATTTCTATCTTGTAAGTGAGAATTAAAATACCTACTTGGGGTCCTCTAGTCAGGGATACAGTTTCCCACTTCTTTTTGCGAACCATTTCGTTAAGCATGCCCAAAAAGTTGTTTTCCAACCCCTCCTTGAATGATAATTTGATGAACTGGTGTTTGCTGCGCCCGACTGGGCCTGGGGTTTTGCCTGAAACAAAATGGTTGTCACAGAGATTTACAGCCATTTTACTCACGTTTGCCGGTGCAAGGTTTGAGACTGTCGTGTCAAACTCGCCTGACAATCAGGATTATAGTGAAAATTGAAAATAATGAGAGGCCGCATTTCAAAAAAATGCAATATGTCACATTTAAATTTTAAAACTCTTATTAATACATCATGGAAACTATGATTACATATAATTTTAAGACTTACTGCATGTATCCTCTATGTTTTATTAGAAATATAAAACTTTTTATTCAAAGCAATGGTATTTAACAATGGGCATTATATTTTGTGGAGATTTCTCTTTCATGATTGATGGCGAGCGCTTGTCTCTAAGCCGCAATCTCTCAAGAGTTTGTTATGCTTCATAAAAGGAAGCAACTTTCATGCCCTCGTGTGCTGCCAAATATTGCACATATTTGGTGTGCAAATTTAACAATTTTCTGGACTTGAGCTCCGGTGAGTAAAGGTAAAAATTTGGTATACCAACGTCACCTCCTAGATTTCTCCAAATGTCTTAACCAGAAACTGTGTAGCCGTAGGGAGGTTGGGTTAAAATTTGGTATACCAACGTCACCTAGATTTCTCCAAATGTCTTAACCAGAAACTGTGTAGCCGTAGGGAGGTTGGGTTAAAATTTGGTATACCAACGTCACCTCCTAGATTTCTCCAAATGTCTTAACCAGAAACTGTGTAGCCGTAGGGCTTCCTCCCAGATTTTTCTAACGGTTAAGTAATTTTGTAGCGTACCCCTTGAATAAGGATTGGATTAGAAAGTAGCCTGTCAACAAGGGAGGGAGTGCCAAATATTGTACAAATAAGGGATTTTTTTTAGATAAAACATTGCTCAATGAATAGTTTAACATTGTAATTCCACTAAAAAAAAACAAGAAATCATTTTGTGGGCCTATATTGATAAGGTGACACAAAGTATTGTTTATTTAAAACTTTTATTTTTGTAACATCACTATTTCAAAATATATTATAGTTATAATTATTCACCCAAGTTGATGGCGAATCAAATAACAGCCTATTAAATAGATATTTATCAGGTTTGGAAATTGCAAATAACTATGACATTCTATCTAATCAAGATGCCTTAAAAAGAGCGAGACGAGCAAAAAACCCCCCTCTTTTTAATAATTGATGTGCCTATATTTTTTAATAATTTAGATAAATCTGAGAGAGTAGGAACATTCTGTTTATGAAAAAAAAAAAATTATAAGTGATAGTTTTTGTACAATATCCTTATAATTTTCACTACACAGAAAGCATGAACGAACTTCTACCAAGGGATGAGAGGAACTACAAGCCTTAAAACAAGTGACTCCATAGATATGTAGCTTGTAATTATGTAAATAAAACTTTTTTTTATCCTCACCATCTCACAGTGTCAACACTGAGTTTCAAGTATCTTGCTGTTTTTTCTGCCACGTTGAATGAATCGAAGTCGTCCATCATCTCTTGTCTAATTACAGCTGCAACGTTGATGATGTCCTCTTGTTTCTGATGTGTGCATGTCTCTCTCTTCTTCCTGGAACAGCTCGGCCCCTCCTCCTCCATAGGTGTTTCCCTGGGTTTGGACAGACTCATGCTGGGGGGAAAAAAGGCAGATTAATAACTTAGTCTAAGTTTTACACAACCTCAGGCTTGTAGTCGCCTTTACAATATGCTATATTATATTGTTTTAATATGTAGGCCTATTTATAATGACTTTAAATAATTTAATAAACAAAAATCAATATCCTAGAAAATATGTTTAGGCCTATAAAATAAATGACAATGACAAATCAAAAGCTATCCTAATTAACAAACATCTAATTCAGATTCCCTCCTCTTAAAAAGTTGTAACAAAATCAATATCAATATCTATCAATGTTCTAGAAAATATATGTTTAGGCCTATAAAATAAATGACAATGACAAATCAAAAGCTATCCTAATTAACAAACATCTAATTCAGATTCCCTCCTCTTAAAAAGTTGTAACAAAATCAATATCAATATCTATCAATGTTCTAGAAAATATATGTTTAGGCCTATAAAATAAATGACAATGACAAATCAAAAGCTATCCTAATTGACAAACATCTAATTCAGATTCACTCCTCTTAAAAAGTTGTAACAATATCAATATCTATCAATGTTCTAGAAAATATATGTTTAGGCCTATAAAATAAATGACAATGACAAATCAAAAGCTATTCTAATTAACAAACATCTAATTCAGATTCACTCCTCTTAAAATGTGTTAACAAAGTAAATATCTATCAATATTTTAGAAAATATGTTTAGGCCTATAAAATAAATGACAATGACAAATCAAAAGCTATCCTAATTAACAAACATCTAATTCAGATTCACTCCTCTTAAAATGTGTTAACAAAGTAAATATCTATCAATATTCTAGAAAATATGTTTAGGCCTTTAAATAAATGACAATGACAAATCAAAAGCTATCCTAATTGACAAACATCTAATTCAGATTCACTCCTCTTAAACAGTTGTAACAAAGTCTCTAATAAAATACTATAACTTATAACTTGAAGTCTTACCTGGTATTTATTTAATCAATACTGGAGAAAGACTCGCAAGTATTTTTATTTCACTTCACATATTTTTTCGGAACATAAAAATTTTAAAACACGATCTTTAGCCTAGAGGGCAACACAACACAATCTTGGGGTTAAAAGATTTATTTTATAGTGTTGATAGACTTAAATTTTCGAATATTTAGTGAGAAACACTCGCTATTTTATTTTATCACACGCTTTAATGTTATATTAGATAAATATTATTCAAAGATCATCAAAAAACAGTTTATTTTCCGAGGATAACACGTTCACACACCAAAATAATATTCCAAAAGAAGACACAGATTACTAACTAGCCGTATTAACATTCAAAAAAGACACTGTACTATTCAAATTTGTAATAAAATTATAAACGGGTAGCATAGACACGCCTAAATACAAATCAATAGTACTCAAATATAAAATATTTTGTTCTTAAACTTGTTGATTCAGCACGTGGTTTTATTGAATTTAATTTAAACGATAATTCAATGTTATACTCTATTTTAAAATTGTTAGATTTTGGTTATGAGAATAACCGTTTTGTTAGTTGATTAATAATGAAGTTTTCTTTTGCTATTTAATTCAAATTAATTATTAAAAGCAAGAGAACGTTAAAAGTGGCCTTATTGGTGAAAACAAATATGGCCACTGAGTAAAATATGCTGGTTTATGACGTAGAAAAAAGAGAACCGTTGAGAGTTATGAGGCAGCAGTGTTAATTCACATGTTTACAAACAGCAAAATTTATATTATTTCACAAACATTTTGAATGTTTTTTCCTATTTATTATCACAAACCATTTATTTATGTTAAAGATATGCAAAGGCACCTATAAAAATATTAATAACTGAATATAATACCATTAAATGTAAAATTTCACGCTCTATTTAACCTGTTATTACCACAAGAATTAAAAGAAAAACTAAAATGAAATCACTAGACTTTTTTTTCTTAATTTTGTTTATGGAAAGTAAAATTATACTGTAATCTTTGGAGAAGTATTGTTAATAGTGATTGATAGTATTTTTAGTAATAATAGTAGTAATTAGTAAATAATTATTATTTCCAAATATGGTGACAAAAGTTAATTTTAGACAATGTTGGCGTTACTGATACCATCTGCTAGCGTCTGCTAGCTGTCATCGAAAACCATAGAAGTGGTAAGTCCACTGTATATCGTATACAACATGTATTGGCTGTTCTATAGTATTGCTGAAAGTGAATGTTGACATTGTGGATTTGAAAATTACGAATTTATTAGTGGTATAGCTGCACAATTCGAATGAGGATTTATTGACTCTGAAGTGAGGAGCTGGATTTAAATCCTGAGTGAACTGATGCTTTAATTTTTTTAATTTCCTTATATTTACATAACAAAGCATCACATGCTTGAACATTCATCGATGCGCACACATACAAATAAAATAGTCTCTTATTGTCTGGTTTGCCTATTAAGAGGAGTCAGGGTTCGAATCCAAACCAAATATAATAAGATGTTTTATCATAAATAGGTTCCTCAACCACCACCACGCAAATGCAGTTATATTTTCTCTAAATTGTAACTTTCTCATTTCTATCTTGTAAGTGAGAATTAAAATACCTACTTGGGGTCCTCTAGTCAGGGATACAGTTTCCCACTTCTTTTTGCGAACCATTTCGTTAAGCATGCCCAAAAAGTTGTTTTCCAACCCCTCCTTGAATGATAATTTGATGAACTGGTGTTTGCTGCGCCCGACTGGGCCTGGGGTTTTGCCTGAAACAAAATGGTTGTCACAGAGATTTACAGCCATTTTACTCACGTTGGCCGGTGCAAGGTTTGAGACTGTCGTGTCAAACTCGCCTGACAATCAGGACTATAGTGAAAATTGAAAATAATGAGGGGCCGCATTTCAAAAAAATTCAATATGTCACATTTAAATTTTAAAACTCTTATTAATACAACATGGAAACTATGATTACATATAATTTTAAGACTTACTGCATGTATCCTCTATGTTTTATTAGAAATATAAAACTTTTTATTCAAAGCAATGGTATTTAACAATGGGCATTATATTTTGTGGAGATTTCTCTTTCATGATTGATGGCGAGCGCTTGTCTCTAAGCCGCAATCTCTCAAGAGTTTGTTATGCTTCATAAAAGGAAGCAACTTTCATGCCCTCGTGTGCTGCCAAATATTGCACATATTTGGAGTGCAAATTTAACAATTTTCTGGACTTGAGCTCCGGTGAGTAAAGGTAAAAATTTGGTATACCAACGTCACCTCCTAGATTTCTCCAAATGTCTTAACCAGAAACTGTGTAGCCGTAGGGAGGTTGGGTTAAAATTTGGTATACCAACGTCACCTCCTAGATTTCTCCAAATGTCTTAACCAGAAACTGTGTAGCTGTAGGGAGGTTGGGTTAAAATTTGGTATACCAACGTCACCTCCTAGATTTCTCCAAATGTCTTAACCAGAAACTGTGTAGCCGTAGGGAGGTTGGGTTAAAATTTGGTATACCAACGTCACCTCCTAGATTTCTCCAAATGTCTTAACCAGAAACTGTGTAGCCGTAGGGAGGTTAGGTTAAAATTTGGTATACCAACGTCACCTCCTAGATTTCTCCAAATGTCTTAACCAGAAACTGTGTAGCCGTAGGGAGGTTGGGTTAAAATTTGGTATACCAACGTCACCTCCTAGATTTCTCTCAAATGTCTTAACCAGAAACTGTGTAGCCGTAGGGAGGTTGGGTTAAAATTTTGGTTAGCTCTACGGAGCATATATTCTCATGAATGGGTTTCAACTCTCCTTCCACACAAATGCGAGTATGTTTCCTATAAATGCTAGCTGCCTCATCTTTCCGGGTGTAACGCTGGTTCTGGTGCTGTGCGCTCTGTAGGGTTTGTTGATATATTCTCTCGTGGAGGTTTCATCAGGCCGAATGCTCTCTCTATGGGATAGTGTGGTAAAGAGGGGTCTGCCTGTCTCGGATCTTACTCGCCCAAAACTGCTACAGGATGCCTCCATGTTGGCGGCCTCTGGTGGTGGTCTCGGCCATCTAGTCAGGGGGGGGGTTGGGCGACTGAATCCTTGTAACATTATATGTACATGGGCCTCGAGGAAGGTCGTGTTCCTCCACCCGCTGTACACTACGCTATTGGCAGTGTATCCAGTTTCGGTTAGTCGTTAAAGCTTTGTATCTTTCCAATTTTATGATTTGACTCATATTCAAAAGGTACTACTTGCCTCTGAACTCCTGCAAAATGTATCAATGAGTGATTTATCTATTGGACAGTATCAACTCTAAGACTAGAAAGAGCCACATTTTTCACCCTGGGATGGTATATGTTTTGGAGGTGATCACAATGTTGAGTGGCAAGCCGAGGATAGATGGTCAGTTTAGGGTCAGTGCCTCGAGAATAATTCGTTAAGCCGGTGTCGCACCTAATTCAAAGGCCAACTCTTCCCGCCAAAGGCCAGGAAATGGAGGGGGGTATTTCTCGAGCTACCCAGTGATGACAGATTCATAGATTAGAAGGAGTCGGTGTTCCAAAATTCTCGCTGTGTGTGCTTGCACGTGTAGCTCCGTTCAGAGTGTACCACGGAGATTATAAGGCATCTTGTGACAGGGTGCTTGATCCCTTTGTGGTCGCCAGGAGTTACGTTGCTCAGGGTACCAAACAGCTTTAGGTGGAGATGCAGTGAAATACCTTGAATTATAAGCCCGGAGCTAGATTAATTACATTTGTGGAGTGGACACGGCATCACAAACCAATAGTTTATTCCTCATCTCATCTTTCCCCATTAGAGTAAAAATGGACAACCAGGATGGATAGTAAGATGTGGTGTACAAATAAACGAAAATAAAAAAATTTAATTTAAGTGACCTTCCTAAACAAGATATATCAAATTACTCTTATCAAAAAGTTAAAACATAACGCAGACCAATATATTAGGGCTCATAGATCTTACTGAGTATTGTACGTCATCCATTGTAATTACCTGGCAACGGTTCACTAAGATGAATACTTATTTTCTTGCTCTGACTAAACCCAAACAGCCCCGGACGCTCTTCTTCCGTAAACACAACATAACGTAGTTGCAAGGAAAGACAAGTGCCTCCATTTGAGAAGTCGCCCGGGCGACCCCAAAGTAGCCTGTGAGTTGTCAGTAGGACCTCTCCATTTTCGAACAAGTCTGCAAAACCAGTTAATAACCGTACTCAATATTAAATGTACCTGACATTATGCAAGCATTGAAAATCACATTTAAAAAAAACATCATCTTATTTTACAATGGAGTTTCCTTCTTTAATTTAACTTACAAAATGGCAAAATTGTTTAGGATTGTTTTATAATTCGTTACACAATTTTAGTTACTCGAGAGCAATCCCAATATATTTACAACCTCAAATTGTGTTTTCTACACAAATCCAGTAACTATACCCTAACTACGGTAGGAGAGGTAGTGACAGCTAACATAAGGTTCTTCATTGCAAACATTGGCTGAAGGTTACTAATGTCAACTTATTCGGAAATAATAATTGATAATATAGTATCAAGAACTTTCTAAGAAAATAATTATTATTTACAAATAGGCTAACATTAGTGGTCCATTCAACCAATGTTTGCAATAAGGAACCTTCTGCTGTCAATTAGCACCTCTTATATCCAAGACGAGATATATATAACGTTTTTTAACGTCCCTGTGGAGACATATATGAGGGGTCAGGGCAAAAACATGATAATTTTGATATTATAAAAAATATCATAATTGTTAAAAGTGATTTCTGATAGCGTACAACTTGAACTAAAAATTGTGTTTATGGTCCGTCAAGACCATAAGGATAGGATAATATTTTAGTTATTATTTTTAACCAGATAGTGAATATATCCCATCTAAATCATTGAAGGTTAGACTATCTTGGCATGACCCCCTCATATGTTCAAATGTTTAATTTTTGGCTTTTAGATTATTGGACCTAGTATGTGATGTTAGAAACATTTAACTTGTTCTTTGTAATGTCAGAGTTCCTGGCTACAGAGAGGTTCCTAGTTCGATCCCTGGCTCTTCCAAAATGTATCTGTGAAACATTGGGTCTGGGACGGGGTCTAATTGTCCTCATGACCTGACAGATGAGGAGATACTTGACTAAAGAAGTAGCCTAGTAACTTCAGTTTAGAAAACTGAGACTAACAGCCAAAGGGCTCATAGTGATGACTACATGACACCCCCTATCAGCAAACGTTGGCGCTATCATCGCTAACTGTGGCGGCCGCTCGGTCTGTATAGGTGGCTTGTGGGATCACCATGGAGGTTTTTTTTCCCCAATCAACACATCTAGACGATATTAAGATTAATTGTTTTTAGATTTTCTAGTATTAGATTGTTAGTTAATGCAGGGTGGCTACAAAACATATTTTACAAAATTCCCTGACTTTTCCAGGTTTTTCAAACAACATTTTTCAATTTTCCTTGAATACTATATTTTTTCCAGTTTTAATGGTGGATGATGACTTTTGTTTTATTTATTATTGATCACATATTAAAAAAAGTTTGTATCTACTAAATAAAATGGTTTTATCAGTTATTATAAAAATTAAAATATTATTTTAATTAGGTATTATTAACTTTTGTTTTAGTGTTTGGTTGCAAAATTAATGGGATATTTTAGACATTTACTCATATTTTTTAGCACTGCATCTTACAATAAAGATTATATGCATCTGTACTAATTATGGTAATGAGTTAGAAATGAGAAAGGTTGAATTTAGTGAAATGTACCTGCATTTGCATGGAAGGAGAGTGGAAAACGTTTTATAAAAATCACCCTCCTTATACTCGACTGGGATTTGAACACCCCCTGTCATTGGCAGTCTAGTCTAAAAAAAAGATGACACCTTAAGCCATGCGGCCACTAAAGCAAGGCTGTACTCGTTAAAATATCTGATAATACCAACCACATAGTCAACCTTGGTGTTCTTGGGGTAAAGTGTTCACCTCAAGACCCGATGTTTGTGGGTTCAAACCCAACTGAGGTCAACAGATTTTTCTTTAACAATAAAAGTCTGTAGCACAACTTCCTTCAGATGGGAAGTAAAACTGTCGATCTCATGTCGATTGTGGCTTGTATATAAACCCACCCAGGAAGATATGTGAAAATACCTTTTCCATCAAAAATAGTAGGTCCTTTAGCTCTCATTAAAATACTAAATTCTTGTGTGCTAATATAATCATTCGGGTCAGAAAGGGCACATTAAATGCCTCAAATAAAAAAAAAAATTACTACCCATGGAAACAAATTACAAAGCCACGTGGAAGTCTATCTATGATTTGATTTGCTACTGAACAGACTTTCAATTATATAATTTCACTAAATAGTCCCCCCTATGTTTTGTATTAAACTTGTTTTAAAATAACATTAGAAAATTATTTTAACTAAAATTATTCCTAAATTTGATTTAGAAATTTACTTTATAAGCTTTACAAGCACTATTCTAATACCAACAAACTCCTTACTCAGCGTTGAGGGACCTTCATGGTACACACATGTTAACGTTAAATCAGCAACAGTCAGTCGACAGTTCATCTCAGCAGTATTAAGTAACAGTTGTTGTGAGTGTTGAATGCTTCTTATCTGTTTATGGTGTTTGCCGGGTTTAGTCCGAGTTTTGTTAAACACAAGACAGGAAATTTAAAAGTATTAAAAATACAAAAATTCATAGTGATTTACTTTACTATGATACTGACTATACATGGTAGCGCCTATTTAAAATATTACACTGGTGTTCCACCAATCACGTATGTCCTTTGCGTAATGATATGGGAATGTTTGTTTACTTCCGTTCTCAGGTTAAGATGAACTAAAAGGCCTAGGCTGTATCCGAATAGTCTATTTATACGCTGTAGCCTTGATACGTATAATTGAGAGTTGCATTGGAAACCACGTGATCAAGTGTAGATCTGTCCGAATAGTCACGAAGGATGCCGATGCATCCCTTTTCACATCCTTGGATCCAAGGAAGCCACACGTCATAGATACGTCCTAGTTGAGCCTAGGTGCAGAGTTTTACTGGCAACTGTTAGATTATTATCTTATTTGACTCTCAATTATTGTCAATAATAAAGACAATGGTTGGTTTCTTACATGCTTTTGATTCTGAGTTTCAATCATTGACATTAATAAAAAATTTATGATTTGAAAAAGTTGAATAATCAACCTATGTTTATCATTTAATATTGCCAAAACTATCAAATTGTTTCTCGGCATGATGTACAGTAAACAAACGTATCAAAGAATAGTATCAAATGAAATAGTGCAAATTTTATGACCAACAATTTAAAACAGCCCAATTTTAGTGCACGAAAATATTTTTTTAGGGCTAATAGATGGCATTTATATAGTTTTTAAGATCAGTGCTAGAGAGCAGCACTGCGGACCCTGGGAAGTAGCAAGGTCGTTGACGTTTGAATGGTTGAATGCAGTCTTCATTTGGGAAGTGTGAGGCAAGTGTGAATTCATCAAGACTGTATCTCACGAATCCTTGACAAGGATCCTTGGACTATTAGAATACAGCCCTTATATAAGAGTTGTCCAGTAATAGTGGTATAATATGATTGTTAATATGGTTAAAATAAATTAGGCTATTAAATATGAAGTTCTAAGAGACATTTTGGGGACATTTTATTTTGAATATTCCTTACTATGCAAACAAGAAGGGGAAAAAATGGAATACAAACAAGATGGCAAAGAAGATATTTTAGTGTGTAATCTAGTTAGGCTAATTGATTATTAAAAAGGCAAATTACAATCAAATCCCAATATTATGTCTCAGTTTTTGATGTGCTTGATTATGAACAGGTTAATATTGCATTTTGCTAGATTTATGTTACAAAGAAGACATTTTTTGACATTCAGTAAAAGTATATTATAACCAAATGTGTTTAATTTGAAAAGCTTCCATAATTCTTTAAAAGTTTTCCACATACCATGTTAACTAAATAGCTTAATACATTTATTAAAATACTGTGATAAAAATCAAAAGCCAATAAAAAATCTTCCTAAAGAGTTTATGTTATTCCAAAATATATTTTTTTCTGCAGCCAAGCAAAGCTTAAAATCCTGGGCTTTTAAAAATATTGAGTGGTTTTTTTTTTCATTATTGAAAAGTTTAATAGCATAGAAAATTAATTTTTTGACACGTTTGTGAGGTCATTTAGGTCAGGACGACAAACTAAATTGAAAGAAGTGCTTAAGAATTATAGACAAGTTTTCTTGTTTTTATTTTTTCACTATAACTACAACAGAGAACTTTCGTAAAGAGATACTCCAATAACAGTAGTTCAAAAACAATTACAATTAAAGAAAAATGGCGAATTATATAGTCTTTTATACAATACATATTTTAATTAAAACTTCACACAACTTTGAATTAAGATGGGGCTGTAGTTGACACGAAAAAAGGCCAGTGTTTTTGCAGTTTTTATAGCAAAACTTTTTTGCCCAAAATATATTAAATATTTTTCCTGTAAGTTTTGAAACATAAAGTTTAACTTTCTTCTTGTAGTGATAGCAACAGTTATTGAATATCTGTCCTTAGCATTGCAGCATTAGATCACAAACTTTTTAAATGACGAGAAAATGTAATTATGTACCTAAATTCCAGAACACCCCTAAAATATATTCAAAAACTGTTGTGGTTACTTTGTGAACAAAATTAAACTCTGTTTGACCTAAAGAAATATTTGACTTATTTTTACCAAAAAAAAGTTGTATATAAAAACTGCAAAAACACAGATCTTTTGAGTTTCCTACATCGCTACCTTAAACTATTTGTAATAGTAAAAACTCAGTAAACAAAGTAAAGTAATTAATTTATAATGAATAATATTAAGGTGTAATGTAGAGAAAAGTGCATAGCTCAAGGTTGTAAATAAAAGTTAGGAATCATCACCAAGCAAAAGTTCGGTTAAAAGTTGTGTATACAACAATTTAATATAATCAGATTTGCCATAAAATAAATAAATATTACTTCATAAAATGTTACCTTATCTTCACCATCATACAGCTTAATGCCCTTCTCTTTAGTAATAGATGTTTCTCCAGGAACTAAATGAGGCTCTGTATATTCAAAGCGATCCATTTATAAAATCTATTTCTTGTAAAAATTAAATATAATTATGATCACTTAAATTATTTGTTTACAAACTATACAAATTTTTGAGCACACTTAACTATTAAAATTCAACACAATGATTTAAGTTTAACTGCAAACTACCAACAGAGAAATAAAACATTACACTAGGATAAATAATTCGAAAATAAGTCATAGGTAGCGATAAATAATGTACCAAGTAAAAGTGACAACTGTAAGAAATGCAAATGGTGCATTGTAAATAATATACATTATTTTAAAACTAGTTTTAAAATCACACAAATAATGATTCATGACTAGTTTTATTCATGTTATTTTTTATGACAGTGAATATTTAAGCTAGGAGTAATCGAGAGCATATGGTATAAGTTATCTTTGAGATGACCTGAACACCTTTTCAATCCTTATTTTTCTATTTTTAAAGATGGCAGAAACAAACTTTGATTATTTTAAGATGGGTCAAGACTTGAATAGAACAACGAACACGAACATTTTGACGAAACAGATGTTGTTCTGTTCGCATTTAACCGATGTGTTTACACTTGAAAGGAACATGTTCACAACGTGTTCCCATATTGGTAGCTCTATATATTTTTGTTTCATCTATCTCGGTGTGCTTCAATATAAGTGGTGCGATGAGTACGTGTGTACAAGTATTAGCAGCATATATATTTATATTTTCTTCATTATTACAAAAAAAAAATGTAATTTCGGTGATGGGGGATAACAAGAGTATACCAAAGTAGAAATGTATTCAGTAGATCGAGTTTATTTTCAAATCCTTATCTATTACGGCCCCAATCTCTTCCTATGCATACTTTTTTTTATTGTAGTGTTCATGATCCCTAGGATTCCAGATTATCTGGTGTGGCTTTAAAGATAAATGTGCATTAATTGATATTTCTTAGAACACTCGATTATTCTAAAATCTGCTTAAATAAAGTATGTAATTATTATTATTACTATCATCTTCATTATTATTAGCTAAACACACGCACACATACACAAAGAAATAAATTCACCAAAAGATATATGTAGGCCAACTTGCAAAATTCAAAATTCATGTGTGACTCCACTGATGGCCTTCTAAAGACTGTATATTCGTGTAAGTGTTCGGTGAAATGTTCACGGAGGCCTTCAAACGAGGACTTAACACAAACATCCTTTGATGTGACGAGCAAAAACGGACAACTGGCTTATCTGAGCCGAACAGAACAATGATTAAATTTTGTTATAACCTTCTGTTTAGAAAATTGACCATACTTGTAGTGCACATGACCACGTTCATTTGTTCTGTTCTATTCGGGACGTGGCTTTATAAAATCACCTGGCCATGCAACACCTAACTATTTTAAAACTTATTTTTAAAGAATGATTTATGTTATTATTACTAAACTGAACTGAAGTGTACAATTTACATTATCTTATCTAAATTATTATTATTTTAATTATTCATACATTCTTTTTTGTGAGCACAAACATACTGTGCCATACCAATTGGCTTATAGGGGAATGTAGTTTCAAACAATCTTCAGGCAAATATCATTCCAAGTAGCTTCTAAATCATATATTTAAAAAAAAATCGGGGAAGACTACTTTAAATAGCTTTTAAAGAAAACTGTTAATTTACCTAAAATCTGGACAAGAACTATTCCAAAAAGATTTTAGAATCATCTAAATTATTCAGATCTTAAAAAGAAAGAAACCTCTGAATAACTTCAAGGTGCATACATAGTTTCTGAAATATTTTTCTGTAACGAATCCCCTTTGGATTGGGTGGCATAACGCTTTATTTATTTTTGACTGGCCCCTCTCCCTACACAAATAGGATTCCGCCCTACTTATTCTTCTCTCCAAATAAAACTCTGAAAGTGTCTCGGTGTATGAAGAAAATATTATGGTAGCCTACAGCTACACACGTCAAGAGTGCTCAAAAGATGCAAATTAAAAAAGTGCTGGGAAATAGTTTTGATACAAGGTAATCTTAACTAAGTCACCTAAATTATTTAAATCTCTGCCCATAGTTACCGTGAAAAGAATTGAAATATCATCAAAGGGCATTTAAAAGTCTTAAAAAATTGTCACCACCTCTAGTGGTTATTGAGCCGCACCTCCTTGGCTTCCCTCTTTCCCTTTGATCGAAAATTAATTCTGAACACACACGTAATTGTTTTTCCCCCTTTCCCTAACAAAATACTATTTCTGGGTCCACCACTGCGTAATTGTAGTTATAATATTCTAAAACCACTAGTGTTCACCTATTCTGTAAACAAATTGACAATAAACCTAGTAAATTTAGCTGTATGGCACTATTCTTAAAAGTAAAAAAAGTAGTAGAAAGTGAATGAGAGATTGTTATTTTACTCAGCAGCGAATAAAATATTTATTAAGTCAATAATGGCAATATGTCACTAAAATTATTTTTAATTATTTATGTATTTATAAAACAATCCCGGCTGGCCTATCTAGGCCATACAATGAAGCGGATGTTAACAATACATTTTAAATTTAGTAATGTTCAGATAAATTTAGATAAATGAAGAAATTATACTATTAATTATTTGAAATTTTTTATTCATAGCTAGAGGTGTAATTTAATTTTATGAATTTATCTTTAAAAAACTACAAAACATTTTATACTATTTATTAAAATAGAAAACTGTGTTAGTGTATAAGTGGGAAATTATTGTACTCAGTATGTTGTTTTGGTATGCTGTAATGTTTTGTTGATAGCCATTTGAAATTTAGGTTTGGAAATCTCTTTGACCTTGGATAATACATATAAAAACAGGTGAACTATTTATTTTATAATTCAATATAACTAGGAAACTGAACCTTGTTACAAAACAATTTCCACGGTTTTATCTTGTCATCTAACTTATATTGTCTGGTAATTTGATAATCGTTTTCGTCAGTCACGTGGTTAATATTTTTAGCTTTAAATCTAACATTGAGATTATACACAAAAGGCTTTAGGTGAAAAAAACCTGTCTTCCCACGTACGTTATAGTATTTAACAAACTAATGTAAGTTGACGAATTTCATCAGTTCATATATAAAAATTAATTCTAACATTGTTTTTATGGCTGAAATATATGAAGATCTTTCATCACTGGATTCACTTTCTATAGGAGCAGATGATGAGGGCATTTCTGTAACTCAAAAGTCTTCGAGTGTCTCCAAATCTCTAGTTATTGATCCAGATGTCTCAGGTAGTAACTCAATACTATCACCTTCGTAGGCCTATTTCAAAGAACTGAAATGGGGACAATATGTCACAAACAATTAGTCAATGTAGAAGTTACAGTTGCAGACTATTTAAATGCTCCCACATGTTTTGATTCTCCTGCATCATGTAATCCAATAGAAAAGTACTATGATCTGAGCCAAAAGAAAAAACCATTTGAGGTTTTCATGGAAGATGTATATGAACAGACACGGGAAAGTAAAATTGTGGTTCGTGGTATAACCGGTGTAACTTACGACCCCCGAATGGAATGTCATCGTAACTTTTGGGATCCTAACTATCCAGAATGCCCAGAGAGGTTCTCCTCGGTCATGTTAAGGTGCACTGAATATGGGTTGTTACAAAGATGCAAATTCTTGCCTCCTAGAAGAGTAACAGAAGAGGAATTACTAACTAAACATTCGCCAGATATAATTAAATCCTCAAGCAGACAAGCGGCTCCTATGATATGAAGTATCTGGAAGATCTTTCATCAAATTATGATTCAATTTATGTACATCCAACAACATACCAGCTCTCTTTGTTAGCGGCCGGAAGCACCATCGAGCTAGTGGATAAAGTCTGCAAGAAAGAAGTCATGAATGGAATGGCAATAGTTAGACCTCCCGGACATCATGCAATGTACAGTGAATTTTGCGGCTATTGTTATTTTAATAATGTTGCGTTGGCTGCACATCATGCTCTCAACTACTGTGAAGCCTCTCGTATCCTTATCGTTGACTGGGATGTACATCATGGCCAAGCAACTCAGCAGATGTTCTACGATGATCCGAGGGTGCTGTATTTTTCCATCCATCGCTACGAGTATGGGGAATTTTGGCCAAACTTGAAAGAGTCAGATTTTCATTATATAGGCAAAGGGAAAGGGAAAGGTTATAACTTCAACGTCCCGTTGAATCGTGTTGGTATGACTGATGGTGATTATCTTGCCATATTTCAACAGCTCCTCCTACCAGTAGCGTTGGAGTTCCAGCCTGACCTAATCATTGTGTCAGCTGGCTATGACGCTGCCCTGGGATGTCTTGAAGGTCAGATGGAAGTGACCCCGGCCTGTTACTCGCATCTTCTCTGGTCCCTGCTGCAGCTATCAGGGGGAAAGTTGCTGTTGTGTTGGAAGGGGGTACTGTTTATCCTCACTAGCAGAGGGTGCTGCCCTCACTCTGAGAGCATTACTTGGCGACCCATGCCCCATCTTAACCAAAGTAGATCCACCATGTGCTAGCATTGTTAAAACCATCTTAAATGTGATATACGCACACAGAGAATTTTGGCATTGTTTAGTATTTCAAAAATTAAGAGATTTAGATTCACAAGAGAAAAGTAGTGTGGCTGTTTATGTGGATACAGATGAGATACAAACTCATGTTCCGGAAGTTAAATTTGAAGGTTCTGAGATTAAACTTATAAAGTTTCCCACTAGGAATTCATATGCTGTTCAGACCAGTGCAGAAATAGAAGAGTTTGAGATAAGGTTGGAGAATCTGCGCAGCAAAACAAGCCTGACAGTTGCGCAAAATAAAGTTTGTCTTGTTTATGATGAAGTTATGTTGAAGCATGTCTGCACATTTAATATGGCACACGTTGAAACCCCCAACAGACTGGTAGCGACTTGGAAACTCCTCAAAGAGTATCACCTACTCGACAGGTGTTTGCGACTTAAAGGGCGGTTGGCGACTGATTCGGAAATATCACTCGTCCATTCAGATGAATACATGGATTTCATGAAGCGCACCGAAGATCTTGACAACGCCAAACGGAAAGAGGCCGCAACAAAATTGCAGTCTGTGTACTTCAACGAGCACACACTCACAGCTGCAAAGATGGCTGTTGGGTCCCTACTAGAAGTCCTCGACTCAGTCCTTCTCGGAGAAATTCAGTCTGGGTTTGCTCTGGTCCGACCACCGGACATCATGCGGAAAAGGATACCTGTTTTGGGTTTTGTTTCTTCAACAACGTGGCAGTAGCCGCGTCTGTCTCTGTATCAAAGTACAATCTAAAGAGAGTCCTTATTTTAGATTGGGACATCCATCACGGAAATGGCATACAACATAGTTTCTCAGACAGCAGCTCTGTGCTGTACATATCTATTCATCGCTATGATAACGGAAACTTTTATCCTGGATCCCCTGATGCCTCAGAAACCGTGGTCGGTACCGGTGACGGGATAGGGTACACAGTTAACATTCCTTGGTCCAAATCGAAGATGGGCGATGTAGAATATCTGTCCGCCTTTCAGCAAGTGGTACTTCCGATAGCCTACGAGTATAACCCCGAGTTAGTGTTGGTCGCCGCAGGGTTCGACGCGGCCTGGGGGGATTTCATCGGAAGTTGTTCGGTGACCCCCGAGTGCTTCGCTCTCATGACCCATTGGTTGTTGGCCTTGGCCGGTGGTCGTGTCATTCTCTGCATGGAAGGGGGCTACAACGTGACTTCTGTTTCTCATTCCGTTGTGATGTGTACAAAGGCTTTACTTGGAGATCCGTTGCCTGTTGTGCGGATAAATCGACCTCTCAGTACTAGCGCCGTCGACGATATCAGACGTGTGATCAATGTGCATAGCAAATATTGGAAGAGCCTTAGCTTTCAAGCTTATTTACCATCTGGAAATGTTCTTCCTGATCCAGATGAATAATGTGTCACATGTCTTATCCATTGTAACATTTGAAGAAGTTTCTTAAAGAAATATATATACATGGAAATGATAACCTAAGACTCGGGTTCTATTTTTGTAGACCTACAGTTATAATTCTTGGTCAAAATTATACAAAAGTTGCCACTAGTCTTTTGACATTTAACATTTTACTTTCATTTATTATGGGATATCTACATGTTTAATTAACTGTAAATCTACATTAATTTTTAACAATTATTTGAAAATCTTTTAAACTTGAATTAAAATTAACGTGCTTAAAGTTTGTTTTTTTGCATTTGCATCAAACTGTTATAATTCGCTATATACTAAAACTGTTCTAATCAATGTTAATATAGAAATTACAAGTGAGGTGTTACCTAATCAACTGAAGCCTTATCTACACATACACTGTATCCTTATAGTCCTGTGAATTTTAGTTCTGATGACTTTAATTTCGCGCATACATTCCATTCTTAATCAAGTGATGTAGAAGTATAAGACTGTAAAATCAAGCTCACCGAAATAAAACACGTTCATCAACGTAAATAAAAACCATGAACATTTACATAATTGTATTTGTTGTTTAGCGTTTTAATAAGTTAGAATATCAAAAGCTTTTATCCATTAAAGTTTTCACATATTTGCTGTTAAGGAGGCTGCACAAAGAGAAAGTATTAATTTTTTGTCAGCTTAAAATACATTGATTTGTGTCGTTTACTGGAACTAATTTTCTATTAGTATGTCCAAGCTTATACTCCCTTTCACCCTCCACATACAACCACCCTTTGTCATGTTAATAAGAAAGAAGGTTACAAAGAAAACTACAAAACTTCTTATCACAAGGTAAAGAGGAAAGCTCACTGCTTGATCTCAAATATATTAACAATTACTCTGTTCGTTAGAGGAAGTTGTTGAAAATTAGTTAATGTTACAGTTTCACACTTTTTTTTTCTATTAATAAAATAAAAAATAAAGGATTGCTAAGGATAAATTAGCATTGTTGAAATTTTTCGACTCTATTTTGGTGTGAACCATATTTTGAAATAATGCATCGTAGAATTAAATTTTTCATCAAAGCTGAATGTTCGTACAGCAATTTCTTGCTTATCTAGGCGAACCCTCTAAAGGTACAAGCTTGTTAAAATAATAATACTATATTTGTCTAGCCATGATTAATTGTTCTCTATAACCATTCATAATGACAGTGATCAGCATAAAACTTAATCCTACTGCAAGTAAATACTGTGGATCACAGATAATGGATACAGAGTTGTGGATGAGACTTTAGGACTTCCTTGTTCATGATTAATGTCAGGGTTATGAGGTGTATTGTCTATATGAGTTGTTACCTATGTATATCATTGTTTTGAATCTAAGAATGAATGTGGGCCATTACTGATACTCCATCTTTTGGTTGAGTTTATGGTATGAATGAATTAATTATCTTAAGGCAATCATACCAAAGTTTTAACTTCAAATGTCTGATATAACCAAATATAAGTTAATATTATTTTAATTTATTTAATTATCTTTTAATCTATTATAATGTACCCCATGCACAGATATTAATTTATAACTTTTGATAATCTCAAACTTACTTTTAAAATGTCCATTTATCATAATAAATTATTAGGCCTGTTTTTGGTAGATTTTTTTTAGTAATAAATAATTTACTATAAGATATGAACATGTTGAGTTTTAGGATGAACTGAAATTAGGTACTAGTTGACAAAATGTTGTTAGCAAACAAATGCTAACCTATTTGTTTGACGCTATTCAACTAATTTATTAATGATAAGTTGTGAAACCCACAATTTTTGCACTGACTTTAAATAAAATAATTTTTTCAAAACATGTTGTGTTTCATTTGTATGCATATTATTTGGTACCTTTTCAAAACTGTGATTTATATCAGGTATTCGTGAGGCAACACTACTATTAAATCAGGAGGTTCCAGGTCTACCACTTTGACTCTCCAGGAGCTTTGTCGACCAATTAAATATTAAGGTGGGGAGGTAGCGGATGAGAGAAATGGTAATCGTTTTTGCAGTTTTTATATCAAAACATTTTTTTGGTAAAAAATAAATCAAATATTTCTCCAGTAGAAACATAGAGTTTAATTTTCTTAACATGGTGATCAACAGCTGTTGAATATCTGTGAGGCTGTCCTGGAATTTAATGACAACTTTTTATTTTCATTTAAAAAGGTTCTTATCTTATGCCGCTTTCTCATGTGGCAGGTATGGATAAATATTGAGGTCACTATTTTAAGAAAATAAAACTTTCTACTGGAGCATTTTTATTTTGGCAAAAAAAAGTCTTGCTCTAAAAACTGCAAAAAACCCTTTCCCTTTCTCTCATTCTTTACATCCCCACCTTAATGTGGAAGTATTACAAGATATATCAATACCCTTATAGTCCACTATAGTCGGAAGGTCGTAAATTATTACAATTTTATTTTACATTTTAAACACAATATAAGGTGGTACATTTCTTGACGTATTTGGCGAGTCTTGTTAAGATAGACTAACCCTAGTTAAAAAAATAATGTGTTGACATCGACCTCGGTGGTCTCTGAGTAAAGTGCTTGACTCAGGACCAGATGTTGGTGGGTTCAAACCCAACCGGGGTCAACAGATTTTTCTTGAGCGATAAAAATCCTTAGCACAATTTCCTTTGGAGGGTAAATAAAGCGTTGGTCTCATGTCGATTGTGGCATATAACAGAACCCTGGAAGGTATGTGAGAATACCTTTCCAAAAAAAATTGGTAGGCCCTTTCGCTCATAGAAATTTTCTTGTGTTGATATAATCAATCAGTTCAGAAAGTGCACGTTAAATACAAATAAAGAAAATAATTTTTATTCTTGTAATCTCAGCTGTTAATAAATAGTTCCTAATTTGTTTTTAACAAAGCCACATTATTTGAATTGTTTGACTAAAGTGAATTTAAATCTTAGACTTAGGATTGAATAGGTTTTTTTCCTGGCTTACATCCTGTACAGCAAAAATCATAACTGAGGTTAACATACCTGGCTCTGACCTGAGTAAAGGTGGGTTTGATTATGACTTCCTGGAATAGGGATATTTTTTCATTCCTTATATTGCAAGGTTTTCTATTTAAAGTTGTTAAGTGAGATACCACAATCACTTTTTTTTTACCAATTAAACCTTTATTGATTAACTATTTGGCACTAAGCATACATTCATCCCACTAACTCCTGATCTTAAAGAACTCGAAGTTCATGCCGTCAGAACGTAAGCTTGTAAACAACCTTTCCTAGACACCTCATCCAATCCCTTAATGAACCCAACTAACTCTCTGGCTCTTAATGAACTCGAAAGTTCATGCTCGTCAGAACGTAAGCTTGTAAATCAACCCTTTCCCTAGACACCTCCATCCAATCCCTTAACTGAAACCCAACTAACTCTTCAGCTCTTAATGAACTCGAAAGTTCATGCTCTTCAGAACGTAAGCTTGTAAATCAACCCTTCCCTAGACACCTCATCCAATCCTACCTGAAACCAACTAAATCTTCAGCTCTTAATGAACTCGAAAGTTAATTGACAACAAAACGCAAGTTCGTCAATCAACCCTATCCCCAGACACCCATTAATTCCCTTACTTGAAACCCAAACTCTTTCAAATCAAAATGTTCATACTATCCTCTCGCCGATGTCTCAGCCTACTAAGGGTCTTGTATCTTCAGGTTTCCCAAATAAAATGTTTTACACACTTGTCGCCATCCATTCACACCACATGACTACCCCAACTCATCCTGCACACCTTTATTATCCTTAATATATTTAGGGGTGTATCCTAACCATAAAGTCCTTCAATATGTAAATTTCCTCATTAGATTTGTCCACTATTAATAAAATACTAATGGTTTTGCTCTATCTTTCTTTCTTTCTAGAATTGGTAATTTCTTAAGGATATATATATTTATATATACATTACAAAACTAAATCATGGGTAAGCACAAAAAACAACTCAGATTAGAGAAATCTAAGGTGAAGCTAAAAAAGAAACCACTGCCTAAGGGTCAGAATATAACAGACACATCCTTCAAGACGAGATCAATTGTTATCACAGAACAATTCAAAACAACAGATGAAAGTCAACCACTGTCGAGCAGAAAACTTAACGTTAAGGTAAGTGTATTTACTGTCATTTATGGGTGCTTATCTTGCGTGTCCTTAACCGTTGATTTCTATCAACACATGAGTTACAAACTAACTTAACTCTTAGAACAGACACAACCCCAAGTCCTCCGACTAGGGATGTACAAAGTCCACTTTTTCAATTCGAAAGCAAACTCGAATAAAATTTATGAAATATTCTCGAAGCCGAATTGAAGTTTGAATAATTTTTTTAGCTGTTTAATGCTTGGAAAAAATATATTGTGGTTATTTATATTGCTTTATGCCCTAAAATTATCTGTAAAATGTTTTATCGCACAATCGTTTGTAATATTTCATTCTAATTTTATAAATAAAGCTATTATCACAATATGCAATTAAATTAATTCAGATTTTTTTCCATGCGATTATTAATCTGTAATGTACAAAACAGCCCAGAAAAGGGAAGCCCCGGTTTCACCCATGATAAAATTGTTGAGCCTACAGGGAACTGAACCAAGGACCCCAATACCGACTGAACTAAGCTGTTTGACAAGTGAACCTTGGCAATGATGTTCATTCATTACCATGGAGTATATTGAACATGTACAAGATTTTATAAATTTTAGTAACTTCTTCCTTTACTTTCGGCAAAACAAATCAATTGGTTCATTCACCTTCATGATATTACCGGGACCTTCAGTAGAGTTTATAAGATTGGGAACTTGCTTCGGTGGCTGAACGGTCTAAGGCATCACTCTTGTGTTAGACTGGCCTGCTGATGACACAGAGGTCGAGGTTCTAATCCCGGTTGGGCCTACTTAAGGTGGTTTTTCCTAAATGTTTTCCCACTCTGCTTCCACACAAATACAGGTAGACTACCTCTAAAATGCTATTTTTCTCTTAGAGTAATTATATATATATGCACGTCACCTGAAGAGGTAGTAAGACACAAGAGGAGTGGAGTGACCAGAAATAAAATGAACAAGATCGGGCAAATGGGTCTATCTTCTTTTATTGGCTAAGCAGATTAATTTAACAGTTTTCACTATATTTCTATCGAGATTTCCTCAAGTTGAGAATCATTTGATTTGAACTTGTATTTGTTTTTTGCCTGCATATTTCCATCTGTTATAATATTATATCACTAATATACTGTCTTGATTTATAAATCTTCACATTAAACAAATATTTTCATTCATTCGAGGAACAGATTTGTATTTTATAAGTACCTAGATGGCTCTAGGTCTTATTAAAAGTACCCTAACACATTTACTTCACTACTGCTCTCACCCGTGAATGCACCCGCGTTAGCATGGAAAGGGAAAATCGCCCCCTGTACACTTATCAGAGATTTGAACCCTAACCTGTCCCCAACAAACAATTCTATCGCAAGCTTGAGAACCTAGCCTGTGTGAAAGTGTCCTAGGTTGAGCTATACCCTGTTTTGTGAAGAAGAACAGTATCTGGTAGTTACTAAAACATTTTTAATATATTCATACATCAAGTCATTATATCTGCAGCTGTGACTCTTGATATATATTATCAACATCTTTAAAATAACAAATAATATATTAAAATTATATCAATGTTGGCAGGGCTGTTTTAAGAAACTGTGAGGCCTGGGGCAAAAAAATCTGTGCCCCCCTCGCTCCCCCTTTTTTTTGTATGGCAGTTTTTCGGTTTTAGAACTAAGCCATTATAATATATTGATACGTACTCTGTACTTATTTTACTGAAACATTTCTAATGTCTTAGGGAATATTGATCAACCCATTAAATGACTGTACTTAATTAAATGCAAACAATCAATTCAATTAAGTTAACAAAAGTAAATTCCTCCTTGCATGTTAGTTTTCTGCAGACGACAGCGGTAGTACAATGATGACATATTATTCTGTACTGCAGCACATTACTCAAATAACGTAAATATTAAATTACATAAAGTTTTGGTTTTCAGAATCTGGGATGGAATCCTATCACTAAGAGAATATTTATTGCTGTTAATTATCTGTACACTATTTATGTGAAATTTAGAATAATAACTGTAATTTATTTAATAATCTTTGGGGGAAATGTGGCTCCCTGGAATATGAGGCTCAGGTCAATTTCCCGCTTTGCCCCCCTAGACACAGCATTGAATGTTGGCCACAAATAAATAAGCCTACGTTTAGATTTTCTAAATTGTTCTTCCAACCAAAATTGGGCTATAGTTTTTATTTCTGCTATCCAATTAGTAAATAACTAGGTTGGGTTGGGTGGTTTAGTATCTGACAGGCTGTCCTGGGTTAAGCTATTTTGTAGGTGGCCTAGGCCTAAGTTTTATATATATATTAATTTGGGACTCAACCAGAGAGTTTGGTTGACTCAAAACTAGATAGAGTAAGATTCTGGTAGGAAGACAGTTTTAGAAAATGTGAACATTTTACTTGCGGCCAACATTGATATTGTTTTACCATATAATTGGTATTATTTTAGAGCTATTGATGATATCTACCAAAAGTGACAGCTTCAGATCACATGACTTGCTGTATGTATTTGTGAATGTGGTTTTGGATATTTTTATGACTGTCTGATATTATAAGCTTTTTTGGCTGAATAGTTTAAGGCGGCGTCACACTCGTAACAGACTGGACTGTTGATAACGAGGTTATCAATATTAAAATTCCAGTTGGGTGTACAGCACTGAGGGTGGTTTTTACAAAACAATTTTCAACTCGCCCTCCATGCAAATATGGTACACTTCCTCTGAATTAAAACCTCCTCATCCTTATCACATTAGTGTAGTTAATGTTTTTGTAGCACCATGTGTTATCACTCGTTCAGGTTATACACACATGTATTAATTATGCTAATGCGCTAGGTATTGAGGAAGGTTGAATTTAGAAGTGTATTCACATATGTGTGGAAGGAAAGTGTAAAACCATTTTGGAAAAAAAAAAAACTTGGGTTCACCAGATCGAGAGTCAAACCTTGATCCCCTCTAGTCTATTCATAAAGTGACGCTTCAGACCATTTTACCATCAAAACGGTCACAAAAAATTGTTGAACTTTGGTGGTGTACGGGATGTGCTCTGCAGTTGTCACTATGGTGACTTATTTGGGGTGTTTTTAACTCTGAATTTATTCAGTATATCTTTTAAAAGTGTTGATACAGAATTATCATCTCTGACAGGAGCTGGTGACTCGCTTGAAGCACTACAATGACACTGTCCGCCAGAATGCCGTGGCCGGGTTGAAGGAAATAATCATCACCCACACGGAGAGCGTGTTGGGCTCTTATTTCTACAGCTTGGTGATGGCGATCACCGAGCTGATAGTTAGCGAGGTCATGAGGAATATTCGACGCGAGGCTTTGAAACTCCTGCAGCTGATCATGGCTCAGGTAATCCATCTGCAGTTCTGTAGCTCACAATATCACCACATTGGGTTGCTTTCCTGCAGGCATATCTACATCTTTGTTGGCTATTCGATATATTTATGTGCATCATTTGGAGAGAGAAAATATTATTTTAGCTAAATTTAACACTCAAGCTATATAGTAGACACAATTATGTGGCTATATGCCATTGTTTATTGAATAAAACAAATATCTTGAACCTGCTTTAGTGGTTGCATGGTCTAGTGCACTACTCTCGCAGTGGACTGACGGGGAGATTGAGGTTCGAATCTCGTTCGAGTGTACGGAGGGTGATTTTTCCAAAATGATTTTCCACTCTTCCTCCATGCAAGTGCGGGTACACTTGCCTTAGTATGACCTTCCTAATCACTTAAACCATTAGTATAATTAGTACATAAGCGTATAACCTTAACGATTTAAAAAAACTCAAATTATCTTTAGAATGGTACAAGGAGGGGTGTTTTGCGTACTCACATCCTTCCCTCTTCCCCTTCCTGCTACCTCCTCTAGAATATTCAAGTATTCCTCATCAATGCCTAGGCTAGTATCTTAGCGAAGTATTATAACATTCACAGCTCTTACAATCCCTAATTATGGTTTCCTGATCCTTATCCCATGAAAGGAGTTAAATGCAGATCACAGGGATGTGGTGAAAAAATAATTTCAAAGTTTATTGAAAATATTTAAAAAACCTGTTTTCCCCTGGATTCAGGTATCTGTTGAGAAAGTGACGCCCTTTTTCTCTGCTCTTCAATGGAACCTGAACTGTGCCATGACACACATCAACCCCAAGATCCAGGAGGATTCCCTCCTCCTGTTTGACATTCTCCTCGAGGCATCCCCTTCACTAGTGGCCTCTAGGGCCTCGCACATACTCCCCAACTTCCTCAACATGATCTCAAAACTGCGCTCCGAGTCTCAGCTGGACAGGACCCTCACGGTGAACCTACAGAGTAAGCTGACGACCGTCAAGTGGCGCATCCAGGTCCTGACACGCCTGCGGTATTTCCTTGGTGCCATCGTCGCCCAGGAGAGGAGACGCTTGAAAGGACCAGAGTCCACGGGGTGCAAGAACCTCCGCTGGGGCGAAGAGGGGGCGTCAAATGTGACACTCTTCAACCCTGCGTACAGCGAGCTGTGCGTCTTGCCGGACCTGTTCCGCCAAAGCGAAGGTCCTGCGGCAGGGGATGATGAGATCCAGGGCTATGCCAAACAGCTCATGCCACTCCTGTTTGAGACATGGCTAGAAGTAGGGCCCGGCAAAGAAGCCGAGGGACGCCAAGAAAAAGGTGAAAGTGAAATTTAAAAACAACAACTATAAACTAATGCTTAGGTATCGGACTTGATTGATTAAAATACTACCCACATAGGCTTGTGGGCTAAGACACCAGTCTCTTCTTATCTGGGGGAAAGGAGGTCTCATTCATCTTTGTGAAAAATGATATGTTCTCTGTTTCAGTTGGACTTAATGAAGAAGCATTGGATCTCCTTAAATCCATCTCGCAAATAATCTATTTACTTTGGGATTACATTCATCTTTGGGAACAGAAAACAAAGAATGAAACTTTGGTACGTCTTATCTTATCTTATCTTCTGGACTTTATTTCTTTAACTGTATAGTATCTGATCATTAGTTAGAAAAAATACATTGTAAGTCACAATCCTTATAACTTGTGTTTTTGTGAGATAACGTGGTAAATGAAACACTCATACCACTGTCTTAATCACACACTCATCGGTAATCATGTGTACTAAGGTGTCAATCTCACAGTGGGCTGGATTACTGGTGACTGCGAGTTTGAGGTTCGAATCTCATCTGGGTGCAACACAGCGGTATCTGTATGTTGTTTATTCCTGAGGTTTTTCCATCTTTTCACACTAATGTGAATGATTGACCTTATATGACCTTCCTCATTCCTAATGCCCTGTACATACAGACAATGTTTTTATGCATATAGGTGACCTGGTGTTCTAGGGGTAAGGTGTCGGACTTCTATGCTGGGGTCCGGGCTTCAATCCTCGTCCTGGCACAGATTTATCTGATTACCAAACCCTTCCTTCACCTCTGACAAGATATCTTGTGAATGTGGGGAATGCCAGGCTTCCACCGTGGTTCGGATTCCACGTTAAACTGTAGGTCCTCCATTTCATCTCACAATCATCCTACCATTACACATTAGCGTAAGTGCGTATAACCCGAACCTTGTAGTAAGACGCGGTGCTAATAATAATAATTTTATGCATAATTCAGTTCAAGTCAACTATCATGGCTATGCAAAACAAGTATCCCTCATGAAAACTTGTGTGTAGTTTGGGATAGCGCCGATGATAAGTTCTTAGTGATGTTTAAACACAGACATACGCTCGGGAGAGATGAAAGTGGTTCTACATTAACGAATTAATCATGGATTGTCCTGTCTTTCAATCAAAATGACAGTAAACTCCCAATTATTCATACTCATATTATCCAGTTTGCTCATTATCTATCCATGCACGGTTCTTCAAAACATTACAGTACCTTTATAGTAGTTTTGTAAACATATTTGGAAAAAATTACAGGAAAAATTAATGGAAAATATATAAAAGGGAACAAACACAATATGGCTTAAATACAATGAAAAGAAGAACACAGTTCACTTTGCGCCACTGGTCAAAGAGGTGATCAATGGTCGCCTCTCTAAGAAAACCGATCATTACCGTCCAATCCCCTGACCTAAGTTCCATTTTATCGGAACTCATCAGGAGGGAGTGTGAAACGCGCAACGGAACTTCCTAAAAGAGGAAACTACAAAAAGGAGAAAAAGGAAATATGTAGAGAATAATAATAGGACACTTAGATAGGAACATGTAAAAAGGAACATAAAACATAAAAGACAAACACAGGAAAAGGGTGTTTTCTATCAACCTTTCCTGTACTTCCTTCCGAATAGATATACAAAATACCTCAAAAAGCAAGAAGAGGTTTTCCTTAAGAGATATATTATATAGAGTAGTTTTCACATTTTTCAATAAATTAGTAACTCAACAGTAAACGTGGTAATATGAACGGAGCTTAAGAGTTTTTTTTGTAAAAGCCACAACCCCCTATCATTCGTAATACCCTACTAGCTCTGTTGCCCGCCCTTATGCCGGTCGCCATATCGTACAAGCTGCACTGTGTCTTACATCATGTAAAACTGTTTTTATATAAAAAACTGGTTTGTTTTGAAATACACATTAAACTTTTAATTCATGCACATACACCCAAACCATTTTCTTAAGAGTTATATTTTATTAGGTAACAATGTTGATGAATGTAGTATTTTATTTTCCATTGGTTTGGAAGATAAATCTTTTTATCTTGATTCACATCCTAAATGGGTCATAAATAATAATATAAGAAATCCATGTGTTTGGAGATATTGATGGTATTAGATGTCTACGTATTGTAACATTGACGTTAAGTACAGTAATTTATATGCTCTACATGCATGTTTTGAATAAAATATATACCTTTTGCTCCTTGATAAAAGCCATAGCCTAGATTTTAGTCGTCAACATATTGCATAATCATATATATCATATATATCCAACTAATTCATAGCTATGGGGAGGTGAAGATTTTATTCAAATATAATATATTATTAATAAATACTATTACTATGTTTATTTGGGAAAATATAAGGAATCCCTTCAAATAATATTGAAATATTTTTGATTTTGTAACATTTCACTGTGAGCTTTAAATAGTGGACCTTTGCACAAAAGAAAAAGCGAAAGTATGACTAAGTATGCTGACTAGTACACATGTCTTATCAACACATCTCCTTCTTGAAACATTGGGTTGGATAACAAATTTATATATGTCACCAATAAGGTCAAATCATTTTCTAAACCCACATTATACAACTTCACATTTGATGGTTTTATGAAAAAATAAGAATTCATAATGGAAAACACAGGATTTGTGTGCATGCATTTACTTTAATTAACCTTCTTGTTATATCTGTTCAATTAAGTTTTTGTGTTTAGTGTTAAATATATAGGTACACTAGCATTTTATTTTTGTATACCGCGTTTACAATATTTTTAACTCATTTAAGGATATTAGCCCCAAAGAATATATTTTGAATCTCATGTTTGTTTATATTCCAAGTAGTGAATTTATTTTGATCTTCCTGGTATATGAGCCACTCTATAAGTTTGATAGCCTCTTCTTCTTTTTTTGCACCACCTCTTACAATCGTTCATGCTATCCGCATGTCATACAAATGAGGTAGAGACTGGTAACTTTCGACTGGTTAGGGAATAAACCGCATTCACTTAACCTATTCGAGATTCAAATCACCAAACTTCCAATCACCGGTAAAACCAAACTGTTGCAAGAGTGACACCTCAAATCGGGAGACCACAACTATAGGTAGTTGGATAGTAATATTCTAAAGTTAGCAATATATATTCATCATCATCATCATCATCAACTATTTCCAGCCTGTGGCTCGGTCAGTTTAGTAAAATGCCTCCATCTTTCTTTATCTTTCCACCATTCTTCCTCCTTTAGTTTCTTCCATTATCCTTCTCTCACTTGAACACTTTCTGTTATCTGCATCTCCCCTCTCTTTCTTGGCTTCCCTTGCGGTCTTTTCCCTACAGACTTCATTTCCAACATTCTCTTTGGCATCCTCTCTTTTTTCCATTCTCAATACAAGTCCATACCATCTCAGTCTTGCAGCCAACAATATATATTATGTGTTTAATCATCCAACACCTTAGCTCAGTTGTTTGATTGTCTGTCTACTCAGTTAAGGGTCCCGGGTTTAATTTCTGGCATGGTCGAAAATATTATCATTGGTGAAATGTGGGTTTACCCTTTCACATTGATAAATTAATGTCTGAGGACTGGATGTCGTGTCTGTGCTAGTCTTAAGTTGGATTATAAGGCATATGAAACTACGACAAGCCTAGCCATCAGGTAGTGGAAGATATATGGCTGACCCAAGCCACAGGTTGGAAACAGTAATGGGTGTAAAGTAAATATATATTACGTGTTTTGCGAGAGTTTTCTCATCTTGTCGCGCTCTCAGTACTTCTAATTTAGTTAATACCTCAGGACCAGCTCCTTGCAATACCCTTTTTTTTTTAATTTAGAGGTATTTAAACTGCTTTTTTTCTAAACCAACTGATAATATCAGCACATGACTTACAAACTAATTTAATTCCAGAACACACAAAATCCAGCCCCCAGCCTTCAATTCATCACTGTGAAAGGGGAATCCCTAATACCACTAATAATAGATTTTTTAGCCATGCCAGGAATCGAAACCGGGATCCTTGGCTCAGTAGGTAAACACACTACCGACAGATCTAAGGTGTTGGACTACTTAAATGCCTTCAACCATGTTAATTGCTAAAAACAAAAAAAAAATCTACAACTATCACTAAATGGACAGTTTTTTTTTTCAGGTAATCTGGTTTAAAACTATGTTTGAAAAAGATTTCAACCGTTACATTATGTCTGGCTTCCCGTACACTCAATAGAAACTTCAAACACAATTAAAAAATCTAAAAAGCAAGATATGTTCCAAGAACCATCGAATGTGACGTCTGGATCAAAAACGTCGGAGCACAATCTTATCATTTGCCATTTGTATCTGTGCATCAGCACTTCTCCTGTCCGTGAGGTGACAAGAAATGTTTCTGAGTATGTCAAGAGTAAGTACATACATACAGTCCAATTTTCACAGGGAGGGTTTAATATTACTAAAAAAGTTACTAGATTTAGATTTTATGTCGGCGGATATTATCTGTATCTGTCTCTTTTGATAGTTATTACCAATATCAATACAACTATAGTAAAATAATTAATATTATTGATGTTGACAGCAAAAAAAAAAGTTTCTGAGCTTTACATATTCATTTTAGAAAACATTGTTTTATACCAGCACTGATCTCCCAGCTTTAATTGTCTATGAGCCAGAACTCAAGCTAGAGACGTCAAATACTTTGATGCTAATTTACTAAATAGAAATAGAGGAAAGAAATTTAGTAATTAACTCTGCAAGATATCATGTTTAGCTGCTGATAACATTTCCCTCGTTTTCTGACGAATATAAACACTCACTCTAGTATTGTCACATGGACACCATTAACCTGCATTTTATAGTAATTATTTTTTGTTTACTATTCCAGATAGATATAGTCTTTCACAAACCTCTTTAATCTACATCCTGGAAGGAAGATCCCTACCGGCCACTTTTGTAAACAAACCAATTAATTGTAATCTATTTTAAAAAAATCAGAAAAAAAGTTTCAAGATAAAAAAAAGAATTTGTGACAATGTAAGACTATTTTAGAGTGTTAGTTTTTTTGTTTCAACGTTATATCTTTAAATCTCGTCCAGTAAAACATAAATATACTAACAGTATAAATCCTATCTTGACTTGTCGTGATGTCACAGGTAGGCAACGTCCTTAAGGTCATAAGGTTAGTTAGTGCATATTTATATCATACACTGAATAAAGTTTTATAAGGCTTGGCCATCTCTTATCATAACCTTTAATTAAAAATGATAGAATAAATGATTGGAAAATAACCTGGGCTGGGGTAGTCAGAGTTAGTCGTGAGCAATTTGGGTGGAGTCGGAGTTGGTGTCTGTAAAACTGTACCTGACTCGGCATCAAAATAAACACTTATAATATTATAACAATATAGTATGGTATAGTTTTAACGTTATACTTTTTTTATATCTTAGCACTAAGGGTGTTCCAATGCGGATACCGATGAACTGTTATCGGGTGATTATTAGTGCATCAGCAATTAATCATAATCGGCGATTATTATGCTGATTAAGCGTCTTTTTTAAGTAAAATTTAAAGCTAAATTTTCTAGGTAGGATTCTATTGATCAAAATCGCAATAATTGGGACTAATCGGTGTAAATAATCATAGCATGAATAATTATTTTAAACAATTGGTAATTGGTTTTACTGAATGATTCCACCTCTACTTAGCACCAATGTTTGTAACTTTGCTTGACAAATTTATTTAAATATAAATTCACAATGCCAAAGAAGTTTTCCATAAAGTCATCTGTATTGGAGCATTTTACTGCAGGCATAATAATAATCATCATCATCATTATGAACTGTTTCCAGCCTATGGCTAGGTCTGTTTAGTTAAATGCCTCCATCTCCCTCTCTTCTTCCACCTTCTTCCTCCTGCACTCTCCTCCTCTCACTTGCACACTTGCAGCTATTTGTTCCTCCCATCTCTTTGGTATTCCTTACAGTCTCTTCCCTACATGGTTAATATCCATTAAGCTCTTTGGAATCCTCTCCCCTTTCATCCTCATTACCTGCTCATACCATCTCAGTCTTGCTTCCTCTACTATCTCATGTACTCCAACAACCTCATTACATGACCATACTATCTCACCCTTACTTCCTCTACTATATCATGTACGCCAACATCCTCATTACCTGCTCATACCATCTCAGTCTTGCTTCCTCTACTATCTCCTGTACTCCAACATCCTCATTACATGTCCATACCATCTCACCCTTGCTTCCTCTACTATATCATGTACTCCAACATCCTCATTACCTGCCCATACCATCTCAGTCTTGCTTCCTCTACTATCTCATGTACTCCAACATCCTCATTACATGCCCATACCATCTCACCCTTGCTTCCTCAACTATCTCACGTACTCCAACATCCTCATTACATGTCCATACCATCTCAGTCTTGCTTCCTCTACTATATCATGTACTCCAACATCCTCATTACATGCTCATAACATCTCACCCTTGCTTCCTCTACTATCTAACATACTCCAACATCCTCATTACATGTCCATACCATCTCAGTCTTGCTTCCTCTACTATATCATGTACTCCAACATCCTCATTACATGCTCATACCATCTCACCCTTGCTTCCTCTACTATATCTTGTACTCCCTTTACTCCAGACATCAGATCTTCATTCCTAATCCTATCTTTTCTGGTAACAGCTAGTATTCTCATCAAAAACTGCAATAAATTTCTTATTACTAATTAATATACATTAGCTTCTTATGAAGGAGTCTGAGTCGAAGGCTTGACATACTGACTCCACAACCCTGGAAATAACCTTATTCAGGCCATTATCTGTGAAAGGAGAAATCCCAATTTAACACACAATACTTTTTTTTTGTCCCTGTTGATGATAATCGAATCTAGGATCTTTGACTCCCTAGAAAGAAATGCTCTCATCTTAGCTAATGCGTCAAACAAGACGATGGGCATCAGTGCAACTAGAGTCACCATTATAAACCTCTGTTTTATTCCAGAACATGTGACGAAATGGACCAGTGGAGATAACAACGCCGCCAGCGAGCAATTTGTCAAGGTCCTGGGATGTTTGTTAGGGGAACGGTTTATGTTTTGGTCCAAGTACAAAGCGATGGCTGTTCCGAGCATCTTGGAGGCTGTGGTCTCGACCTCGTTGAGCCGTAAGAGAGAGATACCGGTTCTCTTTCATCTACTGATCCATCTTGTGTTGGATATACGCCTTAAGAACCTTGCCAGGTGAGTTGTGTCTTATTTTGTGTGTGTAGGTAAACACCTTGTGTTGGATATATGCCTTAAGAACCTTGCCAGGTAAGTTGTGTCGTATTTTGTGTGAGTAGGTAGACATCTTGTGTTGGATATACGCCTTAAGAACCTTGCCAGGTAAGTTGTGTCATATTTTGTGTGTGTAGGTAGACATCTTGTGTTGATTATACACCTTAAGAACCTTGCCAAGTGAGTTGTGTTGTATTTTGTGAGTGTAGGTAGACATCTTGTGTTGATTATACAGCTTAAGAACCTTGCCAAGTGAGTTGTGTTGTATTTTGTGAGTGTAGGTAAACATCTTGTGTTGGATATACACCTTAAGAACCTTGACAGGTGAGTTGTGTCTTATTTTGTGTGTGTAGGTAGACATCTTGTTTGGGGTTTGGGGGTGTTATGATGATGATAATTATTAAATTATATATACGCTTCTGTGGCTACATGGTTTAACGTGCCACTCTTGTGATGAACTAGACTGCCAATGACACGGATATCGGGGTTCTAATCTCAGGCGGGTGTTCTGAGACGGGTTTTCCCACTCTACCTCCATGCAAATATGGGTACACTTCCTCTAAACTGAACCTTCTTCATCCCTAACAGATTAGCATAATTGTTACATATACGTCTAACCAGAGATGAGTAGTAAAACCTGATGCAAAAAAATCAATCATTATAAACTTGTCCCAGAGTTGATGTATTTAAAACTATCATTGGTGGACACATGGATTAAACATCAAGCTTTGTTTAGTCTAGTTTGATGGTGACGAGGATGTTTTGTTTCGATTCCAGCCATGTTTTTTTTTTCTAAATGTTTTTTTCCCCTTTTCCATACAAATGCTAGTACATGTCATTTAAATACTTACTACCTTTTTTTTTATCCCTACCCCATTAGAGCTAATGAATGTGTGTAGCTCAAATGGGTAGTAAGGCGTGATGCAAAAAAAAAGTCTCGGCTATTCTCTCATTAGGGTATGTTTTTAATCAAAACAATAATATGGACAAATGTTCCATTAATCTCATCATAATGTGTTAAAAAATTGTTTTACTTAGGGTAAAAAATATAATTATAATTAACAGGTGAATTATTCAATTATTTTTCTCTGAAAATTTTACTGTAAGGGTCTCAACTTAGTCTTGTAGACCAGTGTTCCCAACTTATGTAATATATACCATTTTAGAAATATGAGACAGGAAGTGTAGTAAACTACTGAGGCGTGTATTAAATATAATATTACTAGCAACCCAGCATGATTCGTTGGAGACCTGGGGAAGACGGTGACCCCTCAATTAAACCGATAATCACTTATTTAGCAGTACCTGAACCCCTCTTGGGTGAGGGCTAACTAAGCTCATCCACAGTACAGAGTTTACAACAAGCTTACTGCAAAACATATAAGATAGTATTTATTTTATCGGCATTAATGCCAACATTCCGACACCTTAGCTCTGTCGGTAGCGTGTCTCTCTCCTTTGCTAAGGATCCTGGGTTCGAGTCCCGGTATGACCAAAAATGTATCATGAAAATGTGGATTTACCCTTTCACATTGATAAATTAACGGACAGGAACTGGATGTTGTGCCTGTCCTACTCTTAAGTTATCTTATCAGATATATTAAGCTAGGACAGATCCAGTCATCCAGTAGTGGAAGATATATAGCTTGAATAAAAAACAGGCCCAGGCCACAGGCTGGAAACAGTAATGGATGTAAAAAATTAATACTAACAATCAAAAGTAACAGTTACAGATCATATTACTTGTATTATATTTAGACTAAGGTACAGGAAAGGGGGATAGAAACATATAAAAGGGACAAACACAATATGGCTTTTACAATGAAAAGAAGAATACCGTTCATATTTAACATTGCTCTGTGAAAGCCATTTTGTTCTTGTTCCTTTTATATGTTTCTATCCACCTTTCCTGAACTTTCTTCCAAATGTAATACAATTACCTCAAAAAGCACAAAAGAAGTTTTCCTTATAGAGATAATATTACTTGAAATACACACCTGAAAAATTGGGAAAAAAAACAGGAGTTTTTTTTTAGTATCTGAAATCACACACAAAAAGCATTGTTATGATGCATCGCATAAACTTATATCTCTTTTATCTTAAACTAGAGAGAATTACAAAAAACTCATAAGATTAGTGAAACAAACAAATATACATTGCTACAAAAACACTTGACCAATAATCATTAATGAAATAATATACACTGTTATAGAAACATCGAGAAAAGAGGAACATTTTGACCACCAAAGATTATATCAATCACTTTCTTTATTCTAAGAACGGCATAAAAAAACTATATTTGCTGATAGGTCAGAAACTACTGATTTTATATAAAAAATATTCCAAATAAAATATTTTGGTTTTTAATAGTACTACAACTTTGCGATGTTATGTTATTTTGTCTCTCAGAGTTAAGATATGATCAAAATTGTAATTTCTGATTATGTAAAGTATCTTTAAAGTCAGTTTCATGAGAAAATGGGGATCCCCATTTTGTTTGTAATGTTAAACAATGACTGGAAATAAAAAATTGTTTGATCAGGTTTTGAGAAAATAGTTCTTTTCTCTTTTTATCCTTTAGTAAACTACCCTTAATTTTAGAGTTGGATATAAAATTTTAAAAATTCCTCGGGGGAACCTTTTATCTTATGAAAACCCTAAATACAAAGTTTTAGCCAAATCGGTAAAATGGTTTTTGGCTTGAGACCGAGATACAGACATACCACTCCCTAATATTTCTGGAAAAATGAGAACTCCTTAAGGGGGGAAAAAAACTATAAAACACAGAGAATTTTGTACTAAGAAAATAATGGCAACCTTGCAAACAAAAGTATTTGTACAAACGTTGGAAACTCTCGGACAATTCTTCAAACAGTGCTTGTATAGTAATATTTGAACTGTCTTGTCATGCTACGCCGATGCAACTGTAACCGAGTAAGCTTATAGGTCCCCGGTGCTCCAGCCGTGGATTGCATCGTTGCCAGACTTACTGTGTCAGCCTGTGGTACCCTCCACGGTCATCAAGTGCTTGGGCAAGCTTGCGTGTCACAACAACCGCACCTTCCACACAGCTCTCCTCGACAAACTTCCTCACTTCATCAGTAAGTCGCAAGATGACAGTTTCTTAGTATAAATGTTTATCATTTTCATCACCTTGAACTGTGGCCAGGTCATCTTAGTAAAATACCTTTCCTTCTGCCATTTTTTAAAAATTTCATTTGTAACAATAATAGAATATGTGAGAAAGTATATACACTCCATCTAGCCTGAGAAGTAGCAGTCTTACCTTGACAGATTACACTATGGCCTTATATTACTAGCTGTGCCATAGTGTAACCATGCAAGGTAAGCTTGCTACCTTCCAGGGTAATTTAAGTGTATTATTGTGTCATACTTTTATTTTATTAGTATGTAAAAAACAGGTTATTATTGACTTAACCCAGTGATTTCAACCTTCCTCAAATCACAGCTCCCTGAACAAGGTGATAAAATCGTCAATGCACGCCATCAGTTTTTTAAGAAGTAGATTGTATCATTAAAAAAACTAGCACTAAGATTGTGTTTGAAATTTCACTAAGTTTTTAAGATTATAATAATGTGTTACATGTATTTTTTTAAATGATGTTGATCATGGATTTTAAAATATTTATTTTACTCCCCAAATATTTTATCGCTACTCCCACACCCATTACATCTGGCCAAGATTCAGATCTTGAAATCCCTTTCAGTGGAAGTCCAACCTATCGCAAACCTAATACTTTATAAACCTCGTAACCATCAGTGTGTGTGATTTAAACTCAATCATACAACTCATTGTCTCTAAACTTCATAGTTAATAAGGTGTCTGTGAAGATTTGGTAATATTGATATCAATTCTAATTTTATATCATTCAATTTGATAACTTGAATCAAACCAAACTATAAAAAAATCAATAAGGTTTTAGGCATTTGTAAATCCGACACCCACACTGTGCCTAAAATATGTTAGTATATTTTTAATAACATTTTTTTTTTTAGATAAAGTTGCTTATTAATTATTACCTTATTGACCAGAAAATAAGCCACAATTTTTCCTAAAAACAGCCCTTATAAATCCTTTGTATAGCCTATAACCACACCCTTGGCTAATATTTAACAAATGTTTTAACTTTGAGGACTGAAGATACATCTAAAGATAATGTATAATCACCGCTTAATTTTGACAAGGTGAGCCATTATTACATGAACATATTGAAAAACATATATTAATGCATGATAACTTATATGACTAGGGTCCAAAAATAATTTAATATTTTTTATATAATGTGTAACTGTTTTTAACCAAGATAAGATTCAATTCGAACTGTAAAAATCTGCTTCACAGATGTATATAGGATTACTTTTTTTTATCTAACATTGTAATTTTAGCGTATTTAACCATGATATTCAATTCAAATGACTTGATTCACAGATGTATATGATTTTTTTTCCCCCACAGGAAACCTTGGTTCGGTGGTAGTGTCCGGGTACGAGAAAGACCCGCTGGAAGGAAGGAAGAATTTGGCCGACTTCTTGTATTGGGCGCCCGAACTGAGCCCAAGCACTCAGAAGCTATTAGATGAGCAATTACTTTGTTGGGATGCGAACCTGGCCTCTCACGTCACAGAGCTGCTGGCTATGCGGCCAGGGGTGAAAACTAGCTCAACTCAAGAGGTTCCAGAGCTGATCTCTGTGCTTTGAAACAACATTTAGCCAACTGAACTAAAACAAAAGTATTTAAAATTTAATCTCATATTTTAAGGTAGGGCGCCACAGACACCGGACTGGACTTGACTTGACATTACTGGACTTTACTTGACATGACTGGACTAGTGTGGATATGCGCCAAAGCGAACAGACTTGAGTTGACTGTGTAGTCTAAAACATATCAGTTTATTCTGTATTTCTCTCAGCATAGTATGAATTCCGGGCAGCAGTTATTGGATTTAAGTTTTGAATCCGATTCAGATGAAGATGTTTTGGATTGTTGTGCACTACTGCTATTGAAAAGGAAGAGAACACGGATAAATACATATGTGGAATAAATTTTATAATAAAGGAAATTGATAAAACTAAAGAAAGAGGAAAAATAAACTACTAAGAATAAGAATAAATTTGATGAAGAAAGCCCACCTAGGGAAAGAGGAAAGATGTGGGAAGAATCCAATGCACAAAGGTGACATCTTCTTCCTTTCTGAGTTTCATACATTAATAAAATCTTTGATAGATGAGCAATTTAAAAACTACTTTCGACTAACCAAATCATCCCACAGATAGTTTCTTCCAAATAACATTTCAAAATTTCACAAACTTTACAATAATATGAATTTAAATTAATCATATTTATTATAAATAAGATTTGAAGAGTGTGTAACATCACATAAACATGTCATTGTAGTGGAAGACCAAAGCTTATACCAAATAAGGGAATAAATAACAACCAAGAAGATGTAATTTATATTGTTCAGATTATGCATGTTACTAAAGCAAGCAAAGTAAAATAATTCCTTTTTACAAATTTTTATGAAAAATTATTTTACTGTACAAAATAGAAATAAAAATATAAGTTATATAAATTATATTTCACTCTCCGATTTAATGTTCTGTATAGCTGCTATCTCATCCCAAATTTTGTGTTTCATCCTGGCGTTGCAAAAATTCTTGTTACTTGTGTCATACAATACACTGTGCTCTTGGACTGTCTCTACAAGTTTATCTTACAAAGACATTTTAAATTGTTTTAATAATATTAGAACGGTTTATAAAATCAAGTTTTAATATTCGAGAACTTATTTTTAATAAGAATATAGAGATACTTTAAATATAATTGTAAGTTCTTTAAATTTGTACTTTAAATAAAAATATTAATATGAAAATGGTAGACGTGTGGTAGGTAAACAATTGCACGTGCTGGAGATAGTGTTGTTACGAGTGGTGGGGGAAACAGACTCAAGTTAGTTTTCCAATTGGAACCGTACACGACCTGACTCCGGTCGGCAGATCATGTCAAGCCCAGTCAAGTCCGGTCGCAGTGGTGCCTAGACCATAAATAAACATTGTATGGAAAATCACACTGGACTCCAGTCATGTCAAGTAAAGTCCAGTCCGGTGGCTGTGGCGCCGCACCTTTAAATTACCTCACACTTGGATAAAGATAATGCTTGCACATTAAAGTTTACATGAATAGCGATACAGAAATGATGTATAGGCTACAGATGTAACCACATCTAATATCATGTTTGTAAATTTGACCTGGACACAGGCAGCAAACCTGGGACCATTGGCATAGCACAATACTACTGGGGACATGCTTTGGTGTCCGCATGGTCTATGGCACCATTCTTGTAGAAGACTAGACTGCTGATTACAAGGAGATCGAGGTTCAAATCTCGGTCAGGTGTACTGAAGTTCCCCCCTCATCCCCCCAAATACTTTTCCACCACCATTCATGCAAATGTAGGGTACACTTCCTCTAAATATAACCTTTCTTATCCCTAAAACTGTTAGAGCAATTAGTACAAAAGTATATAATCCAAATGTGTAGTAAGATACAGTACTAAAAGGATGTATAATAATGCTGGGGCATGGAACAATTCCTGGATAGCTCAGCTGATGCGCTAAGCCAAGGGTTCCGGGTTCATTTCCATGTCTGGGGGGGGGGGTCATTTTTCAAATAAACTAATATCTCACACTTATTTTTGCAGTGCATTTCAATGTGAGGGTGTTGTCAGCTTTATCTAAGGCAGTGGTTTCCAACCCATTGCAGGGTTTGACCTCAATTTTTCTCTCCAAGACCATCAGGGACCCTTGATAACTTACAAGCATTCAAATACTTGATGATTCTCCCGAAACATAAATTGTTTTGCCAACTCAGATAATATGGAGTCGTGGTTGATCAGGACTCGAATAATTGAGGACTCTGCGATGTAACTTTAATTTCCTATTTAATGATGTGACACACTGATTTGGCTAAATAAGTTGTGGTTTGTCAAACATGAATCTATTATGTATATGATTATGATTATGACTTTACAAGAAAAATACAGTTGATTCCAGAGTTTATTTGTTTTATTCATGTCTAAATTTCTTTTTAAATTAGAAAGAATTATACTAATTAATTTAATTCAAAGAGAAGATGATACACAACAACAATAAAATCTGAGCTAGAAACAAATACAATTTTCAGTCACACCATGGACTCATGTGGGCCATTCAGAATTGTATATACTATTTCTCTTCATAAAACACTTTCTTGATTTGAATAGTTACAATACAAATAGAAATTAAACCCAAACAAATAATTTATTTATATTGTATCTAAGGATGGAGTCCTCAAATCCTAGTATCTTGAATCCTTAAGGATATTTAAGATTATAGGATTCAATAGTTGAAAAATAAAAGTTTTTTTTTTTAAATTTTGAATTGGAATTTGTTTTAGAGCTTTAATACTGCTTATTGGTTGTACAGTCCCAACATGATTATTGAAAAAACTGATCAGCCAGACCCCTACAATTAATTTAACACTTAACTGAATGTATGAATGTAAGATATATTTGGAAGAAGATACAGGAAAGGTGGATAGAAAACATAAAACATAAAAGGGAACAAACAAATTATGGCTAATACAATGAAAATAACACGGTTTACACTTTACATTGCTGCCACTGGACAAAAAGAGATAATGCCTGCCACTTGAAGAAAATCCATCGCTACTGGCCCATCCCCCAACCTAGGTTTCCTGATGAGTTCCCATCGATAGAGAAGTAAAGCAGTTCGTCACATGTCGATTGTAGCATGTAAAATAACACTGAAAGGTATGTGAAAATACATTTACAGGCTCTTTCGCGCTCGTTCATAGTATATGTAGCACCGCGTCTTACTACCCATTCGAGCTATACGCTTAAGTACTAATTACGTTGATGGATTAGAAATTGGGAGTGTTGAATATAGAGGAAGTGAACCCACATTTGTGTGGAAGGATAGTGGGAAAACATTTAAGAAACACTACCCCCAGTTCATCCGAGCAAGATTCGAACATCGGTCTCCCTATCCTTGGCAGTCTAGCTCAACACGAAAGCAGCGCATTAGCTAACTACGCTACCAAGGCGTAGTACATTCTCGTGTGTTGATATAATTAGTCAGTTCATAAAGTATACGTTAAATACCTCAAATAAATAAATAAAAAATAATGTAAAAGGAATAATTCAAATCATATTAATTTGTGATGTACACTCCCTATACCCTTAAAGGTAGGAGTCTTACCTTTACAGATTATACTATGACACTATCTTATAAGCTATACCATAGTGTAATAATTAATGTAAGATAAGCTAAGATAAGATACCATTCAAAGTAGACGAAGATTACATAACTGCACCAAATGACACAAATTTAATTTAATTTAATTTAATTAATCACAACTTGTGAATGTGTGGAATGCCAGGCCTCCACCGTGGTTCGGATCCCACGTTAAACTGTAGGTCCTCCATTTCATCTCACATTCACCTTACCATTACACATTAGTGTAAGTGCGTATAACCAAAACGGGTATTAAGACGCGGTGTTATAATAATAATAATAATAATAATAATTTAATTTAAAATAAGTGTGTATCTAATATTTTTATCGGTGAAGCTTTGGAATTGTCAAACCCAAAATTTTTCTTTCAAATTGAAGTCGTAGCTGACGAATATTCTAAGCAAATTCTTAAGTTTTTGTATCTTCGTACACCCCTATATATTAATATTTTTACTATTCATTTATAAAATAATATTAATTATATTTTTCAAATTTTGGCAGCTATGGCACACTTTGTATCGTGTCTCCATTTTAATTAATACGTATAATTTAACTCCTCTATGTTCAGTATCATAACATGGGTGTTCTGTGATTGTGTTAACTATCTAGAAAAGTTTGTGGTTGCCTAAAATAGTATTTTTCGAAGGACTCGTGTACATATATATCATATAAATCTGATAAAAAGGAAGCCAACCTGAAAGGATCGTAGGGTTATTTTACACCAATTCTAGACCTAACCAGCATCGATGTCCCCACATTCTAACACATCACTCTTGTGTTTGACTGGACTGCCAGTGACGGGGAGGTCGGAGATTGAATCCTGGTCAGGTGTATTGAGGGTGTTTTTCTCTTTATGGTTACCCACACTGTCTCTATACTATTGCAGGTACAGTTCCTCTAAAATTCTACCTCATTTCTACTACATTAGCCTAATTAATGGGTATGTATATGCATAGCCCGAACGACTACTATAACCCAGTGGGGGAAAAAATAATTATAAAACTATATGCATATACAAAATAAAATATCAAGCTGATTCACTTTTAAAATGTACTATCAATTCCAATAAAATGATACTAAATTATTTTTTTTAGTAATGTAGATATAAAATATGTTTTATATGTTCTAAATATACCTTTTGTCATACCAAGACAACATAACTGCACCATTCACATCTAAACATGACTTAAAGAGTAGCTGTTGGTTGTCTAGAGGTATTTCTATTATTGAACATCTTTTCAAATCAAAACTTTATATATTGAGATATATTTTTAGTACATGGCATAAAAAAGTATTACAATGATACACCCAATTTAGTTTCTGAAATATTTATATGTATATCTTTCTGTAATATCTCTTAATTCTGTTTGTTGTTTCGTAATGTGAGGGGTCATCTATTTCGTCAATCCTTAAACTCTTCCAAGATGTTTGACGGTAAGTTCACAGCACACATTGTATGATCTCTCAGTCGATTGACTTTTGATCTAATTAGAACACGCATCTCATTGTTAGAAGCATTTACTGCATTTATTTTTTGTTGTATTACTTTGCTTCTGTCCTCTTGATTGTTGATTGCTTTTCTTATCTTCGAGATGTTTTCGTGGGAGTCAGTCATTTTCTTCTTGTTTATGTACATTTGACTTTTGATGATGTAAAGCCACGTTGTGACAGCTACAATAAAAAGGAGCCAGTAATAACTTGGTAAATAGAGCGAGACACCTGTCACCATGTCTGACAAAAGTTGAGTCATCGACTCAAAATAGTCTGGTACGTGTTCTGAAATTCATATGTGATCTTCTCGAAAGTGCTATAAGATTTTCGATAACCAAACATTTTTTATGGTAATTTTCTTTTAGGAAGCAGGGGAGTACGCTCAGAAATTATGAACTTGAGCTAGTGGGCAGCTACTTGAAATTTACTATTCTTTAATTTGATCACCTAAGTAAATTTTAACAATAGACATAAACGTATTATTGTGTTATAATGATATGGGATTTTATTGCCCTGTGATTGGGCGCCAATTATTAAGATATCTGCCCGGCGATTGGGTATCAATTATAATGTTTCCGTATTTTATCAATGACGATGATGATGATTATACCCATGTATGTCTTACAGTGAGCAGTAAGTATAACATACCGGGGTTTTATGATGATGACGCGTGCATGCCTTACTGCGCACTTGTTATCACACGACTATGACAATACAATTCTATGTAATTTGATTTAAATCAGTAAAATTTAATGTTTTTACACAATTTATTGATTTGAATACACTTTCACTGTTATAAAATTGATATTAATAAAGTTCTTTGTTTGTTTCCGAACTGACGTGAAGAGTCTGCGCTAGTGTTATTCAAAAGTTTGTCTTTCTTTATGATAATACTAGGTTTATCTGGACCCCTTGTCACCAGTGTTAAAATTAACTATTAGGAGAACTCCTGGCAACCTGATGTTGTGAAGGCTAGCTTCCTATTGGGTAGAGGGAATCAACATGTCACATGACTTTCAAATACAACGAAGTTGGTTTTTTAAGGAAAGAAAGTTTTAAAACGCAATACAGTACATTGAAATTACTTCTGAAAATGTGTGATTCCCATGGATGAAGTATTAAAAGGAAATTTTATATACATCTCTTTAAAGAAAAATACACTTCATCCATGACTTTTTGAATATATGAGAGGGCAGTATCCAGTCACTTTAGAAGCTGGAGCCTGTTTAATTCATAAATTATTTCTAATATATATTTAAAAGAAGACACAAATTTCGGAATATGTTTTGCTAAATATTCATTTAGTTAAACTCAAAAATTAATATCACAAACAACATGCAAAGATAAAAAAAATAAACTCACCCCAAAGAACTTGGTATGTGTTGTAGAAAAACTGCACCTGTATAATGTGCATAAATATATAGGTGTGTATGTTTTCACTTTGTTACATTCAAAATTCAGGACATGGCCTACCTAATTAATTCAATTCTCTTTTTTGATCAAAAGTTAATCTTGGACCTTTGGCTTAGTAAACCGATGCTCTAACCACTGAGCTATCCAGGTGTCATGCCACTCTCATATTTTAAGGCAGAGTCTATGATGGACATGTGGAAATTGTCATCTACATATGTGTGATCAATTAAGATCATGAGCTATCAGATAACACAGCCACCTTCGACTTGGGAAGGTTTTATGCTTGCTGCCAAGAGTTAATGCCAACTATACGAATGCACATATCCTGGATAGCTCAGTGTCCAGAGCATTGGTGTATCAAGCCAAAAGTCCCGGGTTTGATTATTGTGTCCAGGTGTCATTTTTCAATTTTAGAATAAAATAAATTGGTCTCAATGTTATGTATTATTATTTGGATTTGTGGGCATCACTCAAACTTAAAGTGACCTAATTATTTACCAAATATTATGACTCAATAATAAATGTATTTTTTATCACCACATCTCCCTCCTCACTCGTTTTTTTATACATATGTACTAATTATGATATTGTGTTAAGGGTGGGGAAGGTTAAATTTAAAGTAGTGTACCTAATTTGGCGTGGAAGAAGAGTGTAAAACTATTTAAGAAAAACCACCCTCAGTACACACCTAGCCGAGAATCAAACTCTGATCTCCCCATAATTGGCTGTCCAGTCTGTTGCAAGAGTGAAATACTTGGCCATTTGATCATTCGAGAGGGTATAAGATACTTTTAATTATTTATAGAATCAATTTTTATAAGCAAATTTTTTGAATTTAAAATATTTAAATTATTCATGTGACTGTACTGATACATGATAAAGTAAATTAAGAAACTATTCATTGCTCTTTAATGTACCATTCATGTAAAATGGAAAGTAACAAGTAAGCTAACCATGCACAATACGACTTTTATTACGAAAAATGGCTGCATCGCTGTTCATTCGAAATAACTTTTGTTTGATGCTATGTTAAAGGATTAAATTAATTGTTTTAAAAGAAACATTTTACACCAAATATGAACTACTTCTCACAGAATTTTTATTGGGTAATACAAATATGTTTCAAACTAATAGTAAAACAAATTCTCATTCCTTCCATACACTGAAACAATATTTAACTACTCAAATACTTGAATTTTTTTAAATATTTTTTTTTAGAAATAAAAATAAAAAGTTAATTATAAGAAAATGACAACAAAAAAATCATATTTCCCGCTTGTGATTCTGGCATGTTCTTAAACTCCAGAATAATGAAATATCCAGTCTCGAAAGTGAGAAACTTTTGTAAAAACACCAGCGTTTCCTGCTCGGGCACAGCCTATACCCCAGGACACGACCCCGACAAGGACATTATCATGCACCAGAGGACCTCCCGAGTCACCCTAGAACGCACAAAATACAGGTTACATGTACACCTCGTTCGCCCTGAAAGGTAGCAGTCTAACCTTGAATGATTACACTATGACTCTATATTAAAAACTGTACCATAGTGTAGCTCTGGGCAAAGCTAAACTTACCTCCTTCGTGACGTCAGCATGCAATTGAGCTATACTGACCGAGCCGCCACAGCTGCTAATAGCGACGATATTGCCAACACTTGTGGATAGAGGTGTAATATGGTCAGCACAACCGATTCTCTGGCCATTAATCTAGGTTCATAGTCCGGAGTTGCTGCTTATTTATTCAAGTAGCTCCTCATTTGTCCTCACGAGGCCGCGTTTGACTCCATTTGTATTTTATTGGATCATTATTTTATTATGTGTATAATGCCCATCATATTTATATTGTTTTTCATTTTATTTTATACTGTATGAATAAATTGCGTCTACAGAAAAATCGTATTTTATTTGGTGGCCCGCTATTATATTAGAATTGTCATTGCGACCCCCAGCCTGCCATAGTGGAATAATGCGAGTTAAGCGTGCTACCTTACAGGGTAGACAAGGTGCAATTTCAACTTGGCCAAATGCTGAAACATCTTTTGAGTCAAATATATATTTAAGGAAAACCTCTTTTTACTTTTTAGATCTGTTTTGTTAATATATGGAAGAATTCACAGAAAAGACGAATAGGAACACATTAAAAGGAACAAACACAATATGGCTTTTACAATGAAATGAAGAACACAGTTTATACTTTACATTGCTGCCACTGAACAAAGAGGTAATGATTGCCTCTCGTATAAAATATATCTTTACAAACCAATCCCTCAATCTATATTCCATTTTATCAGAACTCACAACAGCCTACCACTTAAGGAGAAAACAAAAAATAAACACTAAATGAATAAAAAGGAAATTGTTCTTTACTAATTTCCTTTTTTCTCCCTTTGTGTGTTATTTTATTTCCTATTTTATAAAGTTACGTTGCTCATGTCACAATCCCTTCTAATGATAATTAGGTCAGGGGATTCAGTGGTAGCATAATCAACATAGCGAGTTAAAATGAAATAACACCTTCTTGAAAAAAAATTAGGGGGGGGGGAATTATAGATATTTAAAAAATTTAAACAGTCGCACCAACCTGACAAGCGTCTTCCCTCCCCCTGGAAACCAAGTGCAGAGCATGGTTTCTTCATGGATACCAATAGGCGAGAGAGATTCCTCGCACTGCTGGGGGGTGATGACCGTCAGATCAACTCGCCGCAGATTGCTGGTGGCGGAACCATTCTCCTTGGGTCGAAATTAGAGCAGTTTGAAGTTTACTTAACTCCTTGTCAATGGCGGATGGTTCTTAAAAATACTTACTACTTTTGGCTCATCATCTGTTATGACCCTTCAGCTCCCCCTTCCCTCCCACTATATAACACCAAGTAGATATTTAGCCGATTCGCCCTCCCCCTTTTTCCAACCTGTGTTACATAAATCTTGACATCAGGAGTGAATGTCATTATTTCATAGGGAAGCTTGTGTGACTCTAAAACATCATCTCAGATTTAATACTACTCAGAATTAATTTTAATTATAAATTATTACTTTTTCAACATTAGAATTTAATTATAAGTTCTGTGTTGTGTACACTGTGATGTACCCCAACCCGCCAACCTCGCCCCATATAACACCATATACACCAGGGGTGTTCAACCTTTTTAATGTCCGAGGGCCAAAGTTTCTGTCTCTTGTTGGATCGCGGGCCATAATACTGTATGACAATATATTAGTATTGTATAGATATTAAAATATTCGTATCAGCTCATTCATACACTCACACCAGGGATTAGGATTTCTCGTGAAGTACAGTATATTATCTGTTGATTCACAGCGGGAGGTTAGCGCGATTCAAATCACATATGTATAAAAATGTAATACTTTCCTTCATTAAAAAGCAATAATTGTTTATGAAACAATGTAAAATACGTAAATAAAATAAAAATGTTTTATTATTATTATTATTTAGCGCCGCGTCTTACTACCGTTCGGGTTATACGCTTAAGTACTAATTACTCTAATGGATTAGGAATTGGGAAGGTTGAATTAAAGGAAGTGAACCCGCATTTGCGTGGAGGGAGAGTGGAAAACCATTTAGGAAAAACACCCAGTTCACCCGACCGAGATTCGAACCTCGATCTCCCCGTCCTCAGCAGTCTGGCTCAACACGACAACCGTGTTAGCCAACTACGCCACAGAGGCGGGTAATAAAAATGTATGTATTTTACAAGTTGATTATATAACACATTTATCTGTATTTGCTATTATTTCTCTTGAAATAATTTTCGTGAGCCAGCGTGTCACAAAAATGTTGCCACAAGTGGCCAGCGGGCTGCAGGTTGAAGACCCCTGATGTAGATATTAGAGCTGCCCCCTTCCCCTTATCCTTACTCTCAACAGTGCTATATGGTTAATGGATGACCCCTTTCTTAATTTTGGTTATAACCCATAACAAATACTTGTCTGCGAACAGTGTGGTCAATGTGTGAGACTCAAGGACGAATCCTCAAATTATTGTAAAGGATATAAGTGAAGTTTTAAAATTCAAACATTTTTTCGATTCTGAATTAAAATTTAAAGATTTTTTTTATTTTTGAAGGTGATTAAAAAAAACAAATTTATAATCTTTTCTAGAGGCTAAGTCTAACATAATCATGGGACAAACCTACCAACCTATTAGACAATTAATTCACCACTTAACTGAGTATTTGTTTAAATTATAACAAGAAATGTTAACAGTTACTATTTATATATTCTATGGCAGCTAAATGAGTATAACCTCAAAATTGAAGAAAAGTAAGGTAATATTTTATGTTTATCATACATGCTATCTAAGGTTCAAATTCAAGACAAAGTAAATTTGACCCTTTACTAAATAAAATTAAAAATATGTGTTCAAAGAAGGTAATACAAGTATTATTTCATCCACAGATTAAAATTAGTACGGTAGGCTTATTAATTACTTTAGTTTAGTGCCTAAAAGAAGTGGTGCTTAAAATACCATCGGTCAACAGATATAATTATTTTTGCAAGAAACCAGGTAACAAAGAGCTAAATTGGCACTGCTCATATAGTAGGTGCCGGAATAGAGAGGATGAAGCTGGGGCTATGATTCTTTCTGACCAGCAATGGTTAAGGAAAGGCTGTGAATACTGCTAATGTTGCGATTGCTCGACTGTCAAAGGACAAGGTGGAAATGAGGGTGGTGGAGTAAGTACACAGTGCGACTAACCCTGCCTTTGATTGGTTGTAACAGTTCTCACCGATGTGGCCCCCCAACCAGTCACAGTGACAGTGGCGCCTTCACCGAGTTCTACCCCCGCCTCTGGTAGTCTGATCGGGTAGATATTCTCATTTAGTTGAAACGGCGGATACACCTAACATTAGGGGAAGATAAAAATACATTAAACTAAGGTTACAACATAGCCATCACTAGTGTTGTATAGTTTAGTCTTTTAAAATAGCTATATTACCACCTGCAATGGCGGACAAGTGTACAAAGTGCCAACCTAATCTGATCGGGCTAGCTACAGTAGCCCCATGGCTTCTTTGGTGCTGACTGACAGCTCATAGCTGACTTCTGACAGGCAACATTTAGGTAGGTATATACCTAAATTTTGACCGTCAGAAGTGAAATCTGCTAAACACATGTTTTTGCAGAGCATATGGTTTGGCATAGGGATACATAATTTGGTCTGATAACTTTTCAAAGCTTTTAACTGTCAGCTGTGAGCTGTCCGTCAGCACCAAAGAAGCCATGGGGCTACTGTACTAGTGAGGAGTTCAGGCTATGAATCCCGGCCCGATCCACTGATGGGGTTTATTCCTAAATGGTTTTCCACGCAAATAAGGTTAGGCTTCCTTAACCCTTCCTTATCCCACCACATTAATGTTAACATGCAGATAATGAACACAAAAGAAAGAAAATATTTGTGGTTATATTTCTCAGGTAAACATAAAAATATTAAATTAAATTATAATTATTTATTCACTGGTTTCCAAAATTAATTCAGTTTCACTTAAAGTCATTTGAAATGAAAATAATATTTCGGCGAATAAAAATGATTGAATAAATCAAATTTTAATTTTTTATAGTTTCTATTTTTGATCAATTTTCAAGTTAAAAAAAAAATTGTACCCCTCATGAGCGGTTCCTTTACTCACTTTCACCAAATTTCAGTTTTCTCTCTCAATGAGAAATGATAAAAATTCTCTCGTCAGATTTACATACATACATACATACATCATTAGACTTTTATTAATTTAGATAATTAAAATTTTAAATATAATTAAACCAACTTCATTTTATTGTTAAAGGTAAATATAGTGAATTAAAAATTATATTTCACAAACAAGTTTCACTCTACAACACACAGCTACGAGAATTCACGGTAATATATGATTGGAGACATTAATCAAATCACAGGTATTTCAAAGAATATAAAACTTGTTTCAGTTAAGTTTTTGTGAACCTTACCTTAAGTAGAGCGATGTCATAATCAAGTTTGTCAAACATGACATGTTTAACGACCTCCACGATTTGTCTAACTTGTGCGCTAGAGTCCCATAAACTTGTGACCCCTCCAAGCAATGACAATTTTCGTTTGTCGTGTCTAAAGGAAACAAAAGTTTGGAGATTCAGACAGACAATGTCAACAAATTATAGTCAAATGAGACACTCAAGAGGCTTGAGACATGCACTTTATTTATATATAAATGTATTTTAAAAAGGGGGAAAGAATTTTGTAAAAGGAGACTTGTAATTTCATAATCCTTTCAAAACTGATTTTTTTCTTTATTTCCAACTTTATATTTCTCATAATTAATTTTAAGGACTTAGGTATGTTAATTAATGTCTTGTGTTAATAATGTTGCACATGATCATTTCAATGAACAATAGAATTCTTTTGGATAGTTTAAAATAATTTAAATGAATATTACTGTCAGTGTCCATCTTAGTATCTCTCTCTCTCTCTCTCTCTCTCTCTCTATATATATATATATATATATATATATATACACATACATACACACACTTTGGTATGTAAAATAATGTCTTGTGTTAATAATGTTGCACATGATCATTTCAATTAACAATAGAATTCTTTTGGATAGTTTAAAATAATTTAAATGAATATTACTGTCAGTGTCCATCTTTGTATCTCTCTCTCTCTCTCTCTCTCTCTCTCTCTATATATATATATATATATATATAACACACACACACACACACTTTGGTATGTTAATTAATCGCTTGTGTTAATAATGTTGCACATGATCATTTCAATTAACAATAGCTAGTTTAAAATAATTAAAATGAATATTACTGTCAGTGTCCTGCTCTGTATCTTTCTTTCTCTCTCTCTCTCTCTATATATATATATATATTTATAGACACACACACACACACATACATACTAAGCTGACAGTAATATTCATTTTAATTATTTTAAACTAGCTATTGTTAATTGAAATGATCATTGATCATGTGCAAAATTATTAACACACGACATTAATTTACATACCAAAGAGTGTGTATGTTATATATATATGAGAGAGAGAGAGAGATACAAAGATGGACACTGACAGTAATATTCATTTAAATTATTTTAAACTATCCAAAAGAATTCTATTGTTTAATTGGAATGATCATGTGCAACATTATTAACACAAGACATTAATTTACATACCAAAGTGTGTGTGTGTGTATATGTATGTATGTGTATATATATATATATATATATATATATAGAGAGAGAGAGAGATAGAGATCCAAAGCTGGACACTGACAGTAATATTAATTTTAATTATTTTAAACTATCCAAAAGAATTCTATTGTTCATTGAAATGATCAAGTGCAACATTATTAACACAAGACATTAATTAACATACCAAAGTCCTTAAAATTAATTATGAGAAATATAAAGTTGAAATGAAAAGAAAAATCAGTTTTGAAAGGATTATGAAATTACAAGTCTCCTTTACAAAATTATTTTCCCCTTTTTGAAATACATTTATATGGAATAAGGTATGAGCAAGAGGGATAGGAACAAATAAGAGACACAAACACATTGACATTGCTGCCGCTGGAAAAACAGGTTTATCTCTTGAATAAATCGATTGTTACCGTCTAATACCTTGACCTAGGTTTCATTCTATCAAAATGTGAGTAGGAGATTGTGAAAAGAGCAACTCGACTTCCTTCAAAGAGGGAACCAAATAAATATGAGAGGCGGGAAAAGGAAATTGGTAAAGAAGTATAGTTAATTTGAATAGGAATACGTAATTGATTAAATGTGTTGAAAATATATGTTATTTAATAGTTGAAATTTTCGACACCTTAGCTCAGTCGGTAGAATGTCTGTCCATTCAGCTAAGGGTCCCAGATTCGATTCCCAGTATGGGTGAAAAATTTATCATCGGTGAAATGTTGGTCTTCCCTCTCACAAATGATGAATTAGCGGCTAAGAGGCCCGTAAGTTGTGTGTCGATATATCACTTTGTTCAGAAAAATAATAATATTACTTCAAATTAAAATAAAGCTGTGTAAATATTGACGGTTAAATAAACTACTTTTTTCTCTTAAGTAAACTAGATGCAAAGATAGCTCTCGGTTTTAGAGTGGAGCTGTGAAAATCTAGTAAATACTATTGATATAATATATTACGTGGCGACACAGTGAGCTGCTGATAAGATCCACACAGGACTGATGAGGGCAGCTCCACAGTGATGGCTTCCTTTGTTCAGCATGGACAACTGAAACAAAAACAATATCACCTCTCCACTAAGATCTGTTCTGCTTAGATGGCCACATGGTTTTGAAAATAAACTAGACTGCAGATGACGATGAGATCAAGGTTATAATCCTGGTCAAATGTATTGAGGGTGGTTTCCCTTGGACGGTTTCCTGCTTTCCCTCCTCGCAAATGTAGATACACTTATTCTCAATTCAACTTTGCACATCCATAACACATTAGTGTAATTAGTATGCATGTGTACAACCCGAATGGGTAGTGTGACTTTGTGATAAAAAAAAAACTTACAAAAACCGATGACAGAAAAGTTGTCAAAAATGTATGAATAGGAATTGTTCTTTAAAAGAAAAATTCTAGAATCTTTATTTATTTGAGTCAAATCAGGTCTGCTATGGACAAATCTAGGCGTGTTTCCAAAATAACTATAGCTTGTCGGTCCTTCATAGGCGACCAATAATGTTGTTGATCCGTTTAGCAAAGTTTACTTAACTCCCCACACCTTCCTATTGTGCTGATTGCAGTAATTAAAAATAACAGTGGATAACTGGTTCATTAAAAAACTCCATAATGCACTTGGACATTTTTTGATAATAGTTTGACAATATTAATAATGGTAATAATAGTAATGATTTTCACTCCTGATGATGTGCACTCCAGGGATACTTGATAAGATTTCACTCCTGGGATACTTGAATAGATTTCACTCCTGATTATGTGTACTCCAGGGATACTTGATTAGATTTCACTCCTGATTATGTGCACTCCAGGGATACTTGATTAGATTTCACTCCTGATTATGTGCACTCCAGGGATACTTGATAAGATTTCACTCCTGATTATGTGCACTCCTGGGATACTTGATTAGATTTCACTCCTGATTATGTGCACTCCAGGGATACTTGATTAGATTTCACTCCTGATTATGTGCACTCCAGGGATACTTGATAAGATTTCACTCCTGATTATGTGCACTCCTGGGATACTTGAATAGATTTCACTCCTGATTATGTGTACTCCAGGGATACTTGATAAGATTTCACTCCTGATTATGTGCACTCCAGGGATACTTGATTAGATTTCACTCCTGATTATGTGCACTCCAGGGATACTTGATAAGATTTCACTCCTGATTATGTGCACTCCAGGGATACTTCATAAGATTTCACTCCTGATTATGTGCACTCCAGGGATACTTGATAAGATTTCACTCCTGATTATGTGCACTCCAGGGATACTTGATTAGATTTCACTCCTGATTATGTGCACTCCAGGGATACTTGATAAGATTTCACTCCTGATTATGTGCACTCCAGGGATACTTGATAAGATTTCACTCCTGATTATGTGCACTCCTGGGATACTTGATTAGATTTCACTCCTGATTATGTGCACTCCAGGGATACTTGATAAGTTACAACTCCTGATTATGAAATGTAATTTAGTACATGCAACTCTCGGTTTATGAATGTTTGACTTACGAACATTCCCGATAATTTATTGCACAATTCATACAAAATTTCGTTAAGTCGCCAATAAATAGTTTTTCTTATAAAACAAAATGCCAAACATATAGGGAACATAAATGCAAGATTTAAATAAATAAAATTTGTGGCTGGAAGAAAAAGAGACGGGGAATCTTTACGTGACCTTGAGCGGACCACTAGGATCATCAAGACGATAAATGTTGTTTCACTCAGAGTTTGGGAAAGGACAAATCCCTTGGCCCTTTCTCTTCTGTTGGCAAAGATACCTGAAACGGATAGTAGCGAACACACAGCTAAAATATGTAGCCGACAAATCGTTTGCATCACACAGCAACAAACATAACTCTTTATATTTTAAATTAGAATGAACAAGTATAGTATCTTATTTTTTTATCATTTTCTTGTCTTACTCCTTGGTTCAGCTGGTAGCATATCTGCGTAAGGGTCCCTGGTTCGATTCACGGTATGGCAGAAAAATGTATTGTTGGTGAAATGTGAGTTTCTCCTTTAACAATAAGGGAGGGGAGGGGGTTGGGCGTAGTGTCTTTTTTAGATTTAAGTGAGTTTATAAGTCATATACTGATATCATCAGTTAGTGTGGAAAGTTCACGTTAAATTCCTAAAATAAAAAATATATTATTTAAATTTATTTTGCACATATTGTAAACAATACCCCATAACACATATCTACATTATAATTAAACGTGTTGTATGAACAATTTGGTGTTTAGTGCATGGTTTTAATGTTTTTAAATGGCTGCTATTATATAAAATACGTTTTTTTAAAGTTTAGGAATGCAAAATACACATACCTAACAAAACTTGTGGCAAATAACATCTTGGAATGGAACTTGTTTGTAAACTGAGTTTTTAAAAAAAAAATTACAGTTACCTGGTGTGGGAATTGATTGATAGTAGTTGGCTCACCCCCCACAATTTTAAAGTCGCTCTTATTTCTGAGTATATTTGCCTTGACATTTGTAACATAGAGGGCTGGAAAAAAAAATCAATTTACAAAGACATAATAAAAATGATGTAAGAAATATCCACACAAAACCTGATATTGACCATAATTTAGACAAAAAATAATCACAAAGCACAATATGATGGGCTAATTATTATTCCTGTTACTTTAAATTATTTCTTTAACTCAAGAATATTCTTATTAATTAGCCAGAAAATTGATAAGAAAATGTTAGTTTAAAACATAATTCTAACAATATAATCTTTAATTAAATGGGCATCAGTACATTATTAAAAGTGTTTTTCTTAACAATAATTAACTAATAATGTCAACGGGGATCTGAGAAGCTATGGAAAGCCATAAAAATTAATTTATTTATAAAATTGAGGTCAAAAATGATAATGTAAGAAAAACTAAACAATATTCAAGATTTCAATAAAATTATATTTTATTAAGTAATCACAAAGGGTGAGGACACTTTGACTACAATATTCATTACTTCCTTACAATGTATCAACCTAATTAAAGACATAATTAAATCTTACCAGAACCCAAGAAAATAATACACTTGAGACTACCCATCTTTCTGAATTTCCAGAATACTAAATAGATAGTTTTTACTTGATACAACTATGTTACATAGGCAATTAGAAAAGTGAGATTCTTGGTAAGTTAATATAACAAATTAGAATACATATCAAATGTTTGCCAATGACATATAACACCAATCAATTAATTAAATATACTAATTGTCAGATAGACTTCTCAAATACACTGTAATTCAACAATAAAACTATATATAATTTATGTTAATGTATAAATTAATAATATTTTTTAAATTCATATATGTTTTAACTCTTGGGTTATTTGAAAGTTTAACCTATGGAGTACGGTTGGAGAGACTAGGTTAGAGGAAATTCACCCACATTAGCTTGAAGAGAGAATGGAAAACCCAGAATGCATCCGGCTGAGATTCGAACTCTGTCCTTTCTGTCAGTACCAATCCAGACTATTGCGAGCCTGAAACTTAAGACCACTTGACTTATCCACAATGTTGCCAAATTTATGTATATTTTATAAGCTGGCTCAGCAATTTATTTGTAAATTTGAAAAATGTCACCTTGAAACGGGTATCGATCCCAGAATCTTGGCTTAGCATGCCACTGCTATACCACTGAGCTATCCAGGTTTGGTTCTGTCAGTGCTCAGCTTCATTTCTTCACTAATATTTTAAGGCAGAGCCTGTGATGGACACGTGGAAATTATTGGCTACTATGAGCAATCATTGATACTACAGCCATTGGCGACTAGGGAGTTTCTTAATGCTGCCGTTAGTACAATAACAATTGTATGTTATTAGCGAATAACATGAAGAAAGCTAGCACTAAACTCGTAAATGAACAATGGCTACCTTTCTCCTTGTACAGATAGCTACACCAAACATTAAATTAATTCAAACTAAATATAGCATAAATAAAACATATTCTGAGCTTTGTGTATCACTACTACCTGTCTGGACTATTCACATATCTACACTAATGTGTTAGGGTGGAGAAAGGCAGAATTTTATAAAATGTACCAGCATTTATAAGGAAAGAGAGTGGGAAATTATTTAAGAAAAAAAACCCATCGCACTGTACTAAGATTCGAACCTCAGCCTCTGTCGTCACCGATAAACCAGACAGTATGAGACTGATGCGTTGGTCACCGGTATAGGTCATTATTTAGGTTTTAAGTTGAACAATCTAGTACCGATACAGTAATATAATTGTAGTCTATCAAACATTAATGTGTATAATGGTAGCATTTATTTATATGTCTAACTAAACAATCAGATTCTATCACCAACAAATAATTTATTAATTAAAAGTTGGTATTATTATTTAAGTGTCATTCGATTCGTTTCCTTGTGGGTATAATGATAGTGTTACATTTTTAATGATCTGCTCTTTTAAGTAAAATGCAGTGTATTATATGATAGAGCACATAAGCACTATTCCCCCTATATCTCCCTATATTATTAGTTTTATGTTGTCGGTACCTTTAGAACTAAGTCCTTATCTTGTTCAGCCATACATCTGTCAAAAGGTTCCTGGTTCTACTTCCCTTAAGAATTAAAATGTTATCACTTTGAGAGTGGATTTGTTTCTTTATTCTAAAATGTGTGAATATTCACGTTGAAAAGGTTTATTTAATTCCTTTTTTTCTTTTTAGCACTGCGTCTTTCTACCTGTTTGGGTTATACGCTTATGTACTAATTATGTTAGTGGTTTTAGGGATTAGTAAGGTTGTATTTAGAGTAAGTGTGACTTCATCTGTTTGGAGAGAAAGTGGAAAACCATTTTGGGAAAACCACGCTCAGTACACCCAAATGAGGATCAAACCTCAATATCCCCATCATCAACAGACTATTCTACTGCGAGGATAGCACATAAAAACTGCGATAAATGAAATTATGAAAACCTGCATTGGTGGTTACATGGTCTAGCCATACCATCACTCTCAAATTTAACTGAACTGCAAGTGATAGGGAGAATGAGGTTCGAATCCCAGTAGGGTGTAATTATAATTTTTTCCTTAGTGGTTTTTCACTTATCCTTCAAACAAATGTGGATACATTTCTTTAAAAACTATAATACTATAATACTATAATACTCTATTAGCATGACTAATGTATGTGTATGGGCTCAAACAAATACTTAGATGCGGCGGGGAAAAAAAATAAATATATATATATATTGAGGAAAATCACCTCCCGCTCAACGGGTTAAGATCCGAAAATGATCTCCTTGTCATCGGCAATCAATTCTATTGTGGGATGCCTTAAACTAAATGACCACTGATGCAAGCGGCTTGTGTTCTATTCACACCGATTTTTTCAAAGTTCAAAGAGTTATCAAATATAAAGGTGTCATATTCACATTTAATAAGTTCATAAATTCATCAGTACTTAAATTTGTTTACTCTATTATGTTTGTTGAAATGGAGTTTCTTCCTAATCTTTACTTCACAAAGCTTGCGCGTCTTAATGTACCTGTAAAACCAAATTTGACTATTTATGACAATGTATTTAGTTCCTGTAAGAAAACACCCGGTACTTGCTTATTATTCTTGTGTGTAACTGAGACAATTTTAACATATGGTACATTTCATTATCTTTATTAACAGTTCATTTAAAACATTATTCCTTAGCTATGGTGGGAGTCAACATTTAATTCAGTAAGGGATTAAAGACTTGGTAACAGTGCTGTATTGTTATCATAACCAATATTAGGTTTGTTTGAAAAAACATCTACTGCGATTTTATCTTAAGCTTATTAAATATTTATGTGCCATCTTTGTGGTGATTCAAAGCCTTCTTGCTTAGTTTTTCTGAAACTACCTGTAGGTGGTGTGTCTTATTTAAAAAGAGATAATTTATTTTTGTGTTTGGTATATAAAACTCGAATAATTTCTACGTGTATCAACTCTTTCCCTAACCCGTGGGGTGGTCGAATGGGGGCTAAGACTCCACTTCACATTAGACTAGACTGCCGCTAATGAAAAGATCAGGGTTCAATGTCCTGAGGATAGTTTCCCTAAATAGTTTTACACTCTCTCCCTAAATGCAAATTGGGATACATTTCTCTCCATTCTACCTTCCTCATTATTACCACATTTGTATAATTAATATATATGCATATAATTTAAACAGGTAATGAAACACAATAAAAATCAAGGGGAAAAAACTCTTTTAATATCTGCACTAAATTTACAGAAATTTTTTTATATAGTTTATTTAAAAATTAAAATTTTTATTTCAACAAATAGCAAATCCATAACTCATTTCAGTGGCCGCATGGTCTAATGCGCTACTCTCACAATAGACTAGACAGCAGATAATAGTGGGGGGGAGGGGGGCGATTGTGGTTCAATCCCGGTCCGGTGTACTTAGGGTGTTTTTTAATTAATGGTTTCCCACTCTCTCCACAAGAATGAGGTCACATTTACTCTAAATTCAATATTCCTCATTCCTAACCCATTAGCGTTATTAGCACATAAGCGAATAACTTGAATGAGTAGCAAGACGCGGCGCTAAAAAAGATTAATCCATTAAACCTAGAAACCCTGAGTATTTGAATTTTAAATACAGCTATTTTCTATTTGTCTTTAATTTTCAATAATTATAAATACCTTCTCATTCATATTTGTCTTAATTTATTGTCATTTTTAAATTTACACTAAAATTTGTTAAGAGTAATTTATTTCAGTTTTTTTTCCAAGCACTGCATGTTACTACCCATTTGGGTTTTACACTTATGTACTAACTACACTGATGGGTTAAGGATTAGGAAGGCTAAGTTAGAGGAAATACACCCGCATTTTCATGAAGGGATAGTGGAAAACTATTTATGTAAAACCACCCTCAGTGTACTGGAATAGGATTGAACCCTGATCTCCCAGTCTTTGGCAGTCTAGTCCAACAGGAATAGCGCGTTAGACCACACAACCATCGAAGCGGGTCAAATTCTTATTAATTTTAAGATGCGTCTAGGGAATGTTTGTTAATATATTGTGGAGCATAAGGTCAAGTGTAAATTTGTCATTGCCATTTATCTTCAGTCATATACTGAATTTTAGTATAGATTCAATTATTGTGGTCATTTGATATCTTGATTGAAGTTGTTTCATAATGTGTTGATTATAAACATTTGATACATATAAACTTTTTCATGGTAGCTTCCTCACGGTGTCGTGTAGATATATTTGTCTTTGTTTATTGTGACATAAGTTCTTAACCACAAAGTGTGTACAGTCACACTGGACAGTTTAGGAAGATGGACTATGTCATAACATTTATACATATTATTATCCTCTATTATGGTAAGAATCACTTTTTAATAAGGTTTGGTTTATTTTTAAACAGCAAAGTACAAAGTGTGAATGTTGGCAAAACATGGCAAATACAAGTTTTTTTAAAATTAGTCTTACGTGTGTAGGAGTGCTTAACTGTAAATCTGTAGTGATGGCCCTCAATGAGTGTCTTGTTTTAAATATACCACTCTACAGGATGGGGCAGAAATTTTGGTACATTAAATTACACTATATCTGTACTATTTAAAATATTAAAAACTTCAAATTATATCTAAAATAACAACAAAATATTACAAATTGTCTACATATCTGTGAATTTCTTCCGAACATTGTCCTTAAGATGACCACCAGTATATGCAAGAGATTGTTGTATGCGCTTCTCAAATCTTGACACAACTTTGAGAAATGTTTCTTCTTGAATTGCTTCAACTTTCGCCACAATTCTTTCTTTAAGTTCCTGAATTGTTCTTGGCCGAATCACTCGAACATGACTCACAGGTGACCTGGTGGTCTAGGGGTAAGGTGTCAGACTTCTGTGCTGGGGGTTCGGGGTTCAATCCTCGGTCCCGGCACAGATTTATCTGATTTCCAAATCCTTCCTTCACCTCTGACAAGACTTCTTGTGAATGTGTGGAATGCCAGGCCTCCACCGTGGTTCGGATTCCACGTTAAACTGTAGGTCCTCCATTTCATCTCACAATCACCCTACCATTACACATTAGCGTAAGTGCGTATAACCCGAACGGGTAGTAAGACGCGGTGCTAATAATAATAATAATAATAATAATAATAACAACAACAACAACACTCACAAGATAAAGTCTGTGTTGGCTGCCTGGGTTGTGACGGAGTTGGGCGGCCGGCCCGGGGGTAGCCGATCCTCCGAGTAGGCTGATTTTCGGGCTGTGTGGACCGTTGCCCCAACTAGCTGGAAACACATGTTGTTGGTATTTGTTCCCTTACAGTTCAGTTCAGGGGTCAGACAGTTCAAACATCAATGGAAGTGCATCACAAAATGTTTCCTGGGCACTTTGTTTCACGATTTGGGGACATCGCCTGGCCACTTCGTTCACCAGACTTAACAGCTTCAATCTTTTTCTTGTGGGGCATGTAAGAAAGTAATGTTTATGCAACTCGCCCAAGAACAATTCAGGAACTTAAAGAATTGTAGTGATGTCTTAAGCAATTCAGCAAAGGGCATTGTATAAGGTCATGCCAAGATTTGAGAAGTGCATGCATCAGTGTATGCATGTCATATAATGGTGGCCGTCTTAAGGATATTGTTTTTTAAGAAATGACTAATTCAAAGGTATATAGAAAATTTTCATTTTTTTTTTTAAGTTTAATTTGAAGTATTTATTAGTTAAAATAGTAAAGATATAGTGTTATTAAATGTATCAATAATGTATAACCCAAACGGGTAGTAAGACACGTTAAATAATAGTAATAAATGTGTCAACACTTTCTGCTCCATCCTGTGGATACAAAATTTGTTTCCAGCCGATAGTCTTTATACAAGTGAACATTATTATTTTACTATGACCCCCTATGCTGGCGGCCGGGGTTCAATCCTCAGTCCCGGCACAGATTTATCTGATTTCCAAACCCTTCCTTCACCTCTGACAAGACATCTTGTGAATGTGGGGAATGCCAGGCCGCCACCGTGGTTCGGATCCCACGTTAAACTGTAGGTCCTCCATTTCATCTCACAATCACCCTACCATTACACATTAGCGTTAAGTGCGTATAACCCGAACGGGTAGTAAGACGTGGTGCTAATATAATAATAATAATAATAATTTAATAATAATAATACTATGACCCCGCATTGGTTAGATTTTCTGTGCAAAGGCCTTAGTCTCATCTAGTCTGGTTTGCTGATGATGAGAGCGGTCAAGGTTCAAATCTATGCCGGGTGTAATGGGATGTCTTAATATGATTGGTTTCTCAATATTCCTCTATTCAAAAGCAGGTATATTTTACCTTCTTAGTATTTACACCATTAGTGTATGTAAGTATTTAAGTAATAAGGTGCAGTGCAAAAAAAAATTATATTCTCTGTCATCCTCAGCCTTAGCACATAAGCTAAGAAATAAATAATCCTAGTGTTAAATGTGCCGATCCAGGGACTATTAGCTCCGGAAGCGGTGGGACACCCAGCGGGGTAGGGTACCGGGGGAGTAAAATACCTGGTGTGAACCAATTAGTAGGATAAAATTAGAAGATGGGGAAATAGGGACACTTAGATTAGGAGCTATAATCAGCACTAAATTAAATAGTATGATCGTAAATTGAATAAACTAGCAAATTATTGGAGGTAGAGAAACAATGTAACATAGGTCCTGAGTTACAGTCCAGGCCTCAGGACAGAAAGTAAGGATAAAAAATTAATAAATGTTAAATGTGTGATCAAATGGGGTATCTTTGAATGGCCGGATAACATTGAATGCCTTATTAGAAAATGATAGATAGATAACTTGATACATATTATTGTAGACAATTATATCTGATCTATTTTTGTAGAATAAATAGCTTTTAGTGGCTAATAAACATATAATTATTTTATAATTATATCTTCCAAATCATATTAAATACTAGTGTCTGAAAATGTGTCCATTGCTACCCTATCATTCAAAGTTATCCCGGCTGATATTATTGAAAATAAGTATATTTTATTAAAATACTATCACTTTAGTCCCTTGGTTTAGTGCTAGTGCTCAGCATTTTCGGCCACTAATCTAGAGGTCCCAAGTTCAATTCCCAGCAGTACCATAGGTATATTTCCCGAAGGGGAATTGTTCCTATGGTCGCCATGGTCTGGTTTATTAGGTTTAAATTAGGTTTAAGACTTCTAATGGCATCAAATAATCATAATAATAACAAACATCACTGCACCTACACGGTGCCTCAACCTCAGAAGATGGTTACGCATATTCACCACTGCTAGGAGACCAAGAATGTTTAGCCGATAAACCCTGGTGGCATACGCTAAAAATAAAAACATTTTCATTTAGTTTTTCTGATTAGATTTTCAACTAAGCAGTTATTTAATGGGCTTTTTTTTTTGTTTGTTTGTTCTTCCCCTCCTAAAGTTTTTAACAGCAAAACTGTCACATCTGCGAGATTTTCTGCGAGGAGGAGCATGAAAGATAAAACCGCTAGGATTGTAGGAGGAGAGCCAACCACCATCACCATGTACCCGCATCAGGTGATTGCAATCCTAATGAACATTGTAAACGGTGACCTGGCGGTCTAGGGGTAAGGTGTCAGACTTTTGTGCTGGCGGCCGGGGTTCAATCCTCGGTTCCGGCACAGATTTAGCTGATTTCCAAACCCTTCCTTCACCTCTGACAAGACATCTTGTGAATGTGTGGAATACCAGGCCTCCACCGTGGTTCAGATCCCACGTTAAACTGTAGGTCCTCCATTTCATCTCACAATCACCCTACCATTACACATTAGCGTAAGTGCGTACAACCCAAACGAGTAGTAAGATGGGGTGCTAATAATAATAATAAACATTGTAAACTTATGATTTTTCGAGCAGGGACGCAACTTATCTTACTGTGTGTGAATGCTGGCACAATTGGTCACACTGATTAGATGCCCGACTCTGACCTAGGAATAGCAATTTATTTCAGTAACAAAATTCAATTAACTCCGGTGATTATGAATTATATTATTATTATTTATTTTTTTATTTAGCACCGCGTCTTACTACCCGTTTGGGTTATACACTTTAAGTACTAATTACGCTAATGGATTAAGAATTGGGAAGGTTGAATTAGAGGAAGTGAACCCGCATTTGCGTGGAGGGAGAGTGGAAAACCACTCTCAGTTCACCCGACCGAGATTCGAACCTCAATCTCCCCGTCCTCAGCAGTCGAGCTCAACACGACTAGCGTGTTAGCCAACTACGCCACCGAGGCGGGTATGAAATTATAAAGTTGGATAACAATAAGTGACCCAAATGTATTACACAAGTCTTATTTTAGCTAAATGTTTGTATTTGTTTGTTAAGTTGAAGTATTCTCAATTTATAGGTTAATGTTTCACATTAATAATTGAACTTTTTAATATTTGACATGACAAAAAAAACTATTAACGGCATAGATTTTCTCTTTCTTTTACCTTAATATAGTGACATGTATTTGTCCGACACCTTAGCTCAGTCGGCAGCCCAGAAAATACATCATGAAATTAATGGTTTACACTTTCACATTGATAAATTAACGGCCAGGACTGGATGTTGTGTCTGTCATAGTCTTAAGTTATATTATAAGACATATAAAGCTATGACAGGCCTAGCAAACCGGTAGTGGAAAATATATGGCTTGAATAAAAAACTGACGCGGACCACAGGCTGGAAACAGTGATGGATGTAAAAAAAGTGACATTTACTAAAAACTCGTAAGATTTGTGAAACAAACCAACTTACATTATTGCAGAAACATAATGGCAAAAAAGAGCATCACATTACACCCAAAGATCATAAATTAAAACATATTTAATGTTACAGAACCATTGAGAAAAAAGAAACATCTCTGTCCACCGAGCATAACAATACATTTCAATTTCGAAAATTTAAATTAGTGAATTAATTTGATGAAACATTGAAAGATTGAAGTGTGGGCTTGACGAACCCGGGCTAGAAGAGTTAACAAGAATCCGATGTTTCAGTTGTCTGTCGCGTACAAGAACAACCATAACTGTGGAGCCACCCTCATCAGTCCAGTCTGGGTCCTGTCGGCGGCGCATTGTTTCACAAAGTAATACACTTTCACATTATTTAACTTACATTGTTGTCATTGTTGTCATTTGGTCTAGAGTAATATGAATATGGCGAGGATTTATAAACAACTTTTAAATGATAAAAACAAAAAAATTAGTTAATTTATTGTACAGTTCACATTTTATTTATTAGAAAAGGAAAAAAAAGTCAATTTTTTTTTGTTTGTCAACATTAAATGTAGAAAATGTGTAATAAATCACTCGTATCCTAAATTTATATATATTTTTAGTGCATGTTTGTGAGTGTGTGTGTGGGGGGGGCGGGGTAAGGGGGTGGAGCTGCCTTATTTTCCTATTGAGTAGCTAATTTATCTTTAAATCCATATTTATTTGTTTTCCTGTCTTTGTTATCATATATTATTTGTAACTGGATAAGCGTTATTAATATATAATCATAATATAGCCCGCTTCAGTGGTTAAATGGTCTAAGGTGTCACTCTTGTAATAGACTAACCTGTCTATGACGGGGAGCTCGAAGTTAGAATAATGGTAGGATGTAATGAGAGTGGTTTTCCACTCTCCCTCCATGCAAATTCTGGTACACTTCCTTTAATCTCAAACCCCCTCATTCCTAGTATATTAGCATAATTAGTACATATTCATGTGACCCAAATGGTTAGTAAAACACAGTCCTAAATTTTTAAAATTAAATGTTGGATCTATTTTTCTTTTTTCCTTATAAATACATCTAGTTTAATATATTTTGTTTTTGTCACTATTTTTTATTATTTCTATAAAAGGGTAGTCATTGTAATATCATTGTTTTTTTTTAGACATTCTTTGACACACTTGACTTTGCGAGGTGGGTCCACGTCTCTTAAAAGCACGTCAGCCAAGGAACCGCCTGCAGAGGTCCGGAACATCATCGAGGTCATCAAACACACAAGTTTTAATCAACTCGACTATGACATCGCTCTTTTGAAGGTACACAAACACAATCGTACACATTTTTAATTCGGAAAACCTTTTATATTACTTTTGTTTCTTAAATTTAATCTTATTAGATATTGTATAGATTCACTATATTTTACGTAACAACATTTTATCAGTTTATTTACCATTTTATAAAGTGTCTGATAAAATTGAATTAATTGCTTGTGTTTAATATGTTGTTGTATTTCCCGAATGTTAGGTCAATGCCCCATTTGACCTTAACACACGGGTTAAACTGGCCAATTTGCCAGCTGCCGGTCTCGAACTACAACCAGGTACCTTGGTCACAGTTACCGGTTGGGGGGCGACAACGGTAAGTACCTTTTTGAGTTAGATGTTTGCATTTTAGATTTAAAAAACAATAATCAGTGTCTTCACATTGCCATTTGCAGCCCGAGGAGTTTCTACCCCTAAATCCCACCTTCCATTTTAACCACTATGAACTGGCAAGTATTTATGTCAAAACCAGGGGTGGACCAGTTTGATTTGGGCTGCCGCAGCCACTTTAAACTGAAATTATAAATATAGAGTTGGTTAGAATACATTATTTTACAAATCTGAATCTCCAATATATTTTAGAATCCTGAATCTTGAATTCGAATCCGAATCTTGAAAGAAAATGAACATAAGAGGAAATATAAATATAAAAGACTAATAGAAAATACAAGTAGTAACTAAAGGTTAATATTATTTCTTATAATCCATTCATTATAACATTCATACATTCAGTTAAATGTTAAATTACTGGTCTGGGGTCTGGTTGTTAGGTTTATCTTATAATTAAAGTTGGTTCTGAACCACCAATAACTAAAGGCCGGTCTTATGACTACCGGATAAATATTTCTATTGGAAGATTAAAGTTATCAACCAGATAAAAGTTATCAGCCACTTTAATGTTTTACGCGTCTTAAGAACTGAATTTATCTGCCAGATAGCTGTCTGTAGGATAACTATATTTTCATGCAGAAAACGCAAGGTTGGTACTGTTTTTACTGGTGCATGCATGCGTATAAGCCCTACTGAAAGTGCTACAACCTAGCAAGCAGGTCTAGTTAACACGAGTGGTGAGAACACTCAAGTTTGTTAAATATTGGCGGCTAAACGAGTGCGAAGAAACAGATTGCGTCACGTGATATACTTTTATCTAAGGATACGTGGGTGCAGAAGCAAAGTTGTCTTGTAAGTACTAATTTCGATGTCTGCCAACATGTGGGCATTAGTTGGGTACAACGTTTACAAAATTTCATTTATTGTACTCACATTTTGATAATCTATTCTTATATAAATATAACTCTAGAAATAGCTTATTAGTTTATACAAAAGTGTGAATTAAATGTTCTAATTTTATATAGTTATAGCCCGGGCCTGTGCTTACTAAACACGTGAACCAAGATTTTAACTTAAAAACAGATTCTGATTGGCGATACCTCATGAAAAACAACGCATCACTATAGCAAAAACCGTTTTAACTTCCAGATAAAAGTTATCAGGTACTTAAAACTCTCGATTAAAATGTGAAGGATAAATACATTTTATCTGGCAGATAAATCCTATCTGGCATTCATGAGACGCACTTTTAACTTATCCACCAGATAGAAATATTTATCTACCAAATTAATATTTATCCAGGAGTCATAAGACCAGCCTTAAAACAAATTTCACTTGAAAAATTGAAAAAATAATTATTTATATTAAGGATATGAGTCTTGAACCCTCGAATCATCTTAAGGATTCAAGGTATTTAAGTGTCCCATCTCTATTAATAATACTTTTGCCAACTTTGGTGGTCAAATGGTCCAAGGTGTACTCTCTCAATAGACAGGACTGCCAATGATTGGGGGACCATGGTTTTAATCCTGGTCGGGTGTAGTGAGAGTGGCTTTTCCTTAAATGGCTTTACACTCTTCCTCCATACAAATGTTGGTACACTTTTTTAGTTCTAAACTTACTTATCCTTAACAAATTAGAATAAATAGTACATAAGCGTATAACTAAGGGTGTGCGAAGCTTCGAAACTTCGACTTTGCTTCGAAAAAAATTCCGGCTTCGAAGCTTTGGAAATAAAAATATTGACAGCTAAAATATTCAATTTATGTTCATTTACTGGCATTTTGAGTTGTTATATTCATTACAAATCAATGATAATATGAAAAAATTTGAAGTAATTGAAATGATTGTTGTGATAATAGCTTGATTTATCAGATTTTAAACAAAATATTACAAACAATTATGCAATAAAACATTTTCCAAGTAATTTTTAGTGCATAAAGTAATTTAAATAACCACAATATAATATTTTTTTTCAAGCATAAAACAACTAACAAAAAAATATTCAAGCTTTGATTCGGCTTCGAGAATAATTCATTTATTCGATTCGAGTTTGTTTCGAAATGAAAAAGTGGACTTTGCACACCCTTACATATAACCCAAAAGGGTAGTTAGACGCAGTGTTAATAAAAGAACCTTTAGTAAGGGATTTGAACCATCAAAATACCTCTTCTCCACCCCACCTTGGCACAATTCTGATTTATGTTCATTCCGACAACAGGAGAACGGCACTGCGAGTGACGTGCTCCGCAAAGTAAACCTAAATGTAATCTCTTACGAGGAATGTGAAATAGCGCTTTCACCGATTCCCATCAATAAGGAAACCATGTTGTGTGCCGGGAACCTTAAGGGGGGAAAGGACGCTTGTCAGGTAAGAATATATATATTTGTCATATGTACTTTTAAATTCAAGGTTATTTCAGTGCCTGATGTAAAATTTAACAATGATCTAAGTAACCGCTTCAGTGGTTGTATAGTATAAGGCATCAATCTGGCAGAGGAGTGGACTAGCGATGATTGGGATAACAAGGTTCAAATCCCAGTCGAATATGCTGAGGGCAGTTTATCCTAAAGCGTTTTCCACTCTCCTGTCACACTAATGCAGGTAAATTTTCCCTAAATTAATTAAAACCACAAGCTTAGTAAGGACTCCCTTACATAATTATGAACTATTACTATACTACAATTCATCCGTGCAGGTGCTTTATGCTATCTCATGTCTTACTATCATTATTTTTTTAAATTTCACCACTAGGAAAGTGGAAATAGATAATCTGTTTTTTGTGTCTCCTAGGGAGACTCAGGAGGCCCCTTGGTGTCCGATAATGTCCTCGTCGGGGTCGTGTCTTGGGGTTTAGGCTGTGCCCGAGAAGGGAACGCTGGCGTTTTTACGAAGGTTTCCCACTTTCGGAGTTGGATTACTGAACATACTGGAGTTTAACACCATGACACATATCTTAGGAACAAGATAAATTGACAGTCAGGGGACTGGATGTGGTGCCTGTCCTATTCTAGAATTAAGTTAGTTTGTAGGTCATATGTTGGCATAATCAGTGGTGGATTAAAGAGCCACGCCATTATATTTACGGTTATAGACAAATCTAAATATCATATTGTGAAACTTGAAGAATGATGATATGGGAATTAAAACCCAGGACCTTTGGCTTGGTACGCTAATGCCCTAACCCCTGAGCTACCCAGAAGGTGGCTGTGTTATCTGATAGCTCGTTACCTTTATTGGTCATTCATATGTAGCTGACTAATTCCGCATGTCCACCACAGACTCTGCCTTAAAATATGAGTGAAGAATGACCCTGGGCACGGGACGAATCCTGGATAGCTCAGCGGTTAGAGCAGTGGCGTACTAAGTGAAAGGTTCAGGGTTCAATTCCCGTGTCCAGGTGTCCTTTTTTAATTCAAAGAATATGATCAGTGGTTTCTAAAGTGCATGTTAAATACCACGAAATAATAAGAATGTGATAAAATATGATCACAAGTTTTAAGTTTTAATTTTAATTCATTAATTATAATCATTCATTCACAATTTAATTAATTGAGCTCAAGACATGTATATATTTCCTAAAAGTAGAGTATTCTTGCTTGGTGGTGAAACACACTTCTAATCGGTATTGCCAAGTTCTTGAAAAGACTCCTCTTGTGATCGGCTGAAAAAATAAATAGTGATACCAAAGTAATAAATATTTATTTTTTATTCCTTGCAATTAAAAAAAACCTCCATGGCTTGAGCCTGCAAGCGAGCTACATCGACTGAGCGGCCACCGTCGTTAGTGATGATAGTACTGACATTTGTGGATAGAGGGTGTCATTTGGTCAGCACAACAAACCCTCTCACCATTAATCTCAGTTTTATAGACCTAATCCGTTACGTCTTTATTCAAGTGACTCCTCATTTTTCCTCACGAGGCTGAGTTTTACCCCATTACAGACCCACTGCTTAAGAGAAAATCTGGAACCGCCGTGAATCAAACTCGAGACCTCTGGATCTGCAGCAATGAACTCTGACCACTAGACCACAGAGATGCCCAATATTTCTTACAAAAGAATAGTAATTTCAGTTCCATTTCATTTCATTCCCTAATTCTGACCTCGTTTTGTTTTATTTATTCCAATCTATGTCGAGATAATGTTTCATCCCGTTTCTCCATTTACCATTATGGTTAAATGGGGAAGGGTTAAGTTGGGGGGCGGGAGGGTGTAGAGGACACGAGAACAGGTCAGTGTTTATCAAGTTTTCATAGCAAATAATTTTTTGGGCAAAATAAAATATTGCTACAGTAAAAACACAGTTTAATTTCTTCTCACGGTGATATCAACAGTTATTGAATATCTGTCATGAGCATAGCGGCATTAGATTAGACACTTTTTAAATGAAGATAAAAAGTTGTCATTAAATTCCAGGACCCCCTTGGCAACTGTTGCTATCACCATGTGAAGAAAATTAAACTTTTTCTTTCTCTTGTAGCAATATTGATTTAATTCGCTAAAAAAAAAAAAGTTTGCTATAAAAACTGCAAAAATACGGTCCTTGGGTTATGTTCCTGATCAAAAAATTACTCGGGTAGTTCTGTGATAGAAATTATTGGGACAAAAAAATTGAAGAAGTTTCCTTTATTAACAAAAGCTTGTGGATTTACACCCTAGCTTTACCCAGGTCATTGTGTTGATATATTTTACCTAAGTTAACCTTCCTAAATGACCTGTTTCGATGGTCGAATGGCCTGAAGCAGGTTTCAACAACTGGCCAATTTCGTGGCAATTTTCCATTTTATCGCAAAATAAAGTTAAATTGCCAACAAAATTTCATTTTTGAGTCTTATAAGCTCGTAAATTGATATACTTCTAAATAATATTTTATTGTGATTAAAATCAACTTGAGAGGTAGTATTATAAGTTAATTAAATAGATTAAAATGAAAATGTACATTTAATTAATTCTATATTTTTTTTCTAGAAATGCGGGGGCAGAAGTATTTAAAAAAAATGAATCTAAGGAATAATATAAAATGTATGGATAAAATAAAAAGTAGAGTAGAGAAACGATGTGTATGAGAACATTGATAAGTTAGTAAGCCAATCGGGGTCCAAAGAATGTTGATGACACTTTGTCTTGCAATAGATCGAACTGTCGATGACGGGAAGATCAGGGTTCAAATCTCGGTCGAGTGTACTGAGGGTGGTTTTACCCAAATGATTTTCCCCTCTACCTCCATGCAAATGCGAGTACACTTCCTCTATTCAAACCTAGCTCATTAGAGTAATTATCATTATTATTATTATTAGCACCGCGTCTTACTACCCGTTCGTGTTATACGCACTTACGCTAATGTGTAATGGTAGGGTGATTGTGAGATGAAATGGAGGACCTACAGTTTAACGTGGAATCCGAACCATGGTGGAGGCCTGGTATTCCCCACATTCACAAGATGTCTTGTCAGAGGTGAAGGAAGGGTTTGGTAATCAGATAAATCTGTGCCGGGAACGAGGATTGAACCCCGGCCGCCAGCACAGAAGTCTGACACCTTACCCCTAGACCACCAGGTCACCAGTAATTATCATATATATATATATATATATATATATATATATATATATATATATATGTATGTATGTATGTAACCTAAACGGGTAGTAAGAAACAGTATAAAAAAGTTATATAAAAATATCCGGTAAAGAACAAATTTAAAAAAAAAATTGTTTTATTTCACAAAGTTTATCTTAGGTATCGCGGAGGTCTAAAGATAGTTCAAGGTAAGTGATCTTAAGGTAACTTATGTAACCGAATCCCTTCAGACATGCAGTAGGGCCTCCTGACAACTTGCAACATCGACAATCATTGTCTATCTCATTTATGAGGCCAAGTCTAAACTCACCCAGTTTAGTCTCGATCCAGTGGTGGAAGGCAGATACCTTGGTATAAACTGTGGGGTAGTTCTTGTAAGCACAACCCTTAGCGAAAGAAACCACCCCCACCAGGATTCCGGCATAGGTCAGGGGACCCCCGGAATCACCCTGAAATGCATTCCCAAGTCGCGATTAACAAGTCGGCACAAACAACACAACTTTTATTAATTACAATGTTATAATCATTGACATAGACAGTTTCCAGCCACTGGTCGGGTCTGTTTGGAACATAAGCCTCTCCACCGCCTCTTCTCCTCTACAATGACCCAGTCTTCTCCTCTCTCTCCTCCATAATGACCCAGTATCCTCCTCTCTCCTCCACAATGACCCAGTCTTCTCCTCTCTTCCCCCACAATGACCCAGTATCATCCTCTCTTCCTCCACAATGACCCAGTCTTCTCCTCTCTTCCTCCACAATGACCCAGTATCCTCCTCTCTCCTCCACAATGACCCAGTATCTTCCTCTCTCCTCCACAATGACCCAGTCTTCTCCTCTCTTCCTCCACAATGACCCAGTATCCTCCTCTCTTCCTCCACAATGACCCAGTCTTCTCCTCTCTTCCTCCACAATGACCCAGTATCCTCCTCTCTCCTCCACAATGACCCAGTATCTTCCTCTCTCCTCCACAATGACCCAGTTCTTCTCCTCTCTTCCTCCACAATGACCCAGTATCCTCCTCTCTTCCTCCACAATGACCCAGTCTTCTCCTCTCTTCCTCCACAATGACCCAGTATCCTCCTCTCTCCTCCACAATGACCCAGTATCTTCCTCTCTCCTCCACAATGACCCAGTCTTCTCCTCTCTCCTCCACACTCCTCTGCGCTCCCTTCAGCCACATGTCCCTCAGTCTTCCTCTTGGCCTCGTACACCCCTCTTCAATATCCAACATCTTATCCTCCTCCATTCTCCTCACATGACTGTAACACCTTCGTTATGTCTTCTTTATCCTGTCCTGCACTGGTTCCTCCTTAACTACCCCTCTCACCCTCTCATTTATCATCCTGTCCATTATTGTCACTCCTGTAGTACTTCTCAGAATTTTTAATTTTTTTTCCATTTTGCATGCTTGAATTTTGCGTCCATCCTGCTACTTCATTCAACTGTAAACTACAAAATTATTTCAGGCAAGTTATTGCATGCCCCTCCCCCTCTTTGATTATGTTTCTGATTGCGCTTTTCTAAATTTGTTCTCCTACCACAACCCAAACTAACAATTTCTTAACAAAACAAGTTTATTTAGAAAAAAAAAGATATTATGAGGTGTTTTTCCAGATTACAAGGTCAACAACAAAGACTCTTCAGAGCTACACAATTTTCTCAAAGACAAGTTCACACTTAAAGTAATATTCTGTTAGGAAGAACAGTAAATAACTGTTACAATCATTAATAAACCTACTTTCATATATTCATACCTCAAGTAATATATTTACATCTTTAGCTTTAGACATATATTATTAATACCTAATAAATAACATTAATATAATTAAGTAACACTATCAATGTTGACCGCAGAAAATTATATCTGTATTTTCTAAATTTGTTCTTCCTAACAAATCAGGCAATAAGTGAAAAATTATAATAATGAAAAAAAAAAATCCTGAATGAATGCAAGAATAAACTGCAATCTGAATAAACCATGCACAAATAACGATTACACATAACGTCTTTCGTGGCTCTTTGTGTTTATAAAAAGTTATTCTTTTATTAAACAATAACATAAAAACAGTCAACCTCAATGGTCTTGGGGTAAAGTGCTTGTCTAAGTACCCGATAATTGTAGGTTCAAACCCAGCTGGTGTCAACGAATTTTTCTTGAACAATAAAAATCTGTAGCACAACTTCCTTCTGCAGGGGAAGTGAAGCCGTCAGTCTCATGTCGATTGTGGCGCATGAAAGAACTCTGGAAGGTATGTGAAGATACCTTTCCCGGCAAAAATTGTAAGCTCTTTCGCTCTGGCTCAGAGAAATTATCATGTGCTGATATAATCAGCCGGTTTAGAAAGTGCACATTAAATACCTCATATAGATTAAAAATTAAAAAACTGAGTTGACCCAGCAACAAGCTGGAAATGGTTTTTGATGATGATGATGATGATAATTTTTAGATAGGAATGAAGAGTGGTTAGAGGAAATGGACACATATTAGCTTGGAGCAGGGATGGGAAAAACAGATGCCACTCGGCAATGGTTCAAAGCTTTGACCTCTCACCATGCTATCTCACACGCCTTACACCTTGGGCTGCATGACCGCAGGTATGAGCGCCTGAAGATAATCTCACCTGGCACGTTCCCTGTGGGATGTCGGCAGAGATTTGATACACACAAATCATTTTGTCCGTAATCCTGCCAGCATATGTAATGTTGCATTCATTTGTGGGGCCCTTTCTTAAGAGTGTGGCTTGCAATTGGTTGCTGTAGTTTCCGTGGTACTGCAACAAGGTTACATTAAGAAGGAAGCATTTTAGAGGTAGTATACCCGCAGTTGCGTGAAAGAAGGGTGGGAAACTATTTGGGGAAAACCGCCCTCAGTAGACCCGATCAGGATTTGAACCCTGATCTCTCGTTCAACGGCGGTCAAGTCTTATATTAGAGTGACACCTTAGACCATGTGGCTACCAAAGCAGGTTACTCAATAGTAACTGTGACGTGCTTCCTACCTTCTAAGGTCTGTCAATTTTTGTGTGACCCCTTTTAAATCACAGTTATTATTTATTTAATTTATTGATACATAAATTAATGTTTATGGAGAGTGATTCGGAGATTTAGAGTGTGCTAAAATTATGTTAGTTGTGTTGGTTTTACTTGTATATACATATAATAATATATATACTCTTATTATTATTATTATTATTATTAGCACCGCGTCTTACTACCCGTTCGGGTTATACGCACTTACGCTAATGTGTAATGGTAGGGTGATTGTGAGATGAAATGAAGGACCTACAGTTTAACGTGGGATCCGAACCACATTCCCCACATTCACAAGTTGTGATTAATATACTCTTAACTAAACTGCTGCCTTACATGGTCAACTCAACATAAATAAAATATGTGACACAGTGTACTTGTAAGGAATTACAATAATGTGTTAAGGGTTAGAAAACATTAGTTTGGAGGAAGTATACTCGCATTTCTATAGAGGGAGGGTGGAAAAATACTTTGGGAAAAAAACCTCAATACACCCCACCAAGATCGAACCCCCCTCTCCCTGTCTTTGGCAGTATAGTCTATTGCAACAGTAGTGGCTTAGACCATGCTGCCACCAAAGTGGGTAGGGACGTTATTAACTTTATGAGAGTCACAATTTTTTAGTCACCCTTTATTAAATATAATGCTCATCTTGTCTGAATTGGCAGTGATCGGAAGTTCAGAGTTCTGAGGGGGTTTTTTAGTTGGTTTTCCAATCTCCCTCCACACAAATGTAGGTACATTACCCTAAATTCTTTCTTTATCATTACTATGGCAAAAAGTTTAGTTTAATATGGATAGTTAGTAAAACACAGCTGAAACATAATTCTTAGTTTAAAAAAAATTATGATTAATATATTATGTTTTGATTAAAATATTTACATTTATGAACATATTCATTAATATGGAATAAAGATAACATTTGTACATGGCCTGCAAAGAATGTAAGATCGAAATGATCAAAAATCCATGGATATATTCATATCAAGTATCATATTCGTAAATTAAAAAATGACACCTGGACACGGGAATTGAACTCGGTACCATGGGCTTAGTGCATCAATGCAGTGTTTGGTTTCATTCATGTACAATTTCATTGTATTTGGGAACATAAAGACAAAGAGGGCCACCATTGGCTGTCATATCAACGACAGCTCATTGTTAACCGATTATTTTCAATTGTCCATCACAGACTTTATTAGCCCAAGCACACGACAAATATTGGATAGCAAAATGGTAGAACATTGGTGTGCTAGGCCAAGAATACTGGGTTCGATTCCAGTGTAATTTTTAATCTATGAATATAATTCATTACTAGCCAATCTGATATTTTATCTTGTAGGCGCGTTGTAGTGGCCGAGAAATCAAAGATGTTAGACCCGCAATGTGCTCGTTACCACTGAAATGGAGGCAAGGGTTCAAATACTCCACCTAGGATGATTCCTCATGCATGATTTAGACATTAGGTTTTCCCCATCCTCTCTCCACACTAATGCGAGGGAACTTCCACTAAACTCACCTTTTTGTGCATATTTTCACCTTAAAAAGTGTACGAGTACTAACTTGTGTATGTCCCCATCCGGTAATGGTCAGGCTGGCCCCATCTGGTAGTTCCCTGTTGGATACGCAGACACTGATGGGAGCCACTTTCTGGCTGTATATAAACGAATTCTTCACCTGATAAACAAAACCAAAGTTTTTACCTATTTTCAACTTAATTTGACTAGAGTCCCGACTATCCACAGTTCCGTATTATCCTAGGTTTCATATTATCTGAGGTTCCATATTATCTGAGGTTCTGTATTATTTGAAGTTCTGTATTATTCTAGGTTCCATTCTAACCTAGGTTTCATATTATCTGAGGTCCTATACTATTAAAGATTCCATATTATCTGATGTTACAAACTATCCTAGGTTCCATTTTATCTGAAGTTACATACTAGTCTAGGTTTTGTATTATTCAAGGTTCCCTATCCTAGGTTATGTATTATTTGAGGTTCCATACTATCGAATGTTTCATATCACCTAAGGTTCCATATTATTCAAAGTTCCATTCTATGCTAGGTTCTGTATTATTCAAGGTTCTATACTATCGAGGTTCCATTATTATCCAAGGTTCTGTATTATTTGAAGTTTTGTATTATCCGAGGTGGCAACACAATTTATGTTTCATGAGAATTATCTTGGAAATGATTCGCATTAAACTGGTTCAGCCCTTCAGTATTAGTAGTGGAGTGGATAATCGGGCGCCTTATTGTTTCCACAAACTGTTGCGCAGTAAATATTTTCATCCGTCTATCAATTTAGTCGAGTAGTTTTCCTGCCATCAAGCAGAAATGTAGCAGCTTAATTATTTGCAGTGATTTTTTTTTTAAGTTGTGAGAGTTTATAGATTCAAATTGAGTGTAATGTATTTTTTATAATTTTCCAATCATGAGTGTAAATGTTGTTAGTATGTGGGAGAATTTAGGGTGGATGAATGCTATGAAATGAATCGAAATTGTTCAGTACTACCCAAGCTTTTGACTTTTCGAGTCTGTCTCGATCTCTTTAACCTGGAATATTTGGGGCTCTACTATATTCACTACATATTTAGGAGACCATTTTCAAAATTTTAGAAGTAGAATTAAATACATCAAATACAAAATAATGAATGTGGCAAGCATCAGTAATAGTGTCTAAAATTGTCTTGACAATATTGTCTTCTAATGCAAAAACACTTTTAAAATTATAATTTGCCAGTAGTGTCATAGCAAATGATTGCCATGCAAACATTTTATGAAACCTGTTGTACTAATGTAGAGGGTAGATTGTGAATCAAAGAAAAAAGCCACAATCTTTTATATATTTTGTGGGTCAATTTTATTTAAAGAGATTAAAACTGATACTATTAAAATTTTCGTGGTTGATTATTAAAAGCACAACCAATTTGAAAGTGTTCATTTTTATTTTCTTGTTTTCTTTTCAAGTGACTGCAAAAAAAAAAAAAGAAATAGAGCATATTATTTGTAGACAGGATTGCTAGAGACGTGGAAGTTTGGGTTCGAATACTGGCCAATTGTAGAGGAGGTGATTTATCCTAAATGTTTTTCTCCCGCCCTCCTCACTTTAAGGTGGGTACATTTCCTCTAAATTCTACCTTCCTCATCCCTACTTCCATTAATGTAAATACTTTTACACGGCAAGCACATATAGAATACTGGGGCTTTAAAGTGTATTAATATAAGAGTCATCAGTACAGTCTTGATAATGTAATTTTATAGCTGTGTAAAATATAAAGTAATAATATTAAAACTCACCAACCTTCAAAATAGAAATATCATTGTTGTACGTAAAGGAATCGTACATTTCATGACTGATGACGCTGATCACCCTGTGAATCGTTCCCCCTTCGTTGCGGAAAACTGACCCTGCTCTAAGACCCAAAGTTCTCAAATCTTCTCTTAGATTGAAACAAAACAAAAGGGAGGGTAAGTAAAAAAATCAAAGAATAAATGCTTTTAAAATCTCATATCTTTTTATTTATATTAGTATAATATTTGTGCATTGAATGTAAGAGAGACTAGGAAAGTGGAGGCCATGGGAGTTAAGTTTGTGAGGAGCATGTCACGAGGAGAAACAAGATTAGGAATGAAGTTATCAGGGGAAGAATTGGAGCAAAGGGAGTACATGAGATAGTAGAGAAAGCAAGGGTGAGGTGGTATGGACATGTAATGAGGATGTTGGAGTACATGAGATAGTAGAGAAAGAAGGGTGAGGTGGTATGGGCATGTAATGAGGATGTTGGAGAACATGAGATAGTAGAGGAAGCAAGGGTGAGATGGTATGGGCATGTAATGAGCATGTTTGAGTACATGAGATAGTAGAGGAAGCAAGGCTGAGATGGTATGGACATGTAATGAGGATGTTGGAGTACACGAGATAGTAGAGGAAGCAAGGGTGAGATGGTATGGTCATGTGATGAGGATGTTGGAGTTCATGAGATAGTAGAGGAAGCAAGGGTGAGATGGTATGGTCATATAATGAGGATGTTGGAGTATATGAGATAGTAGAGGAAGCAAGACTGAGGTGGTATGGTCATGTAATGAGGATGTTGGAGTATATGAGATAGTAGAGGAAGTAAGACTGAGATGGTATGGACATGTAATGAGGATGTTGGAGTACATGAGATAGTAGAGGAAGCAAGGCTGAGATGGTATGGACATGTAATGAGGATGTTGGAGTACACGAGATAGTAGAGGAAGCAAGGGTGAGATGGTATGGGGATGTAATGAGGATGTTGGAGTACATGAGATAGTAGAGGAAGCAAGGGTGAGATGGTATGGGCATGTAATGAGGATGTTGGAGTTCATGAGATAATAGAGGAAGCAAGAGTGTGATGGTATGGCATGTAATGAGGATGTTGGAGTACATGAGATAGTAGAGGAAGCAAGGGTGAGATGGTATGGTCATGTGATGAGGATGTTGGAGTTCATGAGATAGTAGAGGAAGCAAGGGTGAGATGGTATGGTCATGTAATGAGGATGTTGGAGTATATGAGATAGTAGAGGAAGCTAGACTGAGATGGTATGGTCATGTAATGAGGATGTTGGAGCACATGAGATAGTAGAGGAAGCAAGGGCGAGGTGGTATGGACATGTAGTGAGGATGTTGGAGTACATGAGATAGTAGAGGAAGGAAGGATATAGGAAAAAGAGCACAAAAGAGACCAAGAAAGAGATGCGAGGAGCAGAAAACAGCAAGTGTGTAAGTTAGAGGAGAAGAATAAAAGCAAATAAAGGAAGAAGAATGCTGGAAGGAAATAGGAAGATGGGCCATATGACTAAAATGGGCAGGTCACAGGCTGGAAACATATAATGATGATAATGATAATTAGTGTAAATATATTTACATATCAATACACTAATGAAGTTATTAATTTAATATTTTGTATTGTGTTTGTTGTGTACATTGATTAATTTAATAATATTGTGCATTGTGTATGTTTGACAACATTTGTATAGTATTATAAAAGTGTGTGAAAATTGGGGATCCTTCAGAATTTTGAATCCATAAGAATATTTGAGATTCAGGGAATTTGATTAATTTTTTTTAGCGCTATTAGGAAGATTAGTATTGGCTTATCCCAAAGTAATTATTGGTCATGCCTAGCAACAAGTCAACTTATTAACTCAACAATTAACTGATTGTGACCCAATATTGTGATCACACAGTCTAAGGTGTCATCCTACCAAGAGACCGCCGATCACGGGGATTTTGGGGTTTGAATCCCAGTGGGGTGTACTGAGGGTGATTTCTTCTATATGGTTTTACACACACTCTCTCCACGCGGATGTGGGTACATTCGACCTCTAAGTTCAATCTTACTCATCCAATCATACCAATGTAGGTAAGTGAACCTCCAATGCCTATAATTTTTTTTAAGAGTAATTTTCAAAATTCAATATTTGTGGGTAAAAATCGAATATTCAAATTTGAGAAATAGTGGATTGTATTAAAAATAAATTATGTTTAGTAATCTTTATTTTTAATTAAAAATAATTTATAAGCAGAGGAATAAATTCTTCCTAATTTTTCATAGTGCACAAACGTAGAGCGAAGAATATATATTGTTTTATTTCCAAGTGTTTGTGAGGTAGGTTTCTGAACTTACCCTTCTGGACAGTGGGCAGCGGTGATGGCCCAGTGGTGATTGAGGATGGCCGCACCACACCTGTGGATTCCACGGATCAGGAACGACAGCTCTCATGTAAACATACATTACCATGACCTTGATAGAGCCGCAAAACATATTTTATAAACCTTAACATTGGCATGGCTAGAGAGCTATAACACTGCTGAGATATGAACTGGGTGGACTCGCAAACCTAGGCGTCAGTCCCATCTAGTGTAGTATCTTAATGACGAGGAGTGTGGAGTTTGAATCCTAGACATATGCATTTGACTGGTTTTTTCCCCCTAAATGGGTTCTCATTATACTGTATCTCCATACAAATGCGTGTACATTTTCTCTGAGGGTCTACCATACTCATCCCTACCCCATCAGTGTGCGACATGTGGATATGGTGGTCATAAGTGTGATAAAATCAAGTTGTTTTGTATTTGAGCTATTTAATTTGTACTTTCTGAACTGACATTATATCAGAACCGAGAATTTCTATGAGATATAGTGAAAGGTCCTACCCATTTTTCCGAGAAAGTTATTTTCACACATCGCGTCCAGAGTTCTTTAACAAGCCACAATCGACATGGGACCGACAGATATACTTCCCCCCAAAGGAAGTTGTGCTACGGATATGTATTTCTAAAAAAAAAAAATAGTCCATCGACCTCAGCTGGGTTTGAACCCACGAATATTGGGTCCTGAAGTGAGCACTTTACACCAAGAGGACCTGACCAGTGGACGAGCCAGATGAGGTTGTGAAATGGAGGAGGTTAACATATCCCCCTCCTTCTACCTCCCATTCCCTGTTCCTCTAATTTGTTTCACATAACCTAAGAATAACAGTTCTTTTTTGCCATACTTGAGTTCATTGACTAAATAGGTCGTCGATGTGTTTATGAGAATACAGATACTAAAAACAAACATTTTATCATGTAAATTTAGATTAATGTTAAAATATAAATACTTAATCTACCAGTACCTTCAAACAACCTTAGCTCCGTAAATATTGTTTGGTAATTATAAAAATATTCATCTTTTATTGTCAGCGTGTCTTGCTATCTGTTCGGGTTATATTAATCACATTAATGTGTTTAGGATGAGGAAGGTCGAGTTTAGAGTAGATGTACCCAGGTTTACGTGGAGGAAAAGTGAAAAACCACTTAGGAAAATTTACTTTCAGTACACCTGACCAGGATTTGAACCCCAAATGTCCCCACCATCCTCAGTCAAGTCCATTGCGGGAATGACGCCTTGGAGCATTTGACCACTTAAGTGGTTATACCTGCTCCCATCAGTTAGGATTAATTGCTCTGTTTTAATTTGTTGTTCACTATAGTCAAAAGGTCTAATGTGTTAATAACCAAGGGGTCCTGTAGTGTTGAGAGCGCTTGGTTGTTATTATGGAGAGTTGACAATCTCCACAGGGTATACACAAAATTTCAATATTGCTGATACAAACAATTTTTAGAAATGTTATATCAACAATAAGGACTTATTCAACTTCTCACTCATGATCGGACAGTATCCCTCACTGTGGAAAATTGCACTTATTACCCCAGTACCTAAAAAAACTAGAAAAGATTTACAGACTTTAGACCTATAAGTATAATTCCGTCCCTTTCTAAGCACTAGAATTCTTAGTGCATCAACAAATTCACGTGACCTGGGGTCTAGGGTAAGGTGTCAACTTCTGAGCTGGCGGCCGGGGTTCAATCCTCGTCCCGGCACTGATTTATCTGATTAGCAAACCCTTCCTTCACTCTGACAAGAACATCTTGTGAATGTGAGGAATGCCAGGCCATCCACCGTGTTCGGATTCACGTTAAACTGTAGGTCCTCTATTTCATTTCACAATCACCCTACATTACACATTAGCGTAAGTGCGTATAACCCGAACGGTAGTAAGACGCGGTGCTAATAAAAAAATAATAACAAATTCACCGACACATTAACAAACACAATTTGTTAACTGCCTATCAATCAGGATTCAGATCACATCATAGTACATGTACCATGTTGATAAATGTCACAGACAACATCAGACTAGCCATGGATAAGCGCGAGTTAACACTTCTTATATTATTAAATTATTCAAAAGCTTTTAATACTGTGGATTTTAATATTCTATTAGCAAAACTGCATGTGTTATTTAATTTCTCTCCAGGCAGTATACAGTGAATGAGATCATATTTGCATGGTCGCCAGCAAAGTGTTATGATAGGCAACACGTTCTCAACATGGCACCCAGTTGAGGCTGGTGTTCCACAGGGCTCAGTTTTAGGGCCATTCCTTTTTTCTCTATATGTGAACAATAACACTTCTTCAATGTCATACTGTAAATATCACATGTATGCAGACAACCTTCAAATATATATTTCCACAGACGGTTCTTCAATAAATACAGCCATACAACGAATAAATATTGACCTATCTGCAATAAATGCTTGGTTTGAAAAAAATGGACTTAAATTGAACCCTGATAAAACTCAAGCCATTCTTATAGGAACAAGCAGATTACTACTGAATGTGAACCATTCCCTACTGACTGGCATACGATTAGGAGAAGCCACAGTACAACTGACAACAATTACTAAAATCCTTTGTGTGATTATTGATGAAAATCTTAATTGGACAGATCAGGTAACTTCGATTTGCAAGGAAGTGTATGCCTGCTAACATTCACTGAGAAGGTTAAAGAAATTTGTCCCAGAAAATGTATGATGCCACACTTCGACTACTGTGACGTAGTATACAATGACTTAAAAGATGATCTAGCAGAACGATTACAACGACTACAAAATACATGTGTTTGATACATATTTAACTTAAAGCGGCATGACCATATTTCTAAGTATTTTTAGTAAACTGGGTTGGTTAAGAATAAATCAAAGGTGAAGGCTAGACTTATTAGTATTGCTTCACAAAATATTATAAACATCTGAGCCTCAATACCTATCCTCACGGTTCCTATTTCTGAAAGATAAACACAGCCGAGCTACTTGATCAGAATCCACTCTAAGATGTCTATTCCCATACATAGATCTCAAACATATGCTCGTTCTTTCATTGTCCTGGCATCACAGACTTGGAACAAACTAGATAACTCTACTCGTCATCTAACATCTAGACTTCCCTTCAAGTGCGCGGTTAAACAACTTATCTTGTATAATAAACTAAACTGAGTTCTTGAAACTACTTGAGCTTTAAATGAGTGTACGAATGAGCGTGCGAATGTTTTTCTACTTATTTGAATATTCCTTTATCAAATTGTATTTCAATAAATGTAATAATGTATGTTGTATTCAACACTGGTTAAGTGGAAGAGAAGCTAACGCCTTAACTTCGCCAGATAAATAAAGGCTATTATTATTATTATTATTATTATTATTATTATTATTATTATTATTATTATTATTATTATATCATCATCATCATTAATGGCTGAGTTACTTCGAGAGAAATGTTAATAGATAAAATACAAATGATTTGAAATCACCAAAGTCCTAAGCTGTGACCATAACTCAGATATTACGATTGGTGTTAGCCGTAACATACCTGGTGTGGAGCCTCTTCAATATCAATGTAGGTACCGCCGATGATTCTCTGTGTCGGCCATAGCGCCGTCGCGTCTGAAACTAGCAAACTTCTGTGGAGCTACACACTTTTAAAATGTTGTATCTATATGACCCGCTTCGGTGGTCCAATGGCCTGAGGCAGTGTTCTGCAAATGGTGTGTCGCAGAGGCGAATTAGGTGTGTCATGAGGCCACAGCCCAGAGTGCCACACCTCGCTATTCAATACGAACACGAATAAAATTGGTACGAGTGGCAGCCGTGACTGGTCCAAATTTCTTACTTACTAATAATTTAAATTCATCTAACAAATTCAAAAGCTTTTACACAAAGTTTTAATTAATGATGTTTTATCCCAACTACTAATGGTTCAAGAACTAAATGTTTATAAATATTAAAGAAGCAGACACAGAAAAATAACTTCAATCTTTTCTTTTGGAACATTTGAAGTTACTTCAGGAATAAAGTAATCTATACCTTCCTAATTTTGATTTGCCGTAAACCATTTTACTGGGCGTATAATTTATTTTCTGCTGCAACCAAATCAAAACAGTGGGACCTTAAAAAAAATTTGGCTTCTTAAGTGGTGCATAAACTAAAAAAGGTTTGTGGAACACTTATATAAGGCGTCGATCTCACAATAGACTGGACTGCCGATAACACGGTTCAAATCCTGGATGGTGTACTGAGGGTTCCTAAATGGTTTTCCATACTCCTTCCACGAATATGCGAGTACATTACCTCTAAATTCAACTTTGCTCATCTCTAACACATTAGTGTAATTAGTACATACGTATACAGCCCAAATGGGTACTGAGACGCACTGAAAAATAATAAAATATATATTTATGTGTTATTACTAAATTACTATATCCGCATAAGACATTGGTTACTAGGATCAGTGGACAAGCAGAATATAATTATGGCCAGACTGTCTAGCCGGTTCTGGTTGTGTCGGGGTTTGATTCTTGGCCAAGTGTAATTGAGGGGGTATGGGGTTCCTAAATCATTTCCCACTCTTCCTCCATGTAAGTGCAGGTATATTTCCTCTAAAATTCTTATCTTACTATCCTACCCTATTAGTGTAGCGAAATGCAGATACCACAAATAAGCAGTAAGACACAATGCAAAAAAAAAAAGTTAAATAAATATTCCTTGCATTATTAATTAATTAAATGCCAAAACAATAAGAGAGAAAATAATTTTTTTTTTAACTACTCAAAAAGAAATATGATCAAGGATATAAGATTGTATAAGTAAAGCCCCTTATTAAATGTGCAGACTTATAAACAAACATTCATCTGGCATTCTTTAACAACATTTTAAATGTGCAGACTTCTAACAAACAGTCATCTGGCATTCTTTAACAACGTTTTAAATGTGCAGACTTCTAAACATCATCTGGCATTCTTTAACAACATTTTAAATGTGCAGACTTCTAGACAAACAGTCATCTGGCATTCTTTAACAACATTTTAAATGTGCAGACTTCTAACAAACAGTCATCTGGTATTCTTTAACAACATTTTAAATGTGCAGACTTCTAAACAGTCACCTGGCATTCTTTAACAACATTTTAAATGTCAGACTTCTAGACAAACAGTCATCTGGCATTCTTTAACAACATTTTAAATGTGCAGACTTCTAGACAAACCATCTGGCATTCTTTAACAACATTTTAGATTCAAGGGCATAATAGCTCGTACACTAAATGTTGATTTGGTTTTATCGTGTTACCAACTTATATAATATAATATGTGGGGGTAAAAAATAAACTTTGAAAATATTTTATAATCAGTCTGAAACGTAGAGAAAAGGATGATTTCTCATTTAATGCACAGGAATTTCACAGTTTTCAATACAATGTCTAAAAGAACACCCTATTTAATACCAAATTTGACTAATGTTTGTTAGGTACTAAAAAAAATTGTAAAAGATCTGCGTTTTAATTCCTTAACAAACCACAAAACCCGTGCCAATGGTCATGTGGTCTAAGGCGTCAGGTTCACAATAGAGTGGATTGCTAGTGAAAAGAGGTCGAGGGTTCATTTGCTGAATGAGTCAAAAAACAAATCAAAAAGTTTTATTTGGTTGCACGGCTAGTACAAATAAGTAGTCAACAAACCAAACAATTAAATTTATACTAAAGCCTAAAATTGGGGAGGGTATGGGGGGGATCTGTTTTGCAAAAAATATTCTATAGCTTTAAATTAATAAAATTTCAAAGTTGCTAGTTTTTAAATTATTAAATTGTTTAAATATTTTTAAAAAAACATTGTCATAATCATTGCATGTACACTTACTGCATCTTTCTCAAAATGTTTATAAAAAAATTACATTTCAACTAAATATTACCTGCTTCGGTGGCTGCATAGTCTAAGGTGTTAATCTCGTGTTAGACTAAAATGCCGATGACAGGAATATTGGGTTTTGAATCCCTAGTTGGTTGAACTGAGGACAGTGGTTTTTCCAAAATGGTTTTCCACTCTCCATCCAAGCAAATTAGGGTACACTGCCTTTAAATTTAACCTTCCTCATCCCTAACTCATTAGCGTGATTAATAGACATGTGTATAGGCTGAACAGTACTAAGACACAGTGCTAAAAAAAACTTTTTTTTATCTAATAATATAAACAAACATTTCATTTGAATAAGTTTAATCTATTTTAGGATAATAATTTAAAACAAGTTTATTTATATGAGAAGATAAATGTTTAGGATGATTAGTTAAAAGTATAACCTTTTAAATATATAAAGTAATAGAGTTACAGCACACTGATTAAAATACTCAACTTTAATGTTTAATCATAAAGATTAAGATAACAAATATTTTGTTTAAAAGTTGCAGCTCACAACACATTTGTTCAGATATAGAGAAGTAAAAACCACTAGGCCTACACTTAGAGTCATAAATAATAGTTATCGAATCATTATTATATGCTATTAAATTTTCAGGGTGTAGACTCTGTTCAAGTTCATTATATTTATTTTTTTTACAATGGACAAAAGTAAGTGATACTTACATAGATAAGCCACTTCCTGCTGCATAAAAAATGCACAGAGCAATCCTGCGATCATATTGTGATGATCCCTTCATAGTAGAGGAAATATAAGTTCTGGAGGGGAGGGAGAAAGATTTGATATTAATTGATAAACTCGGAACTGAAAGGTAGTTAAATTGGAAACCGTTGGCTTTTATTGACTACTACCATTATGTTGTAGACTCATAGCACTCAAAGAACGTGATATTGACTCTAGATTAGCTCTGTTACACAGCATTATGAACTACAGCCGTTTCCCTCTTTGTTTTTTGTCATACATTGCGTCTTTAAATACACATTCAAGCTCATATTTACGCCAGGGCTTTGGAGTCAGAAGGGTGACCTGGCGGTCTAGGGTAAGGTGTCGGACTTCTGTTCTAGGGTCCGGGGTTCAATCCTTGGTCCCGGCACAGATTTATCTGATTACCAAACCCTTCCTTCACCTCTGACAAGACATCTTGTGAATGTGGGGAATGCCAGGCCTCCACCGTGGTTCGGATTCCACGTTAAACTGTAGGTCCTCCATTTCATCTCACAATCACCTTACCATTAGACATTAGCTTAAGAGCGTATAACCCAAATGGGTAGTAAGACGCGGTGCTAATAATAATAATAATAATAAATTGGAGTCAGAATTGGTAAAAATGTACAAACTCTGACTTTTTTTACCCCATCCATTACTGTTTCCAGCCTGTGACCTGGTCTGTTTTTTATTCAAGTTATATATGTTTCCGCTACCAGCTGGCTAGGCCCGTCGTAGCTTCATATGCCTTATATTCTAAGACTAGAACAGACACAACATCCAGTCTCCAGCCATCAATTTATCAATGTGAAATGGTAAAGCCATATTTTTTATCAATGATAAATTTTCGGCCATGCCGGAATCGAACCTGGGGCCCTTAGCTCAGTAGGCAGACATGCTATCGATTGAGATAAGGTGTCAGACTACCAACTCTTAACTCCGGCTTCAAAATAAAAAATTACAATATTATAAGAATATTTTATACTTTTTTAGGACCAAAATTTGTAATTTGGATTGAACATTTATTTAAATATAAATTCACATTTTCTAAAAGCTTCCCATGAAGTAATCAGTATTGGAGCATTTTATAGTAGTAAATTTGTTATTACTAATTGATATACTTTAACCATTTATGAAGTCGTCGGAGTTAGATAGTATAAACATATACAGTCGAAGGTTTGGTGTACCGTACCGACTCCACAGCCCTGATTTACGATAATGCAATGGGAATGAGGAAGGTAGAATTTAGAGAAAGTTTGAGGGTGAACATTTTATGATTATAACACTTTCTCTATAAAGAAAGTAACAACAAAACTAAGAGAACGATGGCTTTTGGTGTCTGTATAGTACTACTCTTGTCTAACCTGGTTTTTCTGGTGATGGATGAGGTCGGGGTAAAAATCCTGGGTCAGGTGTATCGAGATGTTTGATTGATAAATGTTTTTGCACACTTCTTTCAGGCGAATTCAAGTATAACTAATAGTCTAGCTTTAAGGATGATGCCTACTTGTGAAGAAGCGGCAAGTCAGGATTGGATTTCCCATGTTATTAATATTATTATTACTATTAGCACCGCGTCTTACTATCCATTCGGGTTGTACACACTTACGCTAATGTGTAATGGTAGAGTGATTGTGAGATGAAATGGAGGACCTACAGTTTAACATGGGATCCGAACCACGGTGGAGGCCTGGCACTACACATATAATTTTCACATGTTAATTATTTATGTTTTATTTAGCGAGTTTTAAAGATATGACATTGAAACAAAAACCTTACATTCTTAAATGACTCTAAAAAGACTTAAATGGCCAGAAAAAATTTATTTAAATCTTTTTTTTTAGCGCCGAGTCTTACTACCCATTTGGGTTATACATTAATTAATCTAATGGGTTAGGATAAGGAAGGTTGATTGAGAGAGTGGGAAAACATTTAGAAAAAAAAATTCTTTAAAATTATTCTTATTGATATTTTAATGATCTTGACATTTTATGTGCCACCAAATTAAAAATGTGGGGTTTACAATAATTGTGTATACCTCTCTGTGTGTTTGTCCGTATGTACCTGGGGATGCATTCAAAATGGTTCTGATAAATTCCATTCAAACTTGACCTTCTTCTTAAATCAACAACCCGAAGGTTGGTTTGATGGGCTTTCTATCCATCTGGAGCTAGACAAGCACTCAGCCGTTAAGCCGGTTAGTGCTGTCTGCACCATCTGGTAGAAATCACATGTACTGGGGAAGTTCAGAAAGTGTGGTGGCTCCCCGTTGCGTTCTACACTGAATCTCTATGAGCGAGAGGACCTAGCAATTTTTCCAGGAAAGGTATTTCCACATATCACCCAGCCTGTTTCTTTTACATACCACAATCGACAAAGGACCAAGAGCTTCACTTTCTCTCCAAGAGAAGGTGCACTAGCCATTTTTATCGCGCAAGAAATAATCGTCGACCATGGCTGGGTTTGAACCCATGAACATCAGGACATGAGGTGAGCGCTTTACCCCAAGACCACCGAGCTCAACTCAAACTTGATAAATAGATTCTATATAAGAATATTTGGGGAATGTTTTATGTGGTAAATAATACTGTATTCTTGTTTAATGGGAAAACATCATCTAAGGTTGGTATACTGATAGTCAATTAAAAAAAAAAAAACGTCTATAATTGACTAACTGGTATGGAAATATACATTAGATTTTGTTGTACTATTTATTTGTAAGCCACATACTTTCAAATACAAAGATTTGGTCACTTTATTATCTAATGATCATAAAATTATTATTCCCGATAATTTTTTATGGTGTGAAAGTATCAATAGGATGTAAAAAAGAAAAAGAGAAGTCAAATGTGAACTATGTGCTAACATTTAAAAGTTATGAGATTCTAAAGTATTCATAATTAAGGTGAGAAGTCCAGTGTTTTTGTGGTTTTTATTATCAACACTTTTTTTTTTGCTAAAATAAATGAAATATTGGTCCAGTACAAAAACATATTAGAGTTTAATTTTCTTCATTTGTTGATATTGATATGCACAGATCTTGAATATCTGTTAGGAGCATGGCGGCATTATCTAACAAAATTTTTAAATGAAGTGAAAAAGTTGTCATAAAAATTCCAGAACACCCTTCACAGATATTCATGAACTTTTTAGGTGACCATGTGAAGAAAATTCAGTTCTATGTTTGTACTGGAGCAACATTTTATTTATTTTGGCAAAAATAAATGTTTTTGACATTTAAAAAAAGGCAAAAACACTGGCTTTTCATTGCTTCCCTTTCCATCCCACCCTAAATATATATAATAACAGAAATTGGGAGCTTAAAACAACCTGAACGATAGAAATGCATCCACATCAAGGGTATTATCTGTTCATTTGAAAAATCACACCTTAACACAGGGTACAAACTCGAGACTCTTGGGTTAGGCTCGCAATGCTCTACCACCGAGTTATCTACACATCCATCACAGATTCTGGATTAAAACTATGAGTGAAAAAGGACCCTCAGCGTGGGACGAATCCTGGATAGCTTAGTGCTAGAGCTTTGGCGCAGGGTCCCAGGTTCAATTTCCATGTCTAGGTGTCATTTTTCAAATGTAATAATATGATTCGAGTAAGTTCAAGATGTATTTGTATGCGTGCTTATGAAGTGATTTTTGTAGTAAAAATATGTTGAACATATTTCAATAAATGATAGATTTTGAGACTTGTTTTGAAGAGAAGAAAGAGGTAAAGTAATAATACCCGCCTCGGTGGCGTAGTTGGCCAATGCGCTTGTCGTGTTGAGATCGACTGCTGAGGACGGGGAGATCGAGGTTCGAATCTCGGTCGGGTGAACTGGGGGTGGTTTTTCCTAAATGGTTTTCCACTCTCCCTCCACGCAAATGCGGGTTCACTTCATCTAATTCAACCTTCCCAATTCCTAATCCATTAGCGTAATTAGTACTTAAAGCGTATAACCCGAACGGGTAGTAAGACGCGGTGCTAAAATATTATATTAGGTAAAGTAATAAATAATGGTGAAATATCAATATTAACAGTGTTAGTTGTGCCAACTTATACCATACCATACCATAACATACTTATATAATTTACTTTAAAATACTTTATAATTTAAACAGAAAATTCTTCTGGGGAAACACAGATGTTGGTTGCAGGGTTTTTGGAGAGAGAGGGTACAGTACCCCAAATTTCCCTTGAGGCTACCAGGGCTCCTGATAAATACTTTTGAAAGAGTTACGCTTCAAGATAAAGCCTTACAAGCTAAAATATAGATCCATTTCCGCTTATATCCACTGTCTTGTCGCGAAGCAATCTCCTGGTCATTTAGGAAGTGAGGATTCACACTGTTGCCCCATTTGACGAATGAGGATATTGTGTAAGCAAAGCAATGGAGTAACTGTTTTCTTTAAATATTATTTATTTAGCACCGCGTCTTACTACTTGTTTAGGTTATATGCCTAAGTACTAATTATGCTAATATGTTAGGAATTGGGAAGGTTGAATTTAGAGGACATGAACCCACATTTGCACAGAGGGAGAGTAGAAAATCATTTAGGAACCCCCCCCCCCCCCCAGTTCACCCAATTGAGATTCAAACCTCTATCTTCCCGTCATCAGCAGTCTAGCTCAACACGACTAGTGCATTAGCTAACTATGGCACCGAGGTGGGTTCTTTGAATATTCTTGACCAACATAGACTATGTGCTGCCTGCAAATTTCTGGACACCCTCTATGAGTAGGCTACCTTAATATAACAATGTGTATGAAACTTAAATGAGCTTGAAATCTCATCTTAATTGATTCAGTGAACAAGCATAAAATTTTATTTTAACTAACATTGATTTAAATAATCAAAATACTTAACAGAAGAGTGATAAAACCCCCATAATTCCTCAGGAGAACATGAGATACGTGAGTGGGTTTTAACTTACAATGAGTGACCCCTTGAATAACAAGACATGAAGTAATTAACACTCAATAATTTTAACATGTAATATGTGTATAACCTGAATAGGTAGTAAGACACGGTGTTAAAAAATAAATACAGAAAAAAACATGTAAGTTAATTCTTGAAAGGATAAATGTTTCTGGTGTGTACCTGAGTAAAAATAAACTGGTGTTCCAAGTGAACCCCTTCTGTGTAAATATACTCTTCCACCTGTCAATTTTTTTATATATATACATATATAACATATATGATCCAAAGAGCATTAGCTCACTGGAGGATGGCCGCAAAAGGAGATTTTATGTATGTCATTTATTAAATTAGGAATAAAATTGGACCAAGGATTGATCCTTATTGAACCCCAAAGCTTAATAGTTTAAAACCACTAAATAAGTTTGAACCTTGTTCATTGTTTGTTATCATTCTTTGATACCTGCATCTTAAGTAATTTTCATATCATGTCAACACTCATTTTTCTATTGGGAAAAGCTTTAGTTTAATAATTAATATCTGATGATCGACTGTATCAAGTGTTTTAGTCAAATCAATAAACAATCAAACTTCTAAAATTCTTATCAGTTGAATTTTGTGTTTAGATCAGTAGTCACAGCTTGCCTAAGTTATTAGTCTCTTTCAAGAATCCATATTGCCAACAACAACAAAAAATCTGTTTAAAACCATCCAAACACTGTAATCCCTAAGCTCCAAACTAGAGGGATTCAATACATAAATATAAACAAAATCTACAGTTAAAGGGAATTAAAATAGAATATAGAGGAGCGCGTAGAGTGAATATCCTAAAATTGTGAGTTATAAAATGCTGGACATTTAGCATGTCCCCAGCGCACGCAACTCACTCTATTGATTAACGGAAACTACGGTCCACCTTCACAGGTTGCCTAACATATTAATATATAAAAAGGTTGAAGGCTAATCCCTCGCACCTTTTCTAGACATAGGGATAATATGGCGTATTTATGAAATAGAATAACTTCAAGCCTTAGAATCTTTTAGCTTTAATTAATGCCAAACTTTATTAAATAATAAGCATATTATTTGAAGAGCATTTAATAATTCAGTTATATATATATTATGTACCCTAAACATATTACGTAAATACAAATATTGATGCATAACATTAATTTAATATGATCATATGTCTTACAGTAAATGATCTCTCCTAACTAACACATTTTTGAACTTGTTGCGAAAATGCCACATGTTACTAAAAGTTTGAGTTCCATCAAAAATACCTAATGCCAATACCATTCAACTTTAGCGCTAATAACCTACTAGCATAACTCACAATAGCCTTCGCCTATGTCCTAAACAAGGATTATAGTAATATTATAAATATCGAGGATATTTCCTAACATTACCCCTTTAAGTTTGTTTATTTGTTACTATTTTGGCACAAAATAGATATTAACAAAACTATCCTAAAAATAACAATTGAGAAAATAGTAAAAAAAATATAAAGTTAAGTTGATATATATAATAATCTAGTGCAATACTCCATTCTACTAATATTGAAAATCTCGGCACCATATTTCAAACACTTTCCCACCTTAATGTTTACCGAACCCAAAATGCCACATTTGCAATAGAGACGAAATAAAGTTAATTTTGAAATTTTAGACTTTCAATCATTATGGATAATATTGAAAAGTTCTGATCTAACAACACTCTCAAATTTTCATATTTACTACACTCATCTAACCTAAATACTACTGAGAAACAAATAAAGTTAATTGGTTGAGTATAATTTTCACGCATAATGCCTAATATCCATAACACAGAAAATGTCTGACTTTACAATACTCTCATTATAAAGTAAATCAAAAGACGAAGATTTACGCAAATACATTTATAATTAAATTTGACAAAAGATCTAAAAAAGAATTTTGACTAGTTCCCATAATTTACATTTAAACCGAAATTGGATTTTATTCTTACATTAACATAATATGTCCGTTTACGCCGACGCTTAGTTCTACATGGTCGCAGCCAAGTCCAAGAGTGACGTCTTCCTCGACGGATGGTCTTTTATATGGCACACTCATCGAACAGGATAGGCACAAAGGAAGGGGGCGCGCCGGCAGAAGAACATTCTATATTATTCTGGCAAAGCCTGGCAGTTGCCATCTTCTTCTCGTTTCTTGAAGTTGGGCGGATTGATCATGGTAGCGGTGGTGCCGGGCTCTAGTGGCGAGAGGCGGAACTTGGCTCAGTCTTGGCAGTTGTTCGCTTGTGGTTCGTGTAGTCGGATGTTTGTTTGCGCAAGGTGCTCGGCAAGATTAGTGGTATTGGGTAAGTGATGTTTATACTTGACTGTCCCCATTCTGTTGACTTGGAGCAATAATTGCTACAACACTTTGAGAGGATGTATTCCTCCTTAACCGCATACTATTTTTTCTCCTCTAAATATATTCTTCTATCATCCACCGGGGCTGCCCCCCTCTTTACAGGTGCTAACACTTGCAACTCCTTGACCCTGGGCTGGACACCATAGTACATATAAAACCGATTAGGTATTTTGAGAGACATTATTTTTATAGATAGTTTCAAAATTGAATACAATTTAATTTAGTTAAAATTTTTGTTTCAAATTACATGTTGCAAAATAGGTATTTGTTTCAGGAAAAACCTCCCCTCCACAATCGTAAACTCAAAATATGCATTAATAGCCCCTATTCAATAAAGTTTTATGATGAGAATTATTTTAGTGGGTATGAGGGTGTAGAAAATCTAAAATCTAACTTTTGCCTAACTAGCCAAATCCTGGTGACCGCTGGGGTAGTTCCCCTTTCGGTAAAAATATCCAAAGTCCCAGCCATCAAACCCTGGAACCTTTGGATTAGTAATTAGGTGCACTAACCACTTCACCGGTTTTTCCAATGGTGATTCAACTATAGCATCTTACAAGCCTTTGTAATTTAACACTTCATGCTCTTATTAAGATGGGATTTAATTAAAGCTCTTGACCCTATTTTACACGCGAAGCTATGTGCATGACTGCACCATAATTACTTTATTGATGGTTATTAACGAGTCAACAAAACCCGTTTATATACTGTAATAAGTCGGTGGTAGAGTAGGGGAGGAGCAAGATTAACAGATCCAATATGTGAGTTAAATTTTTAAACAAGCCTTACGACTTACATTTAAATTATACACATTTAAGTTGCTCCAAAAATTTATAATTTGGGTAAAATACATAAATAATCCTATATTTCCCCCCTATAAGTAAATTTTCTGGCGCGCTACTCATTACAGTAAATATAATTTTAAAAGTATTACACAATTTTAAAATGTGTTCATCCACTGGAAATTTAAATCTACATCATCCATTTAAATATACAAAGCGTTTCAATTATTTAATTTATTTTAAATCATGTTTTTATACGAATTGTTTTATATTACGCATTCTCTACCTTACAGTAAGGCCAACACATGTTATATGATTATGTAATTAAAAAAATATTATTTCTTAATTTAAAAGTTTTTAGATGACATAATTTAGAGTAGTTAGATAAATAATATTTATCTTATGCCAACTTGTATATAATATGTGGTAGTTTAAGGCGTTAAATTACACAACATAATTTATAGTTTTCATATTTATGTTGGCTAACTCAACCAGTCAACAATTTGTTTCACCTAGTTTCCAATGAATGGTCAAAGAGGCCGTGCGCAGATCTTGAAAGCAGTGTTTCTTTGAGCGGTTGTACAATTGGAGTTTGAATAAGTTTGTTTGGAGTAAACTATTAAGTTTAAATAATCGTGTATCAAACTTAAGTAATTAATAAAATTACCCAATTTTTTAAAGGGTAAATATATTTTTATTTATTTTGGTGTTTTGTAGAAGTCGTTGGCTTATGGGATTGCAAATCATTCGAAAATGTTCTTAATCTGACATGTCACACAAATTCAACTGCCATCTTCACTGTGTACAAACTGCCATATTATAAACTCTAGATGTGTGACTTGCATTTGGTTATAAATTGAAGGATTGATTTAGTTAATTAAACATTCAAATTTCAAGTACGTTCAGTCACTTATATTTGATTTGGCCTATGTGGCGTATTAGAAAAAATAGTACATGTTGGTCAAAGAGGTCTTTTTGTTTTGACCTGCCAGATAGTTGAAATAGAGTATTATCAGAAGCTACGTTGTGTATTGGTTTTTACTTTGGTTCATTACTGACTAATATATTTCTAGGCTTGGATGTTTAAGGTTAGGTTAGATAGTTATGTCATTTTGAAGAAATTTCTTGAAACTGGTATAAACGCCTTAAGCTCCAGACTCTTTACCCGTAAAGGTGCGTAGCGGTTCGTAAGAATTCGACTCCACACTAACAGATTGAGGTCAAGAGCATTTTAGGGTATTCTTAGAAGAAGATAAAATGCAAGGTTTTGAGAATCACATCCTTAGTGTATACATTCATTCCCTTGGTAACTCTTAGTTTCATTTTTCAGAGTAAACCATGGGTGATGACCCAACATTGGAGCGACATTTCCGAGGTCACAGAGATACCGTGACCTCTCTTTCATTCCACCCCACGACAAAACAGTTAGTGTCGAGCAGTAATGACAACAGTATCATGGTCTGGAACTTCCGCCAATCTGTCAGAGCCTTCAGGTTTGAGGCACACAAGGACCATGTCCTAGACGTGGCCTTCTCGCCCTCCGGAAACTTGGTGGCATCCGCCTCACGGGACAGAAGCGTGCGGCTTTGGGTCCCAACGTCCAGGGGGAGTCGGCGGAGTTTAGGGCGCATAGCGCAGCCGTGAGGTCTGTGTAGAGAATTTTCCGTTCAGAAAATAAGTTTCCTTTGACCTGTTTTTTTAATAGAATGTTCAAACCATTTAAATGGATCGAATACAATTTGTAATGTCCCAAATTTTCAAGTATCAACTTAAGTTTAATATATACTAGAGTTGGGACAAATCCACTATTTTAAGAATCCGAATCTCAAATTTACCTTTGAATCCTGAATCCAAATCCGAATCTTTTGAAAAATTATGAACATAAGAAATATAAATATAATAGAAAATACAAATAGTAACTAAATGTAATAATTATTTCTTATAATCCATTCATTATAACATTAATTCATTCAGTCAAGTGTTAAATTACTGGTCTGGGGCCTGGTTTTTAAGCTCATCCTATATTTATAGACCACCAAAAAGCAGTAATAGAGCTCTCAAACATCATTAACTGTTTCCAGCCTGTGGCCAAGTCACGTTAGTAAAATGCCTCCATATTCCTCTATTCCACCATAATTTCTTCCATTCTTCCCCTCTCATTTAAACACTTTCTGTTATCTGCTCCTCCCATCTTTTTCTTGGTTTCCCCTGTGGTCTTTTTCCTACAAAATTCATTTCCATCATTTTCTTTGACATCCTCTATTTTCTCTTAAACAAATTTCACCTAAATAATTGAAAAAATAATCTTTTTCAATAAATGTAGTCTTGAATCAGAATTTTTCTCAAATCTTGAATTTCCCCAAGGATTTAAGGGCCCATCCCTAATTTTACTAAACCCATTAACACCAAAAATATTATCATGATTTCCAATAAAGTAATAACAGATATTACAGTTCTCTTCAGAAACTCACGTATCGACTACAGCGCTCGGTGGTTGAATGTTGCACTAACATTGTGTCTGCTGTATACCAGATATGTTAACATTTCATTATTATAATCAGATCTTCTATGAATACATTCCTGTGTTCTATTGATCTGTCTTTAGGTCTGTACACTTCTCTCCCGATGGCAAGGAGCTGGTCACCTCATCAGATGACAAGAGCGCCAAATTGTGGACAGTGAGCCATCGAAAGTTTGTCTCCACCTTTTCTGGACACAACCACTGGGTGCGCTGCGCCCGGTTCTCGCCCGAAGGTCGTCTTATCGCCACATGCTCGGACGATAAAACGGTCAAATTGTTTGATTACAAAACCGCAAAGTGCGTCCACACGTTTCATGAACTGAAGGGTGAGTTGTGGACATGCATCGTAAGATTAACCCCAACTGATGGGCACATGGGCTGAGGTGTCAACCTTGTCAGGCTCGGTTCACCACTGACCAGGAGCTCAGTGTTAGAATCCTGGCCAGGTGTGCTAAGGGTAGAGGTATGTGAAGCTTTAAAATATTAAAGTCGAAGGTCAAATCTCCTTCGTTTTTGCACCGGAACTCCAATAACCTTCTCATTATAGAAACACCTCAAAAGGAGGTGAAAGCTTCAAAATAATTTGAATTAATTTTAAATATTTCATAATATATATATATATATATATATATATATAATATATATATATATATATATTATTATATATATATATATATATATATATATATATATATATATAAAATTTAAAGCTAGTAAACCCCACCAACTAGAGATTATATGACATCTACAACGTAAGCAAGAATAAATTCAGAAAAGTCATCAAAAAGAATACAGTGTGCTTTGTGTTTTTCTGCAAAGATATCTTAATAGAGAATTAAAAATTTGAAACTATGTTTTTTTGTGAAATTGAAAACCAAAAAAATCATCTTAAAGTTTGCTTCACATGTTTTGACTTTGGCTCATCCCTAACTGAGGGTGTTTTTTCTCTAATAGTTTTCCACTCTCCATCAACTCATATGTTGATAAATATTATATAAATTTTACCCTCATTTATATCCCACAGGTGTAAATGCCCAGATAGCGAGTACTAAACAAAGCACGGGCAATATAACTTTAGATGTAATTTTCTGCTACTCGTTTTGGTGGCCGCATAGTCTCAGGTAGTAAGACGCAGTGCTAAAAAAAACTCTGCAGTCCTGTTAGTAGCTCTTCGTTTGCAGGTTCCCCGCTGCACGTGGAGTTTCATCCCACCGCACATGTATCGCCACGGGTATGACCAACAACATGATCAAGGTGTACGATGTGAGGATGTTGAAGTTGCTGCAACAGTATGTCTGCCACGAGGGCCCCATCAACAAGGTGGCCTTCCATCCGTGTGGGAACTATCTTATCAGTGCCTCCAATGACTCCTCGCTAAAGGTATTATTCAGAACAATACATGTGTGTTGTCCATTTAATTTTACAGTAAAACCTCATTAATCCGGATCCTGATAAACCAAACTTTGCTTAAACCCTGTTAATTCAGAGAGGGCTTTTCCCAAAATAGTGCATTTATAAACACCAATGAAAAGCTGGGTTGCAGGTGCTTGACCGCAAACTACATATTAATTTCTTTCCTACAGGTTATTTTCCATTTTTATTGTTTTACATGTAAAATAAATATTGGTTTTTGTATAGGCTGTTTTAATTGTACCTTAACTTATTTTATAGGTTTTTTTCTTTAAATCTGGACTTTCATTAATTCAAACAACTTCAAACCCCAATTACCGGATTAATAGGATTCTACTGTATTTGGGATTTAATTGTCCAGAGTCACCGCAACAACAACCCTGAACTGTTGACAACAAGAGCTCTACATTTCTCCTTTGTTGCTAAAATTATTTAGTGCCTAATGGCTTGGAAATGTATAATAAAACAGTGTAGAAACACTGTACAATAATGTGAAGTAAGTGATAGTGAAGGAAGTCAACCTGAAAGGATGTTATGTTAGGTCTAGATAGAAACAAACACACGGCTTCTTAACCTTTTACACTTCAGACTTAAACATTGTTTTGACTTTTAAGAAATATTCCTTTTTCATAAGATACTCCACTAATACTTAGCTTACTATAGATGCAAGACTCCAAAAATTGTCCTAATGTGCATTTTATACCAGACCTGAAGCAGCCTCGGTCTGTTCAGTGAACAAAACTATAGGCTGAGCCATCTTGTGTCGGTGCCTCAAAGTGAGGCCTCGCATGTCCTATAGAATCTAGTGAAGACAGACATTCAATCATTCATGCCACTCATGCCGGTATTTAAAAAAAAATTAAGGTAACAAATGAGTCGCTTGAATTAATTGTAAATATGAAAAACTGCCTCGTGGTGTTTAGAAACTTCAACCCAGTTGAAATGTTTGTTTGGCCTCACCTTTCCTTACTTCAAATTCATCTCTGATTAATACACACCTTTATAAAGACAGTTTAACTAAAAGATTATTTTTTTTTCTTTGACCAGGTAATGGACCTGCTGGAAGGCCGTCCTATCTATACCCTTGAGGGGCACAGAGGGGCCATTACTGCTCTCACTTTCACTGCAAACGGAGAGTATTTTGCTTCAGGAGGAGTTGATCATCAGGTGAGTTAGAGGCTCATTAGCCGGTTATATATATATATTTGATTAAGTTAAGTTTAAATTAAACTTTAGGATGTTAAATTGGATTCCTCTCTACTTTAATTCCCTTGATTAATATTTGTACGCTATTGAAAGTATTAAGAATCAATCTTAATATTATTATTTCTGTACCTTAATTCTTAGCTGTAAAATCTCAAGTAATTGAGTTTAAAAATGAGGTGGCCCAATGGCTAGATAATTTTATAATAAAGGAAATTGATAAAACTAAAGAAAGAGGAAAAATAAACTACTAAGAATAAGAATAAATTTGATGAAGAAAGCCCACCTAGGGAAAGAGGAAAAATGTGGGAAAAATCCAATGCACAAAGGTGACATCTTCTTCCTTTCTTCTGTCTTCTATAGTAGAAGTAGTCACACACACATTTAAACACAAATATAATAATATTTCGGCATTGTTGCCTTTATAAAGGCCGAAATATTATATTTGTGTTTAAAATGTGTGTGTGACTACTTCTACTATAGAAGACAGAAGAAAGGAAGAAGATGTCACCTTTGTGCATTGGATTCTTCCCACATCTTTCCTCTTTCCCTAGGGGCTTTCTTCATCAAATTTATTCTTATTCTTAGTAGTTTATTTTTCCTATTTCTTTAGTTTTATCAATTTCCTTTATTATAAAAGTAATTGAGTTTAGTATTTAAACAAAACAAAATTGAAATTATTAGAATCAGGACTGTGGAGTCAGTACGCCATGCCTTAGACTCTGATTTGAGTCTCCATTTGGCTTCCATATTTATCTTTCATTTGGTTTTTAGCACCGTGTTTTACTACCCGTTAGGGTACAAACCACGCTAAAGTGTTGGTGGTGAGAAAGGTTGGGGAAGTGTACCCGCATTTGTGTAGAGAGAGAGTGGCAAACTATTTAGGGAAAACCACCATCATTACACTTGACCAGGATCGAACTCCATTCTCCCAGTCATCGGCAGTCTAGTCTATTGCGAGAAACATCTTAGACTATGCAGCCACCGAAGTGGGTTCCTTATTGTTAAACATCCTTATTAATAAGACATGTATAAAACATTTTACCTCTTGCACTCGTCAATACACGGGCGAATGTATAAGTCTTGATTTTTATAATTTCCTGGTTAAGAGAAAGTTAAGGCTTGATTCCCAGACAGGTGTACTAAGGTTTTTTTTTCTCCCTCACACTATCTCCAAGCAAATACATGTACATCTCATCTCAGATTATACCTTCCTCATCCCTATGATATTAGTGTAAATAAGATGTGGAATACAAGATTTGATTTGAAAAGGGCTGATCAGAATCATTCTCGAAAGCTGCAAATGTATAATCCTTCCCCTCTCTTGTTTTATTAGATCTTGGTGTGGAAGACCAATTTTGATAAAGAAGACCTGTTGAAAGAGTATCCTCGAAAAGCTGAAACTAAATTTGGGTCATCACCAAACTCAGACTCCCCAATCGTATTAAACACCGACGGTGCGTCTTCCGCCTCAGATTCGGGATCTTCTGACATTCAGGTAAGGGTAATTTCTTTACTCTGCAAGTTGCTTCTTTTTTGTCTTAATTTTTAGAGCATGTAGAGCACGGCCTGTCAAACTTGTTTGATCATAGGGGCCACATTGAAAACTAAAAATAAAGAGAGGGCCAAATTCAAATAAAAGTAATTAAAATGTCACAATCATAAGTAAAGAAAACTCATTTTAGTACCTTATTTTTATGATAAATTATTTTTATTTTTGGTTACATAAAAATATTAGAACTCGCCCTTTATTTTGTCTTAGAAACCTAAAACCTTTTATTTGCAACGATGGTGTTAATGTCGGGCTTAATATTTTGTGCTAAAGTCCCTTTCATAATTGATGACAAATGAGTATCAATAAGCAGTAATTTCTCAAGTGTTTTGTTCCTTTTTTATAAGTGAAAACTGTTCACACACACACATGTGCTGCCAAACATTGCGCATATTTGCAACGCAACGCATAGCCATGAGGTTATCTTATTACTTGATGGTATGAGGGGGAGAAGGAAGAGGAAGTACAAGAATGGACTGAGGAATTGAAAGAGTGTGGAATGAAATTTATCACAGCAAAGTGTGAAGTGATGGTAATGACAAGGAAGAGGGTAAGGGCTATGGCTTATTGTTATGTAATGAAGATAGAAAACGAAAGGATTCCAAAGAAAATGCTAGAAATATATGTAGGAAAAAGACCAGGGAGACCAAGAAAGAGAAGGAAGGAGCAGATAACAGTGCTCAAGTGAGAGGAGAAGAATGTAAGGATAATCTAACCCGGACACAGGCTGAAAACAGTTGATGGTGGTTTTTATCAAGGTCTAACCTTTATTGTCCTTTTATATTTGTATTATAGATGTATCAAATACAAATCTGTAATCCAAATTTGAGTCTTTAGAAATGTATGATTTGTAAGTGAAAATACTTTAAATTGGATTCAAAAAAAGTTGTTTAGGGCTATTTTATTTGTCATGTCTATTTCATCAACAACAAAAATAACACTTTCATTTAGTAAATTATATTGATACAATTTTGTCCCTTGAGATTTTATTACTCTGCCAACTCGGCAAGTCTATTATTCCCTTTACCAAATGATTAAAATCGTTATATCAAGTCATGATCTTCATAATTGTATCTGAGATGATTTTTTGGGCTTTCTATGAATCTTTATTACCATAGGATTCAAGCATCACATCTCTATATTTTTTATACATAAACTTCATTCTATGTTTTGTTGCCAACCTATTTTTATTCAATGTTTTCTATTCACTAAAAATAACTGTCTTGTAATTATTTATGAGAGGTATGCACATTTGAATAAAATATCATAGTGTGATTGTTTTAAACATCTTTTTATTTGCAACATATTTTTTTTTAAAGTAACAATATCTTTAAACACGCTTATAATAAATCTTTTTTAGTAATATGCATGTTAATAATTATTAACGTATAGATTAGGAGAAGACATATAATGTTGTGGATAGAAATAGTATCTTATCTGAAACCTGGACATGGACGAAGAGAGATCCAAGTAGATTGTAGGCAGCACAGATGAGGTTCCTGAGAGGTGTTGAGAATGTAACAAGAAGAGACACTGCAGAGGAAAAGGTTGATTTGTTTAGATCATGCGATGAGAATGGAGGAGGACAGAATGCCCAAGAAAGCCTTACAGAACAAAGAGACAGATAGAAGACCCGTTGGAAGACTACGGTCAAGATGGATGGACCAAGCCCATGACATAGAAATTAAAGGAGCGGACTGGGACACGTGTCTGAAGGAGATGTTTGGAGAAATTGACAGGAATGGAAGAGGATGTGCCAGACGACCCGCCGAGACTGAAAACATCAAGTGATTTATGATGACGATGATGAGAAATCGTCTGGAAAGCGATGGAGTAGGCAGGAGTGGAAAGAGGTGTTTTAATGAGAGATGGACAGAGTTTTCCCTAATAATAAGGGAGTTGAGCAGGAGCTGCTTTCTCCCCACTACTTTTTGAAATGGTAATGAATAGATTAAGGAAAGAATGAAGGCTGTTTGCTGTTGACTTGTTAGTATGAAGGGAGTAAGAGTTTGTAAAAACACGTTTTGTGACATTTTGATGACTAATAATGCCTTTTTCACTAAAAAGAACAACACAAATCAGACTTGACATAACTGCCACTGAATAGAGAATAGGAAATGACCGCCGTTTACATATTTTTAGCAGTAAACTTTGTGTCATTCCTTAATCTGAGGGTGTTAACCTAGATGAATATAGTGGGGACAATTGAGATTACTTATCATTATTATCCTGAATTAAATTCTAACCTTTATGAGATAAGAGATCATTCTATTAATAATATATTTATTTAGCTAAATCACTAGGTTGTATCACTTCATTCACACTCTCATATTTAATATAAAAAGTGAAGTACAAATAAAAGTAAAAACACTAACACACATTTACAAACACTATAATATGTTGGTGATACATGTCATCTTCTTCGGGTGGTAGTAGATGAAAGTTCTGGTTTTTAATAAATCTTGTAAATATCTTGATGAAGGGATTGGTTCATTAACCCATTCACTGGTGTGCGTATAGCACACCTTTCGGGTGAGCCTGGCAGCTATTTTTATCTGACAAATATTTTCGTTGTTCATTTATTTTTCTTACATATTACACTATTCAAGGTCAAAGTATAGCATTGAAATGGTGGCTCTATCTGTCAGCTTCAATATGAAGTATTCAGATTAACTAAAAGTACAGCAGTTCATTGATAGACAGTATTACCACAACTTATTGCAATGAAACGTTGATTTGAGCCTGCGCCAGAGAAAGAAATAAGCAGTGTTGAAGGGCAATGCACTAAACTAAAGGATAACTTAGAACTATTTGAGTTCCACAACTTAATTTCACTTCCTGGGTCAGTTGCCATAATAGGGATGTAATTAATTAATTATCAAATAGTTACCAATACAGGTCAACCTTTGTCATGATCATATTTGAAAATAACCAACTTTAGAAGGATGAGTGTATAACATTGAACCTTAGTTCAAATCACAGTTGCTGGTATTAATTGATCTAGTTGATGATATAACACTTTCACATTTAAATAGAACCTAGGACCTTTGAGTTAGCTATGATGATTACTGTGAGCATAGAACTGATCCTGTATAGCTGTGGTAGAGCGTTGCCACACTAACCCTAAGGTCCTAGGTTCAATTCTTGTGTCCAGACATCATTTTTAAATTATCTAAATGAATCCATGTGAATGGCAATCACCCTTGTCATTTTTCAATTTTAAATATATATTAAATTGTTGGATCAATTTTCGCTCATTTATTTGAAATAGAGAGGGACTCTTCATATTCTTTACACATTGAATATTTAAATATTTTCAAGGATTTTGAAAATTTAGGATTACAGATTCAAAAGAAATAATGGTATTATATTTGAAAGAATGTATAGGAAATGTGGATAGAAACATATAAAAGGGACAAACACAATGTGGCTTTTACAATGAAAGTAAGAAAACAGTTAACACTTTAAATTGCTGCCATTGGACAAAGAGGTAATGGTTGCCTCTTAAAGAAAATCGATCGTCACCGCCCAATCCCCCGACCTAGGTTTGGTGATGACGATCAATTTTCTTCAAGAGGTAACCATTAACTCATTGTCCAATGGCAGCAATTTAAAGTTTGAACTGTGTTCTTCTTTTGATTATAAAAGCCATATTGTGTTCGTATCTTTTATACGTTTCTATCCACCTTACTTGTATATTCTTCCAAATATAATACAATTACCTCATAAATTGAAAAGAGGTTTTCCTTAAAGAGAGATTAAAAGAGACTAAGTCTTTATTTATCCAAATTTTGCATTTGAATGATTTTTTTTTTGAGCTATAACAATGTTTGAGAGGTGACCTGGTGGTCTAGGGGTAAGGTGTCAGACTTCTGTGCTGGGGCCGGGGTTCAATCCTAGGTCCCGCACAGATTTATCTGATTTCCAAACCCTTCCTCACCTCTGACAAGACATCTTGTGAATGTGTGGAATACCAGGCCTCCACCGTGGTTCGGATTCCACGTTAAACTGTAGGTCCTCCATTTCATCTCACAATCACCCTACCATTACACATTAGCGTAAGTGCGTATAACCCGAACGGGTAGTAAGACGCGTTGCTAATAATAATAATAGTAATAATAACAATGTTTGAGCACCTCTGTGGTATAGTGTCAGAGTTCCTGGCTACAGATCCAGGTTTGATCCTCAGCACTTTCAATATTTTTCTGTGAAGCAGTGGGTCCAGAACAGGGTAAAACTCAGTTGTGTGAGGACAAATGAGGAGTTACTTGAATAAAGAAGTAACAGCTCTTGGTTTAGAAAACTGAGACTATCAACCGAAGGATTAGTTTTGCTGACCACATGCCACCCCCTATTCGTAAATGTTGACACTATCATCGCTAATGGCGGCGGCCTTTCGGTTGGTATAGCTTGATTGCGGGCTCATGCTGTTGTGTGTAACTATGCTTACTAGGTAGGGGTAGAGCCACACATAAATCACAAACGTAACAACCAGACCTCAGACCACTAATTTATCATATATCCTACTGATTGGTGTGGGGAATTTTGCCTCCTAGGCTCGTCATGTTTTTTAAGACGCAGGCAGACCTTAGATTTGTATGTTTGACCGACCTCTAGCTTACAATCAATATAAAACATAGAGATGTGCGAAGTTTACTTTTTCAATTCAACTTAGAATTATATGAATAATTTCTGAAGTCATGTCATTAAAAAAATCTAATGGAAACATGGCTATCATATTTTATCCAAAAATGATTTTTTTTAAATTTGTCACAACATGTAATTCAATTATTCTAATTATTGTTTGTACATACAGCACAAAATAAAAAAAACTGATCAGAAATGTTCATTTTAACTTCATAATTGTTGAATCTGGAATTTTACTTTAGAATCTGACAAATATTCAAGTTGAAGTTTGAAGTTTCAAGTTCGACATCTCTGAACATTTTTTAAACCCTTGCCGAGAATAACTTATGAATTATTTGATGTGTAAAACAACATGTCTTGAACTTGTCAGTATCATGCTATAGAAAACATGTATTAACATGTACACTAGTTACATATGCTGCTCTTGATGTGACCTCTTAGGTCCTCAACGGCGAGTTCCGTGGACCGCAAGTCAATGACGGTAGGAACGGTGACGGGCCTGTGGCAGAAGAGAATGAACACTTGACAGATGATTCGGAAGAAAATCAGAAATCTAATGTTGTCAGCACCAGGAACTATTTCAACCGCGCCCCTGTGAATGTTTCTGGGGCGCAGGTGATCTGCAGGCAGACCCCGTTCAGAGATCTATAGACACTCTGTGTACACAGGTGGAGGCACTCACCAAGACAGTCGCTCTCATGGAGCAAAAGATTGCTATTCTAGAGAATAAACTGAAGAACGTTTTGACGTTCAAAAACTTGTGAGGGGTCCTGCCCTCTTAAATATGAACAATTAATTAACATGTGTGTGTATTTATTTATCAAGATACCCACAAATCAAGTGATGCAGGTAATTGATTTAATTGTTAGTGAATACTAAATTGATAAAACAGAAATATTCATTGGATTAAATTAATTGTTTTGAATTTAATTGTCTCAGGTGTAAACAGAGTGTGGGATCAAAGATATCATTTACGGTAGCTACTTTAGATCACCCAAACAAGCCTAAAAATGTTAATCAATATTAAAATATGTATACACACTATGTAAACTTATGCGATATTATGTTGTTGTTTACCATCATGCAAGTTTGAATTAGGTTTTTTTTAAGATGTAATATCTATACTTTTATACAAAGCTTTGTAAAGTTTTTTTTTTTTTAATTTATCAAGAAATGTCTAAATGAAAGCTAGCCAAATAACCATGAACCAACAGAAAATTGTATATTTAACCTGCTGAGTGTTTTTATTTATGTCCTTGATTTTTTTAAAATTATTACTATGGATAAGTTGCTGCAAAAGTTATTTTTACTTAAAAGTATAATTGATGTACACATTTGTCAATGAAATTTTAATTCAATGTACTCATCAATGTTATAAATATGAATTTAGGTTATGTTTTACCTTTATTAATTTCAAGCTTCATAAGCTTTTTGGGTTTTGAATATATTTGTAAGTGTGGGCTGTTTAGTAATTTATTTTTTATATAAAATATATTTAATAAAATAAAACATACTTTTTTATTCAATTAAAGATATATCAGTACCTCTTCGGGTTATACCCATACGCTAATGGTATAAGAAGGTAGAAGTTAACAGAAAATGTACCTGCATTTACATGGAGGAAGAGGGAAATTATAATAGGAAAAATCACCCTCATTACATCGAACAAAATTCAACACCATATCAGTTGTGTGTGCGAATCTTCAAAATGTTGACTTGGCTATGAAAAGAATTACGACTTCAACAAATACAAAGCTTTTCTGATAAAATATTGACAGCTAACATAATCAATTCATGATAAATTACAGCCATTCTGAGTTATGTACATTACAAATAATATTGTGCCACATAATATTTTTTCAACCATAAATCCGCGGTAATGTTAAAAAAAAACTTTATATCAATGTACATTATACTCCAAATGGACAAATCACTTTAAAAAGTTTTAGTTTTCTGCTTCATTTTTCCTTATCCCCTATGTATTTTATTTAATGTCAGGTAGGAGCGTGTCATCTTCCTGTTCCAGATAACTAAGCAGGTCATGGGTTTATTCTAGTATAATCCCCCTTGTATGAACTTTTACCCCTCTGACCACTATCTCTTTCTTAGGGATTTCTGAGTACTGTTCTCCATCAATGCGGCGTTTTTTCAAAAACGTATCCCCTGCTGTTGGCGATACCACGATTAAGCCGCAAATCGGATAATCTGGAGTTTACTGTACTAGGAAGAAGACTGTTACAAAACAGATGAACAGTGATGTGTCAGCAGTAACTGCTAGAACACGAAGCACACTTTGTTTCCAGCCTAAAACTTTTTGGGAAATAGCCAATCCTTCCAGACTTACTGGAATGTATAAATTTCGATCTTTTCCCCAGGTTTTTGGATCCTGTCCACCCCAATTTTTTTAATGAAATTTCCTGCCTCTTCCAAACAAAAAAAACTACCTGTGTATAGCTACCCAACAAAGGCTTACTAAGTATTAAATATAGTCGAGATATGACACCTCACATAAGAATAGGACATTGGATTTGAATTATTTACAAAGTTACCTTTAAAAATTAAGAGAATGATGCTGCAAATTCATATGAAAGTTCCTGTTGGTGTAGTAACTTAGATTATTGTTCCGTTGCCAAACACTTGGTGGTAAAAGTCTCTGTTCTCGGTGATAAAGATGGGCATCGTCATGGTGGTCTTCTCTTGATGTTCGGAGGAATTGCCTTTTAAAACCTGCGCCGCCCATTTTTCTTCCGGTTTCACAAGTCTTGCTAAACTCTGTTCAAATTAATTTATTATTTACTCATTGCTATGTCAAACAATAGTGTGATCTCTAACATATTTTCAAAAATTGGTCTTGTCTTCTTAGGATCTTGTATTAAGATACAAATATAGTTTAAACATAACCTGAGTGAAAAGGTCTTTAAGAAACATTTTTAAAAATATACAGAAATGGAGAGAATTTAAAACTCAAATTTGAATCTTAAATTTATTTTAAGTAGATATAGGAAATATAAATACCGTATATTTTACCTGAATATAAGACAACACATAAAAAATGTTTGTTTGTTGGAAAAATCACATTAATCCACACCAGATCTATTAATTGAGGAATTGAATTGCTGTGGAGACATAATATTTAACACAATGTAGGGATTAATATATTTTACTATGCCGGGACTCTTAGCTAAGTAGACAGATATGCTACCGACTGAGCTAACGAGTCCCAACATAGCTATAATAAAAACTTAACAACCAAACCACAAACCATTAATTTAACACTTAAATGAATTTATAAATGTTATAATGACTGTTGACATTTAGTTACTATTTATATTTTATTTCATGTTATATCCCTATTTCCTTTTACCTAAATTTTTTTTTTTTTAATTTAAACTCACGATTTGGGTTTCGAAGGTAAAATAAATATTTGGATTCATAAAATAGTAGATTCAACTAGGGGTGTGCGAAACTTTGACTTGATTTTTTTTTTAAATACCGGCTTTGAAGCTTCACCAATAAAAATATTGACAGTTAAAATACTCAATTTTTATTCAATTATTGTCATTCTGAGCTGTTTAGTACATTGCAAATTAAATTTCATATGGAAAAAATTGAAGTAACTGAATTGCATGCTGTGAAATAACTTAATTTATCAGATTAAAACTAAATATTACAAGCAATTGTGCAATAAAACATTTTATGAGTAATTTAAATAGCCACAATATATTATTTTTTCAAGGTAAATAACTATAAAAAAAATTAATTTCATTTGGCTTCGAAAATATTTCATATATTCAATTCGAGTTTGCTTCGAATTGAAAAAGTGGACTTTGCACAGCCCTAGATTCAACTCATCTATAATTATAGCCAATATTATCCCACAAATACCTGGAGTAAGTTTTGTCGACGAGTGAATTGGAGAAATTTGTAAAGGGCTCCAAATGGTAGACATAGGATCGGCAGTGCCGCCAGCAGGTTGGCGCATAGTCTGGCTCCCTCAGGATACGAACTAGCGTTGGTAGAGGTCCCAGGTGGTACAAACTGCTCGTCAGTAGCACCTGATAAAATCAATGGCAGTTCAAACTTTATAACTCCACTGGAGTGTGAATTAACAGCTAAAACATTATTTGTTACAGGTAAGGATCAAAAACTCTAGGAACTTTGTTTTGAATCTCATTTGGGTGAAATATTATTGCTTTAGAATTCACTTTGGTTGCTAATGAGTGCACTGAGTGACTTATTCTTAAGTCAACAACCCGAAGGTTGGTATGATGTGATTTTTATTCATCTAGTACTGGGAATGCACTCAGCTCTTGGGCTGGTTAGTGCAGCCTGCACCATCTGGTGGAAATCCATGTATTAAGAAAGTTCAAAAAGTGTGGTGGTTCCTCGTTGCCTTCAACACTGTATGTCTATGAGTGAGCAGGAAAGAGCCTACCAATTTTGCTGAGAAATTCCCTGCATCTTCCAATACTTTACTGGGTTATTTTACTTACCACAATCGACGTGGGACCAACGTCTTTTCTTCCTCTCCGAAGAAAGTTGTGCTATTTATTTTTCCCTCAAAAAAAATGAATTGACTTTGGCTGGGTTTGAACCCACGGGCATTGGGTCTTGAGGCAAGCACTTGACTCAAAGACCACCAAGATCGACGTTGAATGACTATGAACACTAAATTTAAGATCTTAGGGTCTCTAAAGTTGTATGTTTCATTCTTGGCCAGGAACTTCAATCAGAGATCCATGAATGGTTTTGTGCCTGCTCTAACCAGGAGATCTGGCCTCAACAATATAGGAGTGTTAAGCAATTTTTTGTCAGGTTTGAAAATTTATAGTTTTCAAAAATTAGAGAATTGCTCATTGCTAGTAATTGGAATATTCTAAAAAAATAAAATTTCTAACTTATAAGAAGAGTTTAAATGTGCCAATATTAACCCTTTAATTAAATTTCATAATCCGACTAAACTTATTATAACCAAACCGGTAGCGTGTTGGTAGCAAAAGCCCCAATTTAAGGAATGCTGATTAAAGGAAAAGTCTTTAGTAAGTAACATTTTCTAGTATAAATATTAGAGTTACGTTTTCTACAGGAAAGCAACTAGGAGTAGCTTTTTAGTAGGGTGTCCAGTGGCCTTGAAAACTGGTAAATGTCAGGGGATTTTTATCAAATTTCTAGAATTTTTACCTATTCATATAAAAATATGCAACTTTTATTAAAAAATAATCAAAATAGAACATTGTCATCTCAATTCTCAAAATAAACATGTAATTTGTTTGTTATATTTCCATCACTTTAATGCACATCTTTAGCCAAAGTTGAGTCATGGTTATGCACACAAATTCATTGCATTATAAGAAGAAGAAAATAAAAAAAAGTCTCACAACAAATTTAAATTATGAGTCGATCTTTTAATGGCTCAACATGATATTCACTGAAATTCAACTTATACCCATTAATTTAAGAGCTAAAACTTGAATATATATTTTAAATCATCCGCTTTGGTGGTTGCATGTTCTAACGCGCTACTATTGTGGTAGAATAGACTGCTGATGATGAGATTGAGTTTCAAATCCCAGTCGGGAGTAATGAGAGTGGTTTTTATAAAATGGTTTTCCCCTCTACCTCAACACAAATGCGGGTACACTTCCTATAAATATAATCTTCCTAATCCCTAAAACCATTAGCGTAATTAGTACATAAGTGTATAAACCGAATGGAGGGTAAGACGCAGTGCTAAAAATAATATAATGTTACTAATTTTACAAAAGGAAAAAAAAAAGGGCAGTTCTGAAACAAATATATTCCGGTACTACCTAACCACATTTACCATGAGCAGCACAGGCACGACGGAGGTGAAGAGGACAGTCATGTGACAGATGACAGAGTCTTGCAGCCGGGCCTGTGTGGGGGAGCAAGATGCGCGATGAAGCGTTGGTGACCGTAGCAATATATCACCACAAGGGATGTACAAAGAGCGTGCAGTAACAGCGGCCAGCTCACAGAGTAGTGGGTCAGCAGAAGGTAATAGTGCAGACCAGACTGAAACAAGGCGGGATTATAGCGACTGGTGAGAACCTCCTCAAAGAGTCAAACACGTATCATGATGACAGGGATCTCAACATTTGCAAAGTTTTTCTAGTTTTAATTCCTTTGTGAAGCCACGTTTTTCAATCCCAGAGAAATTTAAATCTTTGCTTACTAATTCAAGTCCAAATCATATATTTTATAATGAAATATTATCAAATAAAAATCTAATCATAGGCTAAATTTATTTTTAAATAAATTCCAATTAAATATTGCTTGGATTTTAAATATTAAGTGATTCACAAGTGTATATATTCAAGTCAAATAAAGTATCTATCTATAGAATCCTTCTTTAAAAAGTTAAATTATTCATATGTTTGATTTTTAAAGTCAAATATCTTGGATATATTTGGATATTAAATTTTAAATCAAATACAATCTTTTCCAGATTCGATTCAAAATCTCAAAGCTTCACACAGGATTAGTTTTTATGTATTGTGAATATAGAATAGAACCTTATTATTCTTAACTAATTGGGACCTGAGATCGTTCATATTTGTGAAAATTCATATAAAATGGAGAATATGTAAGGTTTGGGAAGGAGGGAAGACATTTTATTTTCACTAATCTTCGAATTAACAGTTGAGTGAGTTTTATAAAACTTACATTCATAAACAGAAAAACACAGTGAGTCAAACAGGGTGACCAGATGGTCTCACTTTCCCGGACATATTTTGACAAAATAAATAAGTTTTCAGTGTGATTATCAAAGTGATCTCACATTTATATATCCTGCCCTCAAATGGTATTTCAGAGAACACTAAAAGTATTTTTGTGGCGGTCTAGGGGTAAGGTGTAAGACTTCTGTGCTATGCTGTCAAACCTCGGTCTCGGCCCAGATTTATCTGATTACCAAACCCTTCCTTCACCTCTGACAAGACGTGTATTAATCACAACTTGTGAATGTGAGGAATGCCAGGCCTCCACCGTGGTTCGGATCCCGCGTTAAACTGTAGGTCCTCCATTTCATCTCACAATCACCCTACCATTACACATTAGCGTAAGTGCGTATAATCCAAACGGGTAGTAAGACACAGTGCTAATAATAATAATAATATCCTTTTGCGTTTTCATTGGCAAACTTGCCACATGGTAGTCACATGATAAAATTTGTGATTTTTATTGGCTGTGTGTATGCCATCAGCAAATAACCGTAAAGAGATTCCTAATTCATAAGTTCATCTGATAAATTACTTGAACTTACAATAAAATGTGTAATATGTTATCAAGAAAACACATAAAGTGAAATTGTACAAGTAGATTTTGACGTGAACTAGCCACCTGTGAGGTGAGAGGTAGTCCCGCTATGAAGAGGAATGAACACACGGCGGCGTCACCAAAGACCTGTTAGTTCGTAGTCGAGGAAACATATCCAGCAGGGATGACACGATAGTTAGAATAGTGCCCAATAGAGTGCTTAACCCTAAGAACAATACAAGGTTAATATTTATAATAAAAAAATTAACATTTAATTCACCTAAGGAGTTATAATGTGTATGTTACATTAAACTCTTAATTCCCACCTATTACCAAAGGAATCATAAATTTCACACTTAATTACAACCTAATCCTGAGGAGTTATAAATCACATACTTAATTCCAAACTATTCCTTATTCATTTTGATAAAATTGCTAAGGTTTAATATAGGTAGTACTCAATCTTTCACAATATCCTACTATAATAGATTTGTAGAAACTAAGTAATAGTGAAACATATCACATTTTTCAAAGGATATCTCGAATACATCTCGCTTGTGAGATATTTACCTGCCATGAACACCATGGTGTAGGCAAGCATGGCGAAGATGACTCCGTGCCGCAAGTTAGCAAAACCTCTAGCCAGGACAACAAAGAGAACCCATGGTTCCCCTGGAGGAGTCCCAGCAGGGCTGTATCCACCTTTTAGACACTCGTATATGAGCCACATGGCCACACCCCATGAAAAGTGAAGCACGCTCACCAAGCCGACGTCCCTGGGGGACAAGAGTGTAGAGTTGTGAAGCACAAGATATGACATGTCCATAAAACGTCAGTGGATGACAGTAGTGAGGGGAAAGGAGGGCACTGACCTTGAAATACATGAGCGAAACGTAAATTGGAGAGGAGTAAAAGTTAAGTTGATTGGAAGTGAACCCATATTTGCGTGGAGAAAAAGTGGAAAACCTTTTAGGAAAAAAAAAAAAACTCCAGTTCACCTGACAGAGATTGAACCTTTACCGCCCCGTCCTCGGCAGCTCAACACAAAACCAGTGCGTTAGCTAACTATGCCACCGAGACGAGTATGTGTATTTTAAATGTTACACACCCCTTAAGATGTCTCCCCATACCTCTGGGGATACACATGCCCCAGGTTTAATACCGGTGTCTAAACAATTTGAATATTTGATGAACCCATCATTTATTTTTACTTTGCACATGTTCACATTCAAGAGTTGCTGTTCTACCTGAGCAGGTTTGTGGTGGTTTTGTTGTGACTAGCAATGGTGGTCAGTCCTCCCAGACCTAGGTTCAACGAGTGGAACACGTAGCAACCAGCCGTGACCCACACACTCGGGTCAGCAAGTCGCCCCCAGCGGGGCATCACCGCCGCCGTCACGTCATCTGTCCACTGGACAGTGCCGCATATCAACAAGATGGCTGCCACCAGGAATGTGAAGGGTGTTGTAATGTAACACAGCTGATAAACAAAATATAAGTGGGAGTTCTTGTTAGTACCAATGAGGATACATCTAAATGGGAGGTTCTCTAAGCATATGGATCTAGTTTTTGGCAGATTAAAAAAAAATGCTTTCAAGGTTATTTTAAAATAGTAACTGGTTACTTTTCATGATAAGAAAGTAAGTATGTACATTAGTGTGAGCTGTCCATACCTTGCCAGTGTTCCTGATGCTGGCTGCCAAAGAGAACATCACAATCCCCCACGTCACCGTAAGACCCAACACTAGAGGCTGCTGGACTCCGCCAAACATTCCCGACTCAGAAGACAAGTTCAAGATCTCACCAGTGAAGTACTGCTCGGTGCTGGTACTGAAAAGTTGGTACAAGGATGAATATCAACGTTTCATACTTTTACTAAACTTAGTTGTTTATCCAGGAGTTGAATCCTGTAAAATGTGTTGGCGCCAAACTGCCAATTTTTTAATTTATTGCCATGTTTTATTATTCATAATAAAATAAGTAAAACCGACTATACATAAATGTTAAAATATTACTTTATAAATCAAATTAAATGGTTTAAACTTGCATCAGTGGTCGAATGGTCTAAAGGCGTCACTCTCACAAGAGACAGGACTGCCAATCACAGCCCAACTGGGATTAAAACCATAGTCGGGTGTACTAAGCTGTTATTTCCTTAATGGTTTTCATTTTCTTCCCACAAATGTGAGGTATACTTTTTTATAAATTCAACCGTTATCATCCCTAGCACATTAGTGTAGTTAGTACATATGTGTATAACCCAAACAAGTAGTAAGACGTGATGGTAAAAAAATAAAAAAAGTACATTTTAAATTATGTATATTGTATGCACCCTTACGGTCCGAGTTGTTGCGTTGGTGTGACCAGGGTAAGGAGCATCCGGCGGACTTGTAGAAGTACACCACAGACCAGGACAAGAGACAGGCCTCAGAGACAGACACCACCATGGAGCTCCAACACATTGACACGCCCAAACCTGCGACAAAAAAAATATATATATCAGGTTCAAACGGTTTATTCAGGTATCTTTTGGCATGCTGGTGTGATTGGCTATAGTTCAAACATGGGAAATAAGATAAACATGATATTATCATTCTGTAAACTATAATTTATATCTAAGCTAAATGCAATGTTAGTGGTCATCTTGGGTCATATAATTGTCCGAGGAATTATGTGAAGGTTGCATCTGACTCTTCTCAAGGTGCCAATGATCATACGAGATGTGTTTTTTTTATTTAGGAAACACAAGATGACAAGCATGCTTTAGGCGAGAGGTGGTAGCAGAGAGAAGAGGACAGCAGGAAGAATTGTTTTACAGGTGCGTAAGAGACCTGCTATGGAAAAGGGAAGTACCCTTGAAGTGTAAGGAAGTGTGTACAGGGTGTACTTTGTACCCATTGTCACATATGCAGCAGAAACAGGGACATTGAATGTAAGAGAGAGTAGGAAAGTGGAGGTCATGCGACTGATGTTTGTGGGGGCATTTAGCAGTCTGAGGAGAAACAGATTAGGAATGAAGCATCGAGAAAGATAGGGTACAGGAGTACATGAGATAGTAGGGGAAGCAAGACTGATATGATATGGACATGTAATGAGGATGTTGGAGTACATGAGAGTAGAGGAAGCAAGGTGAGATGGTATGGACATGTAATTAGGATGTGGAGTACATGAGATAGTAGAGAAGCAATACTGATATGAATGGACATTATGAGATGTTGGAGTACATGAGATAGTAGAGGAAGCAAGGGTGAGATGTATGGACATGTAATGAGGATGTTGGAGTACATGAGATGGTAGAGGAAGCAAGGCTGAGATGGTATGGCATGTAATGAGATGTTGAGTACATGAATGGTAGAGGAAGCAGGTGAGATGTATGACATGCAATGATGATGCAGAGGAGAGTGATGAAGATAAAGTATGTGAGGAAAAGACCACACAAGGGAGATCAAGTAAGAGATGGTAGAAGCAGATAACAGAAAGTATGCAAGTGAGAGGAAAATAAGAGAAGCCAATTACGAGGAAGAACGATGGAAGGACAAAGGAAGATGAAGGCATTTTACTAAACTGACCTAGCCACAGTATGGAAACAATTAATGTTGATGATGATGATGATGATTTTATTTAACATGGTTAAAGGTGTGATCTTCTCCTTCCTACCTCAAAAAGAAACCTAGGTAAATGACTGAATAAAAACCTGGAGATATGTGGTAGAACAATGAACAATTGTCATGACTATAAAGAGAATAAGGAAAATATGCTGTAGGCAAGTACAACAATTTGTTGAAACATACTATATATTTTTTAAATATAGCGTTTAATGTATCAAGAATTAATTCAAATCAAGCTACTAAACCAATTTTGTTTAGTAATTTCTGACAATGGTGATATGGTTAGTAATAATTCTAGAAAAAAGATCTCAACTTGCTATGATTTGTAAGAATTGACTGGTACTTCAAGAATTGAACCTTTAGCATTTTCTCGGCAGGTCCACCAATCCCCCCTCCCCTCAAACACGTATGAAAGAGTCACGTTTCCTCGCATCCAATCGTGGCTGTACCTGCAAGCAGCGGAGAGATCTTGGGGTAAAGGGCAGCAGGGGATAGTCGACCAAGCTGCCCCAGTCCAGTCTCTAGTAGAACCATGGGGGTCCCCAGCACTAGGTACATGAGAGCGGTGCACAGTACAAACGCCAGACCTCCATGCAGCTCGCACAAGATCGGGAACAAACACACTCCATGAAGACCTGGATTCAATTTAAACAACTAAGTTTTTTTTAATTTCAGTTATGTAATGTCACTTTCTGAACTGATTGAATATATCAGCACACAACTTATAACTAACCAAATATAGAACAAACACAACATCCAGCCCCCAGCCGATAATTCATCACTGTGAAAGGGGAAACCCACATTTCACCAATGACAACTTTTTCGGCCATGCTAGGAATCGAACCCGAGACCCTTAATTAAGTAAGAAAATTCGCTACCTTCTGAGCTAACCTGTCGGACTTTTATATATTTAGCTGGTACGATTATCACCATAGCTAGTAACGACTTAATTTTAAGGGGTATGTATGAGGAAGGTAATTGTAGAAAAACTGCATCCACATTAGCTTGAGGTTAAGATTGAACACGCCCCCCCCCCCTCCCTCTTCCCCCAGTGTATCAGCCGAGATTTTAACCTCAACTTGTTCATCACAGGCAATTCAGTATATTGTGAGACTGACACCTTAGCCTGTTTGACTACTAGTTCTGGTGGCCACATGATTTAAGGCGTCACTCGCATAGTGGACTAGACTGCCAGTGTCAGGGAGACCAGGGTTCCAATCTTGGTCAGGTGTACTGAGGGTGGTTTTTACAAAACGTTTTTCCACTCCTCTTCCAACAAATGTGGGTACACTTCCTCTAAATTCAACCTTCCTCATCCCTAACTCATTAGCGTAATTAGTACATATGCGTATAGCCTGAGGGTAGTAAGACACGTGGCTAAATATACAAGAATTAATTTAAGTGTTTCACTGTAAACATTTAAACAAGGGTTTATATCAGAGGATTGTCGATATACAACTTGCAAATTAAATCAACACACCAAGCAGACAGTCTACTTCAAATTAATGAATATATATATTAACAGGAAGCATACCATATATTACAGATTATTTTTATTATTACACATCTCTGAATTAATTATATTCTAATATTTTTATTGTTAATTAATGTTTTTCTGTTCTGCAAAGTTTTTTAATACATCATATTTTTTATCATGATATATGTAGTTCCCATGTAGACCTCCAATCAGGGATCCAAAATTTTAAAAAAATGGATAGGTTGGTAGCTCTAACTGGTCACCAGATATAAAAGAGGAAATCAAAAGGTCTTAATGTTAAATGGAAACATATACGCTGAGCATCATCTTAATAATTCCATGTAATAGGATTTTTGAATTTTTAAAAGCGCTAATAAATAACACAAACTTTTATATTCAATTTTTTTTTTTTTAAACTAGCTTGTGTGTTTTGAAATCGGAAGAACTAGTTTTGTTTAGAAGGCAAGCAATTAATAATTAGATAAAATAAATAAAGAGTGGTCTGGTGAATGCACTTTTATTTAATAATTGGCGCTTGCACATTGACTAAAAAGTTTGAATATTCCGCTTTGAAGGAAAAAAAAATAGTCGGCTTAAAATCAATCCAAATTCCAAATAGTATGGATATCCGAGGTGGCATTATTGCAACATATATTTAACTAACGTTCTGCTTTACCTGTGGTGAACCCGAGACTTGTGAAGAAGAATACCGCTCTCTCGTTCCATGTGGACCGACCAATCACAGCGAGTGACCGTTTGGACTCGTTATCTGAGTAGTAGCCGGTGGAGTTTTCCTGGGGAAATGTGGTACACATGAGCAATATTATATTATTTTCATTTTGAGCTGGAACAATCACAATGGAAGGTGTACACTGTATTTTGTAAGCACCGTTTAAGTCGTCAAACTGTCTCTGCACTCAGTAATCTTGTGGTTAGGGTTCAAATACTGGTCCATTACATTGATGAATGTTATAAAAATTTAATTTTTACCTTATAGTTTTTCCATACTCTCTCCATGTTAATACAGGTGTATATTAAAGCCAGGGTTTGGCAACCTTTTTTTAAGCGAAGAGAATTTATTATCACACGAAAAGAAATCATTAGAGTACTCTCAGCTCAAGATGGGATAAGGGGAAAGTGGAAAGGTGTTTTATTTTAGTATTTAGAAGAAAAAAAGTTATTTAACTTAAAAAATATAATAAACACCATATTAGGTATAAATCAATGTAATGTTTACAGCTCTAAACTTCTTAAAGAGAGTCTCAACACCAGATAAGTATGCCGTAATTTTTGTATTTAATCCTAAAGATGCTGAGAGACTCGAATTGTTTGGCTGGCAAACTAAAATGATCAGTGATTGCGGCTTCCGCTGAAATTAATGCTATATTCACGTCGAGGTCTATGGCCGCTGACACCACACTTATTGTACATGTGGACTAAAGATTAAAAGGCCATATTTACATGTTCAAAAAGTTCGTGAGACGCAGGTTTCTGATCCCTTCAATCTAAGTTGTCCTCTAAAATTCAACCCTCATCAGATTAAGTCGTTAATAACGCTCGTTTTAAATACACTAATAATACAAATTATAACTATATTCCTGTGATAAGAAGTAATTTTAACGCAAATCTTAGATTAAGTGCACCACCATTTGCGTGAAACAAAAGTACACCTGGCCAGTATTCAAACCCCCGTCACCTACAAACCAGACAAAACTGAATCCTGCATGCCCACCAGTGCAGATGGTTATTCTAATAGGTACATTCAACCTAAAGATTAATAACAATTTGTTCTAAAGAGGGTGTAGATGAGGAGGATAACTTAAAGGTAACGTACTTGCATTAGTGTACGAGATCAGGGTTTGAATCCCGATTGGGTGTACTAAGGGTGGTTTTCAAAAATTGTTTTTCACTCTCCCTTCATACAAATATAGGTACACTTCCTCTAAATTAAACCTTCCTCATTTCTAATTTATTATAGTAATATGTAAATATGTGTATAACCTGAACAGGCAGTAAGATGCGGTGATAAAAAAATATCCATATATAGATAGATAACTGTGAGATGTTGAAATGTTCATGGGTCCAAAATTAAAGTCATTTCTTTGAAAACTTCTGAGAAGCCGACAATCATCAAATATTGTATTTTCATCACGCGGTTTTCCGAACCTTAATGATATGTCTACTCTAGGATCTACTAATAGTTATTACCAGATAAGTCAAAGTATAGCCGATAGCAAGGATATAACATCTGCGTACAAAACACTTGTGCTTATCTTGTAAGCCAAAGCTCGGCAGATGTTCATTAACTTATGATAATTAACAGATTGGTAGGATGGCTGAAAATAAACAAAGGCACAGAGACCACTTAAAAAAAACCTTATCATTAAGAAGTTGTGGGAATGTCTTTTGTTTCTGTTATACTTGATGTTTTGAGTCATGTTTTAAGAGCATGTCACCCTATTTTTAGCAAGAAGGTAACTAATAATCATAATTCCACTCAAAACCAGGCAGTGCAGTGAGTATTTCTACAGCTGAACCGGAATGTCTTTTGTTTCTGTTATACTTGATGTTTTGAGTCATGTTTTAAGAGCATGTCACCCTATTTTTAGCAAGAAGGTAACTAATAATCATAATTCCACTCAAACCAGGCAGTGCAGTGAGTATTTCTACAGCTGAACCGGAATGTCTTTTGTTTCTGTTATACTTGATGTTTTGAGTCATGTTTTAAGAGCATGTCACCCTATTTTTAGCAAGAAGGTAACTAATAATCATAATTCCACTCAAAACCAGCAGTGCAGTGAGTATTTCTACAGCTGAACCGGAATGTCTTTTGTTTCTGTTATACTTGATGTTTTGAGTCATGTTTTAAGAGCATGTCACCCTATTTTTAGCAAGAAGGTAACTAATAATCATAATTCCACTCAAAACCAGGCAGTGCAGTGAGTATTTCTACAGCTGAACCGGAATGTCTTTTGTTTCTGTTATACTTGATGTTTTGAGTCATGTTTTAAGAGCATGTCACCCTATTTTTAGCAAGAAGGTAACTAATAATCATAATTCCACTCAAAACCAGGCAGTGCAGTGAGTATTTCTACAGCTGAACCACTGGGAATGCAGAAAAAAAAAACACTTCAGTTTTGCCTTGTCTGGTTTGTCAATGACTGTCAAGCCCGGTGTTTTGAACCCTAGCCAGCTGTTCAAAGGTATCTTTACCTCAATGGTTTCACAATCTCCCTCCATGGAAATGCTGGTTCACTTCCTCTTTAATGCTACCATCCTCCTCCCTACCTATGCGGATACATATTCCAAACAAAAAAAGGAGCATGTTGTTTTTTTTTAAATTCAAAATAGATAAATTTATAAAATCACTTTAATCTCATTCTGTTAAGACCACAGAGTACATCATTTTGCTGCAATGTCTAATTATGGCCCAAGTGAATTTCTAAAATACCCGCTAAACGGGCACTACACAACTAAAAAATTTTCTGATATTACACACCCAGTCCTAATACCTATATACTAGAATTAATTTTATTTGAGATATTTAAGGAGCATTTTCTGAACCGGCTGATTATATAGACACACGAATTATAAATTAACTCAAATTTAGAAGGAACACAGTCCCCAGTCGTTAATTCATCAGTTGTGAAAGGGAAAAGCCTCCATTTTTACTATTTATTATATTATTATTATATTATCACCTCGTCTTTCTACCCGTTCGGGTTATACCACTTACGCTAATGTGTAATGGCAGGGTGATTGTGAGATGAAATAGAGGATTACAGTCTAACGTGGAATCCGAACCACGGGGCCTGGCATTCCACACATTCACAAGTTGTGATTAATGCACGTTTGTCAGAGGGGAAGGAAGGGTTTGGCAATCAGATAAATCTGTGCCGGGACCGAAGATTGAACCCGGACCCCAGCACAGAAATCCGACACCTTACCCTAGACCACCAGGTCACCCTCCTAATAATTCGTTTTTCAGTCATGTCAAGAGTCAAAGTCAAGACTCTTATTTCAGTGGGCAGACAATCTATCAATTGAGCCAAGGTGTCAAAACATTTATTGACCAAATAGCAGAATGAACTCTAACTCTTATACAGATAATAAATGGCTTAATTATAACAGCCCGGAATCGAACAGGGGTCTTCTAGACACCTGGTCAACCACTCTTACCACAGGAACTGATGAGAAAAGTAGATGCTATCCAATTCTGCCAATCGAACATACATAGTTTAAAAATAAAACTTATTTTAAAAACCTCTACGGCTCAACAAAACATAATCTCACCTGATCCTCATCAGCACAGCGTGGACTGCACGCTCCCGAGTACCGCGGCTCCACCGCTCGTGGCTGGTCTTGGTGTTCCATCGCACACCTGGCATAGATGTCCTTGCACCCAACACTGCGACTGAGCCTCCCATCTTTCCCAGGAGGAATGTACCTGGTCCCACTTTCACTCCTCATTTCAAGGTAGGGGTCACCGACCTCCCCCCTCCCCCCTGTACAGCTTTTACTCTCTCTCTGCCTTCCTCAGAGAAAGTTGTGAGTGTATTGTCAATGTTGGGGCGTGGAGGAGCGATTGTGTTTGTGACTCAGTGGTCAGAGGAACCAAGTGCAGGGTATGACTAAAACAACATGTAATTATTTCAGTGTATTTGATGAGCACTTCTAAACAAACTTAATATATCAGCACATGGCACAAAATAATTTAATTTTATAACAAACACAACACCTAGTCCCCTGGTCAGTAACGCAGCAAGAGGTGACCTGGTGGTCTAGGGGTAAGGTGTCAGACTTCTATGCTGGCGGCCGGGGTTCAATCCTCGGTCCCGGCAAAGATTTATCTGATTACCAAACCCTTCCTTCACCTCTGACAATACTTCTTGTGAATGTAGGGAATGCCAGGTCTCCGCCATGGTTCGGATTCAACGTTAAACTGTAGGTCCTCCATTTCATCTCACAATCACCCTTCCATTACACATTAGCATAAGTGGTATAACCCGAATGGGTAGTAAGACACGGTGCTAATAATCAGTAACGCAGCAATGTAAAAAAAGGGAAGCCGCATTTTCATCCATGTTAAAATTTTTGGACATGTCTGGAATCGAACTTGAGACCCTTAGTTAAGAAGGTAGACACACTCTTGACTTAGCTACGATCTCTAACTAAAATAATGTGATTTTGTGTATGAAATCATATCATTATTCAGATATGGTAAATACTAGTTCTTGATTTGGATGTTTAATGTTAAGTGTGGATTTATTAGGTTAAGTTAGTTTGTGAGCTGTTATATCACCGTGTTTATGATAGGTGTTTTAATAGATAGGTATATCTAAATATTTACCTTATTTTCCCTGATTTGGATACCAATTAGATGCATCCTGTCGATAAGAGCCCTTTCAATAAGTAGGTTCCTGGTGATAATTATTCAGCCGTGTGACATAGCCAATACTTAAAATAATCAACTCAAATAAACATATTAAATCAAACTTTGGAAAAACTTTTTTTTTTTAATTCTAACTGGACCGAGGTTTTATTCAAAGGTCCAAAGTTGGAGTTGAGGTACCACTTTTTATAAAGTATCAAAATAGAATTACAAAACATGTATTTTTGAGAAATTCTTAATTAAAAAGAAATCACTTCTTGCAGATTAATTATCAAGCCCTAAAAATAATGTGTTATTAAGATAAAAGTGTCCAAACAACATACTCTGACCTTGGATCTGATTGCAACTGATATTTTTTTTCGTTTACTAACGATAATATGTTTAACACAAGGGCTATTAATGATGAATGATGGGTTTTTTTTCCACAAGATTTTTTGTACTTTCTAATCCACCGTTAATTGGTTCACTTGAACTTCATATTGTAATTTTTTATTTTTATTATTTTATAATGTATTCGTGTTTTACTACCCGTTCAGGTTATAAACATACATACTAGTTAGGATAATGTGATAGGGATAAGGATGGTTGGATTTAGAGGAAATATATGCACATTTGCATGCAAGGAGAGTGGATAACCATTTTAGAACAAACCACCCTCAATACACCCAACCAGGATTCAAATCCCGATCTCTCTGTCATAGGCAGTCCGCATTCTTACTACTGTTCGGGTTATGCAACATAAGTACTAATCTCGCAATGTGATAGGGATGATAAAGGTAAAATTTAGAGGAAGTGTACGCACATTTACCAGAAGGTAGAATGTGAAACCATCTAGGAATAAAACTTAATGAACCTAGTTAGGATTCAAACCAGACACGACGAACCTGACACTTAGCCCATGTGCCCACTGATGTGAGTCATGTTTTATTGTTATTTAAAAGTTAAACTTCAACCTAAACTTTCTCTCTCTGGTGGTACGCAGCATACCAGCGGTTCTATTGTGTTGAGCTACACACATGGATGGTTCAATGTGAGAGAGAGAGGGGTCATAGAACAACACACACATCATCCTTGCAAGCTTGAGCTCACATATCATGCCTTGTTAGCTGAGAACTGGGAGACCATTGTTATGAAAACATGAAGAACAGGTCTCACATGGGAGTTTGAGAACACAGCGTGAAGTTTGTGCTCACAATACGACTCCCTCTTTTGTTCCTTACATCACGTTGCATGGAGGATCCCTGGTTCAATCCAAACCAAGACTTCACAAACAAATAAGGGGAACATTTCCTTTAAGTGACCTCCTCTTTGATTAAATTATTTTCTTTGTCGCTGTGTCCTACTACCTGTTTGGATTACACATTTATTTTATTTATTTGGGGTATTTAACGTCCACTTTCTGAACTGACTGATTATATCAGCACACGAGAATTTCTATGAGCGAGAGCAAAAGAGCTCACCAATTCTGCAGTGAAAGGTATTTTCACATACCTGCCAGGGTTCTTTCACATACCACAACCGACATGGGACCGACGGCTTTACTCTGCTCCGAAGGAAGTTGTGCTACAGATTTTTATTGTTCAAAAAAAAATCCATCGACACCAGCTGGGGTTGAACCCATGAACATCGGGTCCTGAAGTGAGCACTTTACCCAAGACCAACAAGGTAAATTGGATCATAGACATAAGTACTAATCACACTAATATTTTGGGAATGAGGAATGTTGAATTTTACAGGAAGTGTAGCCACATTTGTATGGAGGGAGAGATGTAAACAATTTAAGGGAAAACTACCCTCATCGCACCTGACCAGGACTCAAACCCTGATCTCTCCGTCATCTGCATTCCAGTTTATTTAGAGGGTGGCTTCTTAAATCAGTGGTTCTTAATCTTATTTTGGGACATGAACCCCTTTGATAACCCGACAACGCCATGGAGCCTTTTCCCATAAAAATGCACATAAATATATTCACCCAATATTTTGCATACAATTCACTTTATTGAAGTAAAAATTAATTACATTCACGTAGGCATAATATAAAAACAATCTTTACACAGAATTATGTCTCTTCACTTTACCTTTCTATTCAAAGATTAATGGTCATTTCCTGAAGGAGATCGAAATAAATCCAAATGGTGCAATTAAAATGTGAATATTAGTTCTTTTAAGAAGTAAATGTAAATGAGAAGGTTGCTTTTGTTTTTCTTGGATAAGAAGCTGAAATCGTATAGTAGTTCTTGACAGTACAACGTACATGTCATCTTTGAAATTAATCCATTTTGGATTTTGGTTTTGATGGAAACAAGTGCTGAAAACACCCGCCTGTTGAAGAAATAAGAAACTTTGTAATTGAATCCAAACTTAGATCTACAATTTGTTATTTTTTGTGCTAACTTCAAACAAAAAATTGGGTTATTAAATCATTAACATGTTCAGTCTTTTTGTTTTTTTAATTGGAATATTAATGTGTTCTTTATTAACAGACAGATTATATCAGCACATGGCTTACACACTAGCTTAATTCTATGACAGACGAATCAATTTTTAAGGAGAAGCCCCAATTTTACAAAAAAAAATTTTCTTCTCTACATGCCGAGAATCTAACCCAGGACCCTTAGTTCAGTGGGCAGACAGGTTACTGACTGAGCTAAAGTTTTAGACAACTTTAGTGTTGAACATACTTGTCAATACATATGTCAGGATCCAAAAGGTGACCATTCAATTTAACAGGATATACTCAAAATTAGGAATGCTCAGAAACAAACACATTGTTGCAACTAGGAATAATTGAAAGTCTTAGGGTGGCCACCTAGTTAACAATGTCATGTAACAATGTGTTTCTGTATCTGCGCATTCCTAAGTCTAAGGATATCGTGTTAAATATGTTGGTCACCTGTTTGCTCCTAACACATAGAAATAATTTGTGTTACTAACATAGTTATTTTCTGTTGACCATGAATTATTTTCTATCATGGTCTTACTATAGTTATTTTTTTCAAGCGATACTAAATAAAACAAGTCTCAAGTAGCTAATAGATGTAATTTATTATTATTAAAAAGGTTACATATATTTATTTATTCCCTTATTTCACAATGAAACAATCAATGCACAGGATTAACATTGCCATAAAAGTTACAAAACAAAATCATTTAGGTTTTTTTTAAAGTTTCTATACTAGATTTTATTAATTTGTAAAAATGTCTTTTGAAATATTTGGCTTACATGCATTTCTATGCTACAACTTAAAACAGTCTTTATTACATTGTTTTATAAGACAATTTGGTTATTAATAAAATATACTATATTACTTTACTAGCCAAAATCAACCCTAATAATATTGTTTATGCATAATTAGATACCATTAGAATATATCCATAAAATAAATCATCCATAAAGAAATATTGAACTTTTTCAAGCTCGTAAAAATATGGCACACTATTATGGTACACTCATCTCAGAGAAAATCTAGACCTCTTCACATATTAATGTTGATATCTAACTTTGTCCGTTGAATTTTAAATAAGGTAATGTTGCACAATACAGAATAATTTACCTATGTACTTACACAGATACTTTCTCAAGATGGTGTTAAATGATTTGTCTGTAACAAGTGTTGTAAAAGAGTATATTTTATTACTAATTAATGTAAATATAAGGTACCGGTACTTTTATATTTCACTAGCAGGCTGAAGTAACTGGCATTGCTTGTGGTCACCCCTGCAGGGCTATTATGACCATTCGACGCAAAGTTAGTTGCTACCGCTAGTTAGCTTCACTTTCGAAGAAAAGATAGCGTCTGGGTTATTATGACCACCACACTTTGTATCGTCCGCTAGTTTTAGCTTCGACTTTGCTTCTAGCGTTAACGCACAGAATAAAATCTGTTTGCGTCAACAGTTGGCAACACTTTTCCAAAGAATATTACCTTGTTAGAGGCTAGAAATTAGGTACATTTATTTCAAGAATGCTGGTGTTCATGACTGAACATTTTTCATTTATTTTTATTTTCCCAAACAGCTGATCACAAGTCACATTATTTGCAAGAACGATTTAACCTAGCTTAATTTAATAAATCACTTGCATAATTTTGTTTGCTTACGATTTGAAATGAAAAAATACTAGGCCTACATTATTCAATACACATAACATATTGTAGTCAAAAAAACAACATGTGAGCTATGCATTAAAATAGTAATGTCACATGGGGAAATGAACAAATTAGTATGAGAAGTTGGCTAATAAAGAAACAATGTTTTTGTAAGATGTATGCTTTACGACCCAATGCTTTATTCTTCATATATTCATGTTGATACTGGAACAAGTGTGTTTTATTATATTAATTGAAATAATTTTTAACAGTTTATAATGTAGACTTCTCCTTATATTTAGGTCTATTTTAATTTAAAATAATTAAAATTTTTAACTAAAAAATATATGCCTTATAAAACTTTGTTTCAAAAACAACACTTATCAAACAGTATATTATTATTTTGGATTTCTTAGTAGGCCTATTTTAAAACCGTCCTCAATTTTGTCAAGCCAAAAATTTAACGTTTAAATATATAGGCCTACAGTAAGGTGTTTTAAATTTTATATTGTTTGATTGAATTGAGGGTAGATAAAGAAAACTTCCTATCTATACAGTACTCCACCTGAACATATAGAGGCCGACTTTGTGCTAATTTTATTAAATTACAGTGTTGAAAAGGTTCTCACGTTTGAGATTGAATCAAATATGCGTGTGTTTAGATCTTAGAAAATAAAACTAATTAAAGTTGATGAAAGCGTTCAAGATCTCCCAAAAATTGTGTTCACACTGAATATTTCCGACAACTTAATGTTAGTTGTCCTATTAAGTTAACAAAAAAAGTGAACTAGAGGGTGGTTTGGATGGCTAAAAATAATAAAATGCATCATTTACCTAAAGGGAATTATTGAAACTTTAGTTAAGTGATTAAGAATATAAGGATATTATATTTCTTTATAATGATTTGTTTGCAATTTATTCACTTCAGTAGGCCTATAGCTTTAACTACTAATTATTGGTTTCAGATAACTTTGGTAAACCTTTTATGATTTAAATCTAGGCCTAAACCAACCAAACCGCATGCAAATATTAAGCTAGGGCCTATTTAGTTATTTCCAGTCTTGGCTGCAATATTTCATAGGCTTACAACCCACATTAATGTGGATAGTAATTACTACTGTATGTATGATTCAGTTTAAATATGATTACATCATTAAAGTTTTGTTGAGGCATCTTAAACATATTAGGCCTACGTTTTATTATTTTATCACCTGAATTATCATTGTGTTGATGGTGAATAGTAATGCATTTTGATAGTGTTGTGTTTCAAATAAAACATTCTTTTAACATTCAGTGTAGGCCTAAGCGTACTATCTCCACTCATGGCCTAGATTACGATATAGGCCTATTTAAAGCTATATTATGTGAAACACACACAAAAAGTTTTGAGGTAATTATATTGAGCTAAAGAGATGGCAAGTTTAAATAATGTAACACAAAACACGTAATAAATTACAAAAACTACCAAACATAACCTCGTAACGCAAACCAAAGGACAAGTAAAATGTTTGCGCAACTTAGCGTCACGCTACTAGAGAAATATTTGCGCTCGCAGGACTTTGCTTTCGCAAAGTGGTCGGCCATAATAACTTTTGACGCAAAGTCTAGCGTCTCTCTGCTAACGGTCGCAAATTCGTTTTGCGTCGTGGTCATAATAGCCCTGCAGGCAACATTTTTATTTGCTTCAGACAGATATAAAAAAAACTCTTCGTTTTACTTTTTCTGTCACAGTTTTTAATTAATTTAAGAAAAATCAAATCCAAATTTTAAAATTCTGGCATGCAGTAGATATTGTGCAACACTCATGACAGATGGAAAAAAATACCCTTCATTTTATTAATATAATAATATAGAAGATATCCTAACAAATAATTTTCATTGTTTAATTAACATCCAATCATTTTATCAGAAAGATTAGTTACACCATTAGTGTGGCTGACATGAATAAATTTATTTAAAAAAATAGAATTGCAATATAAAAAAAAGTCAATATATTGGTTCAAAAAACACATTCATTTTGTTGCTATTTGAGCTCACATAAATTTTCTAAGATTTACCAAGTTATTATTATTATATCCATTGCATAGATCACATAATTCTCTGAAAATAAACACTTTTCAAGTAAATATGAAGACATAATGCCTCTTTGCAAATGTTGATAGAACAATTTTTCATGTTGTCATAGAGAAAGTTTGGTAATTGTGAACCTTTTTTAACCTTGATATTATGATAGCTATTTATGTTTTGTGTGCTCCTGAATTCGTTAGTCATACAATCATGTACATCTGTACCTGGGACTACAGGAAAAACGGTGTAAAGGAGTTAAATAAAAAATTGTATATTCAAAGGTTATATGGTCATAACTTTTAGTTGAAATCGTTTTTACTCTAGAGCAAAAATTAAAAATAACTAAG